>JAUMJL010000138.1:2400000-3600000 GCA_033558185.1 Dromococcyx pavoninus | reverse complement strand
AGGGAGCCGTGACCACGTCTCGGTGAGTTTTGACTCATTTGAAAGGCTGCCCACAATCCGCTCCTCTTTAAAGCTTCCTCCCCTCCTCCTCTGCTCCATCTCCCTCTGGCTCATTTTCCGCCCCCCTTCTCTCTCTCTGCAGCTGCTGGACAGCTTTGTGACCACCAGTTAGGATGGCTGTTTGCCACTCTCCCATGATTGCTGCCATGTGCTGTTTCCTTATGCCTGTTCCTTGTTTTCTTCCCCGGTCAAAGAGGAATTCTCCTCTGCAGTGAGAGAAGCAGGCACAATTGTTTCTGGGCTGAAGCACAAGCTCATGCTTAGCTTTTGCTCCATGGAAAGCCTCAAATGTTTTTATGGGAGCCACATGCACTTGGCAAGCAGCAGTGGCTTTCTCGATCCAGCTGTTTGCTGCCACTCTGCCATGGGTCACCAGTCATCAGGCAAGCAAAATGTGTACTTGCACCTCAGCTGCAGCCATGTGGAGCCCAGCAGCTTTGCAAGAGTGGCTGATGTCACCAAGATGCAAATGGTTGATGGAGCGGCTGGATGAACTACTTTGGAGTGGGCAGGCTTTTTGTCCTGCTGGCTCCTGGCGGGAGATGGGGGCAGTCTCACAGCTGTAGGGTTTTACTTAGCAAGTAATCACTCCTCGATGCTGCGAGCACCAGTGGTGGAGCTGGAACAGGAAGCTGGTGCTTTATAAATAGACTTACTGTTGCAGATGGGACAAAAGTCCTAATGACCATGTGGCTGTGTACACGCAGGTTTGCTCTCTATAACTACCTAAAAGGAGGTTGTAGGCAGGCAGGGGTTGGTCTCTTCTCTCAGGTGATCAGTGACAGTACAAGAGGACGTGGTCTCAAGCTTCGTCAGGGGATGTTTAGGAAAAAATTTTTCACTGAAAGGGTGATTGGCCATTGGAATGTGCTGCCCAGGGATGTGGTGGAGTCATCATCCCTGGAGGTGTTTAAAAACAGATTGGATGAGGCGCTTAGTGCCGTGGTTTAGACAACGAGTGGGTGCCAGTGTTGGGTCATAGGTTGGACTAAATGATCTCAGAGGTCTTTTCCAACCTTGTGATACTGTGATACTGTAAGCTTGTATAACCTGCCTGTGCCAGACCTGAGGACTTTGGCTGGGATTTTCAGCCGTAGAGAAGGAGTCAGTACCCAATTCCTGCTAAGATTTTACCTATTGAGCTTTTGAGATGATGTAATTTCGCGTCCCCCCCAGTCATTAGGGAATCCTTCCAGACAGGTCACACTTGCAGTGATGTGAAGTAACTACAGGTTTCAGCGGAGAGATCTCCAAGTGCCTGTACTGGCCCACGAGCTGGAGTGCCACCTGATGAAGTGGTGGTTGGTTAGAAACACTGCCTAAAGCCAAACAAAATCAAGGGTTTGTAGGTTTTACAACCTGCTGCTGCTGCATGTGCCCTACCAGTTCTTTTTCAGGAAAGCCAGTGAGTCAGCTGATGACTTAGATATCAGGGGCCAAGAAAGAGGATATCTCCTGCACCTTGTGTTCCCCACAGGGACCTGCACAGGAAGGTGGGATGGGCAGGTGATATCAGGGGTCCTCATCCTGCCTAATCTTGCAGGGTGTGAACTGAAAAAGGAAGTTCTTTCTCCTCTGCTGTCAGGTGCTTCCCTAGGAGCACCTGAAGCACTGGCTCTGCCAGGAAGCCCACTGCAGTTTGTGAGCCACTTCAGCCTTTAACCAGGATGCCGAGTTCCCGTTGACTCCCAGCCAGAACTGCCTGTAAAACAGTGGCACAAATCAGGGTGAGCTGGCACCCGAGAGCCCAGGGAGAGAGGAGGCCCCTTCACTGTCCAGCTGTGTGCAGGCAGCCTCCTCAGCTGCTTCAGGTAGAGGCCAGTTGCCCCACTATCTGGAGGAGACTCCTGCAGCCATGTCTGGGGCTGTCTGTCCATGTGTTCCTCTGGGGATAAGGCCCTTTCAGACATACCACCTTGTTCTTCCATGAGCTGGGATGGCACTATGCTGCCGAGGCACATACCAGTGAGAAAGCAGTTACTTCTGTTCCCCTACATTTTATTTGACATTTAAAATATATTGATTTTATCTTACTTCATCCTATTTTATTTATTATATATTTATTTTTACTTTGCTCTGTTTAATTTTATTTTGTTCTTTTTTAATTTTGGTTTTGCTCTCTTTTATTTTACTTTGCCCGGGTCTGTCTTATTTATGTACCCTCTGCCTCTTCAGGCTGATGGTCCCTCTCACCCCTCTCTCTGTCTCTCGACAGGAATGTTTCTCCTTGAGCACTGGAGCTCATCCCTGCAGGTAGTCTGTCAACTGGTTGAGGAGCTGGGGGGGTCCATCCCTCTCCCCTGGTTGGGCAGCAGTACCTGTGCCAGGCTGGCCTTTACCGTGCAACTCAGGTGTCCTGTGCTCTGCGGCTCCCGTGCGCTCACTGGCCTTTTCCTGCCAGGTCTGGGATGGAGCCATAGGACACCTCTCCAGCATCCTCATCCCTCTCTAAAGATGCAATGTGTTTCCTTTATCTCTAGGTGCCAGGAGAGCCCGGGATGCTTGGACATGCAGATAACATTGCTGCTGTGCCTGCGGGGGACTGGGTAGGCAAACCTAGGGGCAGCACTAAGGATGCAGCTGGTAGCGGTGGCCAGCTGTGGCTCTGCTGGGAGCTGCAGAGCTCAGCAGGGCCATGGTGGCCTCCGGGGGCGGTGGATGTGTTCAGGCCATGGTGCAAAACCTGGAGGGGAAGTGAGGCCATGCACAAAAAAGCGGTTTACGACCTGGCGAGGGAATTAGGAAGAAATCTGATCGCTCTCTAAACCGCAAGTGGGTGTTTGGGTTTCTTGTTTCTGAGGGTTGTCCAGGGGAGCAATGTATCTGGCCCCACAGACACTGATAAATATCCAGTTACTTATGTGCTTAGGCGTAAATTAAAAACTACACTGGGTAAAATCACAGAAGAAAGAGGAACATTTTAGTCGCCATTAGCACAGAATAGTGACGATATTCTCATCCAATACCACATGGCATTTTCCTTTGATATTTTACAGTTAGAACATAAAGCCTGGCATCTTTTGGTTTTGTAAATGAAATGTTCAGAACAACAAAGATATGTGGGATTTCACTATTGTCTGGGTTATTGGTTTAAAAGCCTGTGTCAACTTATTTACTCCCCCACCTATGTGTTTTACTGCACCTGTTTCCACAAGCATGTGAGCATTTGTGTTTCATCTGTCTTTTCCGTGGGCAGGTGAGATCATTTTAGAGCATGGGTGCGGTGGTGAAAAACTCATGCAGTGGATTTACATCTTTGGGATAAAGGGAGAAGCTGAAGAAAGATTCCCCCGTGAGCTGGCTTTTGTCACCAGTCCAAACGTCTTACTCAGCACAAGCCCAGACTGCCAAAATTATGCAGCTGAGTGCTGTCAGGGCTACAGCCCCTGCAGCTTCCTGGTTCCCTGGGTCAGTCCAGGATGAAGGCTCCAGGGACTGGTGCTCCTCTGGCAGGGACTGCTGAGCCCAGGTTAGGTAAATGGCAGGCATCTGAAACTTGGCGTGTGACTCTGCTCCTCTGGAATTTGGGAAAACACCCTCCCATTTGATTTTTAGCAAATCACCCTGAGGCCAGGTCCTGTAGCCTGTTGAGCATCCGTGGATGTTGGTTAGAGCTGGGAGCAACCTAATGCTTTGGAGGATAATTTCCATGACACAGATATGATACCCAAGTGGGATATTGTGTTGTTTTAGTACTCGAGTTTCCAGGAAGCAAGGTTGTGCAGATACTCTGACTCACTAGAAGAGAAATTACCTCTAGTGACTCAAAGGCCTGGATGCTGTTTTTTCCTAGTTAATCCCTGTCCTCCACTATGGTTCCAAAATCCTCCTTTGAGGACCAGAGACAGTTTGTGGCCTTGAGGATGCTTTCTGCTCTGGTGCAGCTGTCTGGGTGGAGAGATTAATGTCTTGCTTGCTCATCAGTACCCTCTGCAAACCTAACTCATTTCTGGGCTGTTACTACAAAGACCTGGTAGGCACTGAAAGCCTAAGAGTCATAGTTTTGCCTAAAAGGTGGATTTTTGGTGATTTTCTGTGATCTTGTGTTCTGACAATGAGGGGACTGTGTGGATACACCAGTGGCTGTGTGTGGGAAGAGACAGATTCAGTGGTGCACTTAGAGCTGGGGAACCCCTGGGAACCCTGCAACCCTGTCCGTCTTTCACAAGAGGACAGAAAGAGATGCCACTCTTTGCCTTGGTGTGGCTGGTTGACCCGGAAACTGCTCTCATTAGGGAAAAGGTGAAAGTCATATCTTTTCTAGCTTTGTGTTTGCTTTTTTTTGTGTCCTGTGGGTTGTTTTTTACCAAATGGTACAAAACCTGAGTACCATGCATTGAGATTCCAGATAGGTCATCTCCTCTGCCTTCAGACCAAAGTGTGTGCTGCTGTCAGCACAGGAAAAGAGATCATCCATGGAAGGGAACAAAGAATATTTCTTTTCAAAGTTTGTGATAATTTTGCACTTAATTGGTATGTAAGAAACCTAACAAATCATAGTTAAAAACTGAGTTTTTCTTTTTCTAAAACCAGGCCTTAAAATGTAACTTTCCTTAAATATCTGAGACAAAACAGCAAGCTTTTGAAAGAGATGAAGCATGCCCTCATGTGGCAATATTTTTTTCCTTATAATACCTGCTTATTTTGTTCTTAATCCCCAAAGAATCTATTACAACAAGTCATGTCATGACATCAGTTCTGGCATATGGAGTGGGTGTTGTGATATAAAGCTGTCGTGCATACAAGGTGTTCAAAAATAATTGTGTGGGCTCTAACTCTCTTGTTACTTGAGTCCCTGCATGAGTGCTTTTATTCTAAAATAAGAATAGCTCCACGGTGGAATTCTCAAATAAACAAAGGTGTGTATTAAAACTTATCCTGTCCTCTGTGGGAAACTTGCTTTCCATGACTGAAAGTGAAGTTTAAAACTCTTATAAAGCCCTTGGTGGGCAACTTAGAGACAAGAATAATTGATCCTGAAGTACATTTTAAGTTAAAACAAAATAAATAGAAAATGAAATACACATTCACAGAGCTAGCCTGAATAATTCACTTTAAACATCATGTTACTTGTTGAGCTGGTAGAACTACCTCATGTCTGCATAAGGCTTGCAACTGTGTGGATAAACCTTTGGAAACCTGGCTCTGCTGTAAATTTTACGTTTTTGATGAGTAAAGGTTGAGTTTTATAAACCAGCTGGCACTGATAAATTGGGTTGTTCTGGTCTTGCCTGATCCAGCATTATCTTCTTTTACTGTAGATCTATTTTCTCTTCACAAAAGTTAAACATTAAATGTGATTTATAGCAATTACTGAGTCCTAGCAGCTAATCAGGACTTATAATAGCGCTTTTTTGTGGGATTACAAATGGATTGATATCTTTCACCCAGATCACCATAGGGAGAGGTGTGTGATGGTTGCCATCAAGTTTTAAACTATGGGGAAGAAATCGAAATCCCAGGTTTTTCAGACAGCTATCTGGTCCTTGTTCCTGTTGACTCATTCTTTACTGGGTTGCCAGGAAGACAGAGGCAAGGAAGACGTACTGTACCCCACCATGGAGCAAGCTGTGGCTCAGCCTCCTTCCAACCTGTGATTTCTCTTCTGAGGGACCTTCCAAGAGCAAGACTCATCTATGCCTCTGACCTCACTGTGGCAGCTTGTCACCATCATTGCCAGACAATCTACATTCCCAGCTCTCTGCTAATACAGGCAGCTCCCTCAGATGCTGGAATAGTTTCCACAGGGTCAGGAAATATGAGAAGAAGAGAAAGGAGAAATTTGGGATCTACTGGGCTCCCCTTCACTATGCTGAGGGGGCCTGAACATGTGTAAGAGCTACTGGTGATCTGAATTTTGGGTACTTGTTCTGGAGGCTTTGGATATTGGTGTAGATATCCAAGTTGCTTTGAGTAGACTTCAGGCTGAATAAGAAGTGAATAAGATGTGAATTCCTTAAATCTCTCCCCTAGGGTCTCATTGACTTCAGTGGCAGCGAAATCCCACCTGAGAGATAACACAGCAATCTTCTTTCATTGCATCCTCGGCAACACCGTGCTATCTGGTTCTTTTTGAAAAGGTTTTTTTGTGCTGTAACTTGCTGGCTCGTTGTCTCACTGTTGCTGCTTACAGCCCTTCTCTAGTTGTTGCACATCTTATAATTTTTAAGGGCTTATTTCAGCTCCTTTGTGAAGCGTAAGGAAATGGATTATTAGTGGAATTCTTCCCAGTATTTTAGAAGCATTAGTAAATATTGAACAAAGGACAATTACGCTGTTGTTTTCACAGGAACTGTGAAAGAAAGTAAGACTGCTAGGTGTGACACAATCCTGCTTGCACAGTCGCAACTCTTTCTCATACACTGGTTTTTGCACTTCGGTGCAAAACTTGTGTGTGAGAATGTGTGCTTGTAATGGGCCAAGTAATTCAAGAATCTAACCACTTTTGTCTCTAAGTGGGTAACAAACATGCTCCTGGACATGTCCAACCAATTTGTTTGTCTGCAGAAACCATCTTGCACTATTTACAGTCAATGACAGTTGTGTCCCTCAAATGTTGGCTTTGATGCATTAAATAAAAGTGCCACTTGTACTTTGCTTTGTGTTTTTACCGTGCCCTAGTCTGGTTGTAGCTGTGCTTTGCTTACTGTTACTGGCCAAGAGATACCTTCAATCTGGAAAAAAGCAAGTGTGGAAGCTCTGTGAGTCAGTTCTCCAGTGGTTAGTTCATCCCTGTGCCTTGCTGCCCTTTTGCATGGCCTTAGTAGCAGAGCCAGCTGTTTTCTGGCTGGCTAGGGTGTGATTGAGCAGTGTCCCTGCAGCAACTGCGTGGGGGACCAGAGCATTGTGGTTAGAGTGGAGATACTTGCTGATGTAACTGACCAGATGAACTGGTTCACTGGTTAAATATTGGTGGTAAAGGAACTTGCAAAGCTGCTTTGAAGAAGTGAGTGGGTCTTGGCCACTTCTACACTGGCGTTTGTGTTGTGCTCTCAGGCCTGATTTCCGTCTGGACACCATTTCATTCCCGCTCTTCTGATTGTTTGGCTGGAGGTGATGGCCAAGGTGTTGTGGTGTCAAAAGTGAACAGGGACTTCTATTGGATGAACAAAGCCTGTTCATTCTCTGCCCAGCCCAAAAAACTCACAGAAGGCATGGGATACTCAGTCACTGTCCTGTTGCTCATCTTTCAGTGTGTGGGAGACAAGCGATTGTGGCACCCCCAGACACAGACCTTGGAGGCATTGCCATTAGACTCATGGCAGCATGACCTGAGTGTTGGCTGGTGGTTTTCAGATGCAGAGCACTTAAGGTCATGGATGTGAGCAGTCTCTCTACACCCCTTTTTCCTGGGCCCTTCAGTGCATTTTCCGTTCAGATACATCTGGAAAGGTAATATAGAGGTATGCGGCTCTCGCCAGTCCTCTCCAGCAAGGCTGGGGGTGCAAGGCAGGCAGTCCCCTCCCTCCTCAGGGGATTCACCCACATATGTTCCCTGCATTGTGGAAGAATGGGCCATTTACAGAGGTGGCATGACGATGATTTTGCTTCTCATACACCAGTGAAGTGTGGCTGCTTTTCCACTGATGTAACCTACCAGGCCAGTGGGAGGCTGAAGCGGCAGGGAGACAGCAGCTGATGGAGATAGTGGGAGAAACAGCTGGCTGCCACCACGGACTCATTGCACAGAGGAGATGCTGGCTAGAAAAGTGGGGAACAGGAGGGGAAAATGCCTCCAAGAAGGGGCTGGGCCACCACGCTTGCCTTCCTCTGAGCACATCTGCCTCTCCTTGTCAAAGAAAACTTCTGCATGGCCAGCCGAGCCTTTGACACACACAGGCAAATGCCGATGAGGTTTAACCCAGCTGTCTCAGGTGCTGGTTAGGCAGGGAATTGCTACCCCAACCTTTCATTACCCGAGTAAGCACCATGTGAGCCTGAAAATCTCAGGCTGAAAATTACAGTCTTGCAGAGAAAAGCAGTAGTTTTGTCCAGCACACTGATCCCAGTTGGCGGCTCTCTTGTGAGGCACAGGCTGCTCTGCAGATGGTTCTCCAGGCTGTTAAAGGCCACCGCTCCAGTCAGCTTAAGGTCCTGATGTTTGAGGGACTCAATCCCTGGCTTGCAGAAAGAGAACTAAATGGTCTGACTCAGAAGAGTTCCTGAGGGTCTTCAAGCATACGACCAGGTCTGCCCCTCATCCAGAAGGTCTTAGAACAACAGGAATATTGTTCAAGGAGGTGACTTAGGCAGGACTGTGGGCTTTAACAGCACATGGGCTCCCACCTCCAACTGAAAAGTTGTGTAAATGGCTTTCTAAGTAATGAGGTTTTCCTCAATAATGTCAAAATTGCACAAAAGGCGGAGAAGGAGGTTTATGGGAAAGGCACATCTGCTATGCTGGGACCTTGAGTGAGAAACTGGACTAGTACTGTCCACTAAAGTTAAGTGATGAATTTGGAAAGGCCTGTTTGAGGAAGATCCTTAGCACATTTGGACTGACCTTGATGCATTTAACCTGACAAAGTCAATTCATGCCAAGAAACAGCTTCTGTGGCTGTGGCAGGGAGAAGACCAGGAGGCTCTGTGAGCACCTCTTCAGGACACCTCCATGCTCCATGTGAGCCCAATGGGCGAGAGTTGTCCACATGGCATAAAAAAGGGTGCTGTTGAAAATTGTAACACCAAAACCTAAGAGCTGCCCTCTTTTTAAGGAGGAGTTTGAATTGAGGAAGAGGCAGGGGTGAAACAAATTTGTTTAGAGTTATCCTCTTACAGTCTCTTCCCCTAGTAGCTCTGAGAGCATTTTCCACATTTTCCAAGGGATGTTGTTGTTGTTACCCTGGTTTTACTTATGGGGAAACTGAGGCATGGAGCAGTGTGGTGACTGATCCTTAGTTAGTGCAAAGCCCAGAGAAAGACCTTGCTCCTTGAGTTCCAGTCAAGTCCTCGCTATGAGTTATAAGTGGTGCAAAAATAGCCGTTTTACTATCTTTATTTAGAAATTCCCATTTCCAGTGGGAAGCAGGTAGAAGAGGAATTAGTAAGCCCTGCTGCTGCTGCTTTTCCTTACTAGCCAGCCTGTCAGTTCACTTTTACCGTTTTACGTATGGTCACTTGATACCAGCAGCTGCTTTGGGACATCTCTATCTGTCATATCCTTCTTTTTATTTCAGAGTCCACAAAAAAGAACCCCAGCCAACCAAACATTAAAAAAACCACCCCTGGTAGCTGAGTTCCTCCCAGGCTCGGTTTTAAACATGTCAGTTTAATGATGTCTAAACTACACAGCACTTGATGAGCAGAACACTACTATCTTCTAGCCACATTTGTTTTCCCTCTCTCTCAGAGCATTATAGTCACCCAGGGAGAACTGCGTGTTCTACTTTGCTGCTGTAAAGCTATTATGGGTATGAAAAGTTCCCATTAATCTGCTCCACACATGGATGTTTCTGGATAAAGTTCAGTAGCCAGATCCCTCTTTCTTTGTGTGCATCAAACGAAGCAGAAAACCGCCTCCAATTTAAAGACACCAAATGAATAACCAAATAGATGAGATTAATTTTTGTTTAATCCACGTGGGCAGCGAAGCCAATGGCCAGTGTTTGTATGTGGACTTCTCCTGGGAGTTCATGGCCAGCTGAGTCTGTAATAAGTTAATGCAGAGATTCGATGGAAATAGTGGGTTAATTATATGCAGAGGATGTTGGCCAATATACAGCTTTGAACCACAAAAATAGCCCAAAGTCTTGTGTTTTGGATGTGGAATCAATTAACGAGGTCCACGCCATGTACCAGAATTTGTTAAGATAGTTGTTGTACTATAAGGTTGCTTTATTACCTTTTTTTTTCCTTCTTAAAAGCTAAGAAAATAAGTGGAGTATGGAAGGTGAGAGACAGAAAGACATGACACTGGTAATAAAATACTGGACTTTGGCCTGGGGCCAGAGCAAGCTTTTCAATGGGTTTAAAGTCTGGACGACAGCAGCATTTGGACTGGTTTTCACTAACTGTCCAAAAGGTCCAACCCCTAATCAACAGAGAGATGTTGCTTTTAGTTTACCAACTTCCTTCTCTCTGCTGGCAGGAGTGTTATGCTTCTAATATGCCGTAGTCATTAGACTGATGGATATCAGCATGTGGCGCGGCGTGCTGCAGATTCAACTCCAAAGCTGAAACGTAAAAAAATTCTCCTCAATACTGGTTGGCACAAACCTAATTTTTTCCCCCTTTCCACATCTGGTCCTAATATAAAATGTGTCTTTCTGCCTTTTTTTTTGTTTCTCTGGCCACATCTTTAGAAATGGCTTCATTAAAAAAAGAGAGTATCTCCCCCTCTTCCCCTATATTTCTAATTTTTAGAATTAATTGTATGTATGTGTGGTAGTTTAATAGTACAGCTTTGGTACTGGATAGAGCACAGCCCTGTGCCTTTGGCGAGGGATGTAGTTTCACAAAAAAAGAAACCCAGAGAAAGATATTACTTTTACTTCCCTTCAGTGTTCAGAGTTTTGGCTGTTACAAGTTTTCCAGGAGCCCCTTAAACAGGTAGAATACAAATTTAAAGGAAAAAGATCTGACCCATTTTAACCCCCTTTCATTTTAGCACAAGCGCTGGGCATACTCCAGGCATTTCTTAAGTCTCTTAGCTCCCACTACTTTTTTTCTCACTCCCTTCCCCCAACTTGATCCCTAAAGCAATTAGTTTGTTCCTAGAAATTATCTACTTGTTAGTTGTGTTGTGTTTTTGTTTGTTTTTTTGTTTTGCACACAGAAATCTGCAGGCCAAAGCAAACAGCACTTCAGAAAAATGTTGTAAGACAACTCAATTTTGAGCCAAGTGCCCCTAATAAGTGCTCAGCATCTTTGCAAAAGCGGTTGGACAACATCACCCTTGGTGGAGGTTGGGGCCACTGAGTCTCCATAGAAATCACAGCATGTAAGATTTGTTTACCTGATTAGTGGTAATCCTGAGCAATTCTGTGGGCTGTAATTTATGGAGTTTCTGCCAGGTTCTGTGTTCAGCTCCTCAAAGAGAGAGTGGGCACCTTTTAACACATGGGCTCCTGAAGACTGGCAAGGTCTGGAGGTCTCACTGGAGTCCACCTGGGGCACAGGGTCACAACTTGAGGTTGAGTGCCCCTGCAGGCCCTCTGCCCCTCCTGGCAGGCCAGATCCTTGGGGCTGTGGTCCCTAAGGTCCTCAGGATGTAAGTAGGGGTATCTAGATTCCAGACTAGGACAAGGGCAGGATGGGTACTGGCAGGATTAGTGCTGCTTCACAAAAGTGTGAGGAGACTGACTGTACAAGGGACCTTGGCTGGCCATGCTAGAGAAATGGACTCTGTCAGCAGTGGTGATGCGGGGATCACCCTGACCTCTTGCCTGCCCACCTGACTGCTCTGAGTTAAACTGTTACCAGCAAAGGTGGCTACAGCCTTTACACAGCAGATCTGGTGTGCCCATCACCTCTCAGGGCATGCAGGGACGAGGTCAGAGCAACAAGAGAGGAAGGTTATTTCTGTGGCAGCAGTTTAGATAGATGGGAAAACAGGGGAGGTCAGGCAGGAGGATGTGATAGGCAAACTGAGCTGAGCAGCCTCAGGCCATCAGGTCAATGAGGAGACACAGAAGCTCTGCGACTTGTTAGTCAGGGTTCCAGCCTTTCAAAGGAGCCAACAATAATGAGTACAGTTTCTTAGACATTGCTTGGGAATGGGCTAAGCCTTGATTTGGCCTGTAATACCAGGGATGGCTTCAGGCACTGTGTTACAGGTGCACTAACAATGAACACTGGTATGCAACTCCCCCATGCCCCCCAGTACCCACCAGGTGTTGAAGCAGGAGCAGGCTACATCTGCTCTTTAGCTTGCCAAAATTTTAAATGGAAAATACATCCCAAGTACCAAAACAGCACTCAGCTCCCCCGTTTATGTCCTGCAACTGGTTCAGTTAGGGTCATAACCAAGTGAAATGAAAACATCCAGCCCCATTCAAACCACAAGCACACAAAAAAAAGTGTATTTTTTGTTTTCTGAATGATCTGATGACTGTTTTAAGGGAAGAAGTCTTTACTGTCTCTGGTTCCATCATTTTTACTTCTTCCTTGTTTGGGAGTGCATTAGGATGGGGTGACCTGCTGCTGACACAGCTGAGCAATGCCATGTCCTCTGTCTTCGACTCAGCTGAAACTCTTTACAGAGCAAGAATGGATGATGGCAGCCTAATTCCTCTGTTACTGATCTAAGTGAGGTAGTATAATTATGATAGTTATCACTGAGGGATGTTTCAAAGGGAATGCATGCTAGATGCTCTGACTAAGCACTTAATTTTTTTCCATCAAATTGCTTCCAGCCTAGCAGTTAGTTCTATGTACATAACAACTCTGTTGGCTTCAATGAGGTCCTCCAGCTAAGGTCAACTGAGTACCTGTGCCATGAAAGTGGGCCACAGAGCAGATGTGAGACACCGTGGTTCCACCTCATCCATGCCTTTCCCCTCCTGCTGCAGACCCTCACCCCTCTGGCTACTTTTCAGCATTATGCCTTGTATAGGTTTAAATTAATCAAGCTGCATCTGATTTTAGTGTTAAACTACTCAATAATTTCCCTTTTAAAGTTCAGATTTTTGTTCACACTCAAATAAAAATACATACCAATATTTTATAATTTCTGCAGCATATCCTCAGGCACAAATTATATAGTAATGATAAACTGGCTAGCATGTTTTAATAGTTTCTGGCTTTTGGCTTTGTGTAACACTGCAGGTGTGAATCTAGTAGCAATACTCTGGGTGTGAATTATTATGTTAGTGTAATAGGCTGTACTTTATTGTGCTTTATTGCTTAATTGGCGTCTTCCAGAAGGATTCTGTAGCTGTTACTGGGAACTCACGCCAAGCTTTTCTATGAAGAGTGATACTCTTTTTTTTGATGTTTCCTAAGGTCAGTCTGATTTGAGTGTATGACTGGGTGTGGGAAAGGAAGGGAAGATGTCATTAAATGAATTAAGAAAGTGCTTACTAAGTTCTTAATAAAAAGCAGAGCAGGCTAAAAGATGCTCCTTGTTATGCATACATACTTGTAGCCCCAAAGAGCCCTTTGGGAAAACAGCTGAGCTTTCTGGCAAAGGAAACCCTCTCCCACGTTCGGGGGATTCCCAGGTGGTGGGTGATACCTCTGGGTGCTTACACGCTCTGTGATCTCCTCTGTCCTTCCCACTGCCTTACTTTTGCCAGAGGATGGAAGATCAAAGTAATCTTCACAGCAGCATACAGACCCTGATCCCCTTGCCAGCATCCTGCTGCAGAAATGTACCCCTGAGCCACCCCACACAGGGCCACTTGCCTCCCCCAGCTAGTCTGGTGGCCCCCAAAGAGCGGGGATGCAGGCAGCCTTTTGGAGCAGTGCAGGGACCCCATGTATGGTTCCTGCTGCAGCGCCTGGGAATAGAAGGGACACAGAGAAGTCCCTGGAGTGCTCAAGTGCCACATGGTTGCCTCTGCCACTTGGAACCTGAGACATTTGGCATGGAGCCACACCATGGTGCAGGGACCAAGGGTGTTTTTCGATGGCTGGAAACAGCGAAAGCTGCTACTCCTGAGAGTCACTCAGATTCCTACCGTGTACCCTTGCTAAATGATTTCGGCCTCTGCTACTTTCTTCTCAAATGTGCCTACTTATACTGCTGAAGTTCAGTGTTGCCCTTTCTGCTTCATTTAAGCCTTTTTGTGTTTGTCTGGAACTGCAGGTTTAGCAGTTATATTTGTGTTCAGCTGGGTGAGCTATTTATGCCTGGCATCTTTTTTGCAGGAGCAGTAGCATAGGAGATTTCCTAAGTGAGACCTTCATCATGCAGAACAGTAAACTTTTGATTTGCCCTTCATCTTTTAATAGTATTTTCCAAATGAAAACCAGGGCTGGCCAAACCCGACAAAATATGGATGCAGATCCAGATTTTGAAGGTGCAGGTTTTGTTTGGCTGCCCCAAAATGGTGAGGCTGTATGTGTGCTAAATGTTATATCTTGCCTTATCAGGCATCAAACTGAAAACCTGCAGAGCTGAAAGCCTGGTGCATGTGCCGTTAATGGCCAGATAAACAGGAATTTGCCATGCAACAGATTGTCCTTTTCTATGGCTGAGGCACAAAAAGTACTTGTGTCTTTTTCCAGGTCTCACTAGGTCCAGCCCAAGAAGAAAAGCATGTTTGAGTTGTGTTTGTGTTTTCTGCCTGGGCAAAGAGGATTCATCTCAGCCACAAAGGTCTCAGTGGGATTTGTGCTGAAGTGAATTTTCACCATCTGTGATCTACCCAAGAGCTACATCATACTCTCTCAGAGATAGGAAAACTTCATAAAGAGAAGACTTTGAATTAGGAGTCCACTGTGCATTGCAACATTTATCATTGTGCTTCATATACCTCCAGTGTTACTGCAAATCCAGGCAAACTGTGAAATGATTCTCTCTTATCTTTGAAGAAATGTAATGTGCTCCAACCCTGCTGCCTCTGAAAGCTAGCTCTGTCCTGTTTTGGTCCACATAAATTGCCAGGATTATTGGAAAAGCTCAACAAACCTCAACAGCATAATCTACACAATTAATTTTGAAGTACTTTGGAAAACATTCAGTACCTCTTCTTTTCACCTTATGCAGCTCCATAGAAACCCTTGGAATTCTGCAGGTGCATACCGAGTTATGAAGAAGCTGGTGGAGAGATCTGGAACATGGTTAATAACTGTCAAATTGCAGGAAACACTTTAAAAACCTTAAATCCCTTAAATCTCTCCCCTCCCCTACTTTGTCCTAGGACACCAGCCATTAGCTAGGCTGTCATTCCCTGATGCTGTCCCTTCATTTGTGATTGGAGAGGATCTGAAGCCATGGGCAAGGTGTTCAGAAACTTTAGGACAAAGTCCTGACATGGAAAAAAAAGGGAGACTGTGTGAGCTGCAGCACAGAGGGTCACACGAGGGAGTAGCTGGTGTGTGCATGCCAGCACCAGAGTCCTCAGACTCTTTCATCATGGGAACCACAGCTTGACTGCCAGCTAAACCACCTCCTTTTGTATTCACAATTGCAAAACATCTCTGCAGCAGCTCTAGCAATTTGTTCTGAGAGAAAAAGAATAGAAAAACTTTTCATGCATCTTTAGCATTGCAGATGCTTTTTAAAAAAACAAAAAGAGTAATTGTGCTTTTTCATTTGGCCCTTTGCTATGTCTCTACTCCGTGTCTTAAGTGCTTTCTTTGCCAAAGAGACAAGCAGAGGCAGTGAACTCTTTGCAGACCTCTGAAAGTGCTTTTAGATTTATCAGTTCAAAGGTTATATTCTTGTATACATTTCAGTATTGTTTTTTCTTTTCTTTTAGATTGCATGGAGTAGCTGTATTTATTTTGCTGCTATGCTGCCTCTTGCATGAAAATTTAAGAAGTTTATTTCTCATTCCTGTTTGCCATGGAGACCTCAATCTCCCAATTATGGGAGAAAGACACAAACAGTTAATCAAAAGCAAAATGAGTAAGGCTTGCATGGTGCCCTGAAGGTCATTAGACTCAAGGTCTGAGCAGCTGCCAAGGGGAGCGAGCTCCACAGCAGGAGCACTCATCTGAGAAATCCTTGTTGCTGGATGTGGAGGGATGGAACCTGGGAGTTGGCTGCAGGCGCCTCTCAGATGAGTCTTACTGCCATGGCCTGATGCAGGGTAGGACCTCATCACTTATACTCTTGGTCCAGAGAGCTCTGCAACGAGATGGGAGTGCAAGTCCCATCCCATGGGAGGGCATTAGGGACTTGCCTATAGTTACAGCCGGCTATATGCTTCCTTTACTAGCTGTGGAGTGAGTGGGTAGCTCTGAAGTCATAAAGTCATAAAACTTGCTGGCAGTTAGGGCTGATGAAAGGGTCAGGGACCACTGCTAAAGTGAAAGTCTGGAGGTGGCATAGAGTGAAGGGGTGCAGCAAGCAATGCAGAGCGACCAGTGGTCAGCTGTGCATCTTCTGTACTGCTCTGAACCCCACCTGCATTTTCTCTCCCCATAAGAGTGACTGCAGAGGGGCTGCTGGTTTATCTTCCACTTCAGTCCTGGCTCTTTCCAGCTTGGAAGTGGAAGTGAAACCACAGGGTATGAATGGAAAATGGAACAGAGAGGCAGTGTCTCGATGTCCATTCAACTTCAGCATGCCTTCCAGTGCCTCTCTCTACATTACTGAAGAACTTTGACTAAATAAAATAATGAAGTGAAAACTATTATGAACAAGGATGAAGATGTATCCGGGTACTTATGCACCATTATTCATGGATTGTAAACAGAATTTTAAGCCTTCCTATAGGTCAGTTTGTATATCTATGCAGCAGTCTTGTTATTTTGTTCCTCATCCATGCCATAATTGCAGGAATCCTTTATGCCAGTGTAAACACTGATCTCACTGCATGTTGGAATTACAAAGTATATAAGATGAGGAGAGCTGGAATAACAAGAATATGTGTTTTCTGAAAAAGTAGAAGGTTTCTGGAGGAGGAGTTTTCCCAAAGGGAGCTAAGTTTACAGATCTAACTCAGTCAGGCCTTTTTGGTTCTGAAGCTGACACACACATGCACAAACACACATGGTCCAGTATCTATTTCATGGGCGCATTCTTCCCATCCCAGTGTGTAAAGGTCTTGAAAGCAATAGCTACTGGCAGTACCCCAATTCAACATATCTAATAGGTCCTTTCCAGTTACAAAATCACGAAGGACACTTGCCTGAATGAAGCTCAAACTACCTTGCTGTCAGAAGCAATGAAACAAGCTGTATGTCCTTGTGGGCTTGATTTGTGGGATTTTTGTTTTTGTAGTCTTGGTTTGCTGACTGCATCTGAAGAATTGTGTTGCTAGAGTGACTTTGCTAATGTAACTCCTGCAAGTAACTCCAACAGTCTGCAGGACTTTTAAAAATCTAATAATAAACTGCAATTGGTTTTCACCGTTTTCCAAATTTTATGGATTAATAGGCTGCAGGTGGAGGGGAAAAAGGGTAGATGTGGTTCTCTGCTAAGTACCTCTGACTCAGATTTAAGAGGGCATGCCCTGCCTATACTTAAAGTAGGTATTTTGGATCAGCATCAAATGGCCTAATGCTACTGACTTAAACACAGCATTTCAAATTTACACTGTCTCAGTGTTTGAACCTGATGTTATATGTGCAGACCTGTAATCAGAGGAGTGACACTGACTTCCTTCAGCTCAAAAATTGACCTTCTCCAGGTCTACGTATCTTTGTATGTGTTTGTGAGTCTAGAGATATGGAAGTACATCTACAAACACAAAATATCTATGTGTTACTGTATTTTGCTCTCTGATTAGATGGGAAATCTTAGCTACAGTAACTATTGCAGTAAACTTTTCAGTGCAAACAGCCATCAGAGGAAACAAATACCTTGAAAGCAGACCTAGTGTATTGCAACCGGTAAGGACATCTTGCATGTCCAGTCTAACAGAGTTCCTTACAGGCTGACATGCATTTTCCAGGCCTAAATTTCTGTTAGAATTTTGGATTTTTTACATTTGCCTTTACATATACATTTTTCACAATTGCCATTCTGCCTATTCATACTTCTCAGCCCAGAGAAACTCCAGCCAGGATTTATCTTAGTGGTGTGCATCTCTATGGTCACCAAAACAGTTCAGGGTTATTCTTTTGAACAAAATTAATTGCCATTAGATTATCTAGGTGTTTGAGTCAGATACTGTATTTCACTAATAAGCATCGTTTTGAAGAGTTTGTGTTTAAAAGGAATTGTTATCTAACGTTTACTGGCAGGTTTTGAATCTTACAGCTCTGTTGAGGTTGATTTCCTGTACGTGCCTAATTACTGATAACACAGTAAGATATAAGCTGAAGAGCTACCTTGCAAATGGAAAAAAAAAAGCTTTAAGCCAAGTTCCCTTTGGCTTAAACAGAAGGAGGTTTCATTTAATTTCGTTTAGTAAAGTCACCAAGGAAGGATCCTCCTCCAAGAACTTGCAGCAATATAAGGAGTGTGTACAAAACAAGTCCAGACATCAAACAGGGCAATTCCCCAAATGTCTCTGCATTTGTAAACATGCTTCACATCTGCTCATCTTTGCAGTAAGCATGAAACATAAAACTTGGGATATGTCTTATTTGTTTGAATGGATACTAGTTTGGGCTGTGGCTTGATGAGATGGAAACTGCAGCTGCAGCTGGCTTGAGAAAGTGTTTTAACACGCTGAAAAATTAAATATATTTTATTTTTTTAAAAAAGGATCAGTTGTCTCATCTGATTTGTAGTACAGCCTTGTGAAAGTTGTTAGAGCAACAGTCGTATCTAAGCACTACAGTCACTCTTAGCCTTTCCCTGGGGTCAAACAACCTTTGATCCGAAGGGTGTTCACTGATGATGAGAACACAGAGGGAAGGAGAAAAGCTCCTGTTTCATTGAGATATATGTCCTTCATTCCAGAGCTGGTGAGCCTTTATTGGGATGTGTATTGAATTTTTGTGTAACCACCTCAACTGTTGACTGGCCTGCTTCAGCAAGTATGCTTTTCCAAATATCTATTATAGTACAAAATCTTGCAGTGAGAATGGGAATGTAGTAATTTACATGGATGCAGAGTGACACAGCTTATCTCCAAGTTAGAAGAGTAATGTACTTCATTGGTGAAAAGTAGTTTTACACCAGCATAGGAACCTACACAGCAGGGACAGTACTCTTACAGACCACATCAATAAAAAAAACCCATGCATGGTAGAATCTGCCTATATTTGTTACATAATTATAATGTGTAGAGTGTATATGGAGAGCACATCTCAGATACAAGTGAGTGTACAAGTCAAGTGACTGGCATGAGATGACCTTCGTTTGTGGCTAGGCACTAAATGAGACTCTTTGTTTTAAATGTTAATGTAGTACTGTAGGCACTACACTACTCGTTAGTATATCTTCTGGACCCAGCTGTTGGAAGTTTCTGCCCACAGTTGCTTATCATTGCCCCTTCTCTGTGAGTTTTATCTCTAAGATTTACTGGCAGAGCTGCTGATCTTATTTGCCTTGTGTACTTCAGTCAAAATATCTACCTGTACATCTGACTATGAAGAAGGGCATCTGTTTGTAGCCTGAGGCTTTTGGCTTGAGGCAAACCATATCAAAGTACAACAAGTATGAGCTGACCAAGACTGATCCAGACTTTCAATTGGGGATCTGAAATGAAAAGAACAGTGTAACAGTTTTACAAGCTTCTGTACTATTTGAATCCATAAATACAAGCACCACTAACCATGCCATTGTTGGACTACTTCCACACACTGGTGAGTACAACTATTTTCTCTCTCTTCTTGTGCCAATTTTACTCAGATGCGCCAGCCGGGCACACTTGTTTCCATGGGAAATGCACCTCTTTGTGTAAAGAATTTACACAATTTTTGATGGCAAATCTGTCACTAGTTAAACATATAAAACACAGCTTCAGGAGTGCTGCAACATCCTGAAAAGACCTGGGCTTCACAATGTGGATATTAAATACCATGTAGGAAGAACTCTGTAGGTATGTCGGGTTGGGAGGGGCAGAAAGGGGAAAGCAAGGCACATTCTAACAGTTAAGGTGATGTCTGCTGCATAAGGACTTAGAAAAGGCTTGACCTTCTGTCTTTGGCAAAAATTCACTTTATACGTGCTCTGTGGCTTGTGTCACTTGGCCACATCCCAACCTTATCTCTAGTGTAGCTACAGTTGAGCAATGGTGTGTGTAAGTGTCGCGAGTTATTATTTATATGACAGCAGTACCTGGAGGCTGTAACCCATTGTGTTAGGCATGAAGCAAAGTACACTGGCCTGTGAGAAGCAATCACACCATGAAGGTCTCATTGTCTAAAAGGACTGGAAAAACAGCAGGAAGGGAAAGAGAATGAGAGAGATGAAAAAAATTCAGCCAAGTTCACCCTGTGTGGAAAAATGGTAGCAGAGGTTCCTGCTAATGGGTGGTGGCTGTTTTCATGCCTTCCCAGCAGCGAGTCTTGTGTCACCTAAGGCTGCAGAAGGTAACTTTTGGGTCAGTTCTACGCACAGGGATTTTGCAGGACATCTCTGGTGGCTTTTCCCTCTGTGGCAATGCCCTGGATGCCTGCTATGTCCTGTTGGCAGAATGACTGTTCTAATGCCTTAGTCAGTGAAAAAAGGTACATGCGTTGTGGTCTTTCTAGGGCAAAGTCCAGCCTTAGAGTTTCACACTGCTTTTATATAGCAGCCTATTGGTATTGCTGGAGGTGGGCCCTAAGTACCTGGACTCCTAATATCCACTAGCCTCCACTCTGTGCTTCGAGCTAAAAGGTGCTGTGCAAAGGATACACCATGTTGTTAATACAGTCAGTTTTCCAAAGGAGCTGTGTGTGAGAGGTTATTTTTGTTCTTTGTTGTTTTCCTAAATCACGAAAAATGTCTGATGTTCTCCAGAGTACAATAGCCTTCACCCACACTGCTTGCTAGTGCTTATTTCTGTTCATCTCCTTAATAGGGGTGAGGCAGCAGTGACTGATCACCCCTTGCAATGTCATGATCCTTTCTGAACCTTCTGAGTGACTAGGCCGGTAGGAAATGACGAGTGCTGACGAGATTAGCACTTCTTGATCTTCGTAGTGTAAGAAAACCCCAGGTCTAACTCATTCTTCAAGTTCCCCAGTGACTAATAGGTGTTTTATCATCCTTTCAATTAGAAAGCATTTATCAGCAATCTTTGCTAGCTCACTGCATGAATTGACCTGTCATTCGCAGTCTCAGCCCTTGGAACTGATAATTTTAGGTTTAGCAATCTGCCTCGACAGGTCTAATTGAGATATGTGGTATGTTTCCATGTGAGTAGGCAGACACTTTGGATTTTCCAACCCAAAAGGAAAGGGCTTCAAGAAGAGCGAAGGAAGGGTCTCAGAAGATGCCTGCTTGTGTCAGGTATCTGCAGCCATGAAAACCTTGCAAGCAGAACACAGTGAGTGGCATGGAGCAGCTCTACCACGGCTGTGGGAGTGCTGTGGTGGGGTGGCAGTGGGGCCGACCTGACTACCTGTGGCCCTGGGAGTGGAGTAGCTTTACTTTGAGATGGTCGACATATAGTGGTACCGACGCACAGTGCTCTCTAGCCAAGTACCTGCTTCATCCTCAGACTTTCCAACTTACCTGCTTTTGGGGCTAAAAAGGAGAACCACGCCTCATTCTTGACATTTACGTACGTCAGCCTTGAAGTTTAGGCACAGATATGAAACTCTTAAGTCTGGGTACATCTTTGTGTCAAGCAAGGGGTAAAACAAAGCAATTGCAGTGAAGCATGTTGTGTGTGATGAAATCTGGAGATGGAGTACACTGACACAGGTCCTGCATCTTCTCTGGTACAGTTCTCCTCAATGCCAGCAGAGGACATGTTTTATTGACAATGTAAATAGTAAAAAAAAGTATGCTGATCTCCTACTGAAGGAAGTTATTTAAGGAGCTAAACCCTATGGAAAAGTGACTGAACTGCAATGGTATTCCATGATTTACTCTGCTAACTTTAGGGTAATATTAGCACTGTCACAGGTAGTGCTGACGTTGAGGCTGTATATCTGTTGTTATTTCCTGGTCTGTCCAGGTATCATTTTCTTTTAAAGATGAGGGAGAATCTGCAGATCTCTTACACTGAGACCACATATCTGGTAAAAGAGCTTTTTCCCGTCTTTGTCTAAATCTTTGGTTGACACTAGTTGATAGAAGCTGATTTTCAGTAGCTAGCCCACTTCTTTTTTTTAAGCAAACTTTGCTCTGAAAAAATAGACATCTTAAAAAAACCCTTCTTCACAACCTTCTTCACAACTGCTGAGGGATACAGAAATGCCAGTACTCCTAGTACTTGCTCCAGAATCAGACTGAAGTTGCTTAGGTTGGGGTTTTGGAGGTAACACATAATTTGCAGACTTCACTGAAGTCTGGATTTGAGTTTGTCTGGAGCTGCCCTGAAACACTCCTTCCCATTTCTGAAATATTCCTTACTCTGTTTTACCACAGGAAACATCCTAAGGGGATTTTTTTCTGTTGCTTCTTTTTTCTCCCTTGTGCTACTACAGGCTCTTCTCCGAGCTGTTTTAAGGAGACCACCTACAATTTAAAGAAATAAAGACCTCAATGAAAAAGTACAGGCAAACTTGATATTTAAGGGTCAGTTCCCCACAATATTTATCTGGTGTATGATCTAACCACAGAGGGAGGGGAAAAGAAAGCATTATCTTGTGACGGCTGCGAGGGTGACCTCTGTTAAAAAACAACAACAAAAACAAAACCCCAGCAACCTAAAAGTGATGGGGAAAGTGCCAAGGAGAGGAAAGTAAAAAAGAATCTGATATTTATGAGCTATAGAAAACAATAACACTGGGAGGTAATACTGCTTACAAAATATGTGCTTGATGAAGGTAAAGCAGCAGACATACTTCAATGTTTGGAGCAGAGAGGAAGAGCCCTGCCTCATATAATTTATTTAAGAGGTTTCTCTGTGTTTCTAAGGGGGAAAAGTGGTCCTGGACATGAAAAAAAAAAAAGGATGGAGTTTGGGGTAACAAAATATGCTTTATTCCTTGAAACCACACCACACAGACGTTCTCTACAGCCTCCTGCTCCCTGAAGATCACATGTGTCAACTTCAGATCCAAAAAACAGAGAAGGAAAGAAATCCCTACAATTTGGAGCAAAGGCTGCTTTTCCTCACCAAGGCACTAAGGAGGGACATAAATTACAGGGTATTTGTTTCAGCCCCTTTCAATATACGGCTCCTATCCTCTGGAGAGCAGAGGCAGCATGTTATTAGCAGAAGCTCAGAGGTTACATTTACTGGTGTCTGGGGTACCTTTATGCTGCAGTGTTAGTATCAGCTAGAGAGCACATAATCTTTCTCCTGAGTCTAATTATGTATTCATCGCACAGGCAACAGAATATTCATATGTATTTAATTAGTAAAAAGATTATGCTTTAAACCCACAAAAGTAAGGCAGTAAGAAGTAAGGATGAAAAGTCAAACAACCCTTAAACTGATCTTTTATCTAATTGCATCTCTGACTGCCTGGGAGCCCCCAAGCCCTGGTGTGAAATATACTATAAAAATACTTAAATATAAAGCCATAGTTGAATAAGCTACAGCCAGAGCAAAACCCTAGGTCTCTTTTATGCTTAGTGACAGGTTGAATTCTTCCTGATTTACACCAGTTCATATGAAAATGGAAATGTGTACCATCTGTGGCTACTCGGCCCCTCAGTTGGATAGACTATAACATCTGCGGTGTGGGTAAAATACTTTCTGCTGTTTGTAAAAGCAGTTCGTTATCTGCTTTGGAAATTTACATTTTCCCATTACAGAGTATTAGGTAAAGTTCTCAAGGATTTGCATTAAAGTTAGGTTAATAGCTTCAATAAAGGGTTACATTTAAATATATACTGTAAAGGTTTCACTCTTGAAAATAATGCCATTATTTTATCTTCTCATCTGAAGTACCTTGTTTTTTCTTCCTTTTTTTTTGGTGTGGTAAGTTAACTAGATTTTGCAGGTGCTTTCTGATATGTAATGGTGACATAATTGTTATATAAAGCTGCAGCAGTTAAGTTTTCACCATAGAACCTGCAGCTGAAGAAGAGATCTGGGAGTGGGGCAATGGAGGCACCATTTATGCTTCTTCCAGTTCACTCTCTGTCTACATCTGGACAAGCTATTCCAGCTGAGATTTTCAGGAGTTGTCACTCTGTCCTGTAACCTGTTGGTTTGCCATTGTTTTTAACCCTTTGTTGAGTACTGACAGTCCCAAAGGGGAAGGTGGGTCTCTGGCCAGGCGATGTCCCCCCATGCAGGCAACTCCAGGGTCCCAGGGGGGCCTTGTGTGCCAGCCATGCTCTGGGTCAGCCCTGCTTCATGCAGCTTTGCCTCTGCTTCTCTCTGTTTAAGTAGTATAATACCTTCATCTCAGAGACATTTTGGTTGGAAAGGATCTCTGGAACGATACCTTCAAAATAGGGCCATCTTCCAAGCCAGATAAGCTTTTCCCTTGGCTAGGGCAGGGACTTGCAGATACAGGTTTTCCCAAGGTATGGTCTGCAGTATGTGACTTAGTACAAGGAAAGAGAAAAAAACCATGAAAGGAGCTGAAAATCCAGCTCCTAGATTTAGAAGAGTTAAGGGGATTCAGTCCTTCCTTAATAAAGTTCAGACAATTAAAATAAGCCATTGCTATCGAGGGTTAATCAGCCTAGTTGAGATGGGTGACAATGAATGCCCTTGAGTGGGCTGTGACCATGCTGATGCTGCATCAGGCTGTACTTTAGAAGCTGCAGACTTTCCCCAGAGAAACATGTCAGAATAAATCTGCTCAGTATCCCCTAACTGCAAATTTATGAAGATTTCACCCTGGAAAGATAGGACCTCAGTGAAAGCAGAGTAGAAAACAGAGGGCCTTGTCATGCTAAGCTCTATCATACAATATAGCTACTGTTTTATTTCACACATCTAGGCTGGGAGCACCATGACATATGCAGACTATGAATTGGGACACAGTGAATTTATTCCTTTAGCGCTTTTAAAAGCCATCACGTGTCTGTGTAAGCAGTGTGTCGAATTTATCATGAAAGACTTCTGGTTTTTTAAACAAGCTTTAAAGGGTTTGAAATGGATCTCAAAGAATGCAAGATACTGAAGGATTGATTATAGGTCTCTGTGGAGAACATGGGACCAGGAGACATGGCTGCTGAACTGTGGTTTGTTGCTCTTGCTACAGGCACTGATGGTGGGAGGTATAGACGGCTGTACCTCCACGGTCTCCTTCCAGCTCTGCAAGTAAATACTAGCTTGTCTTTGGTACTTTGGTGCATGTAAATGTCCTCCTGCACTGACTCTTTAATAGAGGAGATTTATTCAAGCCAAACTTTCTCCTTCCTTGTCCTTCTGCTGCTCCTGTCATTCAGAGGTGTAGCTGAGGGCAGAGTTCATGCCACTGTGTCTTTTGAGGAACAGCTTGGGTTGTGTTTTTTTCTTAAGGGTGTGATGACCAGACTGTGGAAAAGGTGTTCTGAGGGACGGAGCCATTGCCGCATGGCTGGTCTCTTTCTACCTGGAGTATTGAGGAGGAGGCAGTAATATTGCAGTTGTAATTGTAAGCACAAAGTCTGGCCATCAATTTGATCAATTAGAATTTTTCTTGTCCTAAAACACCGTCTGCTTGCTACAGGTTTTATTCTATGCCAACCATATTCAGGCA
This sequence comes from Dromococcyx pavoninus, assembly GCA_033558185.1. Lineage (NCBI taxonomy): Eukaryota > Metazoa > Chordata > Aves > Cuculiformes > Neomorphidae > Dromococcyx > Dromococcyx pavoninus. The sequence goes on along the minus strand of JAUMJL010000138.1, from coordinate 3,574,686 downwards.
AGTCCGTGCTACTCGGTCACCTGTGGTGACAGCCTGAACACAGTAGGTCTTGGGAATGAGGTGTGCAGAAATTGCCTCCCAGGCACTGAGAAACCAAAGCAGGCAGAGGTGGGTTAAAACCAGTGAGTTTTCAGTGGCTTCTTTCTTTCAGGCGTGCTTCTGCAGCTTAGAAGCTCAGGCTTCAGGGTTTATTTTTTCTCATTTAAGAATGGGGAAAAAGAAAGGATCTAAGCAGGCTCTGAGAAGGTTATGTAGGGCACTGGGCGCACAGCCTGACTTTCAGAAGCCTTCAGCACTCCTCACTGAAACTGTCTTTGCAGCTTGGGAGGAAGGTGGCCTCTGTTTTCACAGTGAATCAGGCTGAATTAACAGAAAACTGCCAGTGCTTCTGGGTACTTCGAGTGTTTATGTCACTTATGTGGTACCTAAAGATGGAGGTTTTGAACACACTTAAATTTTTTTTCTCTTTTAGCTGGTAATCTCAAAGTGACAGGAGGCTGCACTCATGGGAATGTTCCACCAAGTTACCTTGAGGGGCTTAAAATTTTAATGAGAGTGATACAGGATGCTTTCTGCATCGTGCTAGTAAAGCTGAAGTTCAACTTGTGCCCCTTTCTTGTCAAGATAACAAAGTGTTATCTTGAAGAGAAAAAAAACTTTTCATGATAAAATAAAAATAAGGAAAGGCTGTGAACCAAGAGGACAGTGTTAGAAGTGACCTTGTAGCTTCCCAGTGTGCTTTCACTTCCCTTCCCAGTTGGTCACGAGAGCTGGAGTAGAGGACATCCTCCAACTCTCTCGGTCTCACATTGCCTTCACAGGGGTGGTGCCTTGCAACCCTCTGTGGGGCAGCTGTCTCTGGCATGGGTTTTTCTCCCTGACAGCCGTGTGTGAGAGGTCGTGGGACTCTGGGCAGCAGACTCACCACTGGATGGGCTAGGCCAATGACTCACAAAACTCGGATTTCCACCCTGCTAGCAGGCAGCAAAGCGAGCAGCGACACTGCTGGTCCTCCACAGGGTCATGTGAGCCTCCTCGAGGCAGCCTTCATCCCTTTGTGGGAGGACAAGGAGGAGGTGAAAATCATGGCTGTGTTTCCACACAATAACCTGCAGGCCTTTACCTCTGCACAATATTTCACAACCAGCAATGAGGGCCAAGAGATGACTTTTGTGCTCGTACTTGTTTTTCTCACCCAGGCTGGCTCAGTCATTCATGAAAGTCAGCGGGCAGTAGATTTCTTGCGTAACCATTGTTCAGTGATACAAAATGAGGAAAAAAAAAAAAGAATTGGACAAGATGGGCTGCTGTGTTTTGCTTTGTTCATCCTTAAGGGCTGCATAGAGGTGTGAAGCACCAAAGGTAAAAATCTCAGCTAATGCTGTTAGCCATTAGCTTTCTTCCCCTTATTTTTTTGTTTCCACCATTACTTGGTAACATGGGTTCAGCCTGTGGACACCCATATCCCACCATTCTTTTGCAGAATGCTTCCCAGCATTTTTGTTGGGATGAGACCGAGGGCTTCCTATGGAAACCAGGTGCAGCTCAGCCCATGGGACTCATTATCAGCTCTGGCATCATTAATGTGTTGATGGAAGAGTGAGGAGGCTGTCATACAAGGAGCACTCACAGCTTGCAACTGCAAAAATCCCAAAGCAAAACCGTGGAAAGCTGGCTGGATAAATGCAGAAAGTGCATGGAAATAAACACCCCATGGAGGCGCAGCCAACCTTTTTGAAATCAGTTAATGCAATCAGCTACTGAGTCCTCCTCCACATGGGTTGAGCCAGGGTCGAGGCTGGCATCACTGGGAGCTGTGCAGAGAGTGTCCCTCTCCCCAAGGCTGTCACGTGGAGATGTGACGTGACACGGCCAGCCAGTTGTGCTGGAGACCAAGAGCCTCCCTTCCCAGGGGCTGGAGCAAAGTTGAGGGCGTTGAGCAAGATGTGGGTTCGAGCCCGGCATCCGCCGCCAATGGCAGGGAAGGGCACCACCATCTGCCTCACAACGCTTTTAAAGTGCTAACATGTTTTATGATGCGGTGCGAGTGAAACAAAATAGCGGCTCCTGGCTCCTCGTAACTTGCGTAAATTCCAGATGTGACAATCCTTTTACTGGCAAATTGAGCTGTTTATCCCTGCATTCTCCTCAAGTTGAATTAGCTCCTGCTAGGAAGAGCTTGCTGAAAATGTGCCTGCCTTGCTACTAAACGGCTGCATAATTGTCCTTCTGCCCCTTCCCAGAGCTGCACATAAAAAGTGCAATCCAAATTCCTGGGCAAACCATGCAGGGCCCTGGAGAGCGCTTCCTCCCCTTCAGGAACTGAACGTCATTCCTAAAGGATAATGCAGGATTAGGGCAAGGGGAAAATGAGTGGCTTGAACAGATCCAAACTGCAGCAAGGCTCAGCAAAACATGTCCTTCTTCCCACTCATGGTACTCCCTTTTTTTTTTTTAATAGAATTTTTCTTTCTTGCAAGGGGAAGGAGGAAAGAGGGCCTCCTGATTGTGAAACGGGCAGAAGAGGAACAGCATTAGTTCCATTAATTCCCTGAAAGCCCCCAGCCCTGGTGGCAGAGCAGCCCTGCCTTCTGCCACATGGCAGTGCACATGGGAAACCCTTCCCGGCTCGTCCTCCCCCGCCTCCTCCTCCTCTCCCTGAACACACAGGCGCTAGTTATTAGGGATTAGGTGGAGCAGATGCATGTAAGATGCTTACAGCCTTTTCCAGACACAAGGCCACTTTCCAATCAGCTCAGAGGAAACAGGGTAATTAGATGGAATCGTGGGCAGGGTACAGAGAGAAATTAGCTTGTTACCCAACCAGAGACTGCGAGCCACCTCTTTCACTCCCACCACATCTTTCCCCCCATTCCTCTGCTCATTCTGTCGTTTCAATGTGTTTTTTCCCCCTTTTCTTTCCCTTTTTCAGGAGGCAGCTGATGCCGGCTGGCTGCTGCCAAACAGGTCAGTCCTCGGCAGCTGAAATTTGCCGTGATGCTTAAACAGGACAATGAATCAGCTGTGTCCTTTAGAGAAGGCAACCTCTCTTGGAAGTACTGCTGGGGTCTTGTGTCCCTCCACCTCCCTGGGATTGTGCTCAAAGCTTCTGGTTGATGACAGTGGGTGGGTTGATGAATTTGGGTTAACTCTTCCCACTCCCCTCATAAACCTGCTAGTGAAGTCACCCTTTAAGCTGATGACAGCAGATGCTGTTTCTGAGAGAAGGAGGAGTGCTGGGCTTTGGAGGGAAATATGCTTGCTTGTCATTTACCTGCCTTTAACAGCACATCAAGGCAGATTTGGCCTGAGTGCCCTGCAGGCAGAAATACTGAATGGGGACTGGCTGATCCCAAAATAGCCATTGCTGTTGGGGTTGCTGCCTCCCACCCGCTGGAGTACAACCACTGCAGACAGGGTACCTGCTGTTCCTGGACTGTGATGGAGTTGGGGATTTTTCTTTTCCAACTTTTAAAAGTTACCTGGATGTGATTACACTCCAGTGCATGTCCATCTTTGGAGAGATTTTGCTATGTAAAGTCCTTTAAACATGGAGAGCTGTGCTGTCGCCACTATGCACTGGGCAGCTGTCACAAGGTAATGTTGATCAGGCAGTAGGGACAGTGATTCCAGAAAGTGGCTATTGTATTTATTACTATCTCTTCCCACAAGTGCCTGCCTTGCTTGTTTAGCTTCTGGGGCCTGGCTGTACAGCTGTTTATTGGGAGACCTATGCTCTTTTCTGAGATGCTCAGTTTTAAAACCATAAAGATATCCCCAGGGTGTTTGAAAGGGGATGTGTTTTGTCATGAAAGGCAGTGTTCCCCATGGAAGATTTTCTTTCAAGTGACAGGTCAGTTGGGCAGTAAACATGTGAAGGAGGATGACCATCACAGCTGTAACTGAGCAGAGAGGAGCTGACCCCAGTTTTGAGACAAAGAAACTGGCTAGTGTCTGAACTTCTCCAAACGAAGGCTCTGCTCCTCATTGGTGGTACCCTTTTGTACATCCTGTAGATGTTTTTCTGAGATTGACATCAACCTTCCCTCATAAGTGTGCACAAGCACTGAGTGTTGAAATCCACTCAAGAGCAGGATGGAAAATTTCTGACAATGGTTTGCTGTCAGGAAATGCTGGTTCAGCAAGAGGAAAAGATGCCATCTTCAACAGTAAAAAAAGGATCAGAAAGAAGCAGAAAAAAAATAATGATACCATTGAAGATACTCTCCCGAGACCTTTTTGAAGCAGTAGGTTTTATTTTTCAGTGCTCTGTTTATATTGTTCATTGCTAGATGGGATGGACAGAGAGAGAAAAGAGGCTGCACCATCTTCTTTCCTGTAGTTTTTCTCAGTACATGGCAGGTAACAGCTTCTGCACATCCAACAGATCCTTCCCAATGCATGCAACATCAGAGACTTTAATGGTGAGAGAAGAACTCTCTGATGTCTCCTCTTCCTTAAGGGAAATCAAAGTGCCTCTGTAGAGGCATGCTGGGGTCTGTCCTGGAGCCAGCTTGTTTCTTTCACTGCCATCCTGCACCCCTGGCTGTGTGGGTTAACTGACCACTTAATAAAACTATCTGTGTCCCCCTGAGCATGCTGCTTGTTTATGTACCTCCTGTTCCTTAGGTCCAGTCTTTCTAAACCCAGCATCTTTCCTGAGCAGCCAAGTCCTCACATGACTACGAGAAAAAATACTCAAGACAGGAACAAGATATGGGTGCCCTGGAAGGATAAACCCGTGTCGCATGGTAAGTATGTGTAGTGTTGGTTACTGCTCTGTGCTTTTTCTGTCTGCCAAACAATGTGACATTGAAAAGTCAAAAGAGATACAGCTATATATGTTGGAGTGAAAACCTAAGCCAAATAGTAGTCTAGGGCAGTTCTGGAAGCAGCCAGCCAGCCCCCCCCCCCCCCAGATATACGGCTTTGCTACCCAGGGCTATTGTTTTGGTCAGGACCACCCCAATTAGAGTTAAAAACAGGCCATAGTGCCACATACATATGAACATACTTTGCATAAATATATTATTAGTGCTAGATGGCGATTAAAATGATTGACTAGTCTAATCGATGTCCTGGTGCGGTGCCACATATCTGAGCACCAGTGCTACCCTCTCCTCTCCATGTTGTTTCTGAAACACGACGGCATTGAGATGGGGTTGTGGGGAAGCCTAGGACAGGACTGTTCTCACCAGCATTGGGCCACTGGTGCCTGAATTCCCCTCTGGGAAGTGGGATGGCGAGAAAAGAAGGGTCCCAGCACTTCCCATCCCCACCAGTGAGTGGGACCATGCTTATGATGGACCAGAGGTGAATGCAGCAGCCCAGATGTTCACACGTAGCCCATGCCTGCTTGCTCTAGGAAGGAAAGCTAGAACATTTCTCAGGTTTTCTTTGGCATTTTGTGTTATGGTGAGGTTCCTGTCTCGGAAGGGATGCTTGAATTTTATTCTCCTTTTCCAGCATTTCCCTCTAAGGTGGAGGATACAGGAAAGGAGCATAATTTTTATGGTAATAAGGATGTATCCTTTGAGATTGTGGCTCCCCCCCCCAGCTGGCATACAAGATGTTGTGACTGGCCTGCTGTGTTTTCTTTCTTTCTGTGGGACCACTAAAATGAGTACCACAGTGTTAACATGTGACAGATAACTTCACGATGGACATACTGTCAAAACCAACATGTTTTACAGAGGTTAGTAAGAGTTTTGTAGCTGTTATTTGTTAACAAAACAGGCACCGCCTACAGGTGTCCCTATCTCTTATTGCAGTAGCAATGCTTGTCTTGCAAACTTGCTCATCTGCTTTCCCTCAGGCATTCGTCTGCTTTCTCTCTTTTCAGTTTCTCTAGGCCATACTGCCCATTTAGCATTTCCCTGAGCTACAGGGGACAGACTGGGCGTCTGGGAATGCGTGCACACCTCAGATGACCCGAAACGGCATGCTTTTTTTTCCCTGTTACTGGATCACTCAGGTGCTCTTGCTTTTAATCTCCCTCTTTGTTACCTAGCAGGGCATTTGTAGCTGGAAGCATGTCAGGACAGGGACAGTTTGACACTAGTATGTACAGCATGAAGGAGCAGTCTGACCTTCTTACAGGCTCCATGTGCTACTGCTGTAATGACGATGGTGATTTTCCGTGCATGTTATTGGAAGAAGTAAGTGACCGTTTGCAGTAAGCCACGTATTAATCAGGAGCCGGATTCTGGGGCCCTTTTGCTGTTTGTTTTCCTCTCCTAATGATTTGCTTTGTAGCCTCGAGCCTTTGTCAGCCCTGCTGGAGTCTGGCATTTGTCAGTCACTTGCAAGATGGGAGCTCAAGCAAGAGATTTTCCCAGTTACCAAACATGGTACATATTAAGGGAGGCTCTTTGTCCCAATCTCAGAAGAGCTGTTGGTGTTTTTTGCTGTGGGACAATGCTTCTGCCAGCCTGGGGGTGAAAGTGGAGAGACAGGGATGTCCTAGTCTCTCTCAACTAGATAACTTTTGGATTTCACCTCTGGCACATGAATGCAGTTGTTCTGTAATTTGTGCATGCAAACACTGTTGAAAACTAAGGGGTCTGTTCGTGTCATGCTGCCGTTCTCCTCCTCCAGCCCTGCTCCTCAGCTATTTGGCAGAATCACTGCCATTGCAAATGTACGTGACTAATCTGTTACTTGAGGAACAGGAAGGCAGATTCACAGGCACGAATGACCTAGGCTGTCAGGAAGCTGATGGGAATCTTTGCTGGGAAGAGTTTTTTTCCAGGGGGCTGCTCCCCTTGTTAAATGATGGGATGGATATGGTCTCTGTTAAAGAGGTGGCCATCTTCTTCCGAGCTCCAGAGGCAGATGTGCTGCAGCAGGATGGACATCTCCTCCCTTTCCCTCCAGACATGTGGATGCTGTTCCCTTGTGGTGGCAAGGTGCCATTAGCCATGGCGTGCTTGCTTGAGGAGGGAGCACAGTGTCTCTGGAAGGTCTGGATGTGAGATTAGGGCAGATCCTTACTCCTTGATCACCTAACCTGCTCACGCAGAGGCCAGAGGCTGCGGGACCTGAGTGCTCTCACCTGAATGCAACTAAGTGCCTGGCGCTGCAAGCCTGGTCCTCGTCTCCTTCCACCACTTTGCCTTGCTCTGTTTTGGCTTACCCTTAAGTGATACAGGGGCTCTGGGCCAGAGGGCTCTCTGCCTCACTGAGCTGATCCCGAAGAGAAGGGGTGATGTGCCAGGAGGTCTGGGAGGAGAGTGTCATTTCATCACTGTTCTCCTGGGAGAGGCAGAGGGATCCATGAGATCCATGAGAACAACAGGGATGGAGGGCAAGGGTTAATGAGGAGAAATAGATTAAAGCAGGGAAAATGTAAGCTAGTATTGGGGAAAAACATATGTTTTATAATAAATATTACATGTTTAAGTCCTTGCAAGCCAAGAATTATTTTCTCAAAAAAACCCCAAAACCTAAATTCCAGAGAATGACTAAATGATTGGACACAGTTTCTAACAAGGTACCTAGAAAATGTATTGAATCAGGCTGTCAGTGTGAATTACTAGCCCAGCTCTGGAAAATATATCTTAGGGAGCACCAGCTTTCCTGGTTTTCCACTGATCATAATGCCAAAATGAAATCTCCTGAGGCAAAGGGCTTGCACATTAACTAACTTACAGTGCCATCTAGCCCCGTTTGAGACACAAGACGTTTCTAATTTTGTTCCTGTAACCATGAGGCTGAGTCACTTTAGTTCAAACCCACCTCTTAGGACATGTGCTTGTGGATGTAAGCGTATCTTGGACTACATTCGTACGTGCACTGGGATGTATTTTTAAAGAGTCGTCCATGAGTCACAAACATAAATGGCTGACTGGGAGCTATCCCAGCTGGACAAATCCTACATATTTTCATAGCCACTTGATGTGGGGAGGGCAGCTCAGTGTTGCTTAAGCCTGCCTGACACTTCCTATTGATAAGACCTTACTTTGGATGGTTTAGAAATTCACCAGCTTGCAACTGCTTGGGCTGGGAGCATTGAGTACTGGGTGGTCACTGCAGTCTGTTTCTAGGAATGTTCTCCCAGAGCAATGTTTGTGCTATTCCCGAGGCTGAGCTGTGCACTGACACCTGAGTTTGCTCTTCTGAAAAAAATATAGCAAATACAAAAGTGATAGCACTGTTGCTACCGTTTATCTTGCAAAACACGGTGGGGGCAGAGGGCGGTGGCTCCGTTTGCTATTGCTGTGTCCCAGTGTCCTTCATTCCTCCCACTGCAGATGCATCCTCTCCTGAGATACAGGGCTATGAGGCAAGCTCTGGTGACACACCAAAGGCCATGGAGCGTAGAAAGATGCTGCTGGCTCCCTGGTGCAAGGGTTTGGCCCCCTGAGGACTGGGAAAGTCCTAAAGTTGCTGTGTTGGCTGTTTGGGCATCTGGTTTTGACTTGTGTGGGCTCCAGAGGTCTTCAAGGGATGCTGATGAGGGCCATTGGTTTGGCGCGATGTTATGTTTTTGTGTCGCCTAAGCTGGTGTCAGCCTTTCTTTTCTGCATTGCAAAAGACTAAATCAGGGAGGCTGCCAGACTCTTTTGCCAAAGGTAGCGAAGTAACCTTTTCCTATAGAAGAAAAAGACTGTTATCCTAACTGGGTTTGGATTACAAGAGTGTTGTTTTGCACTTTCTCCTTTATGTTTCTTTTTTTTTCCCTTGTGTGCTCACAGTAATGGCCATAGCCAGACATATGCTCATATGGAATGAAGTCGACTGCAATTACATCCTAAGGGAGTCACTCAATGGGGTTTTGTGAAGGCAGGACGCAGGCTATGGTGGAGACTGTCACTGTTGCACATGTGCTGTTAGACCTCCAAGTGCACTTACCCGGCCTTCAGCTTTGTGGGAACGTGGAGCAGAAGGCTGAGAAATACAACCAGTCTGGTGCACATCTGGAGGCAGTAACATGAGGCAAAGCATACACCTCCTGGATTTGAATGAATTGTTCTCTCGCATTAGCAATTTCAGCACATCAGCCCTGAAATGCTGCCTTTCAAACACGCATGCACCACCTCCCCCATTCTCCGTACTGGTCCAAACCTTCACCAAGCATAAAGGTGCTTGGAGCTTGGTTGCAGGGTCAGGCCTCTCTCTGCAGTGATTTCACCTTACTTCCTTTATCTCCCAAAGCAGCAAAAGCACATGCTGCAGCAACGTAATCATTTAATCCAGGCTGGTGAAACCTGTTCTCCAGATGAACAACTGACAGATCATTCACTCTGTAGCTCTGCGCATGAACACAATGTTCGTTGGGGCAGCTGGATGTTGGTCCTGGCTTTCCACTCTTGTTTCCAGCAAAGCCGAACAGCAGCCTGACCATAAATCTGCTTCCAGCTCCTCCATCTGCTCCCTGCAAAGTGCTTGCTGCAACAACATGAGTCCCAGGGCCCTCCCTCAGCTGATTGCTGTTATTGTGGATGCAGTAGGTGCACAGATACCTCCCAGGTGAAAGCAGCCTTGTGGAGCTCGGCATGGGAACGTATTTGCCTTGAGAGGCAGGTGATACCTGAAAAGGTGCAGCCAAAACTAACAAAGGTGTGTTCAAAGATAGATACGGTTTGATCTTTAGCCCCTGATACAAAACTTACTTTGGCTGGGGAGGCTGCTCTGCCAAGCCCGTTTCAAAGGGTGTATCAGCCTGGCAGAGTGGAGAATGGAGATGCCAGCAGTGAGTTGGAGGGGGGTGTTTGCTGTTGTACCCCTTGCAACTGCTGTCAGTTAGCAGGGGCAGGAAGGGGTTACATTCCCCGTTTTAGGCCTTGGAAATGGTCGCATCTGAGTGCCAGGCACAATGGGCTGGTACATGTATCCAGAGTCAGTGGTTCATCGAATATTGTGCAAATGTGTGTGCTCGTGTAGGTTTCCTGAGAACCTAGCACTGAAAATCTGTCTTCTCCTAAGTTCCAGAGCTACTCCCAGTGGGCAGCGTTTCATGCTCTGCTGCGGGAGGCTGCTAGTCCATGTTTGCAGCTTCTCTGGTTTCAACTTCCATCTTTCTTCCAGATTTTGTAACGCGAGTAGCCTGGGCTGCTAAGTAACAGCTGATGATCTCTCGGCCCAGCGGACGGCATGGTGGTGGCACACTACCAGGGAGAGGGCTCTGGTGTGCTTGGGCTGGCAGCCACTGCTCCAGCAAACAGCATTAGAAAATTCACAGGCAACTATGCAATAGTTTTGCAGCCGCCTTCTTCCTCTTTGTCTTGAGGAGCAGGCCCAAACAGTGGGCTGAGGCTTCTCCAGGGCCATTTTATGCCCCGTTAATTGCTTGATCTGCTTGCATTGCCTGGGAGGATGGGGAGCAGAAAGAAGCTGCATTCAGATTGCAATGCTGATTTATTTAAAATGCCTTTGTCAAGAAGGGCATGTGTTAAATATTTTCAGGGCCAGCCCTGTGAGCTTGGCTCAGCCTCCAGAAACATTTTCCAAAGCTTTTTGCCCAGAATAGCATGCTCTAAAAGTGTATTGCAAACCCCTTGCACTAACTGGCCCAACCTCCTACCGTGCCCATAAAACAGGGCTCAGATGACAGTGGTCTCATGCAGATGGCTGCAGAAGACCCCTTGCAAGAGCAGCTCTCCTTTCAAGCTTGATTAGTTTGGCATCATCTGAACTGTGTGAGGCAAGGAGCTTTGAGGCCTCTTGCTTCAACTTTATGGTAGCCCTGCTAGCCTGCTGTTTCGGTCTGTCTCCCATCAGTAGGTCTAGCTGGTGTGAATGGTTTTGAATGCTCACAGATGATGTCAGATTAACCCTCTTGGACACATGAAGTAACCCAGTCACCTACCAACTGGCAGCAAGTGGGAGAACGAGGACCCTTCTCTCACTCCCCGCGGCTTTGCCAGTGTGGCTGTCCTGTAGCAATCACCTCTGTGGATGAATTTGGTGTGCTGTTTGGGGTTGACCCATGAGCTGGGACTCTAAAATCTGCTTCTGCTGTCATCATCCTTACTACTGATTTTATTGTTTTCAGCTGAAACCTAGTAAAGGCAATAGAAACCCTGGTTGATTTAAATGGACAATGATCCATAGTGTTTTACGATCCTAAAGATCCATATTAGGATCTGTATTTATTGCACGGTGTAGAACTCAGCTGTTTTTTTTTTCTTGCTCCTTCTTATGCACCTCTGTTGCCTGGCTTCATGCTAGATGAAAGCCTGTGGGGCAATCAGGGAGTGCAGGTCTGGGCTGTGTATCACCCTATCACCAATGCTGAACTGGGAGAGGTCAGTACATGTGCACAGCTCAGAGCAACGCGTGCTCGGTGGAGGATGGGAAGTTTAAAAGGATCAGTGGTATATTTTTTGCAGTTTAGAATGGCTCGGGTTTGTCAGCAAGACACCACAGTCCTGAAACTTCAAGCCTGAGGTGGATCTGGGAAGGAAGAGATCTCCTGGTCTCTGTCTAGGGCTTTGGACACAGCTTCAGCAAAAGACTCCCCTTTCCTAAAAGCGGAGATGTATTGAAGTGTGATGTTTGCATTTGTTATGTGGAGTCCATTCGGACCTATTCACCCTCCTGCCTTTGCATCATTTTTTGGGGCAAGCATTAACTAATAAGGAAGTGAGTAAATCTTGCTTGAAGTTTTTTTTCTTGTTATCCCCACTGTTCCACTCCCAGGCTTTCCACGGCGTGTGCTAAAGAGGTGAAAGTCAGCACTGCTGTAGGGTGAGATTAGTAGCGCACAAAATCACCTCTCTCCTCCTCGTGTACCTCAGAGCCCAGAAACTCCCCCATCTCACCAGCTTTGCAGCCCAGCTGTCCCAAACTCCAGGAAGCAGGGATGGATAGCAGCAGGCTCCTTGCTGCACTGCAGCCTGTGCGACGGAGAAGATAATGGGAAGGATTTCTTGGTACAAGTATGAGCATGAACCCTCTGAAGAAATATTAAGTCTAATTGTGGTGGGAAAAAAAACGAAAAAGAAAGCAAGTGCACACACACATAACCTTGACCTCCTGTAATGTTGGAGGACTTGCTTGCATCTGAGTTTTTCCTCAGCTGCTAGTCCTCAGAATCCTTCTGACACGGCTCCACCGCTGGAGCAACAGCTGAAGTGCTGAGGTGCACTGTGGCGCTGGAGCTTCCTTCGCTGCAGATCAAGCCTTGCACTGTGACACTCGGGATTTTTCTTGAAGCCCTCATGCCTCTCTGCCAGAGTGCTGAGAATGACTGAGAATCTTGGCTTTCGATGTGAGAAAAAGAAAGCAGGGAAAAAAGCTAATTAATAAAAAAATTTCTACCACTTATGATTGCATAGGGAAGTTTAAAAATGGGAAATGAATGTGACCTATAGTAAAATAATAATCAAAAGTGTATTCTACCATTCTACCCCAAGCGGGGCTGTGTGAATTATTTGGATAGTGGAGGAGGGAGAAACTGGAGCCCCACTCAGCACTGCAGCCCTGTTACCACTGCAGAAGGAAGAACAGTGGAAACTTATTTTGCCGCTTTGGATGGTAACTTGTGACAGCTGGTATCTTTAGCTACAGTGAATGACATGGTTGGTGCTTTCTACTTGTGACTGCTCTATTCTGCCAAAGCTTGCTGCAGTGGTGATGGTGATATGGCCCAATAAAGCATAGGATGATCCATCATAGATTAACTCCTAAGCCTTAGGATGATGTGCTGAGGTGCTAGTTCCATCTCAGTCTTGAATTATTACTTCTTTTAAATTTTATACCCTGTCTGCAAAGATGAAATTTTTCCTGGCCTTACTTTTCAGTACTGCTGCTCTTCTTTCCACCCTCTATCTTCATTGCTTCCACTGCGGGTACAGGGACGTGAGCTTTCAATACCGGCAAGTTTCTATGCTGTTTGTTAGTAGCTCCCTGTATGAAAAGGACCATGAAACGTTGGAGTTGCTACAGGTAAGCATCTAAGAAATAATCCTCACTTCCTTGATGAGGTAGTGTGTTTTGCACGGTTAGGGCAGTGGAAACAGCACTTGTGAGTGACAGAGCAAAAAATCAGCAATTACTATTTGGCAGGAGATACTTTAACTTTGTCAAGTTAGGCAAGTATCTCCATTGTGGTCTCTGACTCACAATTCAAATATGCTGGGAACATTTGAGGGGGCTGGGCCAGTTCTTTAAGCAGTGGGAAAAACAAGACTTTAATACATCACAGCGTAGCTTTGCGTCTGTGCTCTACCGTTCTGCTTTGAGGAAACTGGTGTGGCTGGTGGTGGGGAGAAGGAGGTGTTGTGAAACCACGCACACATGCACACACACACACACACACACACACGATTTGGATCTCTCCTAACAGTCTTTCAATCATTTGACTGTGGTGGCTGAGCTGAACCACCTCCTTAAGGTGAATGGAGGAAGAGGCTGTGCACTCTGGCTGGTGACAACTCTAACTCCACCTCTGCTGCAGCAGCCTGGCTGAGGTATGCAATGCAGAGGAGCTCATGCAGGGCTCACCAGCCCCTTCCAGCTACTCTGCACAACTCTGTGGACACAAGAATGTCACAAACTGGCCGGATAAACTAGGTTTGCAGCTCTGGTGTATCATTATGGTGGCAAAAACAGCTGAGATGTTCTGGTGGATCAGGTTGTGAAGGTATGGAAGCTTGCCCACAGCGCAGCTTTCGCCATTCCTTGCCCTACTGCAGATAAAGCCGTGCAGCTGCCCAGAGTGGGGGATGCAACTACGCCTCACTGAAGGTGCTTTCTGCTGATACGGCGCATTCCTACACATGGAAGGGAAGGCAGATATGGCCCAGACATCCTCTCCCTGATCTTGCTGCGTGGCTGCAAGTGGCTGCTGGTAGTGGGGTCATTCCTCCGTGCTCCTCTGACTGGAGGCAACCACCCACTCAGGGATGCTTCCCAGCAAATACAGTTGTAAAGCAGGCAGATGTTTTCAGCCTGCGGCTTTGTACCTTCTGCTCCTTGGAGGGGCTGGAGGGACAACTGGGAAATGCCACTGGAGGAATATGGCCAAAAATGAGCAAGACCAGGCAAGGAGCAGCCATATGGCAGACAAGCAGTTGGCTCCATAATTAAGCCAAGTGCTTGGGATGCAAGAGGCTCAGCTCTGCTTGGTTCAGAGCCTGGCTTCCTGTGTGTTCCTCTCTGCTATGTTTTTGACCAGAAATTCCATTTTTGACTTGAAAAATCTTCCAGATGAAATTTTAATTACAAAAGTATTGTATTCCCACAAGAAACTTTCATGTCAGCAAATAGGCTTTTTTTTCAGGAAAAACTGTTCTATTCACACACATGAACTGGCTCCCATTGAGCCCATGCTAGACCACTACCCTGGTAAAATCTCTAGTGTTTTGTTTAATAAAAAAAGGTTATGATTTGCAATTAGCATCCATTAGGCATACGAGTCACACATAATTAATATCAACACTGCAGTCCTCTCGTACTGGATACAGTTTGCTGGCAAGTTATTAAACCATGGTCTAACCATAAACTATGCCTGTGATTTATAAAAGGTTACTGGCAGAGGAATAGGTGTAGGAGTGTTAACTCAGAAAACAAGATTTTGTTTCCTTTTGTGCAACAGATCAGCTGCTTTCTGCACAGCAAAGGTGCAAAAAGCGTTTTCCTCCATACGACGTGATTTGTGACACAGACTTTGTAAATATTTTCCATATGCAAAGGTCTTCACTTGCTGTTGTTATTGGTTCCATATTTACTTGGGATCTTGGCATGCAGAGGATGGCTTTTGGCTTGTGAAGTGGAACTTCTCTGAGGCTGGACCATTTTTCCCTCGCACAATGAGTCTCTTCAGGATTGTGTGTAATGCACAGAGAGCCTGCGAGTGGCAAGGTGCTTTTCCACATAACAGAAAAATTTGCAAGCTCCTAACAAAGGCCAAATAAAATAAAGCTTAGGAAGTCAACATGTTTGGAAAGATACACTGTTCTGGGAAAGAGGTGGAGATGAGGTGTGTATTTATGTGAACAAAAGAAATCTAAACTGTAAACTATAATATATCTGCTAGCTCATTAATGTGTCTGATGCTGACTAATTCCAGGGGTGTTCCTGCTGCCCGGCAGCAAAAGTGCAAATAAGTGGACAGCTGTGATTTAGTGCCAAATATTTAAACACATCATGACAATTCAGGCCACCCACACTCTTAAGTAAACACAACTTCTGGAGAGTTGTTTCTGACTGGACTGAAGTGCAGAGCAGCCACTTTCACGTGCATCTAGGCCAGACAGTCTTTGAGTATTTGGGACCAAACTTTGTCTTCTGATGTGCCTTAGGAGCCCCTGTTCAGTCCACAGAGTAATGCACTATGTAGCTGAGGGCAGAGCTGACTCTCGATCCTAATCTGACTTTTTCTACCTCAGTAAGTACAATTTTGCATATAAAAGTGAATGTGGAACAGATCTGGACTCGATTAGCTCCTGAGTTCTTGACAAAAAGCCATAATTGTTTATCCAGATGATCTTTCTTTCTTTGTCTCTCTTTTGTTTTCTCTGCTCTTTAAAATCAAGGTTTTAATGGTCTTGTAAAATAAATACACGAGTGTAGATCATAGTGGTATAAAAGGTGTGAGGAAAATTCTTCCCTTCTCCTCATCAGGAGTAAATGATTGCTAATGCATGCTTAAGTTGCACCCTCCAGACCCTTGGGTAGGGGTGGCTGTGGATCCCAGGGTAGGAGGAAAGGTATTTCCAAGACAACGTTTAGCCTGAGGCACCCATTACAGATGTGAAGGACCTGTGACATATATCTTTTTCTCTTGGTAGACAGTGAAATCTGTGCTAGTGGCAATATCTGGGGCACAGGGTTGTTGGAGGAGGAGCAAATCAGGGGAATATGAAAAAATACTGCATTTATCAGGGTTATCTAGTCTAAGAGTACAAGTACTAAAACATTTTAATCACAGGTATATGGTTATGTGTCACTGCGGGGCAGAATTAAGGCTGTTTATATGCTTTGGTTGGGCATTGCCATACTTCAAGTTTGAATTTATTTTAAGTGTAACTTTAACTCTGACTTCCATGGGTTTTCAATGCCTGATCTGGAAATAAGTGCAACCTCTCAATATTGTACTTTACTCTTAAATTAGACTTTCCACTTCAGTTCCACTTGTGTCAGCTTGGCAATAGCATGGGCCGCCATTTCCTGTCCTGCCAGGTTTGCTGTTTAACTGGAGAAGGCAGTGCATCTCAATAAAGGCATAGAGCAGTAAAGTGGGAATGGGAGATAGATGGCACAGTCAACAAGCCCTTTCCAGGCTGCTGTGTGCACAGACTAGTTATTACTATAACTGCCCATGCCCGACTGCCTCCTGCATGAATGTGTGGATACCCTTGGTGCACAGATACTTTTGTTACGGGTAGAAGAAACCCGCATGGGATTGGAGGCTGAAATTCAGTTTCATGCTGTTGGAGGAGATGCTGTGATGCTAGCTCCCAGGAAGGCCATTGGAGTCAGTGGAATGATGCTTGGCTCTTGTGGGGTACCTTCAAGTTCAACCTGCAGCTCTGGGGCTACATGCTGTAGTTCTCCACGTTCCTTGATGGAGAGGCTCCACCTTGCCCAACTGGGCACAGCCGGACAAGTGGCATGTCCAGGCCTGGGGCACATGGATAGTCCCCTGCAAGGGAAATTATTCCACTTGCCACCCTATAGAGGAAATCACCTCCTGCCTCTTGCAGTGGGGAGGACGGGTGTCTCAGCGAGGTTTTTTGAACAAGGCTCCTTCTTGATAGAAGGGAAACAGCATCATCCCTGGAGCTTTTCCTCTGCCTTGGCTTCTGCCTGCAGCCATCACCTCCTCCCACCAGTTCTGAGCTCCATCCTGCCAGAGCTCTTGCTGCACACCCAAAGACATGGTGTGTACGTCTGCTTTCTCTCCCCTTTCATGCGCGTATCCTTGCTCTCCCTCATTTCCCTCCCCATCCACCAATGCTTTACCCCCTGACTAAAGCAAAATTGTCCTTTTGTTTGGCAGCTGCCTTCCCAGGGGCCCAGACTAACAGAAGCCTGAGCTCTGACTCTGCCTGTGCCTTGGCCAAAGCGGAGCAGCTCCTTGCTGACAGATAATGTTGCCTTAAAGGAGAAGGATTTTTTTATTTCTGCATCTATTTCCCCATCATACTTACCCCTTTGTTTCCTAGCTCCAGTGGGGAGGGAGCTGCTTGTGCCGGGAACCCACTACCACCCAGTCACCTACCGGTAGTTCCCTTCTTCCCTGCAGGCTCATTTCTCGTGGCAGAGTTTGTCTCCGAGCCAAGCCTCCCATAATTAATGCAAGCCTTGCTTTTGACTTTCATCAAGCTTTGGATAAGGGCTTTCCAGGACTTGCAGCTTTCCTCCAGCTCTGTCCTTGCGTGCCAAGTGATGAGGCTTCCAGGGCTTCTCCCATGGGATGGTTCCAGTGCATGCATCTCTCTGTCAGGAAGATTTCCTTCCACTCAGCCTAAATTTTCCCCTTCTCAAATGTCAACCCGGCACTCCTACTTAGTGTGTGCTTTCTGCACTTCTTGCTCCCTCTGAGCAGACTGATGATTTTCCCTTTCTGCTGTGCTCTGCTGCCTGTGCTCTGCTGTTGCTTATTGGTTGTCACCTGCTTTTCTCATGGTTGCCTCAGCTTAGCCAGTCAGGCCACATTATCTTACAACTCATTTTCCTTTATAAATCAAACCTCCTAGACACTTTTTTTTTCTCTTTTTCCCCTCCTCCCAGTGACATAGAAGTGTTTTTCGAGTGTCTGCTCCACCACGTGGAACATTTTTGTCTTCCATTCAGCCTGACAAGGGTTTTTAATGTAAACTGCTGACATCTCTTTGTTGCTGCAGGCAGCCAGCTCTCCAGATAACCAACAGGATGGGTAAACGCATGACCACTTTTGAGACAGAGGTCCTGGGAGCAACCCAGGTGGGTGCTCCTCTGCCAGCACTGCTCTTGTGCTGATTCTCCAACTCAGAGGGAAGAGGGGAGGACTCTGTCCTGCACTGGGTACATACGAAATGGCTCCATGAGCTTCATTTCTTTATCAGCCCAGGATGAATGTGCTTCCTGGAGAGGAATAAAGCAGCACCAGAAGAGAAATAAGTAAGTGACAGTTTGTTTTCCCTCCTGTGCCCAAATTTTTTGCTATTGCCTGGATGCAGGTTTTGTAAAGGAGTGGGCTGAGCCACCCTCCAGTTTGCACTGCCACTGGTTTTGCATTCTTGCTTTGTTGCAACCAGAAATTGAAGGTTTTGCCATGCAATGTGGCAAATGCAACCATGGAGGTTGCCATGACAGCTCTGAGGAGAAAATGGGTCAGCCCTGCAGCCTGTGGAGGGGGCCAGCTGTGGCTGCCTGGTGGTCAACCATAAGCACGCAGGAGCAACATGTCCCAGAACTTGTTCCTGAGCTGACTGCATTGGTTCTTTCTTGCCCAGAAGGAAACAAAAGAGTTGTTAACTTGGTTACTCTTTTAAACTTAGTGTGGCTAAAATGATTGGGTGTAACCCACACCACTGCCATGGCAACAGATACGTATATATATATTTTTTTTAATATGCAATAAGAATAACTTTTTTTGCCCATAAGTAACTCTTTAGAGGAGAAGATGTCAAGAAAGTAGAATTAAGAATAAAATACTGAGGGGATTAGAGATACCAGGCCAGCAGAGTTTAATACAGGATCACTTCAAAGTTAAAAAGAAAGCCAACGAGGGATGCTGAGGCTGAGAATGAGATTTGACCAGTGAAAGTCCTTAAATGATAGTGGCCTACGTGAGCTTAAGACCAGCTTTAGAAATGCACCATTGTTTTGACATCAAATTAGGTTTTTTCATAAGACAAAACTGGGTGTTCATTGATTATTGACCCCTTTGGAGAATGTGGGGGCAAAGTGATCAAAGCCAAGAGCCATGGAAGAGCTACACTTTTATCCAGCCATTTACACTCCTCACCTACTGCATCTTCCCCTCCAGGGTATTACACTCATCTGTTAATTCCCCTTTTCTCCTCCTACTTGCCTCTTTCTAGACAGATGACACCTGTGTCTGGGATCTGGGTACCCTCCTTGGAGAATAAGAGGAACAGGTGAGGCACATCAACCAGTACTTGTGGTGGAAACTGAAAACATATCTATTCCTTTCCTTCGACATACCCATAATGCTGTTGTCTCGGCTCTGTGCAAGCGAAGGACAGACACCAATGACCCATCTCCTTGAGGGCTGTATTTCATCAGCCGTTTCATAACGAAAGAACTTTAGGCTTAACTCCAGCTCTACCCTTTTGTTGATATCCCTGATGGGTAATAGTGTGACCTGTTTAAGAGTGCGACTATACAATCTGTGGTTGTTACCATGTAAAAGACATTACATACTTTTGTAGAGACTGGGAGATTTTTGGGAAAATTACATGTGTGAAATATAAACAAATGCATGTGAACTGCATTCTGTACACACATGCAGGCACATATACACACACATACAAGTTTGGATCTAGTTGCAATCTCTGCTCTTTAAAAATGTTGTTGATTTCAAAGATTTTGCTGCTCCCTTCTACAGCTTTTTTTCTTGTCACAGAGGCAAGGAGTACCAGAGAGTTTGACCTGCAGGGTACCAACATCTTGGCTCTTTGCATTGTATGGCTGAAGGGTCACTGACTCTGGTGTCACCTTGCCAGGAGAAGAGTTGTTCCTCTGCTGCTACTGACCTCGTGGTAGTGACCTGTCCTTAGGAAGAGGGGCCTCTGTTTCCATGTAGATAGATAGCAAATATTGTGCTGCTGGGACATTGGTTTAGCTAGGACCGTGAAATGATGACCCTTGTTCGAGCCCACTGAGCACTGTCATTGTAAAAGCAGTAGTTATTTAGGATCTAACTGAGGTTGAATAGACTGGCACAGAGGCTGGGCTGGGTGCAGGAGTTCTCAGCGTGGAGATGGAGCTCCTCTGAGGCAACAAAACATGCAAATCCTTCCTGTGAGCCTCCTCCTTGCCCTGTTTTCCGTTCTGTCTTGGACATCATCTTCTCTCTGAGTTCATCTCTTTTCACTGTGCATTTCTTTTCACTGTTCTTAGCATCCCAGAAGGGAGCTTAATCCCTTCAGCATCCTCCTCATGCAAAACATACCTGGGGTGTTGGATGGCTGAATAACCTTTCATGCACTGAGAGCCATTAGCATTTGAATTAGTGACATGAGGATAACAGGCGATTATCCCATTTAACAGCTGTTGAGTGCTATTAAAGGGACACCATCAAGAAGAAGGAACAAAAATGTAGTGGATTTTTCTTTTTTAGTAAGGGCTTCCCTGCCTCAGATGAATACTGATGTCCTCCAGTGTTTCAAAAGTGGTGCAGTTTCCACGGGGACATCTTATAATCTTTAAATCTCTTCCCTGTAAAGAGCTGGAAAACTAAACACAACAGTGTGCCAGCACATGAGAGTGAGAAGGTGGAACTGTCCCCAAACAGAAAGGGTATTTGGGAGCCGGGCTAAGTCAAATATAAAAGGAAGCAGTCATAAGAAAGCTGCAAAAAAGAAGAAAAAATTAAAACATCCCCTTTTGCTCTTGAGCACCTCAACCATAAGGGACGTGTAGGATAGGCCTGACTGTCATTCACCTCAGTGGAAACGTAGCTGTTTCACAAGGATCAGGATGAGCCAGGCACCAGTTACAGCCCCCAGAGCAATATAAAAGGTGAAGAAAATGCTCTCCCTGAAGATGTAGCTATGTGCAGAAAAGTGTATTTTGGAAGTGTGTGATCTTTCATATGCTTTCACTTAAGAAAGCCTTTTGTATACAGGGTATTTTTTTCATAAGAAGACTTAAGTAGTAATTATTACAGTTACCAGCATAGGTGATGCTACAATACAAATAAATTTCTGTCATAGTCCATGACTCCATTTTTCTTGTCAGTGTGTGAAGCAGAAGACAAAATACTGGTCCTTGCCATCACAAGGAATCATTGGACTGCTGCATCAAAGACATTACAACATAACCCTCCCCATCTCCCATTTGGAGTCTCAAACATGAGTCATTTTGAAGTTCTGCCTTTTACATTAAGCTGAACAAACTGAGGATGCTACACTTGCAAAAAGATTCATCCTACCAGAGTGCTGATGGCCAGCCTCCTAATCTTTTAGAAGGCTTGACTGCTCATTCAGGTGTGTCGGTGACACCTGGACCCCTTTCTGAAATCTGACTCAGACTGGGTGCCCTGAGAAATTTGTGGAAATTTGGCTTCCACTCCCCTCAGACAGCAGCATCTCACAGAAAACCGAAGTACCTCCCCCCGACTTTTTGTCTTTAGCACGGAGTGAAGGGGCACAGCAACATAGGAAAAGTGTTCTGGCTTATTTGTTCCTGTGTGATGCTTTTGGAAGGGCAGAAGGGCTGTGCAGGATCAAGGCAGAAGCAAGCAGCCTGTTTTGGGCAGCACCAAGCACCCATGACTTCTGGGCTGTGGCAAAATATTTCAAGTTAGACAGTTAAGGGTTAAGTTGCATGGAGGGTGACCCTCTTCCTAACTGACTAGGGTCCTATTGTGAAAACCTAGGGCTCATATCTCTCCCAAAGCCACCTCACAAAGCCGGTCCTTGGCTGCCTGCTAGCCTCTGACTGACTCCTAAGCCCAGGACACATGGTGTGCCTTGGGGCAGGTTAACCCTGCAGGGTGGGAAAATCAGTTTAAAATGGTGAGGTTGTCCCTGGGGCAGAAGTGATGAGAATGGGGGAACAGAAACATTTCTCTATCCTTTTCTGTGCTATCTTGGCTTACCCTAGGCTAGAGGGTGTTAAGCCTTCTCTAATGAGCTGGAGGAGCCTATGGATTAAAAGATTTTTCCACAAGTCTTTTCCATCTCTTTCAATACCATTTTTGTCATCTCTTTCTGTAATCTCTTCTTTTTATTTCAATAGACTTCCTTTGAGATGGGTGCAGTGGCAACACCCAAGCACAGATGAGAATATAGAAACATTTATAATGTTAAACAATATCCTTCCTATTGTTTTCTCCCTAATTTTTTTTACCCTCTGTGATGACCACTTAAGATCGATCTGACATAAGCTTTACTTCCACACAAAGTAGCAGTAACAAAGATGAAGGCACTTGTTTTTAACGTTGCTTTTTTCTCAGTTGAGAAACTTTTTCATACCATCCTCACCAGTTATCTGACCATTAAATCTGCAAATACAAGCAAATGGTAGTCACTGTGTTGTTACATGTACCTAGAAGCAGATGATGAGCCACTACCAAAGCTCACATTTTTACACCTTTATGCAACATCTTGGAAACTGAATTAGGTTTCTGCCCAGGTTGGGGCTTCACATGGACCTCTGCCTTATAAACAGGACTAAGCACACATTGGATGCTGCTGAGACGTTGTCACTCCTTGCTTCCAGCTGCTGTGGGTGCGGAGGACCAGGGGGAGGAGTTGGCAAGAGCCTCACAACTGCTGCCAATTCCAACTGTGTTATTTTGGGGTATTTTTCTTCTTACAGTATTAATAAAGGAATGTCAAAACCACTTCCTCCACCTCCCTGTCCCCTCCACCCCGAGCAACATATCCAAAGAACTACACAGAGGTTTCCAGCCATCACCACGTGCATTGCTGGTGTCTCAGTCACTTGGGTGTCCTCTTACTTTTCCGTAGTAGGTGCCCTGGTTCAGCTGATATTGCATCATCCCCAAGAGCTGCATGTGAGAGGTGCAGTGAAGCAGATGCAAGGAGCCAGAGGTGCCACAGGACCCAGCCCAGGGCAGCAGGCAGAGATTTCTTTGCTCATCAACATGAGAAAAGGAATAGAAAGCACATCTCACTGATCTAGGACGTGAGCTGAGCCTGCAGAAAGGCTCCTCCTGACCTTAAAGCATTTGAAGAGCTGCTGTTAATCACTGTAAGGAGATCAGGCAGGTCCATCCTGTAACCAGGGCTAGCAGCACGCTGTGTAGGACTTGGGTGACACTGAGGACAGCAGGAGCTGCTCTGATTCATCCACACACAGAGCAGAAACGAGAGGGCAATGGCAGAAGGGATTCCCAAGACAGGGCTTGAACCACAGCCTGTTTGAGAGATGCTGAAGCCCGCTTACCACAACCACTCAGAAGCAGTGCCTAATCCTGTGGGCATCCTTTCTGTGCAGCCACTGGCAGGGTGAGGGTCCATGTCAGATTGTAGGCTGTGCTGCCAGTCCCAGTTTTTTCTCCTGCAGAATTGTTCACCACTCCTGGACATAGTGTTTGCTTGCCAACCTTATATGTATCCCCTGCTCAAAGCCTGTGGAGTTAAACGTGCAAGGTGGGTGATACCAGCAACAACGAAACCCGTCCATGAAGTTCCCTTGGGAGAGTCCTCCCTGCTGATGAGTTCAGGAGTGAAGCAGCACTAAAACCTACTCACGTTTCCTTGGGCAACACCCAGGCCTGGGGAAAATCTCCCAGGAGATTGCCCTCAAACACATACACAGGTCTCATCCTGAAGCTCTGCCCTTCCGCCTGCCACCCAAGAGCAGAGAATTATTAGGCATAAAGGATTCATTCACTGAAATTTGACCTGCATGGATGTCTTCTTCTGGCCTCATTACCATAGGTCATCTTTTCGGAGGGAAGTAGATATACGATATATCTGTTTCTTCAGTGGATCTGACATCTTTGTATAAGCAGATGAAACTCTTCACCTCACAAAACCACTTTTTTCATCTCCACAGCCTTCATGCCATTGCTCCCCTGCAGGACCCACATTCGTTTTCATGGTTTTTCCTCCCTTTTCATCACTTTGTTTTCAGAGGCCTCAGCTGTGGCTCATTCCTTCCCATCCTTGTGGTGCTTCTTTCTCCTGCACAGTGCCTCAGGGTGTCTCTCTCCCTTCCTTCGAGCCTGTGCTTTTCCACAATGCTGCATCTTTCTGCCTGTTTTTCTCTGGCATAATGTATTCCAGTTCCCAGTCCTCCTACACACAGGTCCTCATAGTCTCTCCTCCCCACGTCCTCTCTTTATCCCTCTCTCTTCCCCTGGGGGATGGCTTGCTGCCTCTTTGCTAAACTTGGTCCTTTGGCAAACACCTATACTAATTCCCCCAAGCTGTGCCTATACAGCAGGCTCCAGCACAGCATGCTGTTACCTAGCTTAGCTCCCAGCCAACCAGCAGCCAAATGCTAGTGGACAGATCTTCGTGGGCAGAAGAAGAAACTTTACCGGAAAGATTCTTAGCTGATGTATCTTGTTATTTTAGAGAGCAGTATGGGCCTTAGGATGCACAGTATAGATACTCTGCAGTCAGTACACCTCCCTGGGATCCACAAGTCTTCCTTCTCTCTATTTTCCCCACGGCCGTCAAGGCCAGGCACACTAGTATCCATTACACATCCTCTGTGTCCTCGACCAAGTACAGGACTCCACACAGTCCTTTCTCCAGCAGCTGTTGAGTGCAGGGATCCCTTCATAACCTTCTATCCATCACACAGAGATGGTATGCAGGGTAGGTAAACTGAAACCTTGCTCTGAAATCCTATAGCACGATGCATAGCAGTGAGCTCAGCTGGGAAGCTCAGCAAGTTTGGGGCCTGTTCTCCCATCTAGTGTTGGACTTATTCAGTTGGAAGTGGTCGTTGTTTTAAAGTAGTTCTAAGCCCCCAGCGCTCCAAAAAGCCCTTTCTTTCTTCTGCTTCTTTAGACCCAACAACGGGAACTGCTGGGGGGAGAATGACTTCAGGCCACAGGCTGTTTTCCCTTGTGGCTCAGAGGATGCTATGTTTATTACCTCTTTCTTTGAGAAAATGCAATTCCCCAGGGTGACCAAATTCTGACACTGTCCCACTGTTACAACAACATCTGACAGATGCTCTTTCAGCTCTTGGGCAGTATTCAGGTACCTTTGGTAGTGAGATCAACAGAGCAAGGAGTCATACAGGTCAAGAAGAGCTGTCTGGGGAAGATGTCAGTGTTTGGAAAGCGGGTGTTTCCCTAGGCACCACCTCCGAGACATCTGTAGTTTACTTTGGATTTAATGCCAGCACCAATACAGACTAAGTCTCAGCATGATGAGTTCAAAATAACATGTGTTTCCACACAGGGCACCCAAGTTTGGATGCATGGACATCTGCTTGTTTACATCCAGACCAGAAAAACTGGTGCCTATTATTTCTTCCTGCCATGGGAGACACTGCGAACAGCCTTTGTATAGCCAGAGCACGCACTGAATATGCTCTGGACATCAGTCCTGCTGTCCTCAGCTTGGGGTTGCCAGCATGGAGGTGTTTCTTTGCACTGATTTACGGCTGCCCTGCTCACAAACACTCACAGGCATCTGCAGGAGAGGGGAGATAGATACCCCTCTGGTGCACGCCTCAGCTGGATGGCTGTGTGCCTTTGAACGAGCGGAAAGCAATGTAGCATCTCATGGTGACTAAGAAAGCCTGGGTGGTTTTGCTCATAGGAAGCTCTTTTAAATGTGTTTCCTCCCACTGTCTGGCCTTTTGTTTTTCAGCCATGCTTGATGCTGGTGTTGGAAAGCTCAACTCCCCAAAAGTGAACTTCCTCTCCTACTATAAACTGACCCTCAGAGGTTGCTATAGTGACTGCAGAGCAGCCAGCGAGCTGTGTAAACACTCCTTCCAGGCCAAGCCATGGGATTTGTACAGCAACCTGGATCATGCAGGCAGTTGTGAAATGCAAACCCAACAATTTCATTGCTTCCTCCCTGCTTCCCCCGCAGGGAGACAAATGCAGCAGGCTGGTAGCAGGCATGAACACGCCTGTCCCTGACGAATTCGGGCACACAGTGTGGTACCGCAGAAACCAAACCCAGACACTTACCTGGTGAGCTTGAGCAAGATGTGGAAATGCGTGGTGCAGCTGTATCCTCAGCAACATTTGATTTCTGTGGCCTTGCTAACTGTTGAACTCCCGCCAACTGTGCAGGGGGAGTAGTTTGGTACATGCATTCTCACAGCTTCTTCCATGTAATTAATTCAGTCAACTGAGTGTGAAATCCATTGTTTTCTGGGTCCTCTGTTGCTCACTTTGATGTCAGCTCTTCCTCTTTCATCTTCTTCTTCCATTTTTTTTTTAATACATTTTATTGAAGTCTGTAGCTGACTCTCTGAGTCACTTTCCAGACGCTGATGCTTGTGTGTGACTCTATCCATCCCCATAAATCTGAGTGGGGTATTTCAGCAGCAGCTCCCTGGTTGACACCCTTAAGCACCCAGGGAGGTGTTTCCCAAGCAAAGTGGGTATGCATCCCCTAGGGCCACTGCAGATGTTCTTCAAAAATGGCAGGTATGGCTTAGCCATGAATTTTGTGAAAGATGAGCGAAACCACCCTGATAGGAGTAATCAGCTCTGCTCCCACCATCTCTGTTTTCCAGCCCACCAGCCCAACAGACTAATGTAGTCATCAACCCTATCTGATTAACAAGACCTGCCCCTCCCTGCTGCTCCCACTCTACTGTCCTGAGGGGTGTGCTGCCCAGTCCTCACCCATGGCACTGCCCGGCTGTGGCTCGCCTGAAGCCCGCACCCTCTCCCCACACCTGCA
Source organism: Dromococcyx pavoninus (assembly GCA_033558185.1). Lineage (NCBI taxonomy): Eukaryota > Metazoa > Chordata > Aves > Cuculiformes > Neomorphidae > Dromococcyx > Dromococcyx pavoninus. Next base: position 3,548,206 of record JAUMJL010000138.1, on the reverse strand, counting down.
GCCTGGCACAAGCAGGTAGAAGGGCCTTGGTCCTGAGCCTAAAAAATGAGTTCTCAAAGGTTTTTAATATGATGCTTTTCCTCTGTACCGTCAGGAGGGCCCTTTCAGAAATCTCAGGCATTTTGCCAAACACCTACCTAACACCACTAACCAATACTCACTTCTGTTTTACTATTAAGAGACTTCCTGGCCCAAAGATGGGTGGACTTATGTCATCCCATCTTTATGTGCTTGGGTGTCACTGGCCAAGTGGATTGACCAGACACCTGGCTATACAGTCACAGGCTGGCTGGGAGTTCCCTGAATTTCCATCCTTTCTGCTGCATCCAAGAGCATGCACAACCTCTGTTAGCAAAGATATTAGCAGAGACAGAAGAGAAGGAGTTTTCTGGAAGACTGCTTGTCTGTAATCCTAAACTTGTCCCTATAATCCCAGCCTGTGACTCAGAGCTGTGGGATATGGAGGGTTGGTGTGTCCCGCTCATCCATAGCAGCAAGCCATTATGCCCCAAAGAGAAAAGGAGCCTTAAAGCCTCACTGTGATCACTGTGAATGATGGCAACATGAAACACTGCACAAAGTACACTAAATCAAAGGCAATTCTGTTATGCAGTACATTATAATACCCAGCCCCTACAGTGTCTCTCTTAACAGATGGCAGGAGGCGATTCTGATTAAACAGGGTTTTCTGAATCACTTGCAGAAGCAACTGAGAGGCAGGCAGAGGCATAAAGCATCACACAGCTTGGAGCACCTGCTAGATCTGTTTGGGTTTGCACTTCTCTGTTCATGCCATGCCTGCCTTGATACACCATTTACAAATAAGTCAGCTGAATTATTTGGCGTGAGTATGTGTTCTTTCCTGCTCCCATCAAAGAAGCTGCTGGACTCCTCTTCACTGTTGGCTCTGAGAACACCCCAGCGTTGAGCAGTGCTGTGAGCCTGCACCGCGGTGCTCTATGTGGACAATGCAGTGAAACCAGTAACATGATAATGACACCAATGCTCCCATTTTCCATGGAATTAACATCACAGGAATAAACAGCCTGTAAATCCCTCATCCGTGTATGGGTTTGGAAAGCGTAAAGTGGGCCACATGCATTTGTGAGTAGCTGAAGAGGAGGCGGCAGGGTGGGGAGCTGGGGGAAGCGGGGCAGGAGGAAGGAGGACAGACAAAGCAGATGCACTTTGGCAACTCTGGGAATTGAAGATCACTGGCCAGGCAATACATGGGTTTTCTTCACAAGAAATCTTAAACCAGCTTGGCCCTGATGAGGGATAGGACAGCCTCAAATGATGTGGCATCTAAACTATATCCAAAGTAGCAGTTAACAACCTGGATGCTTTACAAATTACCAAACCTCTGCAAACCTCAAGAAATTGTGGGGTGGTTTTGTGCAATTCTCGGTAATTTTTGGGATGCCAAATTTGGTGCCCCCACAAAACAGTACCAGTTAGTTCTCCAAGCCCGGATCCTCAGTACCATGGCTGTATCTCAGCCAAACGCCTGACGTGGTAGAGGGTTACGAGTAGGTACCACCTGAAGGCACTTGCAGTCCTGGTGTGAGCATGGCATGCCAAGGAAACCTGAAGGAAGACAGTGTAAGTGAGCTTTCAAGCCTTTCGTGCATCTGGCTCCAATCCAGCCACAAATAGTCCAGCGATGCCCTTTCCAGATGTGGACTGACACTGTGACTGTCCAGGGAAGCTGTAAATCATTGGGGGAGGGACAGGGAGGTGAGATGTTATTAGCACGTTCGGCTTAAAAATGAGAGGAGGTTTGGGAGGCTTCTGCAAGGTCTCCTTGCTACAGGGAGCATGTTTTTAGAGGCACCTCCAGCTGTGGATTGCGAGTGGCCGGTCGGCTTTGTGGACGGCTGCTGCTGCCTTCCAAAGCTGCAGCAGCATTTTCAAGCTGCAGACGTGCAGAACAGCTCACGCCAAGGCTGCGCACACACAGGTGATCTTTCGGTCTGTACATTTTCCAGCAGAGCTGGCAGTTGTTCCTGCGGTGTGCACGCTTCGGTGGCTATCCACAGAAGGAACTGGGCGGGCGTTGATCCAGTTGAGGCGGTTTCGAGGAGCGAAGGCAGTAAGGAAAATTACCAACTTTGACATATGTTGCTCCCTGCAGGTCTCTCTTATTATATCCTGGCAGGATGTCAAGATGCACAGACAAAACCCAGAGCTGTAACACCCGATGGCTGCTTCGCCTCCTGTCCCACCCCTTTCACACAGGCAGGAGTGGCAAAGCCATTTCTGGCATACCAGGAAATCCTGGTTCCCGCTATTATCAAGGAGGGAGTGTGCAGTTATACAACCTCGAGCTGCCATCAGCAGGACCTGCAGGGGGGGAGGAATAGTTCACTTGGAAAGGAATGCTGCAATGTAGGGCAGTGGTTTTGACATGCTGGAGTGAAACTTGGCATAGGGGAGCAGAGGGAATTGATTTGCCCAGTAGACGTGGCACTTGAACAAGAGATTAAAAGGAATGGAAGAGGAAATCTTGAGAGATCTTAAAAGGGCAGCTGGTTAGCACAGGGGATGTATCTGCAGCCCTTGACACATGTTGCACCATTCTGTGTGTCCATAGATTTCTAACAACTTCTATTCATCTAACTCTTCTATCCTAGCAGCAGACATGAGAAGCCAGCTGTGTGCATAGTCCTATCCAGGGTAGGAATTCCAACTTGACAAGAAGAAATGAAGACCCAGAGTTCAGAGGCCTGAAGTGTTTGTCAGCCATTTGCGATGGCAGAAATCTACTTTTCTGAGAATATTTATCGACTCTAGTGTGCCAGGAAGAACGTAGTGTGGCAGAGCAGCCATCCAGAACAATGTCAAATATTTGTTCCTGGTAAAAATCTTCTTGCCAAAATGTCTTAATTTGCAGAGTATCTCCTGTATTGGAACAGAAGTCGTTCTGAAACATCACTCAATAAGATCTGAGTCTTAAAGAGAGCACTTACGTGGAAAGCCTGGGAGAAATGCACATGTGCATCCAGAAGCATTAGGTGTGTGTTGGGTAACACCTTTCATCCTCCCTCCTGACAAATCCCTACCAAACTCTTGACATCTAAATAAAACAGGTTAAACATTCCTCTTTGTGAATTCTGTCTTCTGGGGCAAGTTCCCTATCGCTCACTTTCATGCTGTGCTTTCAGCCGTTGTTTTCATAGTCTGTCAGCACAACCTTGAGAGAAAGGACTTTGGCTAAAAGCTGAACACACAATACCAGCTGTACTAATTTCCATCTCCTGGTATGTAGTAAGTGGACTTTCACACTGTGCCTTCTTTGCCTCCCCCAGCTAAGCTGAAATCTCTCACCAAAGTTTCCGCTCTTCTGTACAGCTGGATCGACTTAGCCATGAGAAGCAGTGGGTTTAGGCTCCTGCAGTCCCACTGTCAGGATGGGAGTCCCTTGGCAGGGTGCAGACAGCCACGTGGGATGAGGGGCTGAAGGCATCAGAAGAATGCTGATTTTCCAACAAACTTTGGGAAAAGCGAGGGGAGCTGGAATGCATGACTGGATCAGAGAAGAGGAGGAAGCGAGCGAAAAAGGGAGACACCATGTGATCGATGGGAAGGAGAGCAGAAGGGCAGTGTAAAATCACAAAGGGAAGAGTCAGATTTGAAGAATAAGGGCAATAAAAGATGAGAGAGTGTTATAAGTGCCTAACTCTCAGGAGCTGGCAAGAAATTAGACTTCCCTCCCCCTCTCATCTCTGATTTGGACTGTATTTTGAAAAGGAAAAAACCCCAAAAGTCATTTCAGTTACGATCTTTTTTGTTATGACATAGCCAGGTTCTTGTACTATGATTTTTTTTCTTTGCATTTCTCTGGTTATAGTAGAAAAGTAAAATAAGAAGTACCATCTTTTGCACTTCATCACAAGCTTTGCCACCCTGTAATTTTCTCCTTTCTGTGACTCTGGCAAAGAAGTGCAAAGTAGAGACAACTTCTCTTTACCAAGGGTTTTGCACTGACCCCATCACCCACATAATGCAATGTGGGCTACCTGTTTTGTTACCTGAAAGTTATGATGGTCTTTAGCCTTAAACAAAGACTCATATGGAACACAGGCCCTTTGTGAGAATAGAGGGAAATAGAACGAAGAAATTGAGCAATGTCAGAATAGCAGCATGCCTGGAACAAAGACTTGGAAGGTAATATGGGAAGTGGGACACTTCAGTCTCCTCCTCAAACATTCTCCAGACACTGGGATATGATCTGGAAAGTTATTTTTATCTTAGGCTCATTCAGCTCTTCATCCCATAACGTGCCCTGTAGGTACTGGTGACTACTGACTCCCTTCACCTGCTTCCCCTTTGCATGCCTCAGAAAAGGGTGTAAAACTGTATTTCTACCCTGTCTCCTCTCTTACTTCTGTTTGTCCTTCCAAAGCATACCTAGCACACTTATTTTCACTAGCAGAGTGTTGATGAACTTTTATTTGTATCCCAGGGGACTTGTAAGAGTTAGGGTCAGCTCGATATGAGTGGAGAACTGCACAGAGGTCTTTACATCTGTCTGGAACAGTTGTGTTGAGTATGAGACCAGCAGCAATTATGATCTAATCCAGTGCCTTCAGTGAATAATGGTTTTGGTTACTTGGAAATATCAAATGGCTTCAGTTTTATGCAGTTGCTACGAGGAAAAAAAGTTAAGTAAACAAAGAAAAAGAATAAGAGGAGGGAGTGGTGTTTTTTTATTGGTGTAATGAAGAAGGTCAGTCAAAAAGAGAGAAAGAAGTTGGAAAACAATACCCTGGGTCTTCTTTTGCAGCCCACAGGACAGAACAGATATTTTCTTTGCGCACCTTGATGTTCATTTGCCTTCTCTGTGAGCAATTTTGGTTCCCGCCCCTCAGGGACCTTCCTTGGAGGCCAGTTTGGTTATTTAAGTGCCCCACTCTTCAAATTTGTTTTTAATGCTCACCATATGATCTTCACCGCCATGCAGTCATGGGACATCTTCCTGAGAAGCATCTTCACACCTCATGGCCTCCACAGTGGCTGGTGATACTCAACAGCACATCCCTGAGGCCAGCACTCAGCAGTTGTCCCTTTGGTAGTGTGTGTCCAAATAGTCCACCTAGTTTCCTCTGGAGGTCTGAAGATGAAAGATCCTGAGATGAGAGACTGATGTTTTTGGAGGTTTGCCAGAACTTGCACTGCCTGTTGCAGAGATTCCTTCCTCTCTTATAGATAAGAGAGAAATGCTTTCAGATTGCTTGAAATATTTTATTTTTGTCTTTCCTCAGATAAATAAGATAACCTGAGGGAACTGATTATGCCACGTTTCTTGGTGTTTAGCTGTGGCAAAAGGCACTCAACCACCTTTGCCAGGTGTGCCTCAGAGCTGATAGCCTTTTATGCTTCTTCTCTTACCTGGCAGTGTGGGTCCTGCCTGGAACTAGGAGAGGTGCAAGTAGCTTCTGTGAGTTGGAGGCCTACACCTGGGTGTTTGGGCTCATCTTTTTTCTGGTGCAGACTAGTCCTGAGCACAGAGGCAGGCACAAGCCTTCCTCAGTATGCTGCTCTTCAGAAATAAAGCAAACACATTTTGCCACCTCACGGAAGCCCTCTGAGGACTCAGAGGTGAGGCAGGACTTCTCCTACTTGCAGCTTGTTTTCCCTGCGCACAGCAGAGGCTGCTTGCTCTTGAGGTATTATTCCCTGCAGTGGTCCGTGTTTCCCTCTGAAGATGCAGTTTGTAATGAGATCAAGATGGAGGGGCACCCTTCTAGCAACTCTTCAGCCTTCTCTAGCAATGGAGGAGGGCTGCCAGTGCACCCATCAGTGGGATGAGGTCTTGTTAGCGTTGCCTTCTTGCAATGATGGAGCTGGTCCTTCCAGGGCAGTATATTCTCACTTGTGATGACACCAAAAAAGCCTTGGCTCCTTGCGGGGTGCTGGCACACATGTCTCACTAGAGCACTGGCAAGTTTTTAAGGTTTTGTCAGATGGGAACAGTGGTGGAGAAAAGAAAAGTGAAACCAGATGTTTTTCCTTACGGTTGCTTCATATTTGTATGGGGGGGGAGAAGAGAGGCCATAAAAATGTCATAACCCCTGATCTCTAAGGCTCAGCATTATAGTTTGCAAAAGGCAGTGCCGTAAATCCGCACCTCTGCCTCTGCAGCTGTGGGTCCTGATGCGCAGAGACCATTGCGATAGCTGGGGGCCGGAGAGCTTTGCATTTGTCAACATAAACTGGAGGAAAAAGCCTTTTGGAAGTTAATGCTGATAGGCTACTTTTATGAAATCAGTTATTTTTTCAGATTTCTCCGGGGATGCATCACTGCCGAGTCCTGAGGTTGGCTGACCGGCAAGCTTAGAAATTTGGGATGTGTTTGCACTGCAATCAATCTACCCCATAGGCTGTGCCAATGCAGCAGAGTTAACTTTAACTTCCCCAGCCCAGACTTGCCTGTAAGCACAGAATCATAGAATCATCTGTTTGGAAAAGACCTCTGAGCTCATCAGGTCCAACCGTACCTGTCCCCTTACTAAACCATGTCCATGTCCGTAAGAAACTCACCTACCCGTGTTTTAGACACCTCCAGGGATGGTGACTCAACCGCCTCCGTGGGCAGCTGTTCCAATGCCTGACTACCCTTTCAGCGAAGAAATTTTTCCTGATGTCTAGCCTGAACCTCCCCTGGCACAACTTAATGACCATTTTCTCTCGTCCTATCATCTGTCACTTGAGAGAAGATACCAGCGCACACCTTGCTACAGCCTCCTTTTAGGCAGTTGTAGGCAGTGATGAGGTCTCCCCTTAGGTCTCTTCTCTAGGCTAAACAGTCCCAGTTCCCTTGCATGCTCCTCATAGGATTTCACCAGTCTCTTTGCTCTTCTCTGGATGCACTCCAGCACCTCATTGTCCTTGTAGTGAGGGGCCCAAAACTGAACACAGTACTAGAGGAGCAGCCTCGCCAGTACTGAGTACAGTCCTGAGTACACAGCCAAGGTAACACAGTGCTGGGGTGAGGACTCACCACTGAAGTGTTCACCTAGCTCATCTGGCAGGATTTTTCAGCCTTTGCTGGGCTGCACTGCAGTGCAATACTGGCAGCTGTGTAGAAGCAGCTTGGGTTAGAGGGTTCAGCTGGCATCAGAGAAGAGCCACCAGGAAAAGTCTGACTCCAGTCAATGCTCTTTTTCATATTAGAGAGGTTGCTTGCTGTAGTCAGAAAAAACAAGTGAGGAGTGCCAGGCAGCCCCTTTCCAGGGAAACATGTTCTTGTGTGAGCGCAGAGAGGGAGGAGAGGAAATGAAAGTTGTGTACACACATGCTGTCAACCAAACAAGGATTTAAACAGAAAGCAGCTATGCCTTTACTGCACTGTACAATCAGGACTGTGGTAACTGGATTTTTTTCTTGATATTTCCGTGACTGGTTTCTGCCTACCTGTGAATAGGGAGGAAAGGCTTTCCCTAATCTGACATAGACAGTATGGGTGTGCATCTGCCTTGCAGTAGCTGATATGGGAGGTGATTTCAGCTGCCAGTTTGGATTCTGGATCCTGATTTCCCTGCAAGGTTGAAGGCGAATAGGTTTAGCCCTAGTTGGGGAGGATAAGCTGTGCTACTTCCAGTAGGATGCAGGTAGGTTGCCATGCTGTGTGATGTGTAGTTACAGCAGTACTTGTCCTCATGGGAACATGAACAGCACGGAAGGTAGGGATCACATGTAGGCTTTGTTGCAGAGGGCAGTGGGCTTGAACTCAGAAGATTTTGGTTTGGGTCTTGACTCAACCAAAGACTCCTGTGGTTTCTGTGGTCAAATCATGTAAACAAGCTTTTGGAGCCTTCTACCCTTTTGCAAAAGAAGTGAACTGCCCTCCATAGCCTCTGCTGGGGCCTGCAATTGCACACTGCTCAGGTATTATGACAATGTGGACAATTGATTAGAATTATTTTTAAAAGTATTTTCATATGTGGGTTAGTCATCCTGTAAAATAATTTAATGGAATGACTGCAGTTTTCTTTGACTTTGCAATATGTTTTATTCACGATGTAACTAAAAGCTTAGACACTTTGTGACAAGAATTGCAGATGTTTTACCTCACTGCTTGATTTCTCTTCTCCATTGCCGCACCAAGCAATGGAAAGTTGGAGACATTTGCAAGTTGCCTGGCATTGTTGTCACAGCACTTGTGTGAATGCTGGTACTCTGGGGCCTCCTGGTGCACTGCAGCCATCAAAACTGGGCTTTTCTGTGGGCAAAACTGGGCTTTTCTGATCTTCCAGCAACTTTGTATTGACTGGAATGTTCTTGAACAGACTCAGTTCTTTCGGTCCTTCCGGTCATCATGTTTTCTAGACTTTGGATCTATCTCACTGGTCTGGACTCTTTCTGGTTGTTTGGTGTTGTGTTCAAAACTGGACAGCAGTCCAGCTCTGGCCTGGGTAGTCTTGGGTAGAAGGCTTACTTGGCTTATCCTGAGGGCTTTCCTACTCTTTATACACCCAGCATGTTATACCTTTTTCCTAAGAGTGTTACACTGTTGACTGACATGTGGCTTATGACTCTGATCCTCCCCTGCAGAACATGTACTGAAGTGGTGGCATCTCCATCCTGGATCTGGGAACTGATGTATTTTTCCTGACGTATAGTTCTTTGTGTTGGGCCATTTGAAAGGCACTCTCTTTCTCTGTGACCACTTCTTCAGTTTTCTTGTGGTTAATGGAAAGAAATTTTCATCATTGATTCAGACAGTTGATCATTGTTTATTTGGGGGAGGCTGGCTTGAATGATGGAGTTGTGGTGGGCCAGAACACTGGGAGACAGAGGCAGATGTTACGGGCAAGACTGAAATGTGATGGCTGATGTTACAATGCCCAGTTGTGAAAATACTAGTTAGCTCTGTTAAGGGATGGGTGTTGCTGCCTGGCTTTAGAAGTAATTACAAAAGATGATTGCTTGGTTGTAGAAATGAACATAAGAATAGTTTTGCATCCCTCTTTGAGTTAGAGAGTTAGCAATAGCCAGAGGGTGAGGATTTCATATGCATACCTATTATCTCCAAGTGTTTTGCAAAATGACTGAAAACTTCAGCCAGTTTGCAAAATTACTGGTTTCACAATATGTGAACCTAACGTATGTGCCTTAAAGGGCTACTGCAACTGAAATGGAGAAGTGACTCAGCAGCACCTTTAAGTGGTCAGTGAGAGATGAAATTTGTCTGAGGAGAGAGGAGTCTGCTCTCTTCTATCAGATATTCTCACTGTCCCTGTTGCAGCTGAGCACTTTGAAGCCTTTAGAAAGGATAGAGTGGCCTTCAGACTTCTGCTACCCTGGAAATTTCCTCAACACTGCAATTTTTTTGCTGTTGTCAAAAATGTCTTCCACTCACACCCAGCTGCTTTCCCCTGCTCCTTTTGCTTTAGTTCAGCACAGTAGAACTTCTCTGGGATTAAAAACTCCTCTTTCTGCCATGCAAGTGTTGGGACAGAAGAATGATTGCTGGGCAACTGATGAACTGAGGTGAAACAGTGTTAGGAAAGAGAGCATAATGTTCTTTTCTTTTTATGGAAAGTGATATATTACTATAGACCACAGTAATCCAAGGTCTGCTCTTAGCTACTTCATGATTAGAGAACAGACCCCACTTGTGCTGTACCAGCCATTTGTGCAGCTGTGGTAAATGTGAGGATATCAATTAATCTTGATTTGTGCTATAGGACTACATCATACAAGAGGAAATTTATCATCAGGTTTGGTTTCAGCGTATGTAGATGGAGATCAAGCTATCTTTACTGGGAAAGCACAGGCCTACAGTACCAAGCGAGTCACTGGCACTCACTGTAACTACCCTGGCAAATTCCCTTTCTTCTCAGGAGTAGAACTCAGTCGAAAAGATGGAGCAATCAGCACACAGTACAATGTGTTTCGCAAACTTTGCCCAGTCTGTCCCTGTGTCACACCCGTTTTAGGGAAAAGAAAAATAAGGCTTTTGCATATAAATGGTTGGAATTATTATTATTTGTACAGAAGCCCAAACTTTGTGAGATACAGGATAAACAGAGATACAGGTGAAGCCCTGGTACTGCATTAAAGAGCACAAAGTCTGCATAGATTAAAAAGAAACCGAAAGATAAAAAATATGTAGGCAAACACACCTTACAAGAACAGACCTGTTGCATTTTAATATTCCTGCTACTACCATCCTGAATCAGAAAAAAATCAATTTACCTTCAAAACTGAAAAGCTCAGAAAATTAAATAAACAGCAAACCACAAATGTGGCATTCTTCTTACCGGATTCTTTTGCAAGGTGATATTTGTGCAGAAGAACGAGACTCTTGTCTCTGAGGTGTGATGAAAAAAATATGGGATAATGTGGCTTGTGACAAAATCACGAGACCTGAGAAACTGTTTCTCAGTCCAGTGCCCAAGCATACCTGTTCTCTCCTTTTAACCAACATACCAGCTCCTGCTGCATGAAGCCATGATCCCTCGGGACTAGGCTGCTCTGAAATGGGTGCAAGGCATCGCATGCTGGCTGATCTAGTCAGTACAGGTCAAACCAGGGAACAGGGAGCAGCATGGCCTTCAGCAAAAAACAGTTCAGGGATCTGGAAAACTGGCTGCCTTTATGAGCCGGGGCTGAAGTCCTTGCTGCTGTGCCTCTGCTGTGATTGCTCCCTGCCTGACCCTGCTCTGCTGCAGCTAGCTCAAGTATGCCAGCCACGCTGACTGTAATGCGGAGATCACTGTGCGCAAACCAGAGGAGAAAATAGCTGGGCAGATGGTGCTATATTAAGGAGAGCATCTCAGAATTGTCTGCTGGGATTCTCCAGGGGAAGGACCCATCTTGGCCTCACTTGCTCTCTCTGCCTTCCCCAGCACCTCCTCTTCTGCCTCTTTTCTCCCTTATAGATCCTCCCTCACTGAGGAAGCCTTAAGGTGATGCACTGCCCACCTCCAGCTGACATTTGGGGGAAGATGAAACTTCGATGTACAAAGCCTGGGCCTCATCTGTGTTCAAGCAAGCCTGAGGCCCCTCCATTCCCACGCCCTAGTACAGCTCTCTGCTCTGCCACAGGTCCAGGGCAGGACCTAAGCAGCAGTTTTCAGCAGGGATGGGCTGGCACGGGCGAGGGAGGGCCTCCTAATCTTCCTTGTCAGCAATCAGCTTTCTTCTCTTCAGACTCCATGGGGGGAAGGACTTGCAGCAGCATGTTTTTGTTCTTCCTCTCCCAGCATCAACTCCTCTCCTTCCCCCTCTCTCACTGTTCCCAGCCAGTACTAGCCCTGCTCCTCACCTCTGCCAGTTGTTTCTGCCTCCCTCACAGTTCTCCCCCCTGGTTCCCAGCTAAGCTCCAGCGAGCAGGGCAGCAGGCAGGGTTGGGAGGGGAGAACAGTGACAAGAGGCAGCTGCTCGCCGCTCTTAGCAGCTCTGACAGTGGCCCCTAGTGACCAGCAGCAGAGCGGGCTGAGTATGGACATCTGCGGGGCAGGATGGAGGACACCCCTGTCCCCTCAGGAGGTCACCGTGCACTCCCCCGGGGTCACCTTTGGTAAACAAACAAGATCCATCTAGTACAGAAAAAAAATGGGAGAAGAAAAAAACTTGGCTTGATGGTGCAATTGAATGGCCCGAGGATTTGTGGCTTTGCATAACTACCCTTAAACTTTTTTTTGGTGGCACTATTTGCTAGGGCAGGGAACCATCAAGGAGGCTGCGCAGAGGTTCCCTTGCCCCACCTCCTCCCCATCTCCACTTGAAAGCAGAGTCCAAGCATTGCATTGCTTTTCCAGACCTTTGAAATATCCTAATGGATAGTATTAAAGACAGTAGCTCAAAGCATGTGGAACAGTCACCCTCCTTTATCAATGCAGGCATCTGGTGTTTGAGGGGCTCAGAAAGGAACAAAGCTGTCTGGTCAGATGTGATATGAGCTCCAGTGCAATACATCTGGGCTGTGGCTGGGATCCCTAACTGGTCACCACAGAAAAATGGAGTGCAGAAAAGCTCCAGAGTTGCTCTGAGTAATGGATGTTCAGGATCCTACATTTACAGAGAGAAAACTGGCTCCTTTCCCTAACCAGTGTCGAAGGATCAAACATGTAAATACTGGAATTGATGGGGGGGGTGTTGAAAGGGATACTGGAAGATAAAGAAGCACAGCAGCCACACAGGAACAATAATTCAGTCACTCAGAGGCACTGCAAAAATCATGTGGGACAGTGGCCACCGTTTGCTCTTTATAGCAAACATCTTACTTGGTTTGCTTTTCTGTTGTAAGAATAATTTTACTGCCTGTGAACAGTTTTCATGACACTTATTTTCCACACAGCTCTTTCACAACATTTTTTTCCATATTAAACTTCACAGATTTTTAAGTGCAAGATTGCAACAAAAGAATTTTTTTTCCTGTCTCTTGAACGTATAAAAAAACTGTCCATAACATTGCACCCAAATAATTTTTTCTAATTGTTAAAATACTATGCTCTACCTTTATATCATGTGCTTCTTTATATCGCTGTTATCAAGTGGTATTTTGTCCCAGCACATCATGGTCCTCTCTGGACCTAGTTTTGATTCTGAGTCTGTGAGGAAAGAGGCAGAGGAGATCCCTAGATGCCTGATGCAAAGCACTGGTGCTTGAGAGAGGGAAATACTAAATCCATTTTAGAAAGCGATGTGACATGCCACCTGCACAATGTGGGGTAGTTATGGTCATTCATGTTCAAAAAAGATTGATTCATGCTGGAACAGGTGCAAAGAAAGGCAATGGGAGGATTAGAGTTTTGGAGAGCTAAGGTTATGAGAGTAGACTAAAAGAGCTTGGCTTATTTAGTCCAGCACCACGAAGGCTGAGAGAGGGATATGGTCGCTCTCTATAAATACATCATGGAGGTTAATGCTAAGGAGGAAGAGGTGTTATTTATTGTTAAAGAACAATGCTGACACAAAAGCAAACGGGCATCATAAACCTGGTATGCAGAAACTGAAGTGGGAAGTTAGGTGAATGTCAGGCATTGCTGCTGGTAGGTTGAGGACAGGGGGCTCGGGCAGCTCACAGGGAGCTTGCATTGCTGTGGCTACCCGTGCCACGGGCTGGGCACAGCAGCCATGCGCTTACAGGACCCCAGCAGGAGAAATCCGCCTGAGTCTGTTTGTTGGAGTGCCAGGGAGGTGGCAGAGCAGATCTGTAGCTCCTGCTCTGCCTGGACAGTGAGCACACCAGTACCCTGATGTCCCTACCAGCCCCCCCATATCTCTCCCGCAGTCCAGGACCCCATGCCAGCCGCCCTGGGGTTGTCAGTCCCTGCCCTAGTGATGTTTTAGCAGAGCTTGTTGGTCTCTGTTCCCCTGGCCGGGCATGAGCCTGTCCTGATCCCCAGGGAGGTGCTCAGTGCCTGGGGCTGGCGCTGCCCTCCCTGGGCCTGCAGGGGCTGTGGGATGAGGATCCACTGGCCATGTTAGTCCTGTTGCTGGGGGGTGAGCGGCACGAGTCCACAGAGGTCTCCATGCAGGGCTTTCAACCAGCCCCTCAGCTGCAACAGTAGTCCCAGTTTGCCTGCCTGGAGAGCCAGGAAGCACCATTGAGATGGGGTGTGCTGGCGCTTGCTTTGTTTCACAGCCAGGGAAACAGAGGTTTCCCTGTAATGGCTTTGACAGGGGATTTTGGGGTATGGACGGAGGCGGCTGCCCTGGCCTGCTGCCGGCCACGGGGCTGGGGCAGGGGAGCACAGCGGGCTTCACCAGGGCTGGTGCTGCAGCAGCACGGGGCGTCCCCAGTAGGCTACGGACATTTTGTTCCTGGCGCAGAGTGTGGTTGGCTGCTGGAGTTATCCCATGGCCAGGAAGCTCTCTCTGGGCGTGTCTGTCACTTGAAATCACTCGCATCATATTGCTCTTCAAACTGACCTGGGCTTCAGATCTCGCTGCCTAAAAATGTTGGCAACGTGAGCGGATGAGCGAGTTACTCTCGGTGGTGGGAGATGAGTGGCTGCTGGCTTGCCAGTCTGGTTTTATTTCCATCCTGTGTCATATGCTCGCTGAGAGAATTCACCTTCGGATCAGTGGGGTGGAGAGGAGCTGCCAGTGAAAGATGCCTCCTGCCGAAGTGCTCTCAGACAGGGCAGGAGCCCTGCCTTTCCTACCCAGGAAGATGCTGCTGCTTGCTCTCGGGATGCTCTGCTAGTACAGTGCTCCAAGCACACCTCACCTTTGGCAGCCAGACCACCTGTCTGAGGGCTGGATGGCATAAAATGATGGAGACCATACCTGTTTGGCAGGATTGGCTTTGATTGCTCTTTGCAAAGCAAATAACGTTGCTGTCACATGTATCTCAGGTCGTGCGTTTCAGAGTTGTGTGTCCCTTGCCCCCCTCCCCCCCCCTTTTCTATTTTCATTGCATGAGGCTGAGGGCAGCACATGGAATGAATATTTCAATCCAGAGTTCCATTCAGCTGTTAAGTCAGGATGTTTGCCAGAAATGTAATTCCTTCTTACATCTCCAGGATAATAGCCGGGCAGGATGGTGGATGGCTCATTCAGGATGAGACATTACAACACTTTTATTCCTGGCATAGGATGGTATGTGGCTGTGCCGCCTCTGGGTAGATGCTTGGCTGCTTGGCTGGCAGTGCTTCTTTAGGGGAGATTTTTATTTATTTATTTATTTATTTATTAAATGCCTTTTCTCTTGCTTTGCTCAGTGAGTTCTGTTGATTGGGACATCGGAAAAGACACCCGACAAGGCACGTGCTGGATACCTGCTGCCCTCTAATGGCTGCCTGTCCCTACGAGCCCTGGGACAGCACGGGTTTTGTCCATTTAGTGAAAGAAATCTGCTTAACTCAGAGATTTTTCCAGCGATTTCATAGCACAGGACAAATCTCTGGAGAGCGAGTGTGGAGAGATCACTTCATTACTCTTCATGGTATAACGTGCCTCTTCCTTTTCCCTGCACTCAGTGCAAACCCATTCTTTTGCTCCTTGCTTCTGCCGTATCGCATCCTGCTTTGAGTCCTGTTAAGGAAGTACTTGCATTTCCTAACAACTTTAAATGCGGTTTAGAGGGTGGACAAAGAAGAAAAGCAACAGTGCGTCCCTTGAACTTCATCAACCTTTTTCAGACCACAGGAGACCTGCAGAATATGGTTGGAGAGAGATTGCTCCGGACTTGCCAAACACTTGGAGAGAGTTCAGACAGCTCTATTTGTGAAATGCTTTACTGTGGTAACGGAGACATACAGTGTCAGCTTCTGCTAGTTCACTACCAGAAGTGTAATAATGTCTGTCCTGTTCTGAGAAAGCTATCGGTGCCCTGCCTGCCTTGTTGACTTAGAGGGATTACATTTCTTACGAAGCAGGGACCATGCAGTTCTCTGGTGAATGGCTTGCTGCTGCTTATCTGTGAGCAAGGTACAGCATGTTGCTCTCTCAAGAGCATTCCGTGAAGCAGCACGGGCTCCTTGGAAAGCCCACTGCTCACCAAATGTTATGGAATTCCTTTGTTTTTCTCCCCTTAAACAAAATCTTTAAGACTGTCTGGAGGTACACTGCTATACTGGAGCAGCAAAAGGGAAGCAGTAAGATATCTGGAAGGAATTTTGCAGATGAGTTAATGATCAGTGGAGTATAAAGAATGGTACCGACACAGCCTGCATCTCTTTGCCAAGAAATCTAGCATCCTACTGAGGTCTGGAGGCCATAAGCAACAGGGGAACATGAAAGATGAATTGCAATTAAGCAGGCAAACAAGCACTCTGAGAGCTCTTGGAGAAAAGTTCCAGGGGCTGGAGCCTAACTTCATTCACAGCTTTCTCACTCTTTTGACTTAACTATTTTTGCTAATTTTTATAACAAACACAGGATCATGACTGTTGTTTCATCAGTTAGCCTGCTATAGTGAAAGTTTAATGAAAACAACAAGGTTGAAATCTTTGATGCTCCCTCTTCTATCCAGCCTGGAAAGAGCAATTTTAACGCTCTATTTATAAAATGTATTTTGATTTTGGGTTTATACATCTTGGAAGATGGGGGGTGAAAACCTGGCTTCATTCAAATCAGTGGGAGTTTTGCCATGGTTTGCGTGGGCCAAAATTTCATCCTTGTTTATGTAGTTTTGCAGCCAGACTGAAGAAGTATTAGGATGCCTGGGCCAGAAAAAGAAATCTTGAATCTCAACACTGCTGCTAATGGTTGGGGTGAAAATGCTGGGAAAGTCCCAAGGAAATTGAACTTGCATAGAAATCATGTGTCTAGCTGGCAGTTTTAGATGCTGGATTTTTTGTGCTTTCCATCTCTTCTCTTGCTGCCTGAACTGAGAATGATGTGCTACAGGCCAAGCTGTCCTGTAGAGAGCTGCAATTCTGACATGCAGCCATCTGCAATGCCTTCACTGGCAGAGGAATGCCAGGTAGCTTCTTAAGATCAGATAATAGCAGGGTGCAAGACAGCCAGAAGTCTGAACATACTTAGTAAGCAATGTTCCTGACTAATGTAGGCAGCAGTTGGTTTAATAGCAGCCCGTGTTTGGTAGCCAAGGCGCTAAGGGATGTACTTGGATCAGGTTTGGGCACGCACCAGGTTAAAAAAACTGCTCGGTTAAACTGGTTGCTTTTTCTAAGCTACCATTACAGGTCAGTGGAACACACTGAACTAGGAGTCATGTGTGAAAAGGATTTCTAGGTCACATCTCTGTGGCTGTGAATTTGCACCCATGGAGTTTTCAGGTGGTCTTTCTATATCTAGAAGCACTCATCAGCTTCTGAATTCCCAAGTCTGTGTCTGCGCAGCAAAGAGCATGTGCAGCTGTTCATTTCATTTGACAAATCCTGCACCTCATATTCCAGAGTAACAGTCAACATACATACATAAAATTTCTATTTTGAGTTGAACTGTGAAACCAATAAGTTACAGTGTAGTTTTTACTCCAGAAGCTGCACTGATTTAAAAAATGGCTACACCCATGCAGCTTCTTCTGTTAAAACACTGTGATGCAAGGCGCTAGAAAACCCCCAAATCTGAATATCCACACGTCTGCAACAATTTAAAGTGGCTGTATGATTTAAAACTCATTTAGTTTAATATCGTACTACCCAAGCATAGCACCTTGCCTAGGGAATGTTTCATGGGTACCGCTAAGGGCTGTCCTGGATTGTTAGAACAGGCAACTCTAAAGGTAGAGCTTTGAGCTAAAAATAAGTCACTCAGTCCAAGAGTCCACATAAGGTTGTGCTATGTTCTGCAGCTTATCTGGTAGCAGTGACTTCAGAGGAACTACACTGAAGAATGCAAGAAGAAAATTTGGTCCCAGGCTCTGATCTCAGAACCTCCTGTAGGCCCCAGAAGCATGTAAAGAAAACACTGATATTTGGTTGGTGCAGCACTGCCCCTTCTTTCCACAGAATTTGCCTCAGAAGAATGATGATCTGGTCAAGTACAGACTAATGCTGGACCCAAACATGATGGCTAAAGAGTTGCTGGACTGGATCCTACAGGCCTGTTTAAATCAAAACAAAAGAAAACAAAAAAGACAAACTCAGCAGTCTTGCTGACACAGGTTTGATTTTTCCTGGGGGGAGACATACCAGGTTTGACATCCGGTGAATGAATGGTGAAATTGTTGGCGTGACTTTCCCGTTTTCTTGAAATAAACACACCATCAGAATCAATGCTTCGAACACAACCAGTTTGGCTTCCTCTGTGAGTCAGGACCTACCAGAGAGAATTTTGTCAAATCTTGCCAAGATGCTGGTAACTGTAGTAAGCTGCATATAAACAGGGCAAAGGGACAGCCCACAGGCCCTCCCTTGCACCTACCAGCGGAAAAGGGATGGGTGAGATTTCCCTGCTGTTGTTCAGCTGTTGGTTAACAGAATAAGCTGTTTTCTATTTGGGCTTGTGCTGGTTGAACAGTTGAGCAGCCCTGTCTGCAGCTGTATCGTGTTACGCACTGTTATGCAACCCCATCCTCTCTTGTGAACAATGACAGGAGCAACCTAAATCATGAAACATAGAGACTATAATTAAAGAGGGGAAAGTGCTTATTTTGCATTCAGATACCCAAAGCCAGTACAGATTAGCTGAACTAGCAAATCACTTGGCAGAGGCTTAATGAGGATAACAATTGCAGAAGACTAAATGATGTGTTTTTTACCCCATTGTCAGCCAAGACAGTAGTGTAACCTGACTGATGCTGCCATAGGTTGGGCAGTTTTCTCTCTTAACAAATAGTGAAAATTATGAGGGTGATGAGACACTGCCACAAGGTTGCCCAGGGAGCCTGTGGCTGCCCCCTTCCTGGACATGTTCAAGGCCAGGTTAGATGGGGTCTTGAGCAGCCTGGTCTGGTGGGAGGTGTCCCTGTCCATGGCAAGGGGGTTGGAAGTGGATGATCTTTAAGGCCCCTTCCAACCCAAACCATTCTATGATTCTATGATTTAAACCATGAATAGGAGAAGCCTTCCAGTCAAACGCTCTGCCTCAAGTTTTGAAACCGCTAGCACCTGGGGGAGGTCTGGTCCAGGATGATGCTTCAGGTCTGTTATGACTGGAAGTTTGCAGGCCTATGAATATGACAGTATCTGCTCAGACTATGCACTAAGTTTCACTGCTGGGCTTACCCTCTTCACAATGGTTGGGGCTTCATGCATCCATGCAGCTTATTGCTGCAGTTAACTGTGAAAAGTGGAAGCCCTCAGCTAGGAATTCTGAACTTAAAGGGAGTGTCTGACTATGCAAAGCCCCTCAGAACTTTGTAAAGGAAACTGTTTCTGAACGATCTACTCCCCACCCCCAACTTTTAAAGAAAAAAGGGCCACAGTTTTTAACATCTGATATTTCTTTCAAATTTTTCTTGCTGGAGGTCTTCCTTGGGGAACCCAGATTAGTAGCTTATGCAGGCATTAATGGAACAGCAGCTGTTTAATGTTAAACAAAGAAAGATTTTCATCCAACTGATTGCTAGATATTTGGCTTAAATAAGAATTAATTAAGAATAAAGGCCCCACTTCCCTTTTAGCTTGCAAATTTTACTCTCGTGAACATCTCCTTGGGACTCAGTTGATTTTTCTGATTTGTACCAGAGTCATTAGGACAGCAAAAGTTCCAAGTAAGCTAAAAAAATAAGGTGAATGTTCTTATGTTCCTGCCTTGGGGACTATAATCTATATACCTGCTGGATCTTCAGTTGACCTTAGGGATATGTAGCAGAGGGAAGAAAAGACCTTAAGTATAAAATGTTAAATATGGGGAAGATGAATCAGCAAAATTTTGATGCTGATGGCTCCACCCACCTATTTTAATCATGCATCTTCCCTTTTTTCCTGCTGTAATCATTCTCTGCACGTAGTTAGAATTATTTTACAGATCACTGAATGCCAGAAATGACACAAGTTACACTGTCTCAGTATCAGTGACACCCACATCTTGCTAATTTATATTGGATATAAAGATAATTACCCATGACTTTGGGCAAGTAGGTCAACAGTTTAGTTTATGGGGAGCTCTGCAAAATACTGATGACAAAACACCGCAGCATCTGTATTGCGGGTTGTGTAGAGAACACTTTATTGTCCCACTGCTGTCCAAAACGCTGCATTATCCCTTCCAACAGCCATCCCATCACAGCCAAAAGTTTATCTATCTGAAGAGTCAGGCAGCTCTTCAAATGGGAAGAGGTTGTGTGATATTGAATAACAGCTCTGCTTCTCCATATGCATACATTTTTCACAGTTAATCTCTCATTCCTTTGCTTCAATTTCTGAGAGAAAATGTTCAGGCATCTCTGTCTTGAAAATAGCTCTGTGTTGCCCAGACAGTTAGTTAAATTTTGGATGGCATTATCAAGGGTGTTTACCAGAAGGGTACAATATCACATTTTACTGACTGCAGTATTGGTCAGACACGAGAAAATACCTCTGCCAATGGAGCGAGCCGGTTCTCCAGCCCAAGTGTACCTATACCTCATCTCAGAGCTCCACATCCAGAGACAATTCCCTAGGTTTTAGGTCCCTCACTTTTTTCGTGCATCCTAGGATGAGAACCTCAGCAGCCTTAGGCCAGCGCACCTCTGCTTCTCTTTAGATTTGCTGTAGGCTTTGGAAGGGAACCATAATGATTTTGCATGCTAACAAAGCCCTTCCTTGCACCTACATTTAAATGCTTCCTCCCTTAGCTTAGTTTAGCTTAGCTGAGCTGAGCATACAGCATGTCGTTCACCATAAGCCTGAATGCACAGCAGGTGACCAGTCTTACATGCTGAGAGAGAGGACCTTGTTTACAGTTAGGACCATTTCCAAGATATAAGGCCCAACAGAGCTTGGGTAGGAGGTCTTTTTCTGGAGGTTGGGGGGGATGATTTGCAATGTGGAGCTAACAGGGTTAATTCTCTTGCCTTTAGGGATGTCCCAAGCTGCTGACCTGCTTTTAGTCCAGTGATGAAGCAGCAGCTGGTGCAACCCAACTTTTTCATTGCCTTTATACTTGGCCCTCCAGGAATCTGTAAAGAGAGTTTGGACTTGGCTTCACTAGCAGTTCTTACTTTCCCTTTAGGAAGGATGGAGGTGGAAGATAAGATGGCTGGAAACGTTGCTTCTAGGGCAGGTTCCTGCCCTTTCCTTCATGAAGAGACAAGCTGATCTGATATTCCCTCTATCTACAGGAGCTTCCCTAAATTTAGAAGTACTGTTGCCAAGAAATTTTTAAAGTAGTATATTGTTTATTTCAATTCTCTAGATATGGGCTTAAGTTCATAGACAATTGTCCTTTCTAGTGCTTTTTTTTAAAAAAAAAAAGAGCTGCTTTGGGAATACTTAAACCTAGGCTCAGTATCAGAACTGGGCCCTCTGTGATGCTGCCAGGAGCACAGGGAGAAACTGCTGCCTATCGATTACAAAAGAAAGACTATTTAGTAGCCAATGGTGTTATCCCTGCAAAGATGCTGAGAAAACTCTTTCCACGGCTCACAGTGCCTTCTTGGATAGAGGAACAGTATTTAATACTTCTTCAAAAGTCACATATTCACAAAGTCAGATGCAGACATCAAGCACTTGGTAACTTAAGAAGGTGGAATTGTATGTTACGTTGGTGTATTCTTTTTCCTCCATGTCCTCCCTTCCTCTAGACTACTACTCTGTTCTCTACTTTAACTCTGTAATGCCAAAAGTCATTTGAAACAGGTTGTTCTCTTTTTCAGCTTTCAGTAACTCTAGTAAAAATCAAAGAGTTAATCTCTTCCACATATGTTAAATACAAAGGTTTTCTTCTGGCTGAGGTTCAGCTTTGCTAAGTCTGTCCTTTTCTCTATTTATTTTTCTGGAATCAAATTTATGGTTGCCTCTCCACAGAGTATGAAATTTTCTTTTTATTATTATTTTAAGTAAGAAATATAACTGCTGTGGTGTCCCACTTCCTGGATGACTTTGGCAAATCTACGTGTGGCTACTGACATTTCAAGAGAACCATCTTATACAGGCAGCCTGTGTTTGGCTAAATTTAGCAAGCCCATGGGATCAAGTGGCAAGTATGTTCCACCCTAAAAACTATTTTAGGGAGGAACTCAGGATAGGCACCAAGAGGTTAAAAAGCTGTGTAGAGGAAAAGAAGAAGGGAAAAAAAAAGGACAAGAAGCAAAATATTTTGCAAGAACTGTTGCTATGTTCTGAGTTTCAGCTCTTGAACACTGTGGCTCTGAATCACGTTCACTGGGGAAACAGCTGCAGCTGTTTAAGATGCTACTGCTCCTCAGCTGTTTCTTACCATCCTTTTGCAGACTGGGGTATGAGCACAATTCTTCATCAGCAGCTTACACTTAAGGTACCAGCTTCTAACCTGAAAAAAATAAGACCCAGGCACGTACCCCTTTTCCCTGGCATCTCTGGGGAGAACAGCAGTCCCTACAGGAGGTCTGGGTTAGCATGGATATTGTAAGCAGCCTCAGCAAATTTCTCTATTAGATTTGAAAGGGCTGCATTTGTGTGCCCTGTGTGTCTGAGAGTCCTGACTGTACTCTGCTGTCCCTGTTTCTACGTATTCAGTTGTGACTGAGTTTAGTTAAAATTGTTTTGGAAAATTGACTTGGCTAAATCACAGAGAAACCATAGTGTGGACATGCTGCTCTGTAATTAATTGATGAGTTCTAACCAGATAAAAACTGGTTGTCAGCTTGCATAAGTGCATTCATATGTGTGTTTAGCCAAACAGTTCAAACCCTGTTTAGATTTGATTGCTTCTAGATGCTATTTATTCCCTTCTATAAAAGTATACATTAGTGAAAAGGAGGCGCAATGCTGTCCCAGAATAGAGGTGTTGCACTGTGTGCCCCTTCTGTCCCTGCGGCTGCCCTGCGATGGAAGATGCAAAGCAGACTGCCTCCCTGGGAGCGCTGCCAGCGCCTGACTCAAGGCAAAGTATCTCGGGGACTGACTGTAATGGATAAGTGCCACACCCCGGCTGGTTAAGCAGCACACCTGGTGCTGTCTGCTCCAGCAGCGATTGGGAAAGACATTGAGGTTTACTGGCAGCCCCCTGACAGCGTGTCCACAGCTCACCTGGGCTTTAGCCACAAGCAGAGCTAGAGCTTGCACAGCTATGAGGTCTTGTGTTGCCCCAGACTGCGCGGGTGGGGAGCTGGCACAGCCCCTCTTTTTCCTTGCTGGAGGAGCAAGGTGGATGAAACTAGGCTGGGGGCAGCTGAGTCAGAGGCTGGCTCCTTGCTTACTCTTGAGGCACCTTCTTAATTGAGGATCCAGAGGTATGTTAGAAACAGGAAAGGGACAGCTAGTTTCTAGCGGGGATGCTGGGCTGGAAATCTGTGTAGGAGATTCCCAACTGTGCTACTGGCCTCAGCTTCCTGTAGAAACAAAATAGGGTGAATAACTGTTCTATCACGAAGTTGAAGCTCTGTAATATTGAACATCACTAAAGGGAGTATTCATAGGACTATCACTTGTTTTGTGGTGTTTTTTTTTGTTAGCAACATGGGGAATGGGAATAATCTAGGGATGTAACAGGCATTATGTGGCTTGCTTGCTTGTTCTTTTACTAAGCTTAAGTCAATTGACGAAATAGTTCAGTGTCTTCTGCATCATCTATGAGTGCAGTGTGAGAATAGCATGATCAAGATTTTTTCTTAAAAACTGTTCATATCATAGTTGCAGGAAAAAGAGAGGGAGTATCCTTCTTTCTTAGGATGCACTAAACCGGTGTTTATTATTATTAAATCTTAACACAGAGGTTTTGAGCACCCTGAAAGGCAACCTGGCAATGTGGAAACCAAATGCTTTTGGTGCCCAAGTGTTTAGGAGAGATGCTTTCCTAAGCATTCAGTACTGTTCCTTTTCCCAAAAGTCAGAAGAGCGCTCAGTACTCAGCCCTAAAAACCTCTTGAACTCTGCAAAACCAAAGAAGGCTATGTTTAGCTTCCCTGATATTACTAAATCTGGAGGAGGGGGTAAAAACCATCCCACCCCAGACCTGCAAGGAAGCACACTTAATATCCCCTCCTTGTGGTAAAAGATCAAGTATTTTTCAAGCCCCAAGGAACTCCCCTGAAAAAGAGAAGAAACATAATTTAATAATGATGTTTTTGCAAGTAGCCTTAAATCTCAACAAAAGAAGACAGAGTTAGACCTCTTGAAAATATCACCTCGACCTTATCTGTGGCAATGCAGGTTGGAGCACAGTTTTCAGATCAGACTCGTCCTCCTCCATTTTCACTTCTATGAAAATGAGTAGAAGCAGAAGGGGTGATTTCAGCCCTTGCTTGCAGGACACTACCATGTTGAAGCACAGAAAGCAATACTTCAAGACTGCTTGGAAAGAGCAGGAATTTAATTCCCACCTTAATCAGTGAAATGGGCTCTTTCCTATTGATTTTAGCAGGGGCTGCTACAAACACTCATAGAGGTGAAACTGCAAATAGACTAAACCTCACTAAAACTGGTGATGGAAGGACAACTTGCGTTCCCCCACAGGTATGGTAGGAGCAGGAAACAGATAAGGTCCCTGATGGAACTTGAAAGGTGGAAATACTGGAGCCCCTGCCCCAAACACACACTCGCAACAAGCATCAGGGGCTTCAGCTGACTATTGGCTTATCAAATCTGAAAGGACTGAGAAGAGCAGGGAAAAATGATAGTGCCTTTCTAATGACAGAGGAAGGCTGTCCCAATACCTAACTGCTAAACACAACACCCAGCTCTCCCCTTTCCTCCTCCCTGACTCTGAAGCAAGCCTCTTGGGGAGATACAAGCAAACCCAGCACCCCTCACCCTCCCAACAGTGATTTTAATCTTTTTTTGCAGTTGGATCAGCTTGCTGTGGGATAGCAGGAATGGTCGTGCTGGCCTGAGGGAGAAGAACAGCTGCAGACTGGGGCTATGAGGAGGTAAGAGACAGTGATCTGAGGGTGATTCTCAGAAAAAAAATCTGCTGAGTCTTGTTGGCAGCAGAAGCTGTTAATGAAGTGGCTGTGGATCTGCTTGCAGAGGATGGGCAGCTGTATTACTGCCTGCTATTGACAAGTTTGACAGTGCACCAGCCTGTTGCTGGAGGTAGCTTGGGAGCAGGTACAGGCTGTGCTTGACTGTCTCTTCTCGCAGGTCAGTAATCTCTGGCAGAGAAGGGGTCGGCAGCCCACAAGTGGCAGTGACCTTAAGTCCTGCAGCAGGAATAGCCAGAGCTGCTGTCAAGGCCTGAAGAGGCTTTTAAACAGAGTATGAGTTTCAAAATTGGACATGAGAATGTGAGCAAATACATTGGTCTGCGTTGTTTGATCTCTGCTGTGTTCACGGGGTGGGAGGAGAAGAAAGGAATTTGTGCATTCTTTGTAAGGGATGGAGGGAACACCTTATTCGGCTACCAAATCTGCTTGTAATGGGAACTTACCACTCCCTACATTTTTGGCTGGCTGCTAAGGTCAGAAGGGATAACAGTAGCACTGTGCTGGGGTTAGCGTTTGCTCTAGTTATGACGAGGGAGCTCTGCCTTGGTAACATAGGCTGAAATAATCTCTTACTATGGACACAGATGATATTGAAATCATGAACACTTGAGTAGTAAGTATCTCCTCACATGGTAACGTCCCAGGAAAGTAGCTTTGATAAAAGTCAAGAGAATTGCTTAACTGGAAACTTGCAATTTTCATGGCACTTGCACGATATTGTTGTATGACACTAGATGTACTCCAACAAGGGAGGGCCCAGCAAGACAGTTCATAAGGCTTGTGACCTGGTTCTTGATGGTTTTTTTGGAGGGCCCTTCAAAGCCGGTAGTAGCTTACTGTTACCCTGCTGGTGACGGCACAGATAGCAGCTGGGATATCACAGCCCCATCTGTGTTTCATAATGGTCTTTCCTGTATCAGCAGGCCAGCTATCAGCTGTATGTGGGACAAAAGGGATTGCCAGATCCTCAGGAAAGCTGATAATTGGGTTGGTTTCCAGAAAACTGGTGCTTGTGGGTAGCTCCTCTAATAAATCCCAGGAGATCTTGGAAGATGGTTTGCTCTTACTATTAGCCTGGGACCGTCCTCCTGATGTTCTCGGCGGGAAGAAGGATGTACACAGGCTTGTGTGAATGCCTCCAGCAAAGGCAGCATTTCTGAGGTGTTGAGCAGTCTGCATGTACACAGGTCATATCTTCCACCTGTATATGTAATCACAGTATCACAGTATCACAGTATGACAAGGTTGGAAAGGACCTCTGAGATCATCAAGTCCAACCTATAACCCAACACTAACACCAACCATCATCTAGACCATGGCACTCAGTGCCACATCCAATCTCCCCTTAAACACCTCCAGGGTCGGCGACTCCACCACCTCCCTGGGCAACGCATTCCAATGGCCAATCACCCTTTCAGTAAAGAACTTCTTCCTCACATCAAGCCTAAACTTTCCCTGACGTAGCTTGAGTCCATGCCCTCTAGTTCTGTCACTGGTCACCTGAGAGAAGAGACCAACCCCCGACCGACTACAACCTCCTTTCAGGTAGCTGTAGAGAGCAATGAGGTCTCCCCTGAGCCTCCTCTTCTTTAGACTAAACAGCCCCAACTCGCTCAGTCGCTCCTCATAGGGCTTATGCTCCAGCCCCTTTACCATCTTCGTTGCCCTCCTCTGAACACATTCCAGTATCCTGACATCTTTCCCAAACTGGGGGGCCCAGAACTGTACACAGTATTCCAGATGAGGTCTGACTAGTGCCGAGTACAGGGGGACAATAACTTCTCTGGTTCTGCTCACCACACTATTCCTGATGCAGGCCAGAATGCCATTGGCCTTCTTGGCCACCTGGGCACACTGCTGGCTCATGTTGAGCTTCCTGTCAACCAGCACTCCCAGGTCCTTTTCTGCCTGACTACTCTCCAGCCACTCTGTCCCCAGTCTGTAGCTCTGCATGGGATAAATGGGATAATGTTCAAGAAAGGTCAAGAGCATAGTACTCAGGTGGTGAGAAGAACCTGTTGCCTGTCTCTAGCTAGAAATTTGGGCACTGCTGTCTCAGAGCACGTAGCTTGCAAAGCCTCTTTTGCTGGCAGTTTCTGCAACTGTGGTAGAGGAGGGCCAAATTTCAGGAAGGAAAAAAATGGCCCTGAGAACTTTTAAATCACTAAAAAAAGGCACAGGCACTGCAATCTTTGCTATGACTCATCTGGGATGTTATTTGAAAAAGACAGGCTGAACAGTTGTGGACCTCCTTGCTCAAGGGAGCAGCACTCATTTATGAACTTGCTGAAGTCCTGAAAGCAGAATTGGTGTAGGTGAGTGGTTCCCATGCTGAGTCTCTGACCACTGATTTCCCTCCAACCACGGCCAGCTGCAGCTTAGGGAGAGCTAGCAGGTCATGGCTGGCTAGTTTCTTCCCACCTGTTGTTTACATCGCTGCTAAACAAGTTTGAAAACTAAAAATCCAGCAAATACATTGTCATTGTCATCCTCTCTTACAAACAAACAAGGAAATAGTTGCAGGACTATCTGCAGTTCCTGGGTGATAGGGCTTTGCACTGCAGTAAGTGTTGCAAATATGGGGTGGTGGGCGTCTGTGAGGAAGGCTGGTGTCTGCATTATCAAGGTGTGAGTGAAAATAAATTCAGGATGTTTCAGTAGTATTTTTCGTACTTCGACTTTTATTCCAGATTCACAGAGAGTCACAGCAGTGCTGTGAAGTGCAGCAGCTTGTTTGGTCACCTCCCTGCAGTGAATAAGCCATGCTCCCATGGGGCCTTGCTAGAACATGAAAGTGCCGACAGATGAGTTCTGGCAAACTTCGTAGCATCGCTGCCTCCTCCCTGCAGATTTGGGACTTACTGAGTCCGAGCAGGAGGGAGTAGGTACCCTTGGCTCAGCAAATCTGGGTGCAGACTGCTGAGGAGGGGTTGGTTTGTGCTGTTTCACTGTCCTGCAGCCCAGGCACTGGGAGGAGGAGTGCTGCTGTCCCCAGCTACCACTGCTGTTTGCTTAGGGTGCGGGAGTTGGGGCGATAAGGTGTCCCTCGGGATAAAGCGCTTTTGTTGTTTGCCTGCTGGGTCAGAGCTAGGTAGGTGTTCTGCATTGCCGTGCGTTCAGGGTGTAGGCTGTTTAAAAGAAGTTTAAAAAAGTACTTTGAATGGGCTGGGTCCAGGTGTCAGAGGGTTAAAACAGAACAGTTCCGGTAGTTGTTGGAGGGAGAAAGTTTTATAAGGTCTCCATCTTATCTAGCCAGCCTTTTAAAATCGTGATGCGCGAGAGAAACACTCACCCAATCATAAAGCCATCGTCTGCTTAAGGAAGGTTTTTTCAGCCAAGTTTTTGCAGTGGTGTATTGCCATCCTCAAGGCAGGAAAAAAGATTACTAGGGGACGTAGCAGGGGGGAAAAAAAAAACCAAAACCAAAAAAAACCAAAACAAAAAAACAACTGGTGGCAAGGCTCAGTAGTTTAACAGTGCCACCTCCTGGACAACCACGCGAGGCAGGGATGCCCCAGCTTTGCACTGACGTGTCCCACACTGATTAGTTACCAGCAACAGCTGTGAAGTCCCGCACATGGACTTCTCGCCAAACGCCGGATGGTGTGGGACTGCAAAGGGGAAAATCAGCTGCAACTTATCCCTACTCAGCACAGCAGCCAGGAATGTCTTTGGTGTGCAAAGGCTGGCTCAGGCAGGATTTTTCCACTCCATGCAACCACCACAAGTTTTAGATATTTTTCATCTGCATGGGGTGAAAAGAAGTTCTGAATTCACCTCCTCTCCCAGGGATGGGGGGCTCAGAACGTCAAATAATTCATAGAGGGGCAGGACAAATGTTCTTTGGTAAGGTCAGATTAGTTGTCTAAATGCTGAGATTTAAATTTCATAAAATGTTAATTAAAGGCAACAGTTTAAAAGGTTTTTTTGAAATTAAAAGCCTGCTCATGAGCATTGGTGTGAAGCTTTCTCCTTAGGAATAGACTGAGATTTCTTGGTGTGAGGGAGTATCCATTGCCCCATTCTCTAGGCCCTTGATCTGTTAATACCAATTACCACAGGACTGCAGAAGGCAGCATGGATGTAGTCAGGCAGCCCTGCTGGGACTTCGCTGGATCCTGCTGCAAATACCTCCTGAGCCAGGATGATGTGAGAGTGGCCTGGCTGAGCTACTCCTCAAGAGAGGGTGTCAGCTGAAGAGCAAAGACTTGTCTGGGCTTGAGGAGCTGGAGCTGTGGAAAATGCTGTCTCTAGGGAGGTCGGCAGAATAGGGTCTCAGCTTTGGAGGGAACCTTGGTTTTTCCAAAGAATTTGGTTCATAGCCTTGTTTTTACTGCTGTACTTGAGTTTTCATGAAGCTGAGCAAGATCCAAGACTGCCTTCAATGTGGGTGGCAGTCCCACAGCAGTTTATGCAGCTCTTAACCTCCTGCCTTGTTTCTCCACCCTTGGCCACAGCACTCCTATGACCCCCACAGAGCCAGCTTAAGAAGTTAAACCAGCAGAAAGGTGAGCAGCTTTCTGATGGTTCAGTTTCATGAAAAGATGTGCAGCAGAGCAGGGTAAACCCAGTGTGGGTGTGAGGGAGAGGATGAAAGTACACAGCTGAGGTGACAAGGGCACAAGCACCACTCCAGTAGCCTTGGTTCTTGCTCTGCCCTGGATGCTGTGTTTGTGATGGCCTTCTGTGCAGCTGAGGCAGGCCTTTGGCAGCAGCGGAGTGCTCTTCCTGAGGCACAGCTGCTGCTTCAAAGTTCTCTCAGGAGCATTTAGAAATGCTGAGGACATTATGGACAGTATTTTCCCTCTCTAAGGAATTAGATTTTACAAGGGTTCCAGTAACAGGGTTTTGTTGTGGGTTTTTTTTAGTTCTAGATGGTACAAAATACACTTAAACAAGACAGCAGACCAGCTTTCTAATCTTCCCTCTATTGTACCACTTTGGCAAGTTCTTTCGATTTATATCTGTATTTCACGGTATTCCCCATCCTCTTCACTTTCTTCTCATCCTACAGTGTATCCTGTGGATGTAGTTACTAGTGAGAAGCAGGAGTGGCAGGAACATCTTGAAAAGGCTGTGGTGAAAGAAAAAACATTTTTGAGTGGCAATTCAGACTGTGGTGGGACAATGCACAATGCAGAATTCTCACAAAGCTTTTGATGTAAGGAATGCTGCATCCTGTGACCTCCACCCTTCAGCTAGATGCACTGAAGTCTTTGTGGTGTAATCCAGGTTAGAGAATTGGCTGAGCCTGAAATAAGTAAATAAAGCATCAGTGCAAGTCCAGTGTGTTGACACAAGCTGAAATTCTATCAGCCATAGAAGTACAACTATACAGTTGGGGACTTGTTTCCAGACAGCTCACAGTGGATCTTCTTCCTACCAGTCCTCTCTGCAGTGCGATCCCAGTCTGTGTCTAGAAGGCTCTTCCATTTAATCCATCCTTATGCCACCACACCTTCCAGACAAACTCCTTTGATTGGTCTGGCTGCATCCCCTGACATCAAGAAGAAGATATTCAAACTTTAATATTTTCCTGTTAGCTCTGTCTCTCCTGTTTGAGGCTTCATCCTAAGCTGAAGGCAAACCCCAGAAAATCTGGAGAGAAAATACCTCTCAATCCTGATAGTGATATCAATTGAGTGAAGGTCTGCACAGAGGGGTTGTGATTTCAGTCAAGCCACCACAGAAAAATTTTCCACGAATGATTGTCACAGGTGGACTAGGATATTTTTTTTTTGCCACAGAATACTCTGGTGTGAATAAACTCAGAGATACCCAGGAGTCTGCTTGAGTCTAATTTTCTTACCTTGGTTGTACTTAGGGTTTGTGTCCACAACGTTGGGTTTTTTTGCTAGCCATTGGAAGGAGTTTGCTATTGTAGCTACTACTGTATGAGAGGTCTGTGTGAGTGAGCAGCAGTGACTTGGAGGTGAAAAAATCCTGTAGTGTTGATTGCCACCTTCTGCAGCTGCAGTACCAAAGCTAATTATAGTAGTGGCTCTAGGCCTGTTTGTTTATTTGTACTTATCATCCACAAGGAACTGGTGTATTTTTGAACTCTCATGGCTCTTGTTGTGTGTTTACCCTTGGGGAAGTTGGTGAAAGAATTAGGGATGGATAAGTATTGTGTATTCTTGATCTGGATCTGCAGTTCCCAAACATCCAGGGACCTTGGATTTGATGCTACTTTCCTGTTGCTTAGGGAACAAGCAACAAATGAATAATAAATGCAAGCTATGGGGCAAAACTGTTTTCCATTCATAAAATTCAACAGTAAAGGCTGAGTAGTAAATTCTAAGCCTGTTGCAAAGTAACAGGAATTCCATCATGGAGCTAGAAAGCTAGTGACAGCTTCTTCAGCTTTTACTGTGCCACAGTTAACAAATTGGTTCAGCTTTGATTTTTATCTAGATGCCGCAAAGATGCCTCCTGCTAAGCGGTGCAGGTTGGGTACTACACTAATCTGAGTCGTTTGAACTTGAAAAAATAAAGGGAAAACAAACCTCCTTCTTTCTGCTGGCTTCTCTTGGCTTTCAGATTAGGAAGTAGCTGAGGCATAACTTGAATAAATCAAGTAGAAAGTTATGGCATTGTGTTTTGGGCTGAATTAAAACCTGTTGTGCAGACACTGATGTCCCTGCTACAGGGATGAAGGAGTGATAAAGAAAATGATTTACCTCCGGTGATTTGATGTGGTCCTAATCCTGCAATTATTTCTGTTTCAGCACCCAAAGGGTCCTGTGAGACCTCAGGCAGAGAAGTGCTGGGAGGGATGAGGGTGTAAATCACTGTCAGCACAGTAGTTCCAAAGTTGAGGAGGATCTTTGATTCGGGTAGTCTAATAAAGAGAATCTCAAACATTCATTTGGGAAACTTGATTATGACTCGCTCTCCTCCTGCCCTGGAGCAGCCTGTTGTTTTCCAGACTGATGTTTGTCAGGTGGTAGAAAGAGGTAAAATTTTGCAAGGTGTAAGGGAGCATCCTGGATCAAAGTGTTTGGTTTTTCAAGGTAAAGCTGCATTCAACTGGGGAGAAGCAAGTCAGCAACAGTGAAGGATAATCTGTGCTTTTATCACTCTGCTAACCCCAGCTGTAAAAATTACCATAGGAAAGCTAATAAAATGTGAGCCACACAAGCAAACAGACAGCATGGGACTACTGGCAAACATTTATTTTGGCTCTGGTGGAGCCACTCTCCTGATCAAAGCGGTTGGAGTTTGAACCTCTTTTAAGTTTTTCCCTGGTCAGTCTGGGAGTGCCCTGCTCTCTTGTGTTGATGGCATCAATATCCTCTGTGTAGCTGAGTGGAAGGAGGAAAGTATCAGTAGTGAGAAGGAAAGTATGTGTGAGGTTGCTCTACTGCAGTGTGAGACAACAGTAGCTTATTTTAGCTTTGCCAGCCACTGTCTGGTTTAGGAAAACAACCTAAGGCTTATTGTATAACTAGATAGTACAGGCTTTATCCCAGAGCCAACAGGGAATGCTTTACCATCTTACAGGCACATGCCTGGCAGACTGAGTAGCTCTGCAACCCTTATCAGCAAAACACCCCGCTGGCAGAAAGACCCTTGAGCCTCAGGCTGGGACCTTTGGGGAGCCTCTTCTTTGTCTGAACTCTGTTCAGCGTTCCTCTCTTCTTCCCCAACTAGAGGTGCTTGAATCCCTCTTGGAAAATAGTCTTGTAGCTGAAATGAATTACTCTTATTTGATCCTTTCAGGCTCCATGGTTGGTGTCTGGCAGGGGGGCTCGCTTAATGAATGTGGTATTCTCACTCAGTCTCAGTGGCTGGGGAAATACTTAAAGAGCTTCTAGGAAGAGGTAACACGAGTAAGGAACACAGCAATGCCATGGAGAGAGACAGAGGGAGGAGAAAGTTCTAAGGCCTCATGAGCAGGATCATTCTATGTAAATATCTTGCACTCCCTTTATATATTAAAAGCAGAACAAAGGCAGATCTACTTCTGACTTTCTTTCCATGGTTTATTTTCTCACCATTTTTATCCCTTATGTATTTATTTTTGTTCGTACTCTGTTGGGGAGATGGTAGACACCAGCGTGCTTAAGTTCAGACCCAGTTTAAGACCAGTTCCTGATGTACTTACACTAGAGAGGCCTGAGAGATGAGTGGGGAGCTGCACTTGCTAATACCATGTCTCTCCTTGCTGGGTCAGGGAAGTACTGGAGAACCACAGAGTATCCCTACCTTGAAGGAGGGGCCAGGCTGAGCAGCAAGAGAAGAGAGAGGACAGTGAGGGTTTAACCCCGGGGGTGCTAGTCTGCAGAGAATGGCTTCATAACACACTTTTTTTTTTTTACAATTCTTATTGTTAAATGACTCTTCATTATCTAGGGGGAGCTAGGCCAGGGTACTTGGTTTTGGGGCCCTTTCTGGAGGTATGGGTATTGAGGGTAACCGTA
Organism: Dromococcyx pavoninus; assembly: GCA_033558185.1. Taxonomy (NCBI): domain Eukaryota; kingdom Metazoa; phylum Chordata; class Aves; order Cuculiformes; family Neomorphidae; genus Dromococcyx; species Dromococcyx pavoninus. The sequence goes on along the minus strand of JAUMJL010000138.1, from coordinate 3,515,365 downwards.
TGTGGCTTTCTGTCTTCATATCTGCCACAGGCAGCTCTCTTGCATTGTTCAAGGAACGCACAGAGTCCATCATTTGAGGTCCAGGAAGACTTTCCTGTTCTAGGCTGGTTGAACACTGTCTCATTTGCTACATTATTCTGAGAGCTATACTCCAGGAGAGCCCCATCCTATCACTGCACAACAGCAAGGGGCTCTGCAGTGATATGCATACGACTGCATGCTCAGTCGTATGACGTGGCTGGATGGGTGAGAACTAGGTTGGACTTCTGTGATGATCTAGGGATGTGCTGGTGTAAAGGAGTAGCGGGAGTTCAGTTTTTGTCTGGTAGTCTTGGACTTTGCCCGCTGAGACATAGAAGTCTCTCACTGGGCTGTGCATGACTCAGTAGAAATATTGTAGTAACTGTTTTATCTCAGTTTTAACTGATTATTGTGTCTATTCGTAGCACACTGATCATTGTGTTTGCTTGAGCCCTGTGGACCAGAGTCTCATCCCATCTGCCTCACGGAGGCATTTTTTAGTTCTGGGAAAGCTGGTTCACAATAACCCACAAAAGGGACTGGGGTCTACCTTCTAGGCAGACCCTTCACAATAGTGCATTTCTTGAGAGCTGAGGGTAAAGAGAGCTTCACCCTTCACATTTTCACCTTCTCTTTGGGACAAAAACTTGATTTTTGTTGGAAGAACACCCTTTAGATGTCCTGTTCCCCTCGCTTCCCTTTCTCATGCTGTAGAGAACTATCAAAGGAATAAAATGGAGCCACTCTGAGTTTATTTTAGGGTTACACTGGAGAGTGTAAAAGGTAAGGCGTGAGAAATTTAAACAATGTATCTCTATGGAAAAAGTAGCATTGTTCAACATAACAGAAGTAACAGAATAAAGACACTTCAAATTCAGGCAATCTTGCCAGCAAGGGCTGAGAGCCCAGAATCTGGCTGTGGGTTTCACTTGTGCCCCAGATCCTTGTTTTGGCAAAACGCAACTGCGAGGCTATAAATCCCTGGAGGGTATTGCTCTCACCCTTGCACAGCTGAGATCTGTCCAGACCCTGGATGTTGCTGGAGTGCCTTTACTAAGTTTTTTGGAGGCTTTTTCAGAAAGACACCTGCAGTACCTACCAAATGTATTTGAATTCTGATGCGGTAGTGTGAATCTACCACAAAATTTCTCGAACAGCAAAGGATTAGTTGGCTGTACAGCGATGAATAAATCCGAGTCTTGGCTTTGTTGCCTGACCATGCACAATGATGTCTGAATAGAAACAGAGACATTTCTTAAGCTGAAGGGGTAGAGTTCTTTTTATTTTAGACATCAGCTGAGGTCTTAAGCTGCTAAGCCCTGAATGTTTTTCAGGCAAGGAAGCTCCATGACTATGTGGAATGGCAAACACCTTTCTCCCGCTACAGAGAAAGCTCCAGTTTGGAGCGTGAGCTTAAGATTTAGTCTTGGTTCTTCAGCTTAATTCCAAGAGAAAAAGGGTGGAGGGAAGCCAAATGTTGTTCAGCTGGTGCTGGGAGTGAGGCTCTGCAATGTCTGTATGTGACCTGGGTAGTGAAGTGTCCATCATGGAAGATCTGGAGGGCCAAAAGTCTGATACTTTAGAGATTAAATTCTTGCTATTTTTTTGGGAAGCTGAGACCTCTCACAGCAGCTTATGCTCTAGGGGAGCCTCCACACCATGTGGAGGCAGAGGCTGGCTGGTTTGCTCTGATGTGCCCCAAAGTGTAAGGGGCAGAAGTACTTACACTAGCACTGGGTGTGGTTTTCATCTGATATCAGACCAGGAAGCTTGGTGGAAGGAATTAATGTCTTAGTCATGCTTTTGTTGCGTGGCTGTGGTGGAATGGAGCTGAGCAAGTGGACTTTTGTGTGCGTGCTACTGCTGAATGTAGTTTTGTTACCTTCTCCTCAAGGTCTGGCTCTTCTGATATCTTGTGGGAATTGCAGGGGGAGAGTTGAATCTAAAGAGTTACTGATGAGAGGAGAAAAAACTGAGTTTGTGTCTATATTATGATATTATTTTATTACTTATGAAGACCTAAGCCACAGCAAAAGTGGTGACTTGGATGAACTGCTTCCAAAACAGAATTAGCACTTTAGAGATGAGCCTTGATCTTCAGAATGGTGGAAAAGCTGTGATGAAGACCCCTGGCCATCTCTCTCTTCTTTTTTTTTCTTCCCTATCAGGGTGTAATAGAAGTGGGCTGAAACCAGAGTGTGTTAAGTGTGCTCTATCCCATTTTGTGGTGCTTTCTGGTTCATGTTCAATAGTGGTAAGCTTCCCTGAGGTGAGTCAGGCCTCAAAGACTTTTCTGGGATGGCAGATGCGAATTTCCCTGCACAAGAAGGGCACAAGGGACTGTCCCTTGCCACTAGCTGTTGGCTGCTCTGCGGTGCTGGGCATCTGTGCAGCAGGGCTGTTCTCGTTGCTCAGCAATTTGTTTGAGCCACAGCATGCGGGTGTGTAGGATGGAGGCTATGTGTCAGAGCTCCTGCGTGGCCAGCTGCGACCTGCAGCTGCCCTAACTGTACATTGAACCTCTCCAAGACAAAGAATGTAACCCGATACTTGCTACCATCCCTCATAAGTCTGTGCTCAGCTCCAGAACTGTTCTGTGCTTCTGATTCCTGCCCATACCTTTCCAAATCAGAACTCAACCCTACTCCTGGTCCTTCCTCTATGCTTCCAGCCCCTAAACAGGTCTTCACACTCTCCAGCCCAAGATCCTAACCCCATGTGCTGCCCTGTGCTTGGTTATCTACTTACCCATCAGATATGCCAGCTGCAAAGGCTCTTGGAATGAGAGAATTTTAGGATGTGCCACACCTGGGAGTGTTTAATTGTGTTTACTTCTGGGAGTTCATGCTCAAAGGAAAGAACAGTTTGTCCTGTGTTAACATAAAATGTGTGTCAGCATGACTAATATTTCATATTATTTTTAAAAAGTTCTTATTTAAGTTGTTTCCCTCAGTCTTTTTTTCCCCACTTTTATCTCCCTGCTTTCAGCTTTGGAAAGATTCTAGAATCATAAGGAAAAATGGGAAAAAATTATTCTTTCATTATGAATTTATTGAGAAGCAAGAAGAGAGCATATCTTAGATACAGAATGATTCACGTATCTCTTGAAATACATTAAATAAAACAAAAAGAATCCACAAAAACTCCAGAAGACTTGAGTGATATGAATCCAGTGACAGAGCATGGATCACACACTAGAAGGCGTGTTGATCCTATTTGGTCTTTGCTCTTTGGTTATCACAAAATCTATACTAGTGGAGGATCCAGACAAGTCCCAGGGAAGACTGAAAATGTTGAGTGCTGTAACTGCATGATGTATGATACATATGAAATTCTTCATTAGCCTGTGTTAGAAATGAGTGCCACCATAACTTCAAAAAAATATTTAGGCTCTCACCTGCTCTGCCTCGTTCTATTTTCATCCTAAGATGAGAATGTTAGTATCAGATACTTTCTACTTCCAGCTGTACGTATTAGGAGAAAAGATGGGTTACAGTGTGCATTTAGATATAAATTACCACTAGAGGGTCTAGTGACGTCTTGAAAATAGTGAATTATAAAGAGAAATATCATCAGAACTACCATGTGGGGATTATTTCTTTCAGAATCATTGTGGCATGCAAGCAGCTCACTTAACTTGAATAGCTTTGGTAGTACGTATCATTCATGAAATTGGTTTGTTGCTAATAATAATAATCTAAATAATTTTTCACGGTAAAATCAGCACAGGCGACAGTGACGTGATCTTCATTCGTCAGCTTTGCTGAAATAATGTAATCTCCCTGTATGAGAGAAACATAAAGCAAGACATTAGCCCATCAGTAGTATATAACTGCTCCTGTTTCTATGAGGGAGTCCTCCTTAGAAACAGAATAACACTTTTCTCGTCAGGTTCCTCTAAATCCTTTCCTGTCCAAATAAGATTCAGAACTGGTAAAGGACTTGCCTATGTCTTCTGCCAAAATACTCTCATCAGGGATATCAATGTTGACAGCATAACTTCAAAATTAAAACAGTGCAAGGAGAAAAAATTGTTTTGATGTATAAAAATTCCTTTCAAATTTGTGTAACTCCCCATGTTTCTTATGAGCAAGCACAGTATGGCCTGTGCTGTTTAGTAACTGGAAGAGGTGTTCTGTTGTCTGGCACTTCCTTTCCTTGGATCTTGTTGTTTAGTATGTACACTCTTATTGATACGAATTTTTATAGAAGAGAGTACCTTGGAGGATGTGTGTGTATGGATGACTCAATCTGTGATAAATTCCTATGTAATAAACCAAGAGATAGTGTAATTTCAAATTGTGTAGTTAAAATAATTACTAAGTAGTTACTAATAATTCAGGCTTCAGGGAGAACTTATGTCATTGCTGTGCCAAAAATCTCAACCTTAAAGAAACAATTGCTTTTTTGTATTCATCAAAACTGCTCTTTCCAGATGCTTGGAGAAGGAGAAGCACTGGGTAGGGGAGGTGACAAGGCTCATTTAACAGATTTGGAGGAAGAGATGAACTAGATTTTGTTTACTCTAGATTGCTGGCACTGCAGTATTTCTTTTTTTTTTTTTCTGGAGTGTGGAGGGAAGCAAAACCCAGGGTAGGAGATCTTAGCAGTAGTGGCCTCCTGGCCTTAAACCATAGAAAGTTCTTGCCCTGCTCAGAACTCTTCTGGTTGTGAAGCAGAAGGAGACACAACTAGAATGAGTCAGGATTCTTGGCATGTGCCTTTCACCATGGGGTTTTTAAAGCAATAACTGACCTGTGTCCTCACAGAGAGGTTCAAGCTAAGTATAACTTCCAAATTTAGAGTGAGACCCAACGGCAACACGCTCATGAGAATATAGCCTTGCTATAATTGCTGTGCAGACTGCGCAAATGTCCTTCAGGGTGCTCAGATGAGTCTATTCTTTGCAATGAGAAGGTGACAAACGTTTCACGGAATATCTCCTTATTGCCAGCACGGAAGGATGGCATTATTTGCCTGGTTGATTAATTAATGTAAAAGGCTTCCTATTCTGTTTCATTTGCCAGAAGCTTATAGCTTCATTCACGGAAGGGAATTTATAATAACTTTGCTTGTTGGTGATTAGATTTTTATTCCTTCTCCAGAAAAATTTTTTGCTCACAGGTAAAAATTCTTGTATAAGGGGGCCCATCTCCCTTTGTGAAAGCTTTAGAGAATGAAGGTTGTAGTTGCTGCTTTTGCCAAGAGAAAATAGAGATATATGAGATGGAGCACATATTATGGAGGTTTGATCCTTCCAAAAGCCAGGTATCCTTGTTATCACCTCTGCAGACCTTGACAAGCCTGGGACTTCTGTCCTTGTTTTTTGTACCTGTTCTGATCCTGTTTTCTGCTTTTCCTGCACCTGGACCAGTCCAGTGCTGAGCAGGCCCCAGACCTCATCTTTGAGGCTGTTACACAGGTTTTGTCTGCTTCTGAAGACCTGAAATCTCATGCTGTGCTTCTCTGTGTGAGTAAATCTAAGGGGTGTTCCTCTGATGACCTAAACTGTGTGCTTTTTGCAGTGGTGGCCGTGATACTTTCTTCACCACATTCTCAACCAAATGCCTTGATGATCCAGATCCTGTCTTCTCTTCTTATATCTAGTCTCTTCACGTATGTGGCTTAAAATTCTTTTTTAATTCTTTGTTATTTACTGGTTGAATGTACATCCATGTTGTGCCTAGTTAAGAGACATTGAGGTGCATTCAGTATCTGAGACCTATCTTGCTTTGCAGTGTGATTTGGTTGACGTTTAAGAAGGAGACATAGCTGAGTGTGGAGAAGGCTGCTTGTAAAGAGCATCTGTAATGGACAATCTGGAAATTCAGAGCCCAGTCTAGAGTACTGCCTGCTTTCCCACCTTTCTAACAAATTATTTTCTTATTTTAAGGCCCAATAAAACCAGGGAAAATGTTCTTGGCCCAATAACTTGTACTTTCAGCCTAGAAAACTTCTGTATCTAACACCATATATGTACAGTGGAACACATAACAGTTATGATAGTTATATAAATAGCCAGTGAGGATTAGTGAGCTTCTCCAAATTGTTCAGCCCACTAAAGAGTGAGCTGAATTGCTGTCTTGGTCTCTTAGGAGTCACTTGAATCTGCTTCTTTTGTTGCCATTTTAAGAGTAATAAAAGGAGAGCCTACTAAAGAACTGGCTGGCTGCATGACTTAAGTGCGGGTAGAGGGGATGTGCTATTCTAAGAAAACTTGTCTGTCTCGGGATAATGGTGGTTCTCCAATGCCTTGAGCAAAGCCACTTAATTTGTTCTTGAAAAGGATTAGTTTTGTAAACACTGTCAGATCCAGTGTGTCAGGTGGCGGAACTTGGATTATGCTGATGTGATTGCTGGTAGTCCTCTGACCATACCTCAACCAGGCTTGAGAGCACAGCTGTGACAACTTACCTGTGGGATTTCTTTAATTCCCAGCGTGACCGGTCCTTCATAGTAGAGGTGTTCTGAAAAGCAAAAATGATTGTTGGCTGTTAAACATGTAGCACATGAAGCTTTTTTTGTAATAGTTCTTCAAAGTGCTCCAGTGACAAGTGTTTTGGAACTGCAAAGTGCTCTATAGAGTCTTGTAATAGCCCTCCTGAGAAATGTCAGGATGTGTACTGCTATATGGGGAAGGCAGGGCAGAGCATGGGCTCCAGGAGGACCTGCAGTGCCTGTTTGAGTGGAGGTGGGGGATGTGGCTTTGCACAACCAGGTGTGTGTTCCTACATCAGCAAGCATCCTGCAAATGGGAAATGGAAGTAGGGAAGGATTGCTGGACACAAATCTTTTAGCCTTATCTGTTAATAGTATATAATAGTTGGTAGTAACATAATCTGTTAATTATCTGGTTTAGCATTCCATGCAGCTGTAACAGCTGAACTATACTGTTTCTTTTTTTTTAAGAAAAATCAGTCTGAGCTGAGTGTTTCTGTAGGTATGGACTTCTGACTGCTTGCTGAACATGACCTTAAAGCAATAAGAATGTGTCTATCTTGCTGCTGAAGGAGCATTTGCCAAGAAGTTATATGATGTGCTAAAGCCATCACAAGTTGTGCTGGTGACTGGAAGAGAGCCCAGGAGTTCCACCTTCCAGTCCTCATCTCCCTAATTGGGAGGCACACTTGCTCTTTGCTGTTGAAGAAAGGGCAGCTTTGGCACTAATGGCCAGAATTAGCAAGTTGTTCTGCAGTTCCTCCTACTTTTTCATAGCTTACTGGGCCAAACTGTGCAGACTTGACTGAAAATAACATTTATAGATGTTTCAGTTTTTTAGAATTTCTTGCACAACTTGCCCTCCATGAGTTGTAGAAAAGTCTAAGAACTGTTTAAGGATTCTCTTTTGTAGGTGTCATGAGATATTTTTTACTTTGACAGTGACAGAGGAGTAAGTGCTTCATCATATTTATATGAGTATGTGCTGGCATCTTTATGCTTGTTACTTCTAAAGAGTTGTTTTGGTCCAGTCTCGCTGTACTGGTTTAAACTGTTTCTTGTGAAAGGTTGGACAAAAGGTTTGTAACATGTTGGTGTAGCGTGTATCTGACTTGGAAAGAGTGCACAAAAGGTCTTCTCCTCACATGCTATGAAATGTTAGTCAATGCCTTGTAACAAACTTGTATGAAAGAATCATGACTATAAGATAAACTAGGAAAAGAGTAGGAGAAACCTGAGACATCAACAATGTTCTACACCTTTGCACTAATGAGGAGGCTGTCCCTGATGATACTGAGAGGTAGAGAAGATGCAAAACTTCTCAATGTTGCCCTGAAAAACCTAATACCAAAACAGATAATAGAATAACTATGTTTTGTCTTATCACTCTCAAACTGATAAACTATGCAGCAGCACTTATACCGTACTCATTCCCCTCTGCATCCTTGGCTACTTCACCTGGATACCAAGAAGTCTCTTCCTTTTCAAAGAGCAATCACCATTGCTGCTTGCTTCTGAGCACGAAACAAGAGCCCTGGAGTCTGACACATCTCTGCTCAAGAGAGTGGTGACTCAAGAATTTAAAAAATACAGTACAGCCCACTTCTCAGTTCACAACTTTAGTAGAGTCTAAATGGGAGTTAAAGGCACTGCAGAAAACATGACTTGGGTGATGAGTGACTGCCTTGGAGCTTGAGCTGTACGTGTGTTGATGTATGCTAAGCCATATTGTGAGCTGCCCTCTCAAGCTGTTGTGGACCATACAATGCTGTGACTCGTGGTTTGAGTGTCCTTTCGTTCTGTAGAGAGCCTTGTTTGGCTCTCTCTCCTTCAGTCAGCTCTGAGCCTGGTGAATTTTGGATGGCAGCAGAAGAGAGTGGAGAAGAAACTGGGCTGTGAACAATCACTCTTTCCCAATGTCCTTCTCCACAGGGACATGGAAACTCTTCTTGGATCACACGGCACTAAGGTCTCACATTGGCTGTCAGAAAACCATCCAGAATCTAACATACGGATGCAGCACTGAAGCTCTGCAAAGCCTGTATTTTAAAATGAAGTAGGAGTCATCAGGCCATAAATTTGCTTATGAAATTATGGCAATGCTAATCTATCCTTCAGTGTAGGTAGAAGCTATTTCCTCCCGCCCCCCTTTGCTATGACAAAGTCTTGATTACATCAGAGCTCGATGAATGCAGCCTTAGGGCTCTGCCTCAGCCCTCTCTGAGAAGTTTTCCATGATTGTTCTCATTTGCGGTGCATATGCCTTTACTCCGTCATCAATGGAGTCACTCTCATGGGCTGTACTATCTTTTAGGGAGCCTCAAACTGTGGAGCTAGGTGCCATGTGTCCAGTTTGAGGTCCATGTTTACTGCTTTTTGCTTCAGCATTGCCCATATCTTTCTATCCAAGAGTCTTCCAGTGCTTCACAGCTATTAATTATATGGAACTACTAGAGAGAGTCCAGTGAAGGGCCGCTGAGATGGTCAAGGGACTGGATCATCTCTCCAGTGAGGAGAGGCTGAGAGAGCTGAAACTGTTCTGACTAAAGAACAGAAAGATTAGGGGAGAGCACATCAATATGTACAAATGCCTGAAGGGAGGGTGTAAAGAAGACAGAGCTTCTTTCCAGCGACACGTAGTGACAGGAGAAGAGGCAATAGGCACAAACTGAAACACAGAAGTGTTTCTCCTGAACATTTTTCTGTGAAGGTGACCGAGCACTTGCAGATGTTGCCCAGAAAAATTGTGGAGTCTCCATCTTTGGATATATTAAAAATACCCCACTTGGACATGACTGTGGGCAACCTGCTCTAGGTGGTTCTGCTTGAGTAAGTGGAAGTTGAACTAAATGACCTTCAGAAGTCACTTCCAACCTCAGCTATTCTGTGGTTTAGTAACTAGGCCTCTAGAAACCTCTTGTGACCTCCCTTGCTTCTTCAATGGTGGCAAAAAGGACTGTGCTGTTTGGAAAAGGTAAGCTTAAATTTTCAGCTAGTTGAGACTGAGACCTGCCAGAAATTAACATGGATCAATAGATCTGCTGAATTTTATCATTCATACTCCCTTTGGACCGTGACAAACTCCTCAGTGCCAATGCTAGCTGGATCAGGTTTTCAAAGCTCATTCAATGTTCCTCTCACATTAGTATTTCTGCTGGAATTCCAGAAGTGTGAACATCGTCCAAGGCTTTAAGGACTGTGGTTTATCACAACATCCTTCATACACTTATACATTTTTCTCCATATATTCGCATGGTTTTGCATTCCTCCATTGAAAGAGGATGAGCACATCTGCTGCATTAACTGTCACAAACACTAAGCCTAGCTCATTGAAAGAATTCTGTCGTCTTTTTAGAGCAAGTCCAGAATTAGATGCAAAAATGTATGAACATTGTGAACAGCATAAATCATGAGTGCATTTTTTCAGTTAAATATTGCCCTTTGTCTTTATTAGTCTGCTAGTAAGTTACAGTATCTGTCAAGCATGCTGTCATCAGTGGTGTGCTTTCTTTTTCTTAAAGGTTTAACTAAAGGTGACTTCTGTGGAGCACCCTGGAAAACATTTCTAGTGCTCCACTGATTCAAGGTGATATTATTGTACTTATTGTAGCAACTTTTCACTATCGTTTCTACCAAAAGTAACTTAGTCCTTCTCGCTACCAGTGAGCAGGCCTCTAGCACCTTCCACAGCTTTTAAATATGTAAGAACTTCCTGAGGATTACTTCAAGTTACTAGTTATTTATCGTAAAGATGCCTCTCATTCCTGACAAAACACCTATAATGAAATTCTCACTCCTCTTTCTCAAATCTTCCTTGCACTGAAAATCTTTAAGCATTCTCACACTCTCGTACTATATAAAGGCCCTGTACATCTGCACCCACCTCTTCCTTTTTCTGTTTTAATCCTTTTTAGAACTTAAATGCTCTGTGTTGATGTTCTTCTAGGACACGATCTTGCACCCATGCAACTGACACACAACTTCTGTGAGTTTTAGGGATGCAGAAATGATATGAATAACTGCCAGCTATAGATATATAGTTGAGTGAGAAAAATGTATACAAATACATAGCTGAGTGAGAAACATCCACTCTCTCTACTGGGGAGGAAAATGTGAGATGAAGGGGCTAAGCAAGATAGCATCACATACCAGTCCAAAGACCTGGCTTGGTGGTGTGGCTGCTTTCTCAGAAGCACGTACCCAAATACTTATTGTGATACCTAGTTCTGTAACTCTTGTCATGTTCTCTGCTTTTATTCTATTTAAAAAACTTGCTCACTGGAATACCTACCAAAAGAGGCAATAATGTGAAGAATGGGAGTGTGCATAAGCAATTGTGCAAGTTCTGCAATGGTGCATTTGTCAGTTGGGACTGAAAAAAGACTTGTGGACTTGCAGAAGGTGCAACCACCTTTTGTCAGGAAGTTTTTTTTAAACTTGCAAGTTGTGGTTGGTACACTGTTAATATTGCCCTGGTAGGTCTTTTTCTCTAATTTCAGTGGTTGCATTGAAAAATCTGTTTAATCTTATGTAACGATTTACTTTGGAGGAAATGGGGAATAACCAGCATTTTCTACTAGAAAAGAGGAAGACCTGAGTTCATGTTCTGCCACAAAGAATTTAGCCCGTTTTGTTGTTGTTATTGTTCTTAAATGGACAATGGGGCGTTTCCTTGCAACCTTTGAGCTAGCAACTTCACAACAGTTGTATAACTCAAAGAAAAAGATCTTGGAATCCTATGAAGCAGTCCCAGTGAGCAGTGCCAGATGTGACCTTTGTTTAAAAATAGTAATTACTGTATGATTACAATGAACCTGAAACTTACATCTATGTTAAGTCTACTAAAGTATTTCTAGTTATGGCAAAACTGTAGCATTATAAGAGAGCAAATAAAACAAAAATCACACCACCAAACAACCAAAACTACCACATCTGACTCTTATAAGGCTCTTCTCCTTGTAACTTCTGCACTGCTATTCCACGTGAGTGAGTGGACCAACAAAGCCTCTAGCAGAACTGCCTTCTGTCTCGTTCTGGGAGAGGGAGGGATGGGAAATTTTTTGGCCTCTTTATCGAAGGCAAACAAATTCTGTATGGAACTATATTTAAACTCAAGCCAGATCTGGCCAGGTATTTGAAAGTTGATTATACAACAGGAAAAAAAGTGAGTGCTTCAGTTGAAAGGGCTGTCTTCTCCTCTGTGCCTTTGCTAGGCAGCATACTTGGCTATTCACAATATTGTCATTTTCTGTGTAGGTATTAGGTCAGATTTACAGTTTGCTAATGTGGTAAATTATGGCTCTTTTGAATTGCCTCAAATTGGTCTTCAGCTCAATTCTGTGTCCTAAACATGAGCTAGAATCAAATGTCAGCTAATTAAGAAATACCACACTTTCAGTTTGAACCTTAGTCTGAGAAAGTTCAGTTCTTTCCCATCGTGTCTTAATTACTAAATAAAACCAGCTACTGAACAAGAGGGTTTGTATTAAAAATTGTGTGGCAGAGGTCCTTGCACTAACTTAAGGTTGCTTCGAAATGATGATATATAGTATTATTTAAACAACCAACCATGGTTTAATATCCTAATGAAGTTCAATTAGCAGAAACAATCACCTGTCAGTTTAAGATTAAGGGACTTGGAAACCCCAGGAGATTTTGGCTTTGTGGCTTAATGTGTAAACAGCAGTTTGTGCTCAGCTCAGGACTGACTCTACTTCTCCTTAATGTATCCTCTAAAGGATGTTATTTACTACATCATCAGAATAAGACAGGTTTTTCAATAGGTCTGTGGGTGGTTTTTTTTCCCTTGTAATTCAATACACAACTGAAGAAACCTTTGAATTTAATTTTTTGTCTATCAGGCTTACAGGATTTGCATAATTGGTTGCTCATGCAGCATTTCTCTATTATTCTTTGTGATATTTCTATACTGTGTGAAATGTCTTAGTAATTTTCCAGGGGCTGTCTTATCAGTAGTGTTGTGCATGGTCTTTAAACTTATAGCCCTTGCACTTGAATTATTGCAGCACTATCAGGATTGAAGTGCAATTGAATGGAAGGAAAGCAGAGCTGTTGAAACTGATTGGTGCTCTAAAAACTCTGAAACTTCCCTGCAGCTCTACCTGTTTATTTTAAAATCAACCTACAGAAATGATCATGATGTAAGAGGCATTTCAAAACAACCATTTAAGATAAGTGGGTATTACAGTCTGGAGGCATGACCATAGCTCTTCTTTGCACCACCTGGCTTGGGTTGTGGCAGAAGGGACACTGAGGTGCCCCAGGCCCACTTGGGATCAAAGATGTCTGCATTCTGGGGGCAGCTAATGCCACTGTAAACCAACTAGTGCAAGTCTGCACCAGCTGGCAATTTGACTGGCATGAACTGAAGTCATCTGACTGCTGCAGAGGCATGTGTTGAGCAGAAACAAGAAGAAAACCATAGATGGTATTAAATAGAATCTTGGTCCAAATATCCTTACTTAAGCAAAATTCCTCTTAAAAGCAGTTCCTATCGTACTTTAAGGACAGGAAGTGTTACTTGCTTAATAGTGAAGAACACATTCAGAATAGCTTGTTTGTTTGCTCAGCCATTTCTTTTACAGAACTGTCCTTTATTTTTGTCATACTTCTTACTCACATGACAACCACGTGGCTATAAATAGGACTTCTGAACCTCTCTGCTGTTGAATGAGGTCACATTACCGCAGTTATTTTTTATGGACTGGAAATCCCATGTGTGTGTAATGTTCTTTGATTAAAACAAAAGCAAGCAAACAGGTTAGGGGGAAAAGCAGGCTTTGAAATTAAAACGTCTCTGTCCTACGGTGTTTCTGTCATCCATTAACATGCTGTTGAAGTAAACAGAACATTATGATGTGTTGGGGTGTTCAACAGCACAGTGGGTGCATCCTGCTTAGAGTATTCAGTAACCATTAAATACTTAAGAGTGCTACATGTTTTGGAGTGAATTACCTCCTTTCTTCTTTCCACAGAAAACAAGCTTAGAATGACCCGGCTCACAAATCGTCTCTGAGTAGGTTAAGACGGTCTTCCCATTCATGATCAGGTCAACCTTGAGGTACAGTTCCTTAATGCTGTGTCCTACACACAAAGCAGGAGAGCTCAGAGAAAGTGCAAGAGTAAACAGGTTTATTACTTTATTTTGAAAAGAATTCCATTTTTCCCCTGCTGTTAAAGCTGCTGAACATTTTCTCTTCACTGAGAACTCCTGTTGCATGGAAACCCATGCCTCAGGAACAGGTCTCTTAGTCCCTTGAAGTATTTCAGATAGCTGACACAATAGTATATGTCTTTATCGTTAAATAAACTATACCTGTGACCATTCTCTGAATCTGAGGACAATTGAGAGAGTCAATCTTGTATCCAAATAGCTAAAATTTCTTTCCTACTGTCCCTAGCAAAGGTGCCATATCCAGTGGGGCCTTGGGAGCTGCTCGTAGCCTGTACCTCCTGTCTTGGAAAATGGCAGCTGACCCAAGTAAAACCTGTACCAGAAACCAGCACAGCAGCTTGGCAGTGCTTGTACCTGTCTTGCTAACATAGATAAAGTCAGTAAGGCTACTGGATTTAGGTAGGTCTTATATCCTGAGCTGTTGGAGAAGTATTTGCAAATGCCTATAATGTGATTTTGCAGGCTTGTTTAACTTTGCAGCCACCTGAAAACTGATGCTCACCAGGCAAAAGGGCAGAATGTCTCACAGAAGGAAAAGCTTTGCATGCAATGAAGCATTCCCAAGTGCTAAAAAGACACTTGACACACAAACTTATTTTTGGCACCAGAACCATACAGCAGTGTTCTCATATTTATGCTCTGGTAGTAGAGGTTCTAGGTGAGCTTGAGAACAACAGGGTTACAAGAAGGTGGCTTTCCCGTGCAAGGGTCACAAAGCATGCTATGGCTAATATTAACTTGTGCACCCAGACCATTAGCTCAAATGCAGTTCTGCTTTTGACCTTTTATTGCTGATCAGTCAGGTGCTGAAGGGTAAAATTTCAGCCAGCACAGATGGTGAGTTGATGGCATGACTGTGTTGCCTCATGCTAGCACTTCCCCAGCACACTTCTCTGCATGCTCAGGAGGGGCAGAGAGATGTCTCCACCTTCAGTCATCTACCTGCAAGGGTCAGCTTTGGCAATGTAATTAGCACTGCTGGTGCTGACACAAGAGTGTGGGTGCTACAGCTGTCTCATTCAACAAGACTCTTCCCAGAAGACTTAGCTGTGAGGAAAAGCTCTAGGGCAGCTCCACCCTTGGCTATCCATATGTATAAACAAAGAGTAGGAGAGGAAAAAGGGGCTGAGGACTCATATGTTCTGCTTAGGGTGACATATATAGTCTGAGGCTGAACTGATAACAGAATTGACAGTTCTGTAGCCCTGTACAGGTTTTGGAATTTCTCAGAAATGAAGCTCATTCATGTTTTATAGAAGGTTGTCACTGATGTTTCCTTCTTAATATAAGCACTCATATGAATTACTTGTTTATGGCATGAGAAAATAGCAATTCACTTACTTAGGACTATTGCACTTCTGATGTTAAAAGTGTGGGTTGTGACGTCAGAGCAACGGTCAATGCTGAGAGCAAAATCTTGCTGGGGATCTGTTTGGAAAGAAGTGGGTAACAAGTATTTTTAATCGTACACATTGTATAGAATAAAACAATAAAATATAGAAATGTTAAAAAACAAATTGTATATTCCTTAGAAATTCTCCAAGATGTGCTCAAAGCTCCCATACGAGCTACTCCTGTCCTTCCTGCCATGTCATTATGAAGCACATTCAGATGATAGCCTGTATGTGGCTAAAACCTACTGTATGGAAAAGTGAGCCAAGTTCAGGGAAAGTAAGCTACCCACAGTGGTGGGTAGTCAATACTCTTTCAACAGTGAAGATTTAACACAGCTGTTCTTCCCAGGCTCTGTGCATTGCCGTTCCTTCCTCAGTGCTGACGAGCAATTGCTTACGCGATGACGTTTTTTAGTTCATTTGTATGATGAGATGGCTTGGTGAAGCTGATTGGGAAACTGAATCCTGAAGTGGGATGAAAAGTCCAAAAATAAAAAGCAAATTGTGTGACTGACATCCTGCAGTATTTCATGCTGGGTCCATCATCATGTGGTATTTCTAACCCAGGAAATATTCTACATTTCTCCATTTCTGGTAAACTTTAGCAGAGCTGATGTCACAGGGAGCCCTACAGCTGATGACTGACGTGAACATGGCTTTTAACTAGTTCCTACAATATCCCTTTCTCTGCATCAAAATCCAAAACTCTTGAACAAACATAACTCTTTTCCCTACACTTCCATTTTCTTCCTTGCTAGCCTCCATGTGACCCCATGCTATGCTTGAAGGCTTGACACACTGTGGTGACAGCCGGCAACAGCAGCCGACAGCTCAGCTGCCACAACCAAGAGCATGTGCAAGTGTTTTCCAGATCTATGGCTAGAGGTGAAAGATTTGGCCAGTTTGGAAGCATATAATCTTGAGTCTCAAGGTTTGTTTTAGGCGTAGGTTTGTCCCCCATGGTGGTTTTACAGCCAGCCTATGCATCCAGCTTCCTTCTCTGTGGAAACCAGAGAAAGGACTGCAGCACATGCAGAAACAACCATAGGTTTACATAGAGCTGATGGTGACAAAATACAGACTTTGGAATTGGGTTCAGATTCTAAGTTATTGTTGCTTGAGGTAATGTTCTCACTGAATTGAAAATAATGGGTTGGGAGAATTTTCTTTTGATGCTGTGGTGAAAATTTAGTTGAGTGTCCTCTGTGAGGCTTGGGTGGCGTCTCCATAATCTGAGCCTATTTTTGCAGCAGTGCCCCATAGCTGTAGCAGCTGGCAGGGAACAAGCCTGGGTGACCAAAGCCTGATTGCTTAGAGGGGAATAGGAGATGAATGAAAGCGCTGGGAGGAGCTGGTGGCTCTGCAAGCACATGAATTGCCAGTGTGGTCCAAAAGGAGATCCTGAGTCCTAAGTTCTGGTAAATGAAAGTAACTGTTTAAAGGAGAGAGATAAAAGTCATCGGTATGTCCCTGTGCTTGATTTTGTTCTCCACACACTAAAGCAGTCTCTGCAATTGCATGATCTGCTTGGAACAAAATGTTAGTGCCTGGAGTTGTTTCTTGGCTCAAGCGTGATAAAAGTCAGAGAGTTGTCTTTCCTTCCTTACCATATTCCTGTCAGTTCTTGCTTTGTTATTGCAGCTTCAGAAGCTGTTGCAATCGGGTAGAAGAGCAGTTTCCTACTCCAACTGGAAAACATGTCAAACTTCTCTTTTCTCCAGGACCGTTACCCCTGCTTCCCCTCTGGTCTCTACCAGCTCTCAGGGTTTGGTTTCCCCTTTCCTCTGGACTTCTGCAAGGACCTCTCTCATTTCCGTTTTGTGTGTGGTCCGATGCTAACATTCAGGAAGCAGCTGCTCAGATTCAGAGCAACTTGGGCATTGATGCCTACAGACAGTGATAGTGTCAATTGACTAAAATTTTCACTTCTATTTTTCAGAGGGAGCTATGGTCAAAAATGGCACTGCAACCTATACGGTGCTCTCCTTTTTTCAGAAACTAGGTTTTGCTTTAGTCAACGTATTAAATCATGGTATTAGTGCTAGAAATTGAACTTTTAGTTCAAAATTCCTTATCGATAACTGTTTGGTTGGTAAGGGACTGTTTATGAAACCAGGCTTCTTTGGAAGGCATGGCCTCCTTACAATGAACCCAGCCTGGGGGTTGTTTCAGTTTGAATGTCCCATGCTTGTTTGGTTTTTTTCCTATGGATTGAGATCTTCTGCCAGGTGACATAGTTCGTGGTGCATTGTAACCGTGACTGTCTTCTACTGCATTGATAGTGATACAGCATAGGACTCTGGTGTATTCAGAGAAGCGTTGTTTGGTCCCCAGAAAGGAAGGCAGTGGAAGTACTCACATGAG
Source organism: Dromococcyx pavoninus (assembly GCA_033558185.1). Classification (NCBI taxonomy): domain Eukaryota; kingdom Metazoa; phylum Chordata; class Aves; order Cuculiformes; family Neomorphidae; genus Dromococcyx; species Dromococcyx pavoninus. The sequence goes on along the minus strand of JAUMJL010000138.1, from coordinate 3,497,953 downwards.
AGATTCCAGCAAAATTTATCAATTAGAGCACTTGGATATTTCTGTTGTTACTCTGTCGCTGAGAAATGTAAACTTATCCACTGGCACACAATTAATTTTCTGACTATGCCCCTGTGGAAATTCAGGCTATGTCTTTGCAATCCAACATCTTAGATATTGTGGTGTACATGAGGGCCTTCTGCTGAAATCAGTTGAAAGGTTGACTGTGTTGCTTAAGCTATGGTGCTAGGGAGTCTGGATTCCAGAATGTGTAGGCAGAAAGAAATGTCACCGCTGAAAGGAGATTAAAGACAACAGTGCTTTTTAACCATTTGATAAGTGAAGCTGCCTGTAAATTCAGCTGTGCACTATGAACCAAGGTAGTATGCCATACCCCTCTTCCTTTACTTGCTGAGGAGTCCCTTGTGTGACAAAGGCAACTGGAGGCAATTGCCATTTTTGTGTTTCATCTCAGATGCACAACTGTGAGTCACCGTGTGTCTCTTATGGAGGTTTAATACTTATTCTTCCTTGTTTGCCTTAATATGAAGTGAGCTGGTTCGACTGAAAAATTACATGTTATGTCTTTCACATGTGCAGAGCAATAACATTTACCATCAAATCTCCAAAATACGTGGGGCTGCCCTTCAGCCTTCCACTTCCCTGCAACACTTGATAGTGCACAGTACTGTATGTTCCCAGACTTTCCTCCACCCACTCCCTTCAATCTGCTCCTTCTTCCATAATTAAAGCTAGAAACTCTTCAACTGGTTGCAGAGTTTTGCTTTTCTAGTTCAGCTTTGATATATTACCAACACTTAAAACATTGCTGGAAATTTTGCAAATGCGTCAAGGTTTATCAGTGAAAATCTGCTTATTGGTGGGAAAAATGACATGGTTTTGTGTCTCTGTATCTACATGAGAAGGGCTTGGGCTGTAATAGCATGAATGTTCTCGGGAGCAGGATTTTGGCTGAAGGTTCTCTCTAGCCAATTCTAAATCTTTCAGGCAACTGCTGTCAGAAAGAAGCAATTCCTTGGTTTTTGTAAACAATCAATGCACTGTAAGATTTCTTAGACCAGTTATATGAACTTGATGCTGTGTCTAGTGCTGAGCTCTCAACTGTATCTAACGCTGCATGTACAGCTCTTGCTAAAGACTGGCTTCTATAGTCCAGTCCTGTTTTGTGAGAGGTAAATTTGTGGTGTACCTGGCATCTTACCACCAATCACATCTTATGTGGTGTAGTGCCAGCTGAGCCCATGCATCCCATCTCCCATTTCACCCTTACCCAAGTACCTGACTAGGACCTATTGCTATATTGGCTTGGCATGTGGTTTTCCTTACATACGACCTGTAGTGGCACCATAGTGCCAGATTTCAGCCTAGCTTACTATTGCAAGGTGCTCACAGGGATGAATTTGGTTGGGTTTTTCTAGAAGATTGAGTAGGCATGGAAAGAGCAGCCTAGAAGCTCAAAAGAGTTCCTCACCTTTTCTTCCTGGAGTTTATTTTCCTGTCTTTGTTCTTGGCAGAAGGTTAATAGGTAGATTAGCTCAGACATATTCACATCAGTCTATCTATGCGATTCTCCTGGCTGCAAGCCTTGTACCTGTGATGGAGATTAAAACCCCAGTAACAGGGACTTAAACTGAGGTACTTTCATACCTCAGTTCCCGCATTGCGGGGCCACCAGCTTACACTCCTGCTGAAAATGGCAGTGCACCAAGCCACAGGGATGTGAACTGGGGCTGCCCTTACCCTCCATGTGTCTGTTCAGCCTCCTGTGCTCTGGGAGGTGATCTCCAGAAGGAAGATGAAGCAGACAGCTCGGAAAGTGCTAACCCACTATGGCTATGTCCTTCAGAGTCTGAGGTGCTAGATGACTAACTGGGCATTACAGAAACTGTGTGGCCAGATAGGTAACATCTATTCCAGGAATTTTGTTGGGCTGGTGTACAACAGCCTTTGTCTTTTATTCTTCTCTCTCCCTCCCCCCATCTTGTTAACTACCAGCTTTACTGTCATCCAAATCTACTCTAAAATCATGTTGTTTCCATATGAGCATGAAAATCAGTGTTATAAGTGAACAGGAGCAGCAAGCAGGCGAGCTTTGCTTGTAAGAGTCAACATCTGTAAGTCTTGCAGTGGTGAGAAGGCTGTTGGTGAGCTGGTGTTTCAAAAGAACACTTTTTGGGAGCAGATAGGCCACATAATCAAGTGGAATGACATAGCTGCACTTGACTAGGGTCATACAAGGACAGACTGGTGCTAGAGGAGCTGGAAATTAGCACAAGGAAGAAACATATTTAGTAATTACCCAACACTCTTCACCTTCAAAGTTCTTAATAAAATGAAATAATTAGTCCTTGTAACATTCAAGGTGATGAAAGGAAAGGGAAAGAATGAGGAACTGTTTGAGATCTCAGACTTTATGTATTCACTCAACATTTTCCCTTTAATGTCTATTTAAATGAATTAACCTGAATGCTCAAGGTTATATTTGACACTGGAATCTACTTATAAGGTACTGAGGAAGAAGTATCAGCTGAATTAACAGCTCTGCAGTTGTGCATCCAGATTTCCCTAAGCAACTTAAGTTTAATGAACTTCCCTTTGGGCCTCCCTTCCTTGCATGCCGTTGCCATGTCCAGACATGGCAAGGAGAAGCAGACTCACCCTCCCTTCAGAAGGGAGAAGAATGAATTTTAAGAGTCATGTTGGCTGTGGCTGGTTTATCATGAGGATGTTTCATCCCAACACGCTCATCTCAGATGTAACCAGCTCTGGGCTTTTGCCTAGTTTAGACAGGCACTCTGGCCTCCTTTGCAGAAGTCATGGAATGTTTTATTTCACGTCCCTTTCTGGCTTGCTTAGGCAACATGGAAGTGAAGGAATAGGGAAGATTACAGTTCTTGTAGCCTTAATGTCCTGGGGGTACAGACTATGGGAATTCCCCCTTGCAAGTATCACTATCAGCTTGTGGTCTCTGAAGTCTTCTTAATCCTGAAGTTCTCAGAGATGGCTGGTGGAGTGAGTAACTGTTTCCTTTATAGGACTGCAGATTGAAACCTGAAGGTTTGGTCTCTGTGTGATCTATAAGCTAAAAAACCCCAGAACATTACCAAAAGAAACTTAAAATATGGTTTAAAAAACAGTGTTTATGCAATTTTTAAATCATTTACACTCCTCTCTCAAGAGAGGAACACTGTTAATGCAAAGAGCAATTATATACAGTTTGGTTAGATTAAGGCACGGACATTACTGGCCTGTGTTCATAGCCCTGGTTTTGGAGCTAGACAATTCCAGTGTCTTACAAAATTGCTTTAAATAAACAATGAAGACTTTTGTCTCCTACTATTTCAAATGAAACTCATTGCTGAGTATAACTGAGGTCTAAATTTGCAAATATGCAGTAACTCAGAAATCCGGTAGCTTCTCCAAACGTGTTGCTGGGGCACTGAGTGCAATAATAGTAGCATTCAGGGTGTGAAGAACAGGTGTGGGATGGAGCGCTCAGCCCATTAGCAAAGAGCTTGAAGTGTGGCAGATGGAGAAAGGAGGAGGAGATTTGCCTGGTGCCAAACAGAGGTCACCCAGCTGCCTCCTGTGGTCACGGAGCTGCTGGTGGCCTGGGTGAGGGGTTGTCTGTTATGACGAGCTGGAGGGAAGCCCCTGTAAAAACAGCAGGTGTGAGGGACTCTTTGCAGCTGGAGGGCTCTGGGGATAGAGTATCACCAGCATGCATAAAGCAGCCTTGCCAAAGACTTGACCCCTGTCTTCCTACCTTTTCCTGCCTGAACCACCTCTCAATAGCAGGTTTGTTAGAGCTGTTTGCCAGGGCTCAAGGGAAGGCCGAGTGTCTGAACGCTCATGGAGAATTTATTTCATTTTCCCAGCAGTGGTATTTGGAAAGGGGGGGGGGGGTTGTGCTTTGTGTGGTATGACAAAGCTTTGTCTAAACCTGTTTGAGGAGGCAAAACTGAAAGATGCCAGCTTTGAGATATAGCGCATAGAGCTCTGTATTTGTATTTGATAATCCTGATTTGTCCTAGTTAGCTTGAGAGAGAAGGGAAGGCAGGGCAGGCTTCAGCTACAGCAGTGTAACAAGAAAATGCTGCATTAATTTGGGCCCAGTAGGGAATGTATTAAAAAGAGAAAGTCTTTGTTCTTCTGTTCTGTTGGTGAGAAAACACCATGCCCTGCATGAGTAAGATGCATAGAGTAACCGCCTGTATTCCTAATCAGATCTGTCTCTTCTCTCTTCATGTGTTTTTTTATCATTCTTTATACTCCTCTACTTGAGACAGAGATCTCTGGACATCAGTGCTTGCCAGTATGACTGGGGATTCACAACAGACTTGCAGACTCGTGTCAGAAATAGAAGCAAACATTACTAGAAGCTGCCCTGCTGTTAGACACATGCCATGCTCTGGGATAGCAGGCTTTACTGCTGATTATACACAACAGTAATCAGCAGCATATAAATGGGCTAAATGTTCTCATTTTCCCAGGATGGGTTGAATTCCACTGCAGGAGCATGGCAGTAAGCTATAATTGGAACCGCATGCTCTCTCTGCTGAGGAAACTAGTTGGGTTCCCGCCTGCCTGGTCACCACTGGATCATTTGACAGGAGCCATCCATCTTCAGGTGAAGAGGAAACTGGTGCATTGAATTAATTTGTGGTAGCTTTTGGAGTCCTAGCTTTTGGCAACTGGAAGCTCTCCTGAGTTTAAAAACAGCATTTGGGAGAGTTCAGAGGTTTTGGATTAGGTACACGGTGGTTCTGTATGGGGTATTTAGGTATCTTGTCCCTGATGGTCGCTGTTCCTCCCTAGTTTTAGGTTGCCATAAGTCTCCTCGAAGTTGGTGCAGTGACATCAACACACAATAATGCTGAAATCCTTTTTGTATTTTTGTGAAATGTTAATTTTTCTTAGATTATTCTGGATATTTTTCCTGATAGATGTTAAATTGCTGAGAGAACCTGATCTCTTGCTTCTGTTTTCTTTTCTAAACTGCAAGCATTGTGGGTTCCAGAGCTGTTTTGAGGCTTTGATAACAGCTCTAGAAGAGACGGTGTGACAATGCCAAGGAAGCCTAGCAAGACTTCATATGCTCACAAAGAAAGATTTACACTGGAGTACTTTGAAGCAACTGTGGTTTGTTCTTGCTCCTAACTTGATGCAGTGAATGTACTTTTTGATAATGTCAACTTCATGCAATCTGTGGAGCTAATCTCAAATTTTCATCATAATATTAACATAGTTATGACTCAGCATATTAGACCACGCCCTCCATAGAGACTCAGTTTTAGTGTGCAGCAGGAAATGAAAGTTCTACCTTGCTTACAGTACTTCTTGACTGTAATGCAATATACAGTTTTCTAGGTATGTCTCTCCTATCTGTTTCCAAAGGGCAGAACGCTTTCCTATGGCTCACCTTGAGGGCTGTTACCCCTCCTGCTTGTGATTTCTTAGTGACTTAGTGGCTACAACAACTGAAGACATGGCAAAAGTCAGTAGGTGGAAAACACAACTACTAGTTTAGGTTTAGCTGCTGGAGATAAACCAGAGGGGCTGCCACACATAAACAATCTGCTTTTGCAGTCCAGGATTTTCATTAATTTGGTGAACAAATGGACACTGTGAAGAAACTTCTGAGAACTAAATTACATGGAAAAATTTAAAGCGTGGTGGGAGAAGTTCAGCTGAGGTTAATTCTCTCCACTACTCTTCTCAGTGAAAGCATTAATATAGATTTTGCTAAATGGTTCGAAGTCTAGATGCTGAACATTATGTTTTTCCAGAGTACCTTGGAGGTATGAAATGATCTTCTGCTCCTCCTTACCATTTACATTTTGAAACTTCCTAAATACTCTCCCTTCTCTGAAAGAAGAGGTGAAATTAAATCAGAACCACCTTAAGAGGTCACATAGGAAAAGTAAGATTTAAACCTCTGTAATGAAGTGGAGAATGAAACAGATGAGGTAGTTTTAATTCGTGGAGGGACCAAAACTTTAAAAGAAGATTTGCATGTGCACTCATATCTATGCTGCCTTGATTCTGATAATACCTTCAGTTTGTTAGGCTCTGGCACTAGAAATGTACATGTCAACTTCTGGCCTTCCCCCTGGAATAAGTAAGCTCTACCAGATGAGTATAGCAGCAAGGCTGTGACACTAAGATGGCTTGGATAGACTGAAAAACAAATAAAAAATGTTTTCATGTGAGATCCTTAACTTCTTTTATTGTTTCCCCATTAGCAATCTACGCTACGAAAGATCAGAGGGGAGTTGGTGTCATGTGGCTTTAAATAATTTAGAAGCAGAAGCAATTGCTGGAGACTGCTTGGGGGAAATAAATAAATAAGTCCAGGACAAGCATCTGGCTCAATCTGTCTGCCAAAAAAGTGAAGACTAATGGAAAATGAACCTTCTTTTACCAAAAGTCTAGAAGAACATTTGCCCCAAAGATGCATGAGGGAAGAATTTTTTTCCAGAATCTATTGGATTACTTATATCCTTTAACTGAAGGACGTAAGTGTGTGGCCAAGGAGGAAAAAGGATTAGTAAAATTAGTTGACATAGAAAACATAGTGATGTGCTGTAAAATTAGTACAACAATTATTACATTTTAGCAGGTTTGTTAACAAGTTGGTATTGCTGATTGAGCAGGAATGGGTGTTGCAGGTCTATTTGTACAAAAGGAAAAAGAGGGTGTTAAGAGAAATATATTTGATCTCTCAGTTTTATAGCAGAAAGGATATGATGGGCTGAGTGTGTGAGGGGGACCCTAGTAAGACTGAAACTATTCATCATCACAAAATGGTAATCTAACTAGTCTGTCTGTCTTTGCTCCTTTTCTTGTTTTTCTTAAGCACTGAAAAATTCACCCAAAGCAGAGTTTAAAAGAAGAGCGCCTATACTGCACTATCTGAACAGAGCAGGTTCTACACCAGGGTAACCCTGTTGACTTCAAGGGGCCATTTAACAGAGATCCAAATCTGAACTTGCAAGTTTAAATAAAAGCCATCCAAATGAGAGTTTATCTGTAGATGCAATCCAGTGCAAGCTTGTACTGAAGTGGGCAGTGCTGCTGTCTCCTGCTGTACCAATTTAGGGCAAGGACAATGCTTTATGGAAATGACCCTTCTTGTAGCATTACGTAGAGCTAAACAAGCAGTCAAGGAGCTCGGTGGACATAAGTCGAGCTCAGTGAAGATAAGTTTGGTCTGACTTTACTCTGTTATGGAAGAGGTGTTGGTATGTAAAAATAATTCTGTAGATGAGCATAGGACCATGCTTCTTTGTTTAGCAGAAGACATTAATTAAAGCAAATAGTTACCCATATCGCTAAATATGTTTTATTATTTTTACATCTGTAGACATGCAGATATAAAACTTGTGAAGAAGGATACAACCAGGTTGAAATGAATACTGATTGATTGCTCCTTCTCCTGGATCTTCAGCTAGTGACTATTAACCTTGCTTCAGATGAAAAGAGAAGAAAAAGCAAACAAAGTCAAATATGAGTTGGGAAATGTGTTTGTTGGTGTTAGCAAAAATTCCCATGTGGTCTGAACAGTGTTTTACAAAGCCTAGGGAATATTCCTCAAGATGTCATCTTCAAATACTACTACCTAGACTCTTCTGAAGATCTCCCTGAAATTCCCTGTTATTTGTTTACTTCTCTGCACAGAAAGCAAGGTCCTTAATGGCTGATGTTCTCCAGGCCCTTTCTAAGAACCTTCTGCCTTACCAGTAGCCTTTGCTGCACTGTCAAGAAATCTACAGTTTCAGCCAGCAGGCAGGTCTGAAATCTCCCAGGTCCTATTCTAAACACAGAGCTTTATTAATCATGATCATACTGGGTTTGCTGGTTGAAACAAAACCAGGCATTCTGAAAAACTGATTTGTTGATGTAGGCCCAACTAACAATTCAAGAAAGAGCTGTAAAAATAGCTGGAAAATGTTTTTTATGCATTTGCAGCAGTCTTCACCTGCTTTACCATGTGAAGAGGGACCCATTTGAACACTACGTTGTAAGAATATTTTCATGGATAATTAAGACAATTAGGCTTACATGAATGCTCTGGAAGCAGGTGCTGATAGACTTGTTGAAGAGTTGTATTTTTATAGTCTCTCACTGCATTGCACTTTGCACTCTGAGATGGGTGACTGACACTCAGATACCACTGGAATCTGCTCAGGGCACTTCGCTAACACTGCTTTCCCGCATTTTCCTTCCCAGTCAATTGCCTTTTAAAATGTAGCTGGAAAGATCAAAAGTGTTATTACTGTAAAAATTGCTTCAAAATTAAAAGGAATAGGAATCAGCCATTTGTGTAGCAGGTTCTTTTCATGTCTCTGCATAGAATTGCCAATTATGGTTCTCTTTTCTCAGTCAGAGATCTTAACCTGTGCTGCTTTTATCTCAGGATCCCTGCCCAGGTTTCTAACGTGATTTGTGGTCATTTGAGATCTTCCTTCGTTTTTGTCACTTTTTCCTGGGAGGAAGAAGGGCAATGATGGGAAATGTCTTGCTATTTATAGACTGTCTCAGTATTATGTCTCTTGCGGTTATATAGAGGAGGCAGTATTCTGCCTGTTTATGTTACTTTTAGACCCACGTCTCTCAGTCTGAGTTTCTTGCTATGGACCCACTGAGATTTTTTTGTCCAATTTATTTCAAATTACTTTTATACAAATGCATGATATTGATCAATGGGGTCTTGTCCAGCCCTTTCTTTTGACACATCCCTGGGGGTCCTGTTTACTGAAAATTTAGCCTGAATGGCTGGGTGGGAATGGGGATCCTTTTAAAGGATCCAGAGCATGGAATGAGGCTGGGGGCTTCATGCATGCACCTATCTTGTGTTACATGGGCAGGGAGCAACTAGAGCAAATGCCTGCAACAGGGAATTGGGACTTGCTCCTGGCTACAGGAGATTGTATGCTTTCTCTCTCTATCTTCAGTTATCCACCTAAGTTTCTCTGCTAGATTTGTCACAGTTGTCTATATTAGCTCATATTTTTGGCTTTAGTCAGATTTTTACTGCATTATAGGAGAGGCTCTGATAAACTGCAAGGTGAAAATGAACATGTAGCTCCTTTTTAAATGCTTGGACTGAGCTCTATTAATCTGTTGATAGAGGGCATTCAGCTCAAGAAATAAAACTGTGAAGTACTTTTTTCTAAAATTTTTTTAACTTCCTTAAATTTTACTTGATTCAACCCTGTTTCACTGATAACATCCTAGAGTTTACAGTAGCAACGATAAAGGTGAAATCCAGAAAAAGGTGAAATCCTGTTGAAGCCTGCAGAAAATCCTTTACCCAGTACTTCATACAGGATACCTAACTGTGGCAACTGTATCCCAAAAATATGTCAGCCTCTAGCATGTTCAGAGGAACAGGACATACCATAGGGATTTCTCAGGCTGGAGGTACATGAGAGGAAGTCTTTCCCTGAAATAGCTAGAGAGTATGGGCAGTTGCCTAGCGTTGACTCTGTGCTTGCTGTCATTGCAAAGTTGTCAAGAGAAGGTTTGTTGGGAAAGGGTCCTGTCAAACTTAGGCAGTAGCGTGTCTGTTTCCTCCTGGGTGAAAATAATTGCCAGGACGCAGCTAAAGAATGAAGCCATGTTCTGCCCATCTACTTGTGGTTTACAGTGGAATGAAGTGGGGAACAGATATTCTTCTCTCCTGAAACAGTGATCAGCACCTTTGGCCCTGTTGTGAGCTTGCCAGTGATCTCAGAAAGAACTGTGCCTTCTCTGAAGGAAATGCAAACTGCTGTATTCAGATTTATCCTCCCCACCTGTAGGTTTTTGAGCAAACACTTCGTATTTTTTTGCTCTATGCAAACTGCCAGACAATGGGCTGTGTCAGCACAGATGCAGATGGTGCATCCTGGTGTGATGCCACAGGCCCAGTAGCCTCTGGAAAAAGGTGGGGCAGAATATTCTGACAGCAGCTGGAAGTGTTGCTACAAATGAATCTGCTTAAGCTCTAAGGCAATGAGGAATCAGGCTTAAAACAAGGAATCTGATTTAATTCTTGTATTGTTTCCATGCCTGTGTAATCTCATCTCCCATAGCTCTGCCCAGGAGAACAGAAAACTACTCTCAGTGTTGGGACCTGACCTGTATGATCTCTGGCTTGTACTTCTTAAGTTGTGATTTTCTCCTGAATGAATGTACCTTTTAGCTTTCTGTGTGTGGCAAACCAAAATAAGTGACACATACGCTCTAACCAAATGGATTTTGTTAGCTCGGCCAGTGGTGTGCATATTAACAAGCAATGCCTGACTGACATGTGCCCAGCAGACAAATTTCATCATTGTGTGAATTAACTCAAACTGTAGTCTGTGTCTCTGTGTCAAGGCATCTCATGCTGACTGAGATTTGTTGAGGGAGCAAAATTCACTTACACAATGAATTCTTACTAAAATAAAGGTAATACCAAAATTTGTATTTAATATCTAATTAAATATTTTCCTAATGCAGTGTAACCATTTATAATATGTTAAGCCTGACTTTAGTCTCTTGGGAGCAGGCCAGTAAAGAATAGCATTACAAATATTTATCTACTTCTCTTGTCCCTCACTGGCTTTATTTTAATGGGTGTGTAAAACCGCTTGAAAACTACAGGGGAGAAAAAGCCCCCTGGGAAACCTTTTGTATCAGTATGAATTGGAAAAACAAACTCTAGGGTGCTCATTTGCCATGAATCGCTTTTCACATCACGTGCAGAAAATGAATGAGGCGTCTGTGAATCTAATTCCCTTTGTCCCAGTTGTAAAGCAGATCGGCACAATAGGAGAGGCACAAGGCCAGCAAAGCAAGGCACCAGTCAGTGCATTCATTTTCAATCATTTCAGTGCTGCTTGCTCCTTTGGTTCTCTACACATTTAAAGAACAACAAAAATCTACAGTCCTGGGGAAATGCCTCTGTTAAGTGCTGCTGCTAAGCAGGGTGGCAATGGCAGAGAACACGAATCCTTCCCACTGTCTCACTAGGTCCCTTGTCACTCTAAGTGGCAGGACAGAAAGCACATCACCACAGCCTTGCAACATGTAAAAAAACCAGCAGATCAGTGTATTGAAGAGTCTGGGTTGTCCCAGGGGTAAAAAAGATAAAAATATAGGGTCTTCCTCTTTTTTTTTAACGTAACTTCAAGATAAAAATCCTAGTCATCTCTTTCATGCTGAACTGAATTTTTTACAGCTGTTTATTATTCTGACTTAGATTACATTATTTCTTCTTTATTATCTTTTATCTAAACACAGATTTGTGTGTGTGTCAACAAAGCCAGCTATATTTGAAAGACTAAAAATATTCTAGCTGCAAAACACAGTGCTGGTTTGGGAGTGTAACCCTTCCATTCATTGCCTGGCTTATAAGCCTCTGCAACTGAATAATAACTTTGCTGCCCAACTAAAAGGAAAATGTAAATTTTAAAAATCTCACCGCAGCTTTTGTAATATATTTCCAAGTTGTCCTCTTTGCAGACTGTGTGCGTAGGCCATTCTGTGCTGGCATTGATGTGAAACAGGACTAAGATGAGAACAAGAACATTTGGTGTCTTCATGGTGGTGGTGGTAGTTTGCAGGATTACTTCTATGTCTCTTGCTAACCCTCTGTGGAGGGAGGTGTTCCTTCCTTTCTCCAAGGGAGACGAATTTCTACATTCCCGCCCGCAGAAAGGTCAAGTGAGCCAATGCAGCCTTAGCTTACCACAACGTGGTATAAACAAGAGGCTAATCAGAATTGGAGAGTTTTATTTCCGTGTGCTTAAGACTTCTGCTTTCTGTTTCATGTTAGATTAATGAAAAATAAGCTAATCACACCTACTGCCTGCATGGCATGGCCCTGCCTTGGTGCCTGCTGGAACAGTGCAGTAAACTGTTCAGTTTTTATGTCACTGCCAGTTTCTTCTCTTGAAGTCAAAACATTTGGGTGAAGACTTCAGCTAGGCTTCTTCAGTCCCCCATGACTGCAAAACATTGCGATCCAAATTACCCCATCCTAATCACACAATGTCAGACCAAATTTTGCAAGTCAGGCAGTTTGGTTTCTGTGTTCTTCTTAGTAACAAATCTATCTGCTAAAGGGAAGGGAAGTGTGTCTGGTGAAGCTGACAGGAAATACACAAGCTTTGAAACTTTTAGAAATTAATCCTTTCTGCTTAACTATGCTGAATACTGAGTTTATGTTCACTTTTTAAAATGGTTCTTAGGAATGTACTATTTAACAGTATATCCAATCATGGAAACCTGGACACAGGTTTTTTTCCTTCCATCTTTCTGGTTATTTGACTGCCCACTAGTGACACTGTGCACTTGTTATTCACATTGTTTTCTTTTTTAAAGCTGTGGTCTGTGAAAAAATTGGTATCTGTGGCAAATGGCAGGGAATAATCCGTAGGAAAGGAGGGATCTATGCTGTATCTCCAGTAAACTTCTTCCATTCAGTTTAAGATCCAGGACTGGAATAGAATTTCAAACTGCAGTTGCCAGAAAGGTCTTTCCTGGACAAAGCACCAACTGGAAAAAAGCTGCAAGCTAAATTCAGTCCTAAAACAAATGTCTGCAATAATGTTCTCTGAGCTAGAGATAAGGAGAAATTGGCTCTGTAGCATGACAGAGTTGGATAAAAGATCACTTTGACTATTTCAGTCTTTCTTGCTCTGAAGACTGCGAGTATCATTTGCTCTACCACTAAGTAAAGTTGAAGAGGGAAAAGCCTATATAATTCAGCAAACGGGAGAACACGTAAAAAGACAATTATGAAATAATGCTAAACAATAGAGCTTTCCCAGGCAAAACCCTGGCCTGAAGAAAGGTAGTAAAAGTAATACCATAGACTGAAGAAGGGACCAAGAATTCAACCATCGTGTATTAACTTTAAAAGCCAATTCAATGTAACCCAAGAGACCTTTCTTTCAATAATGAGGCTCAGGCCTGCTTCATGTTTTTGGATACTATCGCAATAGTAAATTATATGTCCAGGGCCAGGATGAGAATCCAGGCAACTGTCCTTAGGCATGGAACATGTATGAGTCATGTGAAGAGATTTGGGTTACAGAGCTGTCTGGTTTGACTGGACCTTGGTTGTTCCTGGCTGATGGTTGATGAAAACAAGGGCAATTGCAAAGAGAATAGTAAGGAGAGACAATGTGGCATTACCGTAATGCATTTAAAATAGAATAATGGAAAATAAAAGTCCTTTCCCACTAAGGTCTACAAAGGCAGTGAAAATTTATCGCAAAATGTAAGTACTTCAGATATGGACTGTGAGAACATAACCTCCAGATTTTCTTTCAGGAATGACACCCTCATGGTCCTTCATTTGAAATATCAGCTAAATGCTCAACAATAATGAACAAAGCAGACCAAATGATGGGGCAAATGCTTCAAAGGGAGACCCATTGGGGATCACTAAGTAAACCAAATCAAGCTCAGGACCTCTGCTGAGATGAAAATCATTGGAAGCTGGGAAAATAAGTGGGAGAAGTACCATACGTGGTTGCCCTGCTCTTACTATTCTCTGCATACTTACTGCTAGTCACAGGTGACTGGATTAAATGAAGCATTGGTCAGGGCTAGAACAGTTTATCTGGACACTGGGCTTGTTCTTTACCTCCCCTTCCTTCTTCCCACATCATCCTGTTGGAACAGTGTTGCTGGTGCTTGTGGCTTTCGAAGAGCTGACTCTAAGCAGTCTTTGCACAAGCTCTGTGGTAGCTCCTCTGCAGATATCTGGGAGTCTGGGCCTTGCCTTGCAGAGATTTCAGTCTAAGAACCAGCAGGCAGCCCAGGAAAGTGGATCAAGACTGAACTTTCAGGATACAAGTCTTCCTGCTTCATTGAAATCAGGAGGGTTGAGGTAGGTCTCCTAGAGGAAAAAAATTATGACTTTGTAGATGAGCTCAGGAGCTCTGCTATACCCAGGCAAGTCCCTGCACCATTTCCCTGCCTCATGCATAGACTCTGTTTTGCTCTTTTGAGACAGCTACTTCATTCCTTTTTTTTGGCAGTGCTCCCGACACTGACTCAAAATGACAAGTCACTAGAATTTTTTGTGGGTATGAGGTTGGAACATGCTTCTCAAGCAGGTTTTGGGTAGCCAGTGTTCTGAGGGGAAGCAGCCACAATAGGTAATGTTTTGGAAAGCTGTGCTGTGTTGTTCTTAGTGGGAAGGGAATTTTACCTCGAGTGGTTCGAGTTCACAACACGTACTCCAGACACTGTTTCACCATTTCATTCCCTGTGTAATGCTTGTATCTCCTAGAAAGAGCTTTATAACCAACTCCATCTGTTCTGAGAATTGCTTTCCCTTCAAACAGCCGAAGCCTGTAGGATGAGAAACTACATCTAAAAGAAGTGGTATCAGTGCTGGCAGTGGCAATTCTGCTGTGATAGGTTGCTTAGCTAGCCAACAAGCGTGTTTCTTTATCTGTCTGATTGAAGGCTTTGACCAAGGAGATAAGCAGCTCAAAAAACCTGCAAAGAAAGCTATTTACTTAAAGAGGAGCAGTGACTTCATATATCTAGAGCACTCTCCACCTTTTTGGCTGCTTCTGCAGTATTAAAGAGTGGAAAAGCCTCTTGTTCCTTATGAAGAAGATTATTATATCTGTAATATAGTTGGGAAGTGTAAAAGATAGAAAGATAGCAGACTGATGTTGGCTGATAAAAGGCTGCTGATATAACTTTATCAGCAAATCACAACCCCCACCTCCATGTAGCTTGTATCACTAGCCTCTCATAACTATAACCAATAGCGGATATCAACTTCTTGGAGAAAGTATTCCCCTCTTTTTCTTTTTTTCTGTTGCAGGACCCACCCTTTCCCCCCCTACTGTTACCAACTCCCTTCCTTTACCCTAACTCTTTGCAAACAGGAAATTCACATCCCCTCCTCTCCTTATTGGTCTCACTTCTGCTACATCTGTACTTAAACTTTATGTTTCCAACACCTTCACTCAGGTAATATTGGCCTTAAGGGTTATTACTGATAGGCAGCTTCCTAAAACGACATCCTAAAACTCCCTTATGATTATCTGGTTCATATCTGGCAATGGTTTGGTTTGGTTTGGTTTTTTGTTTCATACACTCACTAAGGTAAATTATTCTACTTTAGCCTTGATTCCACTACCTACTTCCAATTAATGCAAGTGGTTTCATACTGGAGACAGAGCCTGCATACCAGAGCAACAAAGCTATGTGGTTTTCATGCTCTGTTTTGGGCTCACACAGCATCCTTGCCCTTGAATTTTTTTAATTGCTCTCTGTGTTTCCTGCAGAGGCTTAACTAGTCATGAGGTCTGGTGCTCCAGCGGGGCCTCTTGCTCGCTTTCGTATGACTGCACCCACACTATGACTTTTGCCAAAATAGTTATGGGTATGTTGTTTTTCCTATGTTCCTAGCCAAGTAGTTGTGTTTGCGAAACTTTTTCAAACACAGATTTAGATAATGCTTCACCTGATCTCAGCAATGGGGTTTCCTCTTAAGGGTTTCTTCTCTTTAAAGTTTTTTTTCCCCCTCTATTGTGCAAGTCCAGTATAAAGTGAGTCCAAAACAAAGTTTAAGTTCTTTCAGGCCAAAATCTTCTTTCCTTGCCTTTGGCAACTCTATGTATGTCTATATCATACAATGAAACATTTCCACAGGGAAAGTTTCACATTAAAAGTTTCACTTATTTCTCTTCCTTTTTCTTGCAGTTCTCTCTGAACAAAAGCTTTCTGCTTCGTATATCTCAGTGTGGGTCTCCTGTTAATGAAAGATGGTGAGTGAAAATTTTTCAGCAAATAGATGAGACTTTCAGAGGAGGCACCTTCGCTCTCCATAAAAGTCAACTTTTCATACTGTGCTTGTAATAGTATATTTAATATTTTAGTTAAAAAACAACAAGGCTTAGAAATGCAATACAAGCTAATGTGTCACCACCATCCCTTCCTAGCTGCATCTGAGAGAAGATGAGTTTTGTTTTCTGAGATTTCTGCAGTGCTGGGGGTGTTTGAAGTTCTGTGCTATCTGCAGTGTTCCTGGTGGGGTTTTTTGCACAGTATAAGCCCTGCAGGAGTGGAGACCAGTGAGGCTATTCAACTCTCAAGGCTTCTTCTTTCCACAACGTGGGAAAGTTTCCAGGACGCACCAGCCCTATTGACTGCCAATGCAGCACTTGCTGGGGGAACACTCAGCTCTTGCAATCAGTCCCTGTTCCTGCAAGTGCTCCAGGACCAAACTGAGAGCTGGGGCTGAGACTGCAAAGTGACAAAATTTGACGCAAGGAGGACTTGCCAATGGGGCTGCTGTTTTATGCTTTCTCTGAGCACTGAAAAGCTGAGCTTTGCTTAGCCCTGGCATGCTCTTAGCACAAGCCCTCTGTGTCTGTCTAGGGTTGGACTGCTCCTCAGAAGTGCCTGTTCCTTGTGAAACACTGGTACTCTTTGTATACAGCATAAGCCTACATGGTTTTATACAGGCCAGATTTTAATTACTTTGACACCTTAAGTAGTGGCAGAGTATGATGTAAGCTACTTTGCTAATTTTAATTACTCTTTTAAAATTAAACCTTTCATGAAAAAGAAGTGGTCACTGGTATGGAGAAAAGGAAAGAACTTTCTCCTTTTTGTAATTTATATTAAATGTTCAGAAAACTACCTTATCTTGCATGCTGTTACAACTTTTCGGGACTCCGGCTGGAGTCTACAGCCTGAGACAGACTAAAGATTCCTGATTCATCTGCTACCAAGTGAGAGTCTGTACATTTGCACCAATGTATGTAACTTAGACCATGCAGTTGTAATAGATAAGTGTAGAAGTGAAGCCTTGTACAGTTTCCTTCTGATTACTAACATTTTTCCTGGAGGAAACTGGTGGATAGTCATAGAGAAATTAAGCTGCTGTCATGAAACAGGCGTGCTCCTTGGGTCCAGAGAATGGTCCCGAAAATGATCAGAGGAATGCAACACTATTCCTATGAGGAAAGGTTGAGAGAGTTGGGATTTTTCAGCCTGGGAAGACAAGGCTCTGGGGAGACCTCGTTGTGGCCTTTTAGTACTTAAAGGGGGCCTTACAAGAAAGATGAGATCAGACTATTTAATAAGACTTGTAGCAATAGGACAAGGAGTAATGCTTTTAAATGAAAAGAGGATAGGTTGAGACTAGACAAAATGAAGAAATTTTTTACAGTGAAGGTGATGAAACACTGGAACAGGTTGCCCAGAGGGGCTGTAGATCCCCCATCCCTGGAAATATTTAGGGTTAAGTTAGATGGGGCTCTGAGCACCTAATCTAGTTGAAGATGTCCTTGCTTATTGCGGGAGTGGGTTGAACTTGGTGACCTTTAAAGGTCCCTCAACACATTCTATGATTCTATGAACACTTCTGGATTTTTACATTTGAATTCCTGCTTTTGTAATGTCCAATACTTTAAAGACTTGTATGCAATTTCTGTGCTGTGATTATATAGTGTTTTCATATAAAAACATAGATTATTTGTTAAAACTCCATTTAACTCATTTATAAAGTATGAGAAGAAATGATGGAAAAATTCTGGGTTTTGGGCTTGTAGACTTCTATTAGTAGCAGAAGAGGCATTTGAAACGTAAGTATGAAGTTGATGGGTGGTACCCAGGCAAGAGAAGTTGTCTGGTTTCCAGTTTTCATTTATCACTCTATTTTTATTGCCCTCAGTTGTACTGCTGTACCAGGGACCCTTCTGTAGTGACATAAACTCTGTGCTCAGCCCTAAGGAAAGAATTGAGTTGTTTCCTGTATGGCCTCTTCTCTTCTGTGCCTTTTTTGCTCAGGGAAAATAGTATCAGAGACACAGAAAATGAGATCATGATAGGTTTGGAGCAGGAAGGTTATTTTTACGTAATATCCCTCTGCCTTTTGTTTCCATGCCGAAAGAAAATGTAGGAAGAGTTAGTTCTGGTGTTCTCTGAAGGGGATAGGCATACGTCTGATGTGGTTAAGGAGATGTATGTACGTGTACGGAGTGAGTGACTGAGAATCTGACATGTTATTCTTGGATGAGTGTTGCCATGTTTTGCAACTCTTCTGCAGTGTGCACTTTTGAATAAGGGAACGGAAAGGAGGAAAACAGACTTAGCACCACTCAAAGCAGAGGCAAGGATAAGTGCATACATTTATTTGTGGTTTGCTTTGAATGTTCATGATGCAAATGAACATGAGCCTAAGGCTGAAAATAAATTTTATCCTTGTAGTCATGTGGTCTCTCAAACCATAGTTGGAGTGGAATTGACAAAACCAGCTTTGGTGCAAAGAGAGAAGTATTCATCTGCTTCTGCATCTCCCATCCTTTGTTCCACCAACTGATCTTAATAGCTGTGCGGAGTTATTATTGTGACAGTCAGGTTTTGAGATGGGTGAGAATTTTCTAGTGAATACTATTCTTCTCAGAAAATACCACATCACTGAGTCCAAAGGTTCTCATGGAAATGCTGGTAATGTGTGGTGGGATTGTGCATATCAGCAGGTGAGTTTTCTCAGTACTAGGGACAAGCACTGCAGTTAACAGAAATCTCCCCTTCCAGAAGTGCCCGTATAGGTTTAGAAACATTTTCACCTCTTGCAAGGCTGGAGTTCAAAGCAGAGGCATCTATGAGAGCTTCTCCTGGGCTAACAGACTCTGAGCTGCCATGGGGGTGGCTTCCTTTTGTTCAGATGAAACTCAGAACGGGAGAAGCTTTGAAACTTCAAGCTTCAAAGGTCTGAGAAAGGGTGCCTCATGCTGCTGTGCTGTCCCTTTGGTGGGCTGCCTCTTAGTGCACGGCAGCGTGGCAGCAATATGGCAAGGAACTGCTCTCGTGAGCGACATTTGATTAGCAAAGGAAATGACCTCTGGCTTACATGAACTCGGCAGGTCTTGTTATATCAGGAGTCAGTCTCTCCTGTGCTGCTTCATGGCTGTGCTTGTGAGCAGCCCTTTGGCCAGGCAATATGTTTAAATTGGTGTTGAATCAGGATCACAGTGGATCAATGGCCTCTATTAAAACCCCATGGTGTTCCCAGGTGGGTTGAATTTGTTTGCCAGCATTGTGGTGCTAGTGTGCAACTTTGGATCAATGCATATCATTGCTGGTTAGGCAGTAAGGAAAGGCACACCAGGACAGCTGAACTGAGGCATAGTGTCCACTTTCCTAACTGGTGGAAATGGATATTTCTCCAGTTTGGTTAATGGAACTTCCTCTGCGTTCATGAGGAAGTTACTCTGTAGAATAAACTCAATTTGCCACCTAGGAAGTGCTCAGCTGTGTCCAGAGGAATTTGTAGGACCAGAGAAACTCTGTTCCTTGATCAAACATGAACCAGTTCTTTGCCTGGAACCTTGTGACAGAACAGACTCAGCAAAGAACTGGTTAATGTGTGATTAAGGAACAAATTCTGTTCACAGGTGACTCAAGGGGGCAAGAAATGGTATCTATAGCTAAATGCACACAATGGAACAGTGTGAAATTTTGTAGTCGTGCAAGTATCCTGTTGGGGAACTTGGCAACTCAGCAGGGTTTTGGGTTGAATAAATCATCCACAAGCAAGGATGAATGTCCAAAATAACTGCCCTGGTGCTTCTGGGTTATCTAACACTGATGGTCTTTCTCCTCTAAAGGATCCATTTGACTTCTACACAGGTCTGACATAGAATCTTAAAAAATGTTCTTGTAATCACATGTTGGTAGAATGTTAACTGAAAGCACGGTAAAAAGGAACAATTTGAAGTGGAGATCTTTTATCCATAACAAGCATTATGAACCAACAGCTTGACCCTTCCAGGTAAGAAAGCAGGGCCTAAATTAGGTAAGAATTCTGGAATTCATCAACCTACTTTGCCCCTTGCAGAGGGTGCCTTTTGGTAACTGACCCTTCCCTAAACCATATTTTTTCTCTCCTTTCTGACTGATGGATAATGAGATTAGGTTTGTTTGGGTGCAGGAAAAAAGGAAGTGAAGGAGCTACAGCCGCATAAAGACTAAGTGTAAACTGGATTTTGATGGATTTGGGGAGTGAATTTCAGACTGGTCAGCCTACTGCCAGAAAGTTCTGTTTCTGATGCAAATGAACTTCATAGCTGCTACTGACGTTCTTGTAGCAGAAGCGTGTGTCTGCTAAGGGAGTTTGCAGATGCTCCCAGCGAAGCTATCCCTGAGTGTATGCTGCTGTTCACAGACTATAAAAACACACGGTGTTCGAGCGTCCATTTGTCATCAGCACAATGCCAAAAAAGAAAAAGAAAAGAGATTGTTCTCTTGGTGGCTTGTGCTGTTGTTTCAAATGCTGCTTCAATGGAAGACACCAGTCCTTCCCTGTTGACCATTATTGCAGTTCTGCAGGGAGGTCTCAGCTGCTGCAATGAAATCTAAGTCTGACAGGAGGGAACAGAGCCTGGTACAGGCTTCTGCTTCCTAGATGACATGTGACATCCTTCCCTTCCTTACGACCTCAGGGGACAGAGCTGGTACAGGGGTGGCTTCTGCTGAGTTGGGGGGTTCAGAATTGCTGAAATCAGAGTTCTCTGCTCAGTCTTCTGGAGGTACTGGCACTGTGTGCTGTTCTCCACCCAGCTACCTCAGCCAGGCACTTCATCAAGCACAGGTTGGTGTGGATTACATCTGATGTGAGGGTGGGTTAGAGCTGAGTGCAATCTGTGTCAGGAATTTGCCAACAAGGCAGCAATTACAGATAAGGGATTATACATGTGAAGGGCCACAGCTACTTCTCTAACATTTTCAGAGAATGACAGGAGCCATTTTAGGATGAGACTGTTAGTCCATGCTCTGCATCACGGGTGGGACAGCAGGGACCCTTCCTTAGTGGTATGAGAAGATTAAAAATCCAGAAGCAGGCAACAGTAACCTGTTCTTTACTCCAGGTTGCCACCGAGACAAAACAGTGAGAAGAACATTATCTTTGGTCCACAGCCTGGGCTGATACCATATGACAGTGCTGACAATGATATTGTGCTTTTTCAGGAAGCTAAACTGGCTTTATTTAATAAGAGTTTCTTAGAGGTGGGGCAAGTAATATGTTAAGAAAAGCTGTTTTTTTTTTCTCAATGGATATTCAGAGAGCATCATCTGGGAGAGCTTCCAGCTCATTCTAGCTTCTGCTTCCTTAATAGAAGTCAGTATGGATCAGAGCCACAAGGTATTTCTAGTACGCAGATTGCCAAAGATCTAAAATTGGTATATGGACCTTCTTGTCCTAAGAGACCGATGTGGCTATGGATAGCTTACTTCAGAAACACTCATCTATCTGTCTTTGCATGATAGCTTTTGCTTCCAGACAGGCAAACACAAGTTTTCTGTGTTAGCAGGGACGTGAGAGTTTGGACTAGCTAAACCCAATTTGGATGTTGCCGAGATGAGAAAGTGGGATTTTTTTTTTTTTTAAATTTTCCTCTGGCAGAGAAAAGTTTCACTAGCAGTCTTGGTCAAAGCCTGTCTAAATCTGTTTCCTAGCAGAAATGTACTCATCTTTCCTCCTGCTTCTGCCTCAATCTCATCCAGAGGATTGGTAGTGGTAGGACGGAGCAACTGCATTGGTTCTGGGTATTCAGTTTGCTGTGAGCACCTCAGCCTGAACTCCATGCTGGCTGGAAAGAATGACGTGAGGAAATAAGATCTCGGAGCCTGGGGAGAAGCTTTGCAGACCACCTGGCCTTCAAATTCCTGGCACTGCTCAAACTTGTCTCTGTAGGAAATCCATGTTCCAAGTCAAGCTCAGGTCACATAAGAAAATGAATTTGGCAGGAATATTATGAGTCCTTATTGATCTGCCAACAAATCCACCCTAAGCATCTTGCTCTGTGGCTCTATGCTTAGAACAGAGCAGCACAACTGGCAGCCCGGTGCAGGAAAAAAAATATACTTACAAAAGTGCCTGGAGGTGGCTTCTGCAGACGTTCCCATGAACCAACACTGCCACAAGCTGACTTTCCTTAGCACCATGTTCTTCTTTTACAGAACAATAAAAGGCAAGGACTGTGGAAGGGCTTGAAAACAAAGAAAATTAAGGTGGCAGGAAAAAAGACACTCCTTCTTAGTTTTCTGTGTTCCTACTGTCATAGGAAGCCTTCATCCCTCCGAGGTGCTGTTTATTCACTCAAAAAATGATCATATGTAGGGAAAATTCACACTTCTGTGCCCACCTGACCTCCTCTGACATCCTTATCAGCAACTGGTGAGACATTGCCACATGCATTTAAGTGCCATATTGTGCATTGTTTTTCCCTAAATATCTTGGCTCCAGAGCGAGGTGCATAAAGAAAATGATATTTAAAATGGCTCTGGCACAATTATAGTAGAAATAACCAGCTATTGAGCTTAAAGCAGATGCCATGATGGGAAATATAGTCTCATTTCCTCTTTTTTTTTTGTCTTTTGTGTTAGGTGCTCCATTATCATCTTTATGTGGGATGTTGAGAAATTTTATTGCATTGAGCATATCAGGGAATTGGGAGGTCTCTTTATTACAGAAGGTAGAGATTTTTGAGATGGGCTGTCAACAGCTTGCGATGCTTTAACGTCTCTTCAAGATGACTACACCACGTGCTTTGCAGAGGTGCCGCTTGCGGCACTGTGACTGGAAACATGGCACTTCTTGTTCAGGCCACAGATTTTTGGAAATCAGAGGCCTGAAATTAGATATGTGAATCAACCCTTCTATATGCATAAGCACAAACATAACTGTGGAAGATCCTGATTTTCAGGGTTGCTGCTGTAAGATCTAACTGTGGGCTGGAGTTCTGAGTTCTGGTGTTTCCTAAAGGAAAAGGAAGTAATCACATGTTTGGATAGCTTTAGATCTGTGACCATGACTGCATGTGTGTGCATTTGAGTATTTATTTCTGTATCTTATGTAATGTAAAACATATAATATTTACCTTCTGTAAATAAATATAGGTATGTAGAAACAAATAAATATGCAAACAAGCAAATATATATATTTATTTATTTATATGTGTTTCTAATTAGATGACCTATGTTCTGCTTGGAGGAAACTTGAAATACTGAATTATTCACTGGAGTGCAGAAAACCCTGAAGAAAAATCTTTTAAAATCTAGGTATGAGAAAAGCAAATGAAACTGATGGGATAGATTTCTCCCTTGGTAGTAGTGCGGGTATAGCTGCAGTCTCTACAGCACTGGGGATGAGACAGTGTTTTGTTTTCTTTCAGGTTGTCTCATCCAGTTGTCTCCTGCCTTTAAGAGGACATGAAACTGGGGGCAGAAGTTGTGACATGGCTGAGGTCTGGAGTCTGGGAGCTGAATTCCTACCAGTTATCTTTATCTCATCCAGCTCCCAAACACTGCATATGTTAGGACTGTATCTGTTCTGTGATTCTCGGGGGATGGAAAGAGTTTCTGGCTCATTAACGCGAAGTGCTTCTGCTCCCGGTTTGCGCTAACTAAACACGTGAGTAGCAAGAGAAGGCAGCGAAGATGCTGAAGGAGCCGTTATTTCAAAGGCAGTCTTCGGTGAAAGAGCACCTGCTTGAGGTGGAACGGGGTATCCTCCTCCTTCCCTTTGCAGGCATGGGGAGGTGGATGCCAGCGATGGCTCGAAGAGGGGTTGTGCACTGGGGATAGTTTTCAAAGTGAAAACGTCAATCTGCCAAAATTTGAGGAAGCTGAGGGAGGGATCAAGTCTTGTATTCTGCTCAGATTGGCGCTGTGGGTACCAGAGCAGGCAGTCTGTTAATGAGTCAGTTAAACTATGTAGTTAAAGCTGAGATACGTTTAACTGTCAGCAATAGAAGGACAAGACATGAAAGACTCTCATAGCAGGAGGAAAGATGCGCATCAAAAGTTTTCCTTAAGGCTTTGCCTGTATGCGCCTTGCTGCCACTGAAGTTTTCTCTTACAATTTTGTACAGAGATTTTCCCAGGAGGGGCCGTGGGCCCTCCTGCTTGCTTGGAGGCGTGGAAGAGGAGAGCAGAGGGATGGCCGGGTCCGGCTGGAGATGTCCTGGGTGGCTCCGCACGCTTATTTCCAGGCGAGCCGCCTGATGGTGCTGTTTGTTCAAGTTCCCGGCTGCAGTGGGTGCTCCGCGCCTGCGGAGCCCAGGACCTGCATCTAGATCTGCCTTATCACAGGGCGTTTAATTAATAAATAAATGATAAGAAAAGGTCTGCATCGCCAACCTGGCTCTGGTGGTGGGAGCTCACCTTTTTGCCAGGTGCCGGGGCAACAACTGATGGGGGTTTTAGGCATGATTTCAAGAAAGTGCATTGGATAAGTTGTGGGGGAGGCCAGGGCGGGTGCCTCTGCATTTTGTGGAGGCTGATGATGGCTTGCTAGGTTTTCCTAATTTATTTTGCATTCTCCTCACAATTTCCATTGTGGAGCTTTCCCGTACGAGGATTAACCGTCACAAGCGGTGCAGTGCAGCGCTGGCAACCTCCCTGGAAATCATGCATCCTGAATAATGATGAGATCTGAAGGCAAGACAGAAAATCCACCCTTCTGCTACCTAAATCAGCACCAGACACCACCACCCCAGATAAAGAGCAGCATTCCCACAGCCTGCTCCCCTCATAGTCTTGGCTCCCTCTCTGAAGGGGCTTGCATCAAAACATTCAAGCAAAGCAAGAAATGCAAATGTTGTGAACGTTCTGCCCAGCACCTGGTGTCTATCAAGGGGGACTAGGCTCCTCGTTCTCTATGGAGACTGCAGGTTTGTGTTTGCCATCTTAGGGACTGGGCTTCTCAGTTAAAGACTAGCTTTGCAGTGTTTTGTAGTGTAGGAGAAGGGGACAGGGTATGTGCACGTGTGACTGATGTGAACAACCAAGGCCAAAATGCTGGGAGAGCAAAATAGCTCACCCTTTTGCCTTGTTCAGTTCATTTTTTTTCGTGGCAAGAGGGGTCAGGGAGTAAAAATTAGCCCAGGTTGCCACCCTTGCTCCCGCCACAGGCAGCACCGCCAGTGGGTCCCTTTGAAGTGAACAGGCTAGCTCCTCATTTGTTTCTCACTGTCAGGGTGATGAGTCCAACCAGATCTCTTTCTGTTTGTGTTTGCTGCTTGTTTGTGCTGACAAAACATGCGTAGTTTGTAGCTCCCTCGCTTCAGCTGGCTGCTGTTCCATTTTAATGTGAGGCACTTCGTTGGAGGTCATTTACTCAGTGTGTTGCTGGGCCATTTACAAATATGAACTGATGAATATTTCATCGTCATTCACTAGGAATTCTGTTGAAGAGGCAGTGAGTCGTTAGGTGATGCACTCAACCTCAAAGAGTTTCCTTGTTTCCTTGACACATCTCTCGTCAGAAGTGCTAATTGCTGACGCTGAGAAGGGAAAGTTGGGGGGGGAAGGAATACATATATATATTAATATTATAATACTATTTATCTCACCTTGATTCTACTTAAATATCCCTGGAATCAGCTCTGCTCAGGAAAGGTGCTCTTTCGATGAAATAGGGAGAGCAGCCATCTCTTGCCATGCACTGTAAGAGCAATACCCAGGCCGGCTTTCCTTCCCGCAATGCCGCACCTCCAGGAGGGAGGCTCTGTTGGACTCAAGAGACTTCCTTTTAAGAGCCAGGAAGCATGAGTACTTGTGGTGGAGTAGGAGGTGAGACCAATTTATCTTGCTGTAAAACATCCTAGTGGAAGCAGGGCACAGCGTGCAGCGGACACATGATGGTGTTAATGCCTGCTTGAAATTGCAAAGAGCCTGGAGCAATAGTTTTGCAGAGGGAGACCCAAGCCATTTGTCTCAGAGGCCATGATGATTCAGACACCAGCATCATTAGGTATTTTGTTGCTGAGTCAACTAAAGAAAACAGAGGCTGAAATAGAGTACCAAAACTGGCAGCAGGGGTCTATAAAGGTAGTTTACCCAGCAGCTGCCAGCTGAGACGGAGGCTGTTGTACCATGGCAGTGGAGTGGAAGCAGAAAGTCCCAGCTGGATGGTGCAGATGTACTGGTGGCAGTGTGTCGTGCCTCCGCCGCTAACTGGGGAAAAGCAAGTGGGGAGGTATTCTCCTGTTATGGTGTTGTTTATGCCACTGTAAAACAGTTTGTGTAGCACTTCTGGATTTTCTGGACTGAGTGGCTTTCATGCAGAATGATGTCTTACTCTGATAACCAGTGCTATGGAGAGTGTTAGGGCATATTGTATTTTGCTAATGAGAAAACAATTCAATCAAAGAGATCCTGTAACCATCCAAGCTTCTTCAGCCCTGTCTCTTGGTGGTGCTGAAGTCAAGCTATGGGGGTCTGCCAGAAAAAAAGGTTATTGTGATGGTGTCAAGCACAGGAGAGGGAAAGGAGACCATTTGTACCTGGAAATCATCTGCTTCTCTGCATACTCAGAAGCTTCTCCCTGCTGCACAAACCACAGGGCTTGACAGCCAAATATGCCTGCTTTTCGCTACTGCTGATCATTTAGCGGTACAGAGCCAGGGCAATGGAGAGAAGCTATGTATATATCAAACTTGGTGGGAAATAGAGGGTAATCCTGGCAGTTGCAGCAGAGAAAATTTGGTAGTTTGGAAGGAAGTCACTAGGCTCCACAATTATTCTGAAGGTGGAAGATGAGGTAGTTTCCTCTTTTCACTTTTCCATCTCAACTTGGTCTGGTTATGCAGTTCATACAGCTCTCAATATTGCAGTTTGGCTGGTACAACATGCCCTTGTAGAGTACAACATGCAATAGGTCATCCCATGCTGCATTGTAGGTAAGGTCCTGCAAACCCATCTGGGTGCCCTGCTTTGTGTGAAACTCTTGCCATGCACTGTAGAGAACAGAGACTGGGTTTGGAAACTGGGTAGATACTCCCCAGTCTGCTGGCTTTATTGGGACTGAGCAGGAGTTTTGTGTGGGTGACGCTGTCTAGTCTTTGCTGTTCAAAGGGGTCTGGTGTGACTTCATGGTACATGAACTAGCCCTCAGTATCAAACCGCCTGGAAAGAGCTTTAATCTGAGTGCTCTTGAGGTTTATACTTTCGTGTATTTTTTATTTAATTTTTAAGATACTGTAAAGTCTGTAGCAGGGACAGTCCACCACTGTGCCATTCAGATCTGCCTGTGTCTGTATGTGCATTTACAGATACATGCAAGGTTCAACACAAAATAGAGATTAACCGTATAGCTCAAGAATGGAGAACGGGAGGGGAGAGACAAACAGATGATTGTAGAACATGTTCTAACCTGTCACAGTGAGACCAGGCTCAACTCGATTGCTTCGCTTGGTATGAGTGGATGCATGTTCAAATGTAGAAGTTTTCTTACCCTCTGCCAGGAAGTGTCGGTGTACAAGAGTAGACAGTGAGTTAACATCACAGTGTGAAACTGAAGAAATCAGTGACAGAAACTTTTCAATTATTGACTAAGACTTACAGTGAAGAGATCCTAAAGATCAAGTCGGTGCTCAAAGGAAGACATTTTTTGTCAGTAGGAGATATGAAAGCAAAACCAACTTAATCCTCAACAGCCTTTTTGAGAAAATGATCTGTGGGATTCCTTTGAATGTTGGCAGCATTGTATGTATCTGTGTGTCAACTCAGAAGGGAACTATTTTGAAGGCTATCATAGTTGATTTTCTTAATTTGTTAAATAAAAATAGTTACAGGCACAGTCCTGGGGTTTGTGTGTGTTGGACCTTGTATATATGGTATGTTTTCACTTGTTGTATGTTTTGACAGAGTTTCTGGAAGCACCTTCAGGAGAGTTCTGCTTATCTTAGGTGTAATGTCATAGCTGTCCATTGGTTCCTGGGGCTGGCTTTCCCCAGAAAGAGCCCAAAGCCAGTGAGGACAGTGGGACCATTTGCCATAGAGGTAGGGTTAGGCTGACATGGACTTCTTGTGACTGGAAATTTTATTTCCATCCTACCAACAGCTTCACTTACATGTTTGGGAAAAATCAACCATTATTATGGGCCAAAATTTGCCGCTTCTGTCATCCAAGAAATAAACAGGACCAGTCATAGGGCAAAACATGAGTGACTACAAATAAAAGTGACAGAAACTGTATATGAAGAAGTAAACAAAATTGTCATTTTTAGTTATACTTTGTTAGTTTCCAAACTGAAGAGCAAACAAATGAGCTTACGTTATTTCTAGGAGAAAAGCATTAGAGAAAAACTTGATGAAGGGAAAACAGTTACAATAGAAATTCCTGTTTGAGGTAGAGTGTCTAAATTTTGATTCGGAACAGGCCTTCTCAGCAGCATGACTGACATTTCCCAGATTTTCACACAATGATTTTGCAGTACTTCAGTCATGAGTTAAGTAAGTTCAGATATTTCACAAGTGTGTAAATACAGGAGATTTTACGTTTTTACTCAAAAAGTAGATGCTGCACCTGTCCATGTCCTCCATTAGGCACTTTTTTTCACTAGACATGGATGCTGTGCGCTCTTCAGTGCACCTAACAGCTGATGTCTTTGCTTATCTGCCTCTTAAGGAAGCCTAGACAGTGAGAATCATCAAATGTGTTTCAGACTTTAGTGTTAACTGGTCTAAGCCCTCCCACTGTTCTTGGCTGTTTCCTGAGTGGTGGTTGGGCAGGCATGAGTGCTAGTAAGAACCACAAAGAAACATGATGAAAGGGAAATTCCTGTTTCTCTTCCTGTTACCAGTCCTTGCTGAGCTGCTTGGCTGCTTCCATCTCTGGCAGCTCTGTGTTTGGTGATGCTGAAGACTGCAGACTGAGCCGTGTTAGCGGGATCCTGTCCATCAAGTCATGGGAGATGGCTATCTTCCTTTGTGTGACATTCGTTAGGCTGTGTCTGGTGTGCTGTGCACAGTTCTGAGTCCCTAGCACAGCAGGAATATTGGCAAGTTGGAGTGAGTCTACTAAGACACGCAGGGAGCTGGAGCATATGACACCCAAGGACAAGCAAAGGAAGGAGGAGAGGCAGCAGACACAAGTCACAGCATGAGAAATTACAGCTAGATATAATGAAGAAAATCTTCACGGGCAAAGCAGTCAAACACTGGAAGATATTGCCCAGATACACCGAAGGATCTCATCTTTGGAGATGTTCAACTTTGGAAGTTGGACTAGATGACCTCCAGGTGTCCTCTTGTATTTAGGTTATTCTGTGGTTCCTTGGCTTTGTGCCAGTGTTAGAGCAAGCGTCTTACACAATCTGTTCTGCCTCTGTAATGCACCAGAAAGACTTCCAAACAAGCATCTTTGTGCTCCCATTCAGAAGCAAAACTCCCTCAGGACTCCAGACCACAAATAGCTTTGCACACAACTTGGCAGACTTTGACTCCTCTCCCCATGCACAATGAACTTTGTCTTCACCTGTATTTTTCTATGTGTGAAATGTCTACTAGATCCATCTCCAGATGAAGACAACTTTTGCTTTAATAAAGATGATAAAAAACATGGCTGAAAACTAGGCCTACTTCAGCCCAGATATTTACCTGTGCTCCTCCACAGACTCTCATGGAAACTTTCTTCCTCTGGCAAGTCTAACTAAGGGATTTGTGAGGGAGGGTTTTTTTCTCTTTTTTCCAACAGATGCAATTGATGAACTCCTCTTTTTTTTTTTCCCCCTGAAGTTTCAGGCCACCAGATTTAAACAGACTACAAATAACCACCATATTGACATTTAAAATGAAACAGAGAACTTGGCTTTGATCTCGAGAGATTTAAATGAGAATCCATGCTTTGGATTAGCCAAATGCTTTTTAGTCCATTGCAGTGTATCTGAATAGGACACCGGGCAAATAAGATTTTTTCTTTAATTTCAGTTTCCAAAAAGATCTTAGCTCTTATTCCATGGGGAAAAAATATTTACAGAAGGCAGTTCATCCACAAATCTTCCACTGTTTCACAGGATCATAGAATAATTCATGTTGGAATTGATCTTGGGAATTCTGTAGCCCTGCCTCTTGCTCAAAGTAGGGTAGACAGTGAGGTTAGACCAGGTCAATCACAACTTTATTCATTCGGGTCCTTAAAACCTCCAAGGACAAAAACTGTACAACCTCTTTGAGCTATGACTCTTCCAAAGAGGTCAGTTGTTCCAAATTTTCTGGAAAAACATCAGTAAGCTGAAGCCCTAGCTCAGAGGAATAAGTCGCATTGTCAGCAGAGAACTGTAAGCAACCTGACTATGGCTTGAATAGTCATTAAATTGTCCTCCAGCTTTTGCTTTGAAAAGTGGATCCAGTAGCACTGCAGGTGCCAGAAAGACTGTATGCTAGTTTGAGTTGCAGCTGAGCTTCGGTATAATCACAAATGCCGGCACTCTCCTTGCCTTTAACCTTGGAACTTATCCAGTTCTGGACAAAGTCACACTGACCTTAAAATCCAGAGCTGAACTCTGGAAGCAGCATGGGTTGTTGTTGAGATTTGGTGTGAATGAGAGAAACGGTCTCTTGAAGAGCACTGTCTTGTTAGCAGTCAGTAAAGTAAGAAAGTTCAGGATCTCTGAGGTCTCATGCAAAAATATGTTAATGGTAAAATTCCTTTGTAGAAGCTGCTGTGAGATGGGAGCATTGCAGTGTATGCCAGCTTAGCAGAAAGATGCCACAGGTTACTGAGTTTGACCCAGGAATTCCTGGTTGAAAGATTATGGCCTGTGCTCTGTGGGAAGCTACACAGCTGCTGGGTTTTGGATCAGCAAGGTTTTTTGAGCACTGCATAAGCACTTGTGAAGTTCCCTTTGTGAGTCTCCAAAGTACCCTGTACCAAACTCTCAATATTAGGACGACTGTCATGAGTGAAGGGAACTCTGATGGCAGTGTGGAACAGCGTGGTTAAGTGTATTTGAGCTATCAATAGTTGCAGAAGCTTTTTTGAAGCGTCTGCTCGGAATGCTGACAAAGACTAACTTGTGTTTTGATAAGCTGGAAAAAGTTCTGGCTTCTTTCTTCTCGTCTCCTTTACTGTGAGTTTGAACTTGATGAAGCTTTTCCGGGTCAGCTTCAACAGGATAGATGAATTTCTGGCATTTATCTTGATGTCCAATGCCAGAAAAAGAAAATAATCAATATTTAATAATCCCTTCTTAATACAGCTTTCCTGTGTCCCCACTTAGAATATGCAAGGTCACCAAATGCTGTTCAAAGGCATGGGAACAGTAAAAACTGTGCTCTGAATGCTGTCATATAGTGTATGTTGTTAAGCTTATAGGTTACTTCTAAGGACTCCCCCTGACAATGTATAATAGTAATCTTAACCTGACACACTCAAATGGCTTCCTTGTTAACTGAGCAAGTACAAGAAACAGCTTGTTTGAACTAATGCACGTTTCCTTCTGATAACAATGCCTTCCATCAACCTATTAACAGTAGGAGCTATGTTTAATGAACAGTTTTCCTACAGCACCTGTCCTACTCCAGTCTAGCTCTGAGCTCACTCATGGTGGTTTTCTCTCATTTGTCCATTGAGATAGAGGTCTCTCTTTTTGTTCTTCAAACGGATGGTCAGCTATGTTTTTTATTAATATTTTGGTGTCAGTTAAGGAGATAAACATGCAAGACAGTCCTCAGCCTGCTGGGTTTCCTTCTCAAAGGTAAAAATCATCAGAACTGTGTAAATAACACAGCCTCCAAATTAAGGGAATTCAGGCACCTAGAAGCCCAGATTTCACTGACAGTTAATGAAACCTAGTCTCCCATTTTTTTTCAGGATTCTGTACCTAATTTTTGATGTTTCCCCCTTTATCTAATCACAGGATGATGCAGACAAGCTTCATTTGTCTTCCACAAGGTGCAAACCCCTTTTCAGCAGTAGTTTAATTTTGTGGTGTAGACTAGACATTCTGTTTATTTTCTCCAATTTTCCCCTTTCAAACTGTGCTGTTAAAAATCCTGCACAGTTCTGAGTGTTGTTCCATCAAGGGGCTGAGTTCTTATGGGAGGAACCCATCTGCAGTCAATGAGCCTCATATGCCTCCCTGTAAGATTCATGCAACTTAGTGCATACATAGTTACATTTTACCTCTTGTTTTAATTAACTCTCCTACTTTTTACTTTCTAGATTGTGCTCCAAGTTTCAAGGATATTTGCTATTTGTACTTATGCTGGTCCTACTTTAAACTTAATTTTGTATTGCTTTATTTCATTACCTTTTCCAGAAAATCTGCTAGCAGAATTGTGATTGATAATAAGGAGAAAAAAACCTCTCATTGTCCTGATTAACCATAGACCTTTATGGTTTCACATGCAGAGAGCTGTGTTTTAGAACCACCAGTTTCCATAATAATCAACTTTTTCCCTGTTGGCACTGCAAGTAACAGTTAAAAAAGTTTGGAGACCTTGTCTCTGCCTATAAATACACCGAATGAATCTCTCTTAGCCTTTTCTGAGGTCTTGTAACTGAACCTATGTGGTAAAATCCAACAGCTGAGGATTTATGAAGCTTGGGTGATGGTAATATAATGACTTCAGTGTTCTTGCTCATTTACAAAGACAGTCAGCTGAAGGAGAAGCATTCATACTTTATTATTCTTCCTTGAACAATGACATTTTTATTTCTTAAGAATTGTTTTTCATTTTAATTGAAAGGAAAAACACAGTTTTCAATTATTTGACACATAACAGAAAATTAACCTGAGGTGCTTTGAATTCCTTTTTTTAATAATGACAAAATTCACTGTCCAATCTTACTTTCTAATAACCGTAGGATTAAAACTTTAAAAAACAGACTGCTCGAGAATAAAAGTCATTGATGATATGTCATCATTACATTTTCTTCTACAATAAAATAGGCATTTTTGACCACTCTTTCAAAAATTATCCTAGTTTCAGTGGATACTCTGCTATTACCAGTACCTCAACAGAACAATAGAAACTGTTACAAAAATAGCAGAACTAATTAAACCTGTATGCCTATGAGTTTGTATCCCAAACCATACACCACTGCAAAACTACCAGCTCATTTCTGTGTCCTTCTTTACTCTATTGGGCAAGAGAAGTTACCAGCAATGCTATTCTGCTGCTGAATGTGTACGGGTTTGTTGGCCGTCTCAGGCTTGCTGGGATATATAGTGGCTGAGTTTTGTCTGCTTTCCCTTAATGGAAAGCACTAATTTTGGTCTTTCTTCTCTCTCCAGCTGCCAGATCCTTGAAATTCATAAAAATATAATTATCTGTGAGACTCCAGCTCTTCCTTCAAATTTGGTTAAAATTAGCTAAGGAGAAAATTCACTAAAAGGAGCTGACAGGCGGAAATCAGGCCAAAAATACATCAGCCATCATGTCATTTGTGTGTGTCATGGGTAGCTGTTAATTTAATACTGTCTTTCTCCCAGACCAGACCCCAGCAGGGACAGCTACTTCAGTATCCAGGAGGTATGATTATTCTGTGCCTGTTTCAGTGTAGAGTTCCTTGGAAATACTCGGGTCTGTCCCCCCCATGCGCCACTCAGCACTGGGTGTTATTGGACGCTCTCGGAGGGGCCTTGGTAGCCCAAGATTTTTCTGTTCCTTGTGAATTTGGGGCAGCTCTGCACAAGGCGTCTGGGGCTGTCCCTGTGGGCTTATTCATGGCTGGGTGTCTTAGGTAAAAGCAGCAACCAGGCTGTAACAGCGCAGGACTTCTCTTCGGAGGAGGACCTTGACCCTCAAGTGAGCACCAGCCCTCTCTGCACAAATTGGTATTGCTCTGTTGTTAAGGGCAGAAATAACCTTTCTCTCTACATCAGGGCTAACGCAGTAAGTCCCCCTGCTCCAACTATGTTTTTACTGTGCAAGACTCAGTCCAGCTCATATGTTTTGAGCCTGTATAGAGTAAGGTGCACTCAAGTGTGCAGTAAGTGCTGTATCCAAGGTACAACACCCACTTGTGTTTGGCAATGTCACCCCAATAGCACAATATCTTGCACAGGCTCTGTTGAAGAGCTAGTTTTCATTGCGTGGGGGCAGTACCAATTTAGACCCTACTGATGCAGAAGACCCATATGCCTGGATTTAACTTTGTACCTGAGAGCACTTCTGTTGAAAATTGTAGGCTTATTCATCTATGCACATTTAAGCTGCGTAGGTTGTCCTGGCTGGGGTCTTTCTCTCTACAAGGTATATTTAACATCCTATATTTGCAAGGGTACCATGGCCACTATTCCACTGGTATAAAGAAGATAAGAGTGTGCTACCTGCCTTTTCAAGGTGCCCTGCAGTGCTGAAGACTAAAAAAATATTTCTTCATTGCACAGTGCAATTTGGGGATGAGATTTCAGAGAGAGCTCTAAACTAGTTAGCTGTAAGTACTGTAAGCAATATAGCTGCATTAGCACAGATCTCAGCTGGGTAAATTAGCATTGTGCAGCATAGACATACCCTAAATTTCTCGTATGGTTTCCTCAGTGACACTTTTTCAAACCACAGTTTGAACATAAAATACTTTTCTTTTTGCCTCTCCAAAACACTGTGATAGGGAAGCTTGCATATATTTTTCTTTTTTATTATCTCGCTATCTCCTCTTTTAAAATAAATTCTAACCCGACTGCCTCATTTTATTTCATTTTATTTTTTTTGCTTTTATTGGTAGCATCCTCTCATTCATCTGAGCCTGGATCCCCTTGTAATCAAAGCTGTTTCAACTAAGGCACAGAAGGTACTACCTCTGCGTTTTAAGAGCTATTGTTTGAGTTCCCTCATGACCTTATGATGGAAGGCTAGACATGATCAGAAAAGGAACGGAGATCTAACAAACATAATTATGTCCTTATATAAATCTATGCAGTTCTAGTCACACTATCTCAAATAGGATGCAGTAGGACTGCAAAATGTTCAGAAAAGGGCAAGAACGATGATAGCTTTTATAGCATGAGAATAAGTCACATTCTCCAATCTAGGAAAAAGGGGTGACTGTAGAGAGACGGTTCAGGGGTGCCACAGAGGTCTGCCATGAATGGCATGGAAGAAGTGAGGAACAAACTGCTATGGGCTGCCCCAATGCAAGAATACCAGGCGAAATTCACTGAGGGAAGAGGCTCAAAAGTCTTCAAGGCAGAACTCTCCTCATAGTGGTTAATATGCAGTGGAACTGTCGCAGTGTGTGCAAGACCAAATGTTTAAAAGGAGTTAAAATGCTGACGTGGATGGAGGTAGTGGTAGTTCATCAATGATTAAGAGGTGAAAATAAGGAAAGTAAGGATGGGTTATTCATCTCGAAGGGAGATTAAGAAGTTATCCTTTATCCTTCTTGGAGTGGTTGCTGGCATCACTGTAGCCCGCTAGGTTATTCTAGGTACTAAGTTGGCTCTGCCTGTGACAGCCAAACCACCGTTTTACACAATATAGGTTCCCAAGCTAAAGTGTTGAAGAGCAAAAGAGAAACATAAACCTCTGCTGGCTGAGGTATATTTGCTCATGCAGTCTCCCAGAGGAAGAGTAGCATCATAACCACACCTGTTTGAAAAGGCTGTAAGAAAATGAAAACTGCTATGATAGGTCATAGATTGATGCCTACCGTGACATACCTTCCCTGCATGCCACAAGCAAGTGATTAGGGAATTCCTGAGATTAAAGTTATATCAGGATTGCTCTGTTTAATCAATTACAGTGGCTACTTTAGACCCCTGTAAACTGGAAATGAGAACAGGAGAAAAATGAGGTACAGCCAAGATCATAAGAACTTATATTATGCTTCAGTTCTGCCACTGTTTAAACCTCCTGTACCAGGTTTCAAGCAGCTTGCTAAGGAGAGGGTATTCTTTGCAAGGAGATTCTTTAGAGAATGGACTACATTCAATATTTGTTGAAGTCTTGTATTCCAGTTTTCAATGGCATTTGTTTAAAGGCTATGTGGTGATTTTCTTCCTGGCTCCATCGTCCCAAGAATGCGATGAATGAGTGGAGTAAAAATCATGGATCATTGGTGATTTTCCATCCTCCAAAGTGGAATGTGACAAAATTTTAAGCATATGATTGATAAATGGATTTTGAAGTTAATTTCACATTTAGGGGAGCATGTAAGAAGGTTCTGGGATCAGATACTTTCTGGCTATCTGAATGCTCCTTCAGGGGCAGAACAATTACCAGAAACTGGATTGCAGGCAGTGAAATATAGGTTTTGATTCTCAAAGTCTGGAGTTGTTCGAAAAGATAGCACGACTGACATAAGCAATCTGATCCCTGATCTTGGCTATATTGCGAGCAATCAAAATAGTGTTATTTTTGCTAGAAGAGTTTGTTCTGTCTCTGCCTATATACCTGGCAGAGAGGCAGTGATGCCAAGGCACAAATCAGGAGCTCCCACGCACAGCCCTTGATTGCTTCTTTTTCAACCCTCCATGCAGTTGCCATATGTGAATCCAGCAAGTGACACTTTCTAATGTAAAGCGCTATCACTTTCCTAAAAGCACAAGCTTAAATAGTCTATGTGGTTGTGAAAATGAAATCAATACTAAGCCTAGAATGTGAAGAAGGATGGACTTCTAATAGGACAAGTGCGCTCTCCTAATAACAAATGGTAGTTATTGATGCCAGCGGCAAAAGACCCAGAATCTGGATGCCACAGAATCCTGGATTCCTGTGTGCATGTGAAACAAAACCTGGTGAATTAAACATATAATGAAACACTGCTATTGTGGTCAGGTAGTCCCTGTGCTTTTCTATTTTCATCCTCTGCCTGTTTTGCTACTGAGATAGTTAAAACACAGATCAGGGCAGAGCAGCGGGTAATCCCATCTGATCCTTCACTTAGTGTATCTTTTCCAGTATCCTAAGACCCATCTTTCACAGATCCTCTGTGCATCCCAGCAATATGCATACAACATATAGGCACTGTCTGCAGAAAGTAGAGAAAAACTGTGAGGCAGCCTGGGAAATGTTTGTCTTAGTCACCTACACATTGAAGCAACAGCTCTTCTTCAGAGAAGATCCAGAGCCAGCATGCACAGGCACTACAGGGGTAAGTAAGATGGGTTTGAGTCTGGATCTCCAAAGCGTGACAGGTAAATTACAAAGGGCAGAATCTTCATTACTGGTGATTTAGGAGGCATAAAGAGACACAACTTGATTTGTGGATCCCAAGTGTAGTTTCCAAGGCTGACAATTAATAATACAAAATCAGTTTGGAAACTGAATGGATCTGACACAGGACCATGGAGAGAAAATGAAATTTGGAATCACCACTGCCATTTTTCTAGTTACTTGTGAGACGAGTGTGGAACTGTGTTTGCAGATATTTTTCTACTTCCCTTCTTCTGTGATTTTCTCCTGCCCTCCCACCCCAAAATTCAAGACCTTCTTTGAGGCATTAAGTATTTAACTTCTTAATCTTGTAATTTGAAGTAACAAGACAGTTGGGTGACATTTTACAAGACGAAAACCATTGAGTCAGCCTCTCAACTACACAACTGTTAAAATCCCCATATGACTAATCTCTAATTCCCAGCAGTCTACTGCAAATAAAATCATGTATTGAACTG
Organism: Dromococcyx pavoninus; assembly: GCA_033558185.1. Lineage (NCBI taxonomy): Eukaryota > Metazoa > Chordata > Aves > Cuculiformes > Neomorphidae > Dromococcyx > Dromococcyx pavoninus. Next base: position 3,460,589 of record JAUMJL010000138.1, on the reverse strand, counting down.
TGCTACTTTAATATCCCAAATAAAGCTCCCACACGACTTCCAGTTCAGCTCAGAGCTTGGTTAGCCTAATACCATGGCGATGTTTATACAGATCGCAGACTGCATTAAATAAAACTCTCCCCATAAACGTTTGTGAGAGAGTATATTAAGATAAACAGTCCATGAAATCTGCTTAAAAATGCAGGGTGCCTGGAACCCTGTGAAATGAAATTTAGGAAGATTAAACCACAACAGTACTTCTGAAAGTGTATCATGACTCCTTCACAACTGATGGAAAAGAAAGATTCTGAAAAATTAGGAAAAAAACCAAGATTCCCTTGCCTATGCTGATTTTCAGCCCGGCACTTCCAAATTTGTATGCAAAGGGCCCTTTGGGAAGCATCTTGCTAGGTTTTCTCTCAGACACAAGTTCCTGGGCCCAGGAGGTCTCCTTTGCTCTGATTCCTTTTCCACCTAGCTGCTCACAGGTGATATTAGATGTATGATATTTGCACCTTCTCAGTTTCTCCATTAGTTTTCAAAGTGCTGCTGGGCTTCCTGGCCATTGCAAATTGTCAAAGTGCAGCTCTTCTGGGTGGTACAGGTTCTTTCTTCTGTGTGAGAGAGCAGCAGCTTGGTAAGAGCCGTGGCAAGGCTGGAATTCTCCAGGCCTCCAGATGCAGAAGGGTTAGGGGATGGATCCAGACTTTCAGACATGGAGGTGTTTGATGGGGCAGTCCTGTTGAGAAGGTAGATTGAGAAGTAGGAGGCTGGTACATGGTAAATGAAGATTTTCTTATGTGGCTGGTGGGCTAGATCAGGAAGTCTGACCCTTTCCTTTACCAGTCTTTCAAAGGAGAGCAGTAGCTACAATGGTGACACATTCTGCCTCTATAAAATACACTGTATTTTCAGAAATTAATTGTGTTCACTTAAAGTGCAGTTTTAACACTTGGGAAGGCTCAAATTTTTTACAAGTTACTGTGCCAAGGAATCTTCCAGCATGCAGTCAGAGCTGCCCTGGATGATACAACATGAAGTCCTGTGTGTTTCTCTTCATTTAGCAAACACTGCAACTTGGAGGATGATGACCCGTGCCACTGTGGATTTTCATAGTATTTTTATTGTGAACCTCAAAAAATGTGATCTTGGAAGTGCTGCACGATGTACAGCCTGCGTGATTGCCTCAGTGATGTGTTCCCACTACCTGAGGCAGGAACGGGAAATGCAAATAAAACATTTATCTTCTCAGAGGAGTCTCTGAACTGCTTGAATCAGAGGGACAGGCTGAGGCTGCTCTGCAGATCAGAGCTGTCCTCTACTGATGCAGCAAAAAGCAGAATCTGCCTTTGTACTTCTTGACTGTTGGTACAAATTTGTGGTGTCTGCTCACCAGCTGGTGACATGAGGCGGTGGCTCCTGCCCCTGCCCAGGCGGGTAGACCCTGCATAAAATTAATCGATGGCTGCAAACTTGGCACCTTTCGGTAGAGAAGATAAAAACCTCGATGGCTGTGAGTCCGAGTTCCCCCTGCTGAGGTCCCCTTGCATCAGGCTGGTGCAGTGAGTGACACGCAGCTTCGCCCACTGTGCTGCAGCTGCTCTGAGCTGTGGCAATGTGCTGCTCCGGGGTCATCAGTCCAGCAGTTGTCACGGTCCCTCTGTGGATGCAGACTTTTAAAAGGAGCTGCAAAATGTCAGGGATTTTGTCCATGTGACCTCCCCCTGCTGTGCAGAAAAGAGTCAATGCACAGCATTGAAATGCAGGTAATATTATGCAAATAAGCACACAGACACACACAAGAACTTTTGCTGAGTTTAATTATGAAAGGGTATTTTTAGGATATATGTTTGTTTCTGATGGCTATGTACATGTCTGCGTGCAGTAAGCTTTCACCTCCTCGTGACAGAGAAGACCCCCTGATCTATCTAGGGTAGCAGCAGGGTTTTCATTCATTCCTCTACTTTGGGCTGCTATGTTAGTATTTTTGTCTTAGTACCCCACTTGGTTAGGATTCTCACCTGGAATTTCCTGCTCTGGTGACCTTTCTTGCCATCACTGTTTGGTTGATGACCAAGGCAGGCAGTAGGGCTAGAGCCTGGTCCCCATCAGACCTGAAGAATAACACCTCTTCTCATATCAGTTGTAAAAGTCTGAGGAATTATCTTTCCCATGACACCATTCTCCCACAGAACAGGTCCCAACTTATTGACAATTGTACTGAAATGTTGAGAGAATTGAGAGGTACCTGCAGAAAGAGAGGAAAAACTCTGAAGGCCGAAGTAACAGAAACATTTTGATTCTAGTCCTCTGTGTCTCACCAGGTTTTTACTTTGTTTTTGTCACTCACATTTTTTCTGAGACTATTTATACTGTGAAAACTTAAATTGTTCTTTTTCTTGGAAGTAAATATATCACAGTTTGACCAACACTGGTCAGATGTTTTTAGATAGAAGATAAATAGAAAAGGAAAAATCTTTTTTGTTACATAAAACAAGTTTAGAGCAAGAGTACGTTATTTGGTGTGCATATATTCTTGGAAGAATAGCACCTTGAGGTTTTCCAAGATCTGAAGTTAGTTCTTATGTGGTAGAGTTTTACTACCTGTGCATCTGGTGTATTTTGTGCAACATCAAGACTCAGGTCTGTGTATACTTTTCCACTTCCTAGACTCAAAGACAGCAATCTAAATCTTGTTCCTCACTTAGAGAGAGGCTTCTGGCTTAGTTGCAATTGAAATTCAGGGACCAGGTGTATTGCTTATTGACCTCATGCCATAGTGGCAAAAAGATGCAGCTTGTCCTCTGCTCCTCAGTGGGGTGTTCATGCAAATAGCCACAGTTGGCTCGTACCTGCCGCTTTTACTGCCCCTGAGGGCAGGGAGCTCTCACTGAGATGTTTGAGGTAAGTGATTTTAGAAACAGTAACCTACCTGAGTGTCAGTGCACTACTTTCCACACACAGGTTCCACAGAGTAGTATAGCCTAAATTTTAGGGTAAATTTTGTAGTATGGATGTAACATGGACAATATTGGATCCGATATCAATCCATTCTTTGGATTGTTGGACTTAGTCCAGATTGCAGGATAAAGGTAGTATTAAGGCCTCAGCTGAAGGCCTCCAGAATCTTCCAGCGTGCCTAGTTTAGGTCAAGCACAGGGCAAAGGGATGGAAACATGGAGAGAGATCCACTGTGGCAAGTCTGGCAGCATAGAAGGAGAAAAGTAATTTTTTTGGATATCAGATACTTATAAGGAATGGTGGGGTTTATATAGATATTATTCCCTACCTAGGTTCCGAGGCAGAAGGCTGAGCATGCAGTACTTTTTCAATCTGTTCTGCTTGAGAATGATCTTGGTAAAAATCCCATCCATGTGCACTGCATTGTATTAGAAGTAGGTTTGATTATTTCTCAGGGCAATAGCAGGGCAATAGCAGAGCAGTAGCTGAGGCAGTAGGAAGAGAAACAGTAAAATAAGCCAAAATGGAGGTTCATTTCAGTGGTGTTCCTATTCTGTTGGTGCTTCTGCTGCTGTAGTAAAGGTGGCTGACAGATAACACAAGCGGCACAGCAGCCTGTCAGCTACCTTTCTTCATTAACTTAGACTGCAATAAAGCACAGCTTTTAAAAACAAAGTTCAAGTAGCCAGAGCCTCTCTGTGGAAATTAATTTCCTTTGGAAGCTAGTCTCATGTAACTCATCACCTACTTCACTGAACATTATTCAGCCGTGTCACTGGCGACAGAAGTGCTTGACAGAGCTGCTGGAAACTGGGTCAGGTGGTGGATAAAACATAGCCTGCTTTCCCAGGCTGCTTTTAGCGAGGACCTCCGAGTTCATTGTAAATAATAAATACCTGTAGGCCACCACAGGCACCTTGTGCAAAGCTGCAGAGCTCGTTTTCAGTCTACAAGTGCAGGAGATCATATAGCAATATAAATCCATGAAGTAGGTGTGCACAGAGAAACTTCTGGCTGCCCAGCTCTGTTTCTGAACTATTACTGTGCTGATATTTTCCTTGAGTATGTGTAGGTGTATAAAATGCAATTTGTACCCTCATAGGCCTTCTTCACAGGCTGGGGATGGCTATTGAGGGCTTCACTGAGGTGGTGGTAGCAGTTGTTGGTCATCAGTGCCTCACCAGTCAGTCATACCAATGAGAGGAGTCTGTGGGCACAGCTCCTGGGTAGCATGATACTGTGGGCACTGCTCTGGTTAAAGGAGGGGACTTTTAGCAGTGAGAGCCGGTCTCTACCAGAACAACCATTTCATGTCTTCCCCATAGGAAAGGGCTGTGGGCCACATGGAAGTTAATGTCTTTAAGAAGACTCTATTAAAGAGCAGTGCTGTTACAGGCTTTTAAAATCTTGTCTTTTACTTGAAAAGAAACCTGAAAACAATAAAAAAAAGAAATGTGTGATCTATTTTTGTGGTGTACCTTGATCTATTCCTTTCTCTTCCTTTTCCCTCTCCTCTTCTCTTTCTCTTTTCTATTACTCACTAGGAAGGTTAGGAGTTTTCCCAGTTATTGTTTAACAGCTTATTATCCAGTCTGCAAATGCTGGATTTCAATGTTTCCTCCCACTGGAAGAACCAAGGCACTGAATCATTAGCAAGGCTATCCTTTGTTTGTGATTCATGTTAAGCAGATTTCAAAAAAAATAAAAACCCCTTTCTACTAAAATACTCATCCTGTAATTTTATTCCACAAAAATGTATGTTTGGACAGCTCTATTCACACACAATTTTCTTTTTTCTGCCAGAGTATACTCCAGAGAGTTTTTACGCTTACTTCCTCACCACTCTGCTTGGATACCTTCGTCGTGATGGGAGACAACACCCGTGTGATCCCAAAGGTGAAGTTGTGTGTTATGGCTGAGTCTTACAATCAATTTACAACTTCAGAGGGGGAAAGATCCTTTTCCTTTCTGTACTCCCTACCCTTGCTCTTACTTTTTCTGAGATCATTTGCTGCTAGATTACTGGGTTTTATAAACTCCCAGAGGCTCTCTGCAAGCACCAGAACTGGTGGAATGTAAGCAAGAGGCCACATCTAGGAGTGTTGTAGGGGTTGTAGAACTTACAATTTGCAACAGCAACAGCAAAATCTGGGATGGGCTCACCCGTCCTGTGCTGCTTCTCCTACCAAGACAGAGTCACTTCATCACTTGAGCCATAATAACTCACTGTATGTGAACTCCCAGCCTCCATCAGTAGTGAAAGGTGGATGTGTCTGCATAGAAATACTGAATGTTCAGGCACGATGAGGGATCCTGCTGTCTCTCGAGCCACATTTCACTAGGATGAGGGCTTCTTCCCTTGATGTGGATGGGAGTGTTCCTTGAGATTTCTCATGGTAAAGAAAGATGTGGATCTTGTGCTTTCAGAGGTTTTCTGATAGTGATTGGTCTGTGGTTAGCCTTAGGGTGACGCTAGTCAGAGAAAAAAGTTGAAGAAGAGAACTGCCCATGTTGGAAGCAGAAAATTGGATTAGCAAACACAAATTTCAAAGGACTGCAGAGGTATGAAAGACAATGCCAGTGGATCAGCTCCCATTAATCTTGCCAATCTTGTCTGCATTTCATCTCCATTGTCTAGCAGTTACATCCAGATGTCTTCCAATTCCCTCAGTACAGACAAGTAAGGAAGTGGAGATCCCTCCTGGGAAACAATGGTTTTATTAGGTTTCCGTCTTGGTCAGTGCAACACAAAAAAAAAAAAGCCAGAAGGACTTTAATAGCAAAACAGAAAGCACCAGCAGTCTGAGCAGCATGAACATTATGTTGGTAGATGGGCATTGTTGCCTTTAATAGGTTATCTTTTTCCATTAGAAGACTGTTTAAATTTTTAAGTGGTGCACAAGCTCATAAGGGCTTTTACTGTGTGGGTTCCAATTTTCATGTGGATTCTGAATGTGTGGGAGAAGTTGATGCATTAGGAACAGCTCATGAATCTCCTCTATTTCCAGTCTTCCCCCTGGGAACTATTGATGGTCATTTCATCTTTCTTATGTGACTTTTAAGATCCTTAAAAAAAAGAAAGGAAGTGGTTTTCTGGTTACTTCCCAGTGGGATTTCTTACAAAGAAATACCAGGGCTGAAAATGAGAAGTAGAGCGTATATTAAACTAAACCCACAATGAGGATCCTCAGAATTTGTTACAATAGAAGTTCCAAATAAAGTTAAAGACCTGGAAAAGTAAAGAAAATCATAGCAGAAATAAATGACAGTTTTTGTGTCATGATTTTTATTGAATGCTTAGTTGTGCTGATGCACAATATGTCCAGTGATCTGACTGGCTTCTGGGTGGGAGCTGAGGAAACATGTTAATGAATTATGGGTCTGATTAAAGGTCATTTTTTTCATAACACATAGATTTCAAATCAGTCAGTGTGTCTTCTAATCAGAATGCTGAATATTCAATTTTTTTTTCCCTGGTGTTTTGCAGTTGAAGTAGTTTCTAATTTGCTTTAAAACTTGTTATAGGTAGGGAGAGTGGCTTAGTCATATAGAGAAAAACTCCTCACTTTGAAGATCTTGTTTGAAGGGCTGACAGAGAAATGCCCTGAAATTAAAGACATTTTCAGGTTCAGAGGACAAAGAGGGGAAGCACGCAGACTTGAGAAAGAAAAGTATGCAACTTATCAGTTGGAGAAACTTCCTTGAAGTAAGTGAAATTATTTCCCCAGAGATAATTTGGTCTTAGGAGTCAAATTGTCACAAAACAAAAAGCCAAATCAAGAGCAGCAAATTGATTTTTCTTCCAGTGTCTTTTCTCCATTTTTCCCCTAATTAAAAAGTGAAGAAAGATGTGATAAATCCAACTGTTCTTTTTCCTCATTTTTACGCTCTGCCCTGAAGAATTTCTTCACTGTAACCATTTTACTGGGGGGGTGGGGGGTTGGAATGAAAGGTCCTCAGTTAAGTTTTCAGCAGTGTGTAACTACATTCAGTTTTATTTGAAAAGCAGTAGATTTACAGACTGAAAACACCTACATCTCTGTCTGTTTTAGGGAAAGTTTTACATCCAGCACCTATGAGAAAATGATCACATATGTAGATGTGCAGTGCAAGTACTCATGTCTGTGGTTTTGATCTGAGTCATCTAGTCAAACATATATGGAAGCTCATGGTGGGAAGGAGAAATGAACATTTTTTATAAAATAATTGAAGGAGCTTGTGTCTCTTTCTTCTTGACAAAATTTGACTGTGTGTCCTTTGTGATCATCTGTTTCCTCTCCCGGTACATCATGCATAGGGACTACATGTTTCTTCCTGCTTTGTTATTCTTGCACAACTTTCCTTCACTGCTCCTGGACACCCAAAAACATTTTGCAAAATACTTCCCTTTTGGCTTCTTGTTTTCCCATATCTGATGCTAGCATTTCTCACCAGGTTCCTTCTTTCTGTTATTAATTTGTTAAATGAACACATTCTCCTTTGAGTTAATCTTTTTCTTTTTTTTTCCTGGAGAATGGATGACAGAGGTGCACAAAGCACATCCGACTGTTGCTAGCATGTTTGGAGACAAGAAAAGCAAGGTGCCAGCTCTAGGGGAAAGCTCAGGGTTTGTGTGTAATTTATGTTTAATGCTGCAACAGTGCCATTTTTTTGTGTCTAGTTCTTCAAAGATGTAACTTCTGTGACATGTTTTGCAGCTTCTCTTGTGCGTGAGAGAGCAAAGGACACTTTGATTCTCTTGAGATCCCTAAAAAAGTTCAAAAAAGAAAGGGAAGAATAAAGTACAAGAAAACACAGTAATGGAATGGATGAGGTGATGTAACCAGGTGTCTTTTCATGTGTATCCTTTATTTTCTCTTCTATCCTATCAAATTTAAATGATCTAATCCCATGAAGGATTAAAGATTTAATATCTCCATGCCACGTTTCAGTGTTTTGGGTTTTTCTCATGGATTAGCATTTAGAGCTGAAATGAGGTTTGAGGTTTGGTGGAAGCAAAGGATGCAAGTATTTACACACGAAATAGTAGAATGTAGCCTTATTCTTACTTCAGTTATGATGAAAGCCCTTCAGTCAGTAATATGACTACTTGAAAAGGCCTGGGAAATTGGATGTTTCATTTGGGTTTACCAAGACCTGATTTACTCTTCCTGAGACGGGCAGCAGTGCTGATGCTGGAGGAGAGATTATCGGGACACAGTTCCTATTCAGGATGCAAAAAGCAATTCTGCTCTGCAGAGGCAACTGATACCCCTCTGTGTCATGGCATGCAGAGCTCAGTGCAGAGGGCCTGACACAGCTAGTGCTTGGACTGAGGCAACTGGGGCCTGCTGCTAACCTGGATATCAAAAAAGGTGTCATTTGAGTTCAGTGGAAACAAGGAAAGAATAAGAAAGTTATGGAGCCTGGAGAGAATAAGAAAGTTATGCAGAAAATTGGTGGACTATCAGAGAATTGGAGAACATCATGCAGTGACCTGCTCTGGGAGAGAGCAGAAGAAACTTGCACTAATAGAAGAACCAGGAATTCTGCTCCCTGTGGGGAGAAAAGAGAATAAGAACAGCATCGGACAAACAGGCAATGACACCCATATTTTCTGGAGATGTGAAGTGTTTTGCTGTGGGACTGATTGGCTTCATTTTATCCAGGGAAGGAAGATATCTTCTGGTGGTATCAGGGTTAGGAAGCTTCAGGTTGTAGCCTTCCTGTTACTACATAGTGGGCTTCTTGGTGTTTCCTCATGTCTGTCATATCTGGCAAAACAAACGTGGCAAAATATCTGACAAAAAAAAATGCATGTGGAAGATCTGGGTTCTTTTGGCAGCCCTGGTCTACATACGATCTTCTTCCCTGGGACACAATCCTCAAAAACAAGGGTGTACAGGAGGGATGGATGTGCTTCAAGGAAAAAGTCTTGAGTGCACAGGAACAGGCTATACCAATTAGCCAAAAGGCAAGCCGGTGGGGAAAACGACCACCTTGGTTGAACAGGAAGATACTGAAGGAAATCAGAGATAAAAGGAGAGCCTACTGACTGTGGAAGGCAGGGCTGTCTACTCAGGAAGAGTACAGGACTATAGTTAGAACATGCAGAAGGAAAATCAGAGAAACAAAAGTGCAATTTGAAATTAATTTGGCTACTTCAGTTAAGGATAACAAAAAGCGCTTCTATAAATACATTAATAACAAAAGGAGGGGCAGGGAAAACCTCCATTCTTTGTTAGACTTGAGGGGGAACAGAGTTACCAGGGATGAGGAGAAGGCTGAGGTACTCAACACCTACTTTGCCTCAGTCTTCACCAGTAGGAGAGGTGGCCCTCACGATAACTGGCCTCCAGAGCTCACAGATAGAGACAGAAAACCAAAGGGCTCCCCTGTGTTCCAGGAGGAAACAGTCTATGAATTACTGAGCCACCTGGATCCACACAAATCTATGGGACCTGATGGATTCCACCCTAGGGTGATGAGGGAGTTGGCAGAAGAGCTTGTCGAGCCACTCTCCATCATCTACCAACAGTCCTGGCTCTCTGGGGAGGATCCAGATGATTGGAAGTTGGCAAATGTCACGTCATTCCACAAAAAGGGCTGCAAGGAGGACCCGGGCAACTATCGGCCTGTCAGCCTGACCTCAGTGCCTGGCAAGGTTATGGAACAGATCATCCTGAGTGCAATCACACAGCACCCTCAGGATGGACGTGGGATCCGACCCAGCCAGCATGGCTTTGTGAGGGGCAGGTCCTGTCTGACCAACCTGATCTCCTTTTATGATCAGGTAACCTGCCTGGTGGATGAAGGGAAGCCTGTGGATGTAGTCTATCTGGACATGAGCAAAGCCTTTGACGCTGTCTCCCATGGCATACTCCTGGATAAACTGGTAGCCCATGGCTTGGACAGGTGCACTCTCAGCTGGGTTAAGAACTGGCTGGATGGCTGGGCCCAGAGAGTGCTGGTGGACGGGGCTACGTCCAGCTGGCGGCCGGTCACCAGTGGTGTCCCTCAGGGATCAGTGTTGGGTCCAGTTCTGTTTAACATCTTCATTGATGATTTAGATGAGGGGATTGAGTCCATCATGAGTAAATTTGCAGATGATACCAAGTTGGGAGGGAGTGTCGACCTGCTGGAAGGCAGGAGGGCTCTGCAGAGGGACCTCGATAGGCTGGAGAGATGGGCTGAGTCCAACGGGATGAAGTTCAACAAGGCCAAGTGCCGGGTCCTGCGCTTTGGCCACAACAACCCCATGCAGCGCTACAGGCTGGGGACAGAGTGGCTGGAGAGCAGTCAGGTGGAAAGGGACCTGGGGGTGCTGATTGACAGGAGGCTAAACATGAGCCAGCAGTGTGCCCAGGTGGCCAAGAAGGTCAATGGCATCCTGGCCTGTATCAGGAATAGTGTGGCCAGCAGGACAAGGGAAGTGATCCTTCCCCTGTACTTGGTATTGGTGAGGCCACACCTTGAGTATTGTGTTCAGTTCTGGGCCCCGCAGTTCAAGAAAGATATTGAGGTGCTGGAGAGGGTCCAGAGAAGAGCAACAAAACTGGTGAAGGGACTTGAGCACAAGTCCTATGAAGAGAGGCTGAGGGAGCTGGGGTTGTTTAGCCTGGAGAAGAGGAGGCTCAGGGGTGACCTCATCGCTCTCTACAACTATCTGAAAAGAGGCTGTAGTCAGGTGGGGGTCAGTCTCTTCTCCCAGGCAACCAGCAACAGAACAAGAGGGCATGAGCTTAGACTCTGCCAGGGAAGGTTTAGGCTGGATATCAGAAAAAAGTTCTTCACAGAGCGAGTAATCAGGCATTGGAATGGCCTGTCCAAAAGAGGTGGTGAATTCACCATCCCTGGAGGTTTTTAAAATAAGACTGGATGTGGCACTTAATGCCATGATCTAGTAATCATGATAGTGTTGGATTAAGGGTTGGACTTGTTGATCTTAGAGGTCTCTTCCAACCCAGATAATTCTAGGATTCTATGATCTCTGCCCCGGTGATTTCCTGGTTGCCCCTTGGTCTGGCCATGCTGCATGCACAGAGCAGTCCCAATTCCTCAGGCTTACACCAGGATGGTGAACAAGGTTGGCTGCCTGCTGCCAAAGGCAATGCATCTGGCCAGTGTTTTACCTCTGAGTTGTTTCTAGGCATAACATGCCAACAGGAGAGGAAGTCAGCAAATGTATATGTTTGCCTGTTGTTGGTTAATGTCTTTTATAGACACCCTTGAGTCCATCCAAATCGCACTGAAGTCAATGGCATTCTGTTGAATCCAAAAAGCTGGACCGATCCTGTTTGTAGCCTCAAACTACGAAAAAACAAAAAGCCAGATTCAGGACGCATCTTTCTTGCACTCTAATACTTATTCCAATTACAAATTTCATTCGGTGTGTCTCTGCCTTCAGCCATGATAATTTGGCCAATGGTCCCTGCCTGAAGCCCTTTGCAATCCCACATTGACTCAGTAATTTCCTACTGTGACTAACGGTTCAAAGAAAACACCCTGGGCCTTAATCCATTTTCTGTCCCACTAAATCCTCTGTTAGGTTTAGTCTGCTTTGAGATTGTCCTGAGTATAAATGATAGTTGGTCACGAGGAGTCTGAACAATTCTCCATAATGAGAGAAAGTTGGTTACAACCTGCTCCATGGAGCTAGATGCTCACATAATAAAGTTCTGGAATTGATTAGCACAGACCCTGGAATCACAGGCTCCTTAACTGCTCCAAGTGGGAAGAAGATTTCACCCCTTTTCTGTGGAAAAAACTGTCGCTTGCAAAAAGTGACAGTAAATTCTAATTGTAATGTACTTACAGGGCTGCCATGGAAAGGACTGGCTCCTGAAACTGGCTTTTGAAGGTCTAACTCACTCTGTTCTGACCTTCCTAGTTATTTGCAAGCACAGTTTGACATTTGGATAATTAAGCACATAATTTATGGATGAAAAGGGAGTGCGGGCTTTTTTTTCCTGGGATATGACCCAAGATGTGGATAGGTCATGCTAGTAGGCGTCCTTATATCTCTTTCCTGAGTAAATTCATCCAGAATAAGGCTATGAAATTTATATTGATAAGTCTTGGCTCTGAGAAATAGCAGGTATGAACAGTGTCTACTGAAGTGAGTTGGTACTGTTGTAGTTAGTGTGCATCAGGACAGTCTCAAAAGGGTCCCCACTATTCTTCTGTGTGAAGATAATACTGGCATTAAATACTTATATGGGTGGAAATATTTTCTTTGTGGTTGGCACAGTGGTTATACAATAGGAAGATAACCCATGTAGTTCCTGTGAAAACACTGGTATATCTAACTGACAAAATATCCGCTGGGGTGAGTAAAAAGGATTGTCTGAACCCAAAATGGCTTGACAGGCCTTTATCAGTCATGGCATGAGCACACAGCTGGGATGGGGGGAGATCATTTGAGCGTGCAGTGGGAGCACAACAGTGCAAGTAAACAAGCACCTCTGTTGTCATGAGAAGTCAGTTTTCCAGAGAGAGCTTTCCACTTGCAGAAAGCCACTTTTTACTATATTTAATACATTTCCACACTTTCTGTAAGTTTAGCGATTATACATGGGCAAAGACTAAATCAGTCCCTGCTGTAGCTTTATGGGAGCAGGGGAAGCTTTCATGAGTGATGAGCTTCCTCATACACAGCTCACCGACACCAGACATGGCTGAGTGCGTGCCAGCGTAATTGTCAGTAATTGTTGTGTGGCACTTGGCTGTGATATGGGCAGGACTTTTGTCTCTGAGTACCCTGGGCGGGTGCAAGGGGCTGGCAATTGCTGTCCTGCTGGAGCTGGATGTAGCACAGTTAAAAAGAAGATACCTGCATTATGCATGTCAGAAAAAGCTTTCTTGCTTGCAGCTTTTTTTGTTGAACCCTCTTCATATTAGTTTAGATCACGGTTGTGCTGCATGTGTCTGTTCGTGAAAGAGGGGATAGGCGAGAGGCTGGTTCTAAACCAGACCTCTGGATTCAAACCCTATGAAAAAGTCTGAGTCCCATAACAAGCTCTAGGGCTCTGAGTCATGGCTGATGGGCAGCTCTAATGCTCAGCTACAGGACAGATGCACAAAACGCCATTGTGCCGTCCCAATCTGTTTCTGAATGGTATGACACGAGCTAACGCTTAACGTAGAGGCCTCTCAGACTGGTTCTGTAATGCGCTGCAATCTACTTATGAAGGGGAACTCGGAACTAGTTCTTGTGTTGGAAATGCTTTCTAGATCATGTAATACCAGAGCTTGCTGGAGTATGACCTTCTGATTTTCACAAGCCACGTTGTCCAAATCTCATGTCTGTTGCATAAAAGGTAAAGGTGTACTTGAATGCCCAGGTCATTCACTCTGTGCCTACAGCTCAGAAACATGTTTCTGTTACCGCTTTAAATACAGTAGCTGCATTTTTCCTGAGACCCTGTACATTTCCTGCAAGGAAAAGTTTTCTTAGTTCAGTCCTGTAATGTCCAGTGCTCTGTTTTGTGATATAGCTCTAGGCTGCTGTTATTTTGCATGTTTTGAGTGGCACAACTAGTTCCCCTTTCTGCATATCACAGTGAGGAACTGGTCTTGTAAAATTTGCCTACAGAGTTTCTGTTTTCTCGCTAAAATAATTTCAAGTGAAGATTTAGGAGGACAGAGTGTTCTCTGCCATTCTAGAGGCAGAAAACACTCCTGGTTTTCCTAAGTGATTTTTTTTGTATCTTGTTGGAAGTCTCCTCATTCTTGACCTGCCAGTGCACAAGGCTTAAAATGAAAAAAAAAAGTGGTGAGAATGAACCTTGTTGGCAGTGTCCATTAAGGCTACACTCTGGCCTTCTTGCCATTCCATGCTTTGCTTTATGGGACCTGAGCCTGTACTGACCTGCCACACAAAGATGATCAGGTCAAATGAAGATCAAGATATACCTCTTTGAAGAGCCATTTGTTTTGCAGGGACACTGAATATCTAGGACTTAGCTGAAGGCTATTTTGAAGCATGCTGATCTGGAGAAAGCTCAATAGTTTCTCTCTTTTTCTTTTTTATTATGTTTTTCACTCCTTGGGTTTCTCTTTGCCTGGAAAACATGCAACCAACTGAATGGCATTGAATGTGTTTTGGCCTCTAGAACTGAAAACACTCTCTGTAGTTGGTGGTTTGTTTTAAGACCACAGGAAACTACTTGTCACTATCCATTAATGAGCACTTTGCTAGCCATTTATCATCTTAAGAAAAACAGACGATGAAGCAGAAAACCCCATCATCCACAGCCTGCTATTTTGTCCCTCTTTCAAACAAATACTGAACTAACTCTCTGCACTAAACACTATTTTCATTATCTGTGCTGCTGTTTTTTCCCATAGTCATTAAAAGCTGTCGGAATAAGAAAAAATGAGCTAAATCCACAGTGAGCTCATTCTGTGTTGAGAGCAGGGAGACTTGCTGCTCCAGTAGTGGCCGTGTCAATGCTGGACACTATATCGTGCAAGAGGGGGAATAACTACCCGGGCATATCAGTAGGCATCTGTGGTGCAGGATGGGCTGTTTATTGTAGCTCATATGTGAAACAGTGTTGGAGAAGACAGAGGAGCATAAACATTGACCCATGTTCACAACCTGAGCGTGCAGGCAGCACACTCATCACACTCATGGCAGAGATCTCATCACCACCCAACTGGCTCCTCTGGCTGCAACAGCGAAGTAAATAATTTAACAATGAGATTTATGGGCTGCTTTCTCACTGTGGTGTCTTAGATTGTATTTAGTCTCATTCATGAAGATAATTGCCCTGAACTCACATGTTAATGTGTAAGAGTGGAGCTAACATCGTCAGGTCACTGATTAAAAGGGAAAACCTCTCTTCTCCGAAAAAAAAAGTGGGAAAGACTATTTTTTGAGGAGGAAACTTTTCAAAGACACAATAGAATGTCTCTCTACAGGTTGAATTGGCATCTGTTTAGATTCAAGACTCTTTGGTTTTTGAAGCTCATTGTTTTTCTCATTCTTACAATAAACAAACCATTATGGCAGACTTCGTAGTATACTCCATACAGAGGAGCGTAAAGCAATTGCTGGGGGGGGGGGGCAGAATGGAGCCATTGCTTGCAGATAAACTATTTCTTCACAAAAATTGGAAAAATTCCCTTTTTGTTTATTTGCTGCTCTGAATAATTGATGTTTTTCTGTTTTCCACAGCCATTTTCTGACATACAAACAGCAATTTATTTTTATGTGGGATAAATCCTTCCTGTGTGCTTTCCACTCTGTGAAATGGGGTTGGGGCAAAATATGCCTTTTTCCATGAAAATACTAATGACTGAATTAAAGCATGACTCAAGTGGGCACTGTTCTAAGCAATAATATCAAAGTTGTCACAATTGTGTGTGGGTTTTAATTTTCCTGGACGGTACTTGCAATTAGTCTGCACATCCATGAGTCAAGGCAACTGTTAAAATCTCTCTGAACCTTAGGTAGGGCCCAAATGACTTATTTTGTGGTGCTAATAGAGTCATTTGAAGATATAACAGAGAACTGACTGCAAAACAGGGCCAACTGGGAGCACAGGTGATATAGGCTGTTGCCTTGGGCAGCAACAGCCTGCCAAGGGCGTAGCAAAATGGTCATGTCTTCATTGCTTGCTCTGCCTCTGCCAGCACCTGGGGAAATCAGGTTGGCTGCTGCTGCCAGGGCAGGGATCAGGATGTGTGAGATTTGGGCCAGCTGTTTTCAGTGGTGCTCCTGCCTGGCGATTTACCTCCTGGCAGCAGGAGCTGCCTTAGATGAGATGTATGGGCTCATGATTTAAGGAGATGTTTTTCTTGGTGAATATAGACATAATCCTTACCAACCATGGTGGTTTGTCAGATCCTGCAAGATTTGTAGCCTCTGTGAGCATGGGTTTCTGTTATATCCCTGCTGCTAGCCTGTGGTATAGCCTGGCTGGGGGCCATAATCCTTCTCATCCTTCTCCATTCTCCAAGCTGGATTTTGTATGAGTGCCTGGTGTTCCCATGGATGGGATGTGATGATGCAGTCTGGAGTTCTGACAGCTCTGCCGTGCATACAGGGTGGTTATATTTTCCAGTACATGGACATAAGGTTGTTATCAAATCTTTTATAGTGAATTTCAATCACAGTGCATAGAATTCGTCATGTGAAAAAAACTTGAATAAAAATTCAGGCCTCCAAGGACATAGCTCTGATCTTCTGGAGTCAGTGTCCCTTGCGGCTGACAGGTTCCTTATTGCTTTGAGCCTCTCTAGCCACATTGATAAAGCTCAATGATTAGATAAGTCAACTATTTGACTCCCTTTACAAAGTGTTTCTGTCTTCCACGATCAACAACATTGGGACTGTGCACCAAACAAGAGTGAAGGGAAACTGCCTCATGGTTTCTGGAAACAGAAACCTCTGCATAGCATAAGCATCAGTTCAGAGTGGCTTTCTAAAGCATGTACCCAACTTTCACCATCTCATTTCACGATTTCTCCCTTCAGTAAGGACTCTTAATGAAACAGAAGTACAGTTCCAGCACTGTATTCAGAGCTGAAGCAGAATGCTAAACAGAACTGGGCAGAAAAACATTATGTTCCAACTAGAAAGGTGTAATTTTTGGGTAATTCTTACCCAGTGCCTACACATACAGGCAGTTATATTAGAAACAATTTTGATGTTGTGGTATTGATTGGTTTCAAGAACAAAATAGAAAATATTTTTTGAGAGTCTGAAAGCCAGAGGATGGTGGTAAATAGCTCCTTTTCAAACTAGCAACCTGTCACAAATATTGTCCCCCAGGGATTAATATTGGGCCCAAAGCTCTTTTGTATCTTTACAAGTGATCTGGATGATGGGACCAAGCATATCCTGATGAAGTTTGCTGATGATATCAAAATGGGTGAGGAACTGGACACTTTGGAGGGGAGAGTCACCCTGCAAGAAGCCCTAGATGAACTGGAAGAGTGGGCTAGCAAGAACAGTTTGAAGTTCAACAAGGACAAATGTAAGGTCTTTCACCTGGGAAAATATACCCCAGGAGTGCAGCACAGGCAGGGATATATCTGGCTGGGGAGCACTCTGTGGAAAAGGATCTGAAGTTGCTGGTGGACAACAAGCTTAGTATGAGTGAACAGTATGCTGCTTCAACAAAAAAAAAGCCAACAGGATGCTGGGTTGCATCAACAAGGGCATCGCCGGCAGAGAGAAAAAAGTCATCCCATTCTACTCAGCGCTTGTCAGGCCACACCTGGAATAGTGTGTTCAGTTTTTGTCCCTGCTGTACAAAAGAGATGTTGACAGGCTGGAGAAGGTCCAGAGAAAGGCCACAAAGATGATCGAAGGACTTGGAAACCTGCCATTCAAGGAAAGGCTGAGAGAAGTGGGTTTGTTCAGCTTTGAGAAGAGAAGGCTTAAGGAGACCTTATCACTATGTTCCAGCGTTTAAAGGGTATCCCTTTTTACAAGAAGTCGTATAGAAAAGAAGAAGGATAATGGGTACAAGTTACTCCTGGGAGATTTCAATCGCACGCAAGAGGAAACTTTTTCACAACACGAACCATCAGCCATTGGAATAATCTCCCCAGGGAACTGGTAGATTCTTCAATATTGGACACTTTTAAGATTCAGCTGCACACATGCTGGACCATCTTCTCTAGACCATGCTTTTGCCAAGAAAGGTTGGACCAGATGATCCTTGAGGTCCCTTCCAACCTGGTATTCTATGGCTTTGCATTTGGCTGCAGGATGGATGTCATTACTTCTGAAAGCTGCAGCATGGGGCTGTGGGGCTGGCTTGGAGTAAACATCCCAGGCAAGGTTTGTTCAGATGGTGCTCTTTCTAAGCACTTCCCTTTTTCATCCCGTGATTACAGATGTATGTATATGGAAGCATATGTTGACAATTTTTAACCCAGATTCCTTTAATTATTGTCCTAACAGTCATCTGACATTGCCATAGTGGTGTCACTGGCAGACAGTGTTGGCAGATCATCAGAGACCAGCAAATACAGGGTTATAAGTGAATTTCCTCTAGTTGCTGGAAAACGCAGCTGTTCTAAAAGACAGCATTAAACACAACATTGTCTTTAAGCATCTCATGCATCTGTTTTTAGAGATATATCTGTACAGTCACAAATTATTAGTTTTTTGGCTGACCAAGTGGGCTCTCATAGGTCAGTTAAGCTGTGGCTGCTGAACACATGCCTTCTTGTAACCTATCCTGACTACTAAGGAAAACACATTACAGTAAACCTCTCCCTGACTGTCTTCTGTGTAATAATCCTCATGTGACACTTCAAATATGAAGTGAAGAATCAGGGTTACTGGAACTCTATTGTTGACTGTGGTGAGATTTCAGATGTAGCTGCTTCCAGATGCTTATATTTCATCACCTGAAGTAAGACATTGTTCAGAACTGATCCATGATATTCAACTCCCTGCTTTTTGGTATGAATGAGCAAAGCCCACAAGAGAAAAAAACTTTGGAAAAAATACCTCTGTAGAATAACTAAAAGTTGGTAGTAATGTTTCCAGGCTCCCGGCTGCACAGTTAGCTCCAAATCCCGCACAAAAGCATAATCTTCCACTGAGACTGTATGAAATCTATATGCATTTACATTTGCTGGTACTTCAGTAATGAGTGAAGCAGTACATGTTTTTAACTACATACATCTTTTTTACATAAAAGGGAGCGTATTTGATCTATTTGTGAAATTGGGAATTATGGTTGGGCCACACTTACTTTTAAATGTGCAACTCTCTTATGGTAGGAAGTGAGTAACTGGGTCAAGACGACTCTTCAAGCAAAGGGATATCTCCTCTGAAGGAGTCTGCATACCTCTGATGGACACACATAGTGCCTGCAAACCCTTTGGAGTGCTGCAGATTGGAACTTCACCTATCCCAGGAGCAAACTATAATTGATGACTATAGCATCAAAGAGGCTTCAGTACCTGGTGGTGAGCTTTAGGTCAAAATGTTGTTTAAAAGGAAAATCAAGTGATTTTCAAAATATATATTCCTGGCAAATAAGTTACGATTTATTGCCTTATTGCAGAGAAAGGTTCTCTCAGTAATTCGAAGGCACTCTGAGCACCAGTACTGGCACTGCATTGCCTTATGGCAGCAGGAGCAAGCCACAGAACGATGAACATTTAATGTAAAGGTTGACGTATATCTACAATGAATTATTTGCTACAGAATTGTAAATAAAACAGTATTTTTAATTCACTGCCTAGGGCTATTTAAGTATTCCATGTTTGAATTATGTCCACAGGGGAGAGAAGCTAAGGTTAGAGTAACCTGGGCTGCAAATTTGGTAGCATATATATACACATTTTTGTCTGGTGGCAGTGAAAGGTGTCTGGTTCAATTTTTGACATAGGTATGTGTGTGTTTGTATGTCTGTGCACTGAAAGCTAAATGTTTACTTGTGCACGATTTAAATTCAACTGCCCAAGCCTCTGATTTGTCCCCTCATCCTTTTCCTCTGCTGTGTGTGTGTTTGCATTAAGACAGTCTTCAGTAGGTGGTCACACTGTATTTCCTCACTTTGGACTTCTCACCTCAGCCAAGATGGATGGCACTTTTTCATTTCCTATCATTCTCCTTTGCTTTACCTCTGAACCCTGCACTGAATACAGACTTTCCTCAGGGACGACAAATACTCTGAACATCGTTTCTAAGCTGTCCATGAACACAGGTGGATTTCTACCTGCAGCTAGCACTCCATGAGGTGAAGTGGTGTTAGCCCCACCTTGTACATGAGCCTCTGAGACGCAGATGTTAAAGTTGTTACTGCCTAATGTCTTTTTTGCCTTCTGTATTCAGAATATGTATGACCAGAGTACAGCATTTGCTCTTTCCTCTTATTTGGACTTAAAACACAGCTCCCATTAACCTTCAGTTTGAGATGGGAATTCATATGCATTTTCCATGTACCAGATATCCCAAACCGGACACATGAAAAATGAAACAGAGGTATATTTAGGATGCTAACTTAGGGAGAGTCTTGGGTGACTCGGTGATGTAGGGAGACTGTGCCCAGAGAAGGATGAAAACCTTGTTCTCCAGGGTGGCACGGGATTGCCATTACTGCAAATCCACCCCTTTAAGGCAATTTGAGAGACAACTCAATCTCTCTATCAAACCTGCTGTTGGAATTACAGCTCATCCGTATGTCAGGTGTTTTGTCTGTGCCTGCTTCTCTCTGAGGGCATTTCTTACTGTCAGCCCCTCTGTCCATTGCACAGTTTGAGTGTAAGGACCTCTGAGCCTGAATAAGAGAAGCTCTTCTGCAAAACCTAAAGTGTTTCCGTATCTTTCCTGTGGATTCCTTTCATGCTTTTACTCTCAGCCACAGTGTTTCCAGTCTACAGGACCTGGTGAATAGGCACTTTTTCCTGCCTGCTCTGACACACTCTTTTAATGACCTTTCAGGATGGGACTTAGGGCAAGAAGAGGGCCCTTCCTCTCCACTGTGAAGTCTCCAGCTCCTGTGTGGTTATGCAGGAAGGCAATCCCTGATGACTTTCATTTGCAAAGCCATCTTATCTCTAGATAAGGCAAGCACCACACACCTCCAAACTTCTGCAGTTTTGAGTCCTATTAGACTAGAGACCACTTAATTATGCCCCCTTTCTGTCCAAAGTAGAGTTCATCCCATATGCTGAATGAAGCTGGAAACTGGGGGAAAACACTGTAAAACTAAATATTGGATCCTGGAGTATACAGTCCATGGGAATGAATTAAGGTTTGCACAGGCATCTCCTGAATTTTAGGGTCTAGAATTTGCAATACTCTATTTCTTCAGACTAAGGAGTATGGACTAGTCTTTCTGAAAGGGAAGGAACTAACCTCTGCAGTCTGCTTGAAAATGGGTCTTTGGTTCATTTTTTTTTGCTCTCTTTGGTTATGTAATTTCTTAAGACTGACTATTCCTGAACTTGAGCACCTTCCTTGACAAGTAGCCTCACAAGTTCAAAGCTATGTGCTACAAAAGAGCACTAGTATGGAGATTAGTGTCTGGTAAGACTAGCTGTTTTAAATGCTGTAGAAAAATAGGAAGAAAATAAGCATATGTGAGACCATAAGGCCATTTATCCTACTAACACTTCTCATATGTGCTCACTCAAGCTTACTCTGACATCCCCTGGGGACTCAGCCTAATGGCAGAAACATTAAACTTCAGCTTTAAGGGAATGGACTGTGTAAGTTGGTTGGAAGGGTACCCAAGAGGTTTTATTATTTTTGCCTATGATATTTATGGTGAAGCAGCTTCAGTTTTCTATGAATGACCTTATTTATTTCCTTCCGAGACCTCTCTGTTGCAAGAAGTGTTGATTTAAAGAAACTATGCAGAAAAAAGTAAACAGTAAATTTCTCAGAAGGGTTTCCATTCTGTTTTTCCAAATGTTGTAGGCATCTAAAAATCTCGCATTGTTCTGAGAGACAGGATAAAACAGAGCTGAAAACCATTTTGGGGTTTTGGCAAAAAATACATACTTGTGGGCCAAAGAGAGTGAGAACAATTTGATATTGTATCAGCCAGGGCTCTCAGCTGGGAACAGAGATGCCCAGATTAAATGTGTTAGGTGAAGAGGAATCAAGTGAGATTCAAAAGCCAGAACTTCAGAGTCACTTAGCACGTGAGAAATTCTTTTAAGAAGATCTGATCCTGCTCCTGTTTCATTAGAAAGGAGAACACTGGTCTTCAGTGTCCCAGATGAATACCTTTATCACTGGAACTAGTGGAAAAAAGTCAGACTTCTCCCCTCCACCGATCTGGTGGTAAGTACGTGCGTGAAAAGTTCTCCTTCCTGATTTTTAGATTCCTCCTGCTTGGTTTCAAGCATTAAGACTGATCCCAGATTGATTCCATTTGCTTTTCACATGAATTTCAAAGTCTTTTCCAGGGAGTTCCATCCAATTGTAATTCTACCACTTCCTCAAGCCATTCCATCACAGTGCCTTGGAGGGCTTGCTGAGCCCAGACAAGGTGGCAGTAAGGGCAGCAGCAGAGCTGCCTTAGATAACACCACCTTTGAGCTGTTACTGCTTTAGCTTTCAGCCTGACGAAGAAACAAAGTAGAAATTAGTCAGGAGCATGAAGCAAAGCGGAGGTGCTCCTGATACTGGTGGAAGAGGCAACCCAGAGGCCTTTGGCAGAGGATTAGAGAGGCCAGCTTTTGTGTTTCCTTGGTGGATGAGTCACTGTGGCTGTGTGTCTTCCCTTTCTAAGTTATTCACAACAACATTTTTTCCCTGTTCATATGACTTCTTACAAATATTAGCTTCAGATACATCCATGAGGGCTTTGGCAAATCTGTATGAACTGTCTCTGCTTTGCTAGATGGAAGACAGCTCTGAACCAACAGCCATTTAGCCATGTCAGCATGGTCCAACACATGACCTAATCTCTCTGACAGGGTTTAAAAGCCCAAGGTCAGGCTTTGCTAGCTGGTCGTCCATTATAAGAGGAGATTCTTGCACATACGGATCAAAATAGAGGCAGATTGATCTTGCAGTTACTTGCGAAGTAAGACTGACCTTATCCCATGAATTTGCAGTATAAGAAACAACAAACCTAAATAGCATGTCAGTTCTTGACTCCATTTTTCATTGCTTCTCCTTTTCTGAGGGAGCTGCTACCTTGTCAAAACATGATATGTATGGGAGAAAATACCAAGATTAAAACCAAGAATATGTGGGATATTTTCATGCTATTGTATTTTGTGGTGGAAGATGGGACTGTTCCCTGCAATTCCACATTCTAGACAACACACCATGGTATACAACTTTAATTTGAACTTTCTCACTGCTAGTTTTGTTGTGTCAGTGTTTGAGTGCTCTGCTGAGCTGGCACTGCCGGATGCAGGTTGTTCCTTATCAAGTGCTGACAGGAAATGCTGCACCAGAAGGGTGGACACAGAGACCCTAGCTGCTGAGCACTTGCAAGGGGAGATAATTTTCTGAGTGGCCTGAGAGAGTATGGTTTGTTCATCATGTAAAAACTTCAGCTCTTGTGGTATTTCCCTCTCATTGCTAAGTCCACTGCAGAACAGTAAAAACATATGACACTTAAAAATAGGATATATCCTGAAACATTACAAATGCCATCTGTTCTCAAAGAAACAACTGGTAGAAAAAAATAACCCTGGGTTGAAACCTTGCATGAAGCTGCCATTTAAAATAAGCAAGGTTGGCTTTGTCATTTTTGTGATTTGGAGGTGTGGAGAAAGGACAGTTCAATGGCAACTAAAAGAAACAGAAATGTGGAACCAGAGCGTACGTGTTACAGACATGAAGAGGAGTCGTGTTGTGAAAACCTGTTACAGAGCAAACTCTAGCATCTAAAATCATAGTGACACTGGAAGGAATCCATGTACTGTTTTAAATCAGCTCACACAGATGACTGCAGTAAGGTGTCTGATCACCACCAGAAGGTGGTTTCTGGCAAAAATGTCTGTATTACTAGTCACAACAGATAAAGCCCTAATTTTCCAATTGCACTGATTCTCCAGAAAATAAAAAGGCTTCCACACCCATTCAAAACCATGCAGTCTGGCAGTGAGGGGTGGATCAATAGCTTAGGGAATACTGATTCCATCCCCGTATGTTGTTCCCAAATCACACCGAGGGCCATCGCCTGTGGGAACATGAGCAGATTGTCTTTGGGCTTTGACTGTTCCTAACGGTCAGCACTGCTTCTTCTGACCCCATTAGAGTGTGGTGTTGCAAAATCCTGAAACTCCATTAGCAATCTTGGTCTCTTGTGGTGTTTTGGATACCCTGCTGAGGAGTAAAGTGGGATACCTTTAGTACTTTCCCATAATTTACTTTGGCACTGGGGAAGCCTGAACGTGAACAGCCAGTAACCAAACTGGGGACTCATTTGCCTCCTTTTGCGTGAGCTCATGTCTTCAGAGCATCTATGGGCCACTGACGAGTGTGGCAGCATACGAAATCAGCAGGCCACTGTGGTGTTGTAAAGCAGCCTGTGTTGGGAGTCTTACACTGGTCAGAGATCTGAAAATGCTTTTCAAGGAGTTTTCTTGTGTTCGACACTGATGTAAAGAGCAGTAGACTTGTACCAAAGACGTGTCATGAAACTGTGCATGAGGTAAAGGGAACAAACACTGTATAATGTTTGCTTTAACATGATAGTCATGTTCCAAGGGAGTGTCCTAATCCTGTCACCCTCATTGTTTTTGCTAATCCCAATTGGAACAGTGTGTTGAGGTAAGAAAAGCATATTTTAATGAATAGATTTGATAGTGATATTTCTGACTCTCTCCTTTATTTACATCTCACAGCCTAGGAATAGCTGCAGTGATGTAATGTTGCTATTTAGAATTTTTTCAAAGCATGTTTTGAGTTTGATGTCTGTGGGATTGATAATTTTGCTTTGGAAATGAGTGCAGCTAAGGTAAAAGGCTGTGTGCGTGCATTTTCAGTCTCTGTCAGTCTATCTGAATTTGGCCTGCTATACTTCCAGTCTTCTTATCTCCAGTCTGAGCGCTGGAAGTTTTGACTAATGCTAGCTAGTGCTCAGCCTTTGACAAGCAGCTGAGGGATGAGGCAAATTAACTAATCACGTTCTCTGCTATGTGAGGGAATAAAACAGTAACCTTCTTGTCAGTGTTTGGTCCTCGCTTCTGAGGTTAAGACTTTTTGGTACGTGCCCCAGGGAATGAGTAATTCTTTTATGATGTGCTGTTACAGCAGATTTCTGCATTCTGGGAATGTGCCTTTACTGCACTGCAGCAAAATCTTGCCATGTTGCCCCACAGTGGAGTGACAAAACACTTTGACCTCGAGGGTGAAACTCACTGGAAACACAAGTGATGTGACTGGCATAGTTCACAGTGGATGGGAGAGCAAGCTTCTGATTTCATGAGTGACAACAAGACAAATCCCTCAGTTTTGCAGAAACTTTACTTTTTTGTTGGAAGTAGTTTTGTACTGGAACAGTGCAGCTAACTTACTGGCCCACAGACAGAGGTAACACTGAGCCCATCCTTGCAACGTTGCTTGTATTTCTAGTTTCAAGCTTTGCATGTGGGTCACTTATAGTTAATGGTTTAATAATCTAGCAATATTTCAATATTTCACTCTGCTTTTGTCTACCAGCTTTTTCCATCTCTTGGCAATTAAGATCTTGATCTCCTATGGCAGAATTTTGATAGCTCTCTAAAGGTGAGGTAAAGTCTTCTGTACTTTGAAATGTTATCAGTCACATTTTTTTTTCCAGCTGGCAAGCTTAATGCATTTTTAAAGCATCCTCCTACTTTAAGGTACAGCTAAAGCTGTGAAAAGTGAATATGTAATCATGCATATATATTTACTGTACATGTATCTGTTCATGAGAGACATAGACTGAAAACTGGATTCTGCCACCCCCTAAATTCAGTGGCCATTCTGCCCTACTCACAGGTTTAGATCTTACTCTGAAGTTTGCAGCTTGGTATATCTTTATAATGCATTAAATTAAAATTCTGGGTTTAGGCAATACTAAATTTTGGCCCAAAACGTATGAGTTGGCTTGTGGTACATTCCCACTGTGGGCTTCTATATCTGTATCCTATCACGTTCTCTTCCACCTCATGTTTTCTGTGACGCCTAATATTTAAACAAGTTCATTACATATGTCCGTGTTTTAAAAATCTAAACCACATTTTTCAGACTATGGACCAACATGTTAAAAACCATCTGTGATATCAGTTGCTCAACTTATGCTCTCAGAAGAACCTGCTTTACTTATAGGCGAGTGCTCTGCTCTTACAGAAAATTGAGATGGTCATTAAGTACCTCAAGTCACTTTGAATATTTCATCTGAGACTACCATTATGGATTGTATTGTACCTAATCCCCTGGGACCTTTTGGAAATGTGGCAGGGTTAGGCGCTTCTGTCATTCATTTCTGTTGTTCGTGAGCCCAAATGTGGAGTTAGGTAACTGATTTCAAGCACACAACCTTGAAAATAGGTGATGAAAGTAGTGAGTAAAATCTAAATGAAATTCAGCAGTATGAGGTTTAAGTAAAATGTCCGTTTAGATGTTCAGGTTAATGTGAATACCTGGGGAGGCTTCTTTTTCATGAAGCATTTATTCCAGATATGTTTCTTTAGCTCTCTGCTCTGCTTGGCTGAGTGTGGCCCATCCTTGCTCTTCTGTACATAAATAAGTCAAATTGTTAGATGATAAATTAGGAATTCTCTTCTGCTATTGTAATGGTCTCTGAAAAGGGCAAGAATACTTATGAGAAGAAAAAGATATATGTTTCTAGGTTGGATTTTGCAAGCCATGCTGGTATGACCACGCTGGGTGTTACCTATAATTGTAGTCCTGTAAAATACAGCAAAGCTGACATAAATGTGCAGGGGAAAATGCATGTCGTACAAGAATTCTATTTTTACAGAGTGACCTTCAGCACTGCAGGGACACTTTAAAGAGCAACATTAAGAGTGATAAAACTTGCTTGTAGAGCTCTCCTGTATTTTATTTCTTTTAAGCATGTTTGTTGATCAGTACCTTATGCTATATGGGAACTGCAAAAGAGTCCTCAAAACAGCGACACTAAGTACTGCCAACTTGAGATATAAGATCTTTAACATTTTCTCACTTCTTGCTCAGTGTGTGACTCTCCTCCCCTCAGCCATGACAAGTGGTGTGCATCTCGGTGTAACCATTCCAGTAGATGGGTTTTCTGTGGTATTTCCTCTCTGTCATTAATTTCAGAGAGAAAAACAATAAAAACTTCCTTCCCTCTGCCCAGCCTGGGCTGTGAGATTTTTAGATTAATGCTTGGACGCACCCCTTGACTAATGTAACCCTACATTCAGGTTCTTCAGCTGTGTCTTATTTTTCTGTCCAGAATTTGAAGGCTTCAGACTTTTTCAAGAATTCCAAGTGGGTTTGTAACCTTGCTGGAGCAAAAGCAATTGCAGTAGCAAACCCAGCTGTAATAGTTTCAACAAGACTGTGGACTATGTGCAAATTTGATGTGTATCCTCTGCGGATATGCAGACCCTTTGTATAGCACCAGTGCTGTTGCTCACAGTTCTGCCTGGATTCATTTCTGTGTGTCCTGAAAGTGTTGGACTCATAATGCATGCACCACGTTGTGTACATACATATACTTATGCCTGGAGAAGCATTACCCACTGCCCCAGTTTTTTAATAGATGCCTGTGAAGAGCCACAATCAGCTTTTATATATTTATTTTCTCATATTACAACTGCTACAGTAAAAAATATTAATTCACTGCTGGTCAGAAACCAAGACTGACCATAGAGACCTGAAGACTCAATTCTTATTTGTAGACAGACCCTTTTCCATCCACTTGATATGTTGTTGTCAACAGCATCACCATCTTTGCCCTTGCAAGAATGCTATGAGTTTGACATGCATAAGAATCAGGAGCTGAGTATCTCAGAGTGCCCACTGATTTATGAACATACATTTAGTTAAAGGAGGGGTGACCACAGCATTTACTGTTTCTCTAATACATATATTTTTTACATTCAGAGAGTAAAATGCTGAATGAAGCAGAGTGTTTGAGGGCACATCTGCGTAAATTGGGCCTGATAACCTCACGTTCTCTGCCTACACTGAGCACTATGTAAATTCCACAGTTCATGTCCAGCCAACATGGAGCAAGGCTAATGAAAAGTTCGAGTTTGCAAAAGTGTGTGTACATTTCCCAGTTTACATCATGGCCTGGGTTACTCTCTTGCAAAACTGCTGTCAGCCATTTAAAGTGGCCCATTCTTCCAGTAAATATTTTTGATGCCCAAAATATGTCTTTTGCTGTTAACTATTGCTTCTTCCGGTGTCTTAATGCAAGACTGTATAGATTATTAAGGTTTGTGCAAGTGTTGAATCATACTGTACAAACTGTCTTTGGCCATGTAAGCTCTTGGCTGTTCACTGAACTTTTCTCAGATGCCTACTTCCACCAGTTTCTTTCTCAGATGTTCTCCTCAGATTGTTGCTTTGGTCAAGCAAGACTCTGGGCTTGTTTCTGTTCTTCCAGCTCTTTCTAAAAATACTTTTTTCATGTGTGATTAGTCTGTGATCAGCGTTCTGTGATTTGTTGTTAATATCTTGTCATCTGAGAAAACAGCATTCTTTTGGCTCAGTTTGGTCCGTTGTTGATAGAATACAAAAATTAAGACACCAATGTGAAACAGCTCTGTGCCAGGACTGGGATAGTCCCCACACTTCAAGTTAGTATGGTTGATTTGTACTTTTGTAGTAAAAACAGCTGGTAAAGTTTCATTAGACTACTGTTTTAGTTCCTGCTTGCTACATTTATTTCTAATGTGTTGTTTTGGATCACCTTAAAAATTCCCTTTTCCTACTGGGTTCTCAGCTTACCATGTGAATATACCAGGATCCATAATAAAATACAAAGAGGTTATTTACACACTTTTCTTTATAAAATAGTTGGGATTGTCAGATTCTGATGGTATAGTTACTGACTGTCTTCCCAAGACAGCAAAGTTTCTCTGGAATAGAGGTATGCTGCTGTGCTTGGCTGATTAGTTCTCCCATTCCATGACTGCATAATTATAGCTGAAATTAAAAAAAATAAGGGAAAAAATTCCTCCTTCACTTTAGTGAGAGCTTGTGGCAGAGTTAATCAACTGCATAGATATGGTGCATGGCAGACAGAAGACACATCTGCTCATGGTCACTTTTCAGGCCAGTTAACTGCAGACACACGATAACGTTCCTACATTTGTTTCCTTTATCACATAATCCTGCATACTGAGACAAATGTCAAACCTATCAGAAACACGAAAGCTCTTGTATTAACTGATAAAGTTGCCCAAGGCTCTCAGAAGTAAATTGGAATCTGAAAGTGTTACACTACCAAGGAAAAGAAAAACCATAGGACTCAAATTATACTCGCCTATGTTTTGCCTAAGCAGCTATTTCTACGTCTCCTTTAGTGTGTGATAGAAAAGCAGATTCTGGATAAAGATTTTAATTCTCCAAATGATTTTTTTTTCTAATAAGAATTTGTATCCCTTGAAATTCAGATTTTTTGATACAAATACATTTTCCAATAAAATATATAGAATATATTTTCTTAAATCAGCTTTGTTCCTTTCCAAATATGAATAAGGGAAATCATGTGGTTTTGATGAAGAAATGTGAATAGGGCACTTGGCTGAGGTTGGATATAGTGTGGAATTTCATTTCAGTAGAAGCATAAGAAAAAGTGTATTCCACTCAGCTCCTAGCCAGGAAAGAATGTCTTTACAGAGAACCCCCTTTTCCTTTCATCTGCAGTATACAGTTTCAGATGAATAATGAGTCTTTATTATTTCTAGCTAGGAAGTGGAGACATTAATATTCTCCCAGAGAACTCACAGCAGTGACTGTAAATCACATGGCACTCTGGAAACACAGGAAGAAGTGTTTCCTTCTTTGGACAGTTTAATACAGGGCCTTCTTCGCGTAGTGTATTACCCATATTTAACTTGCATTTTGAGTAGTATTTTTGTGTCAAATAACAGTGTTGTGGAAGCTATAGCACATATCTTCCTGGATGGAGGGCTGGCAGGAGTTCCTGTCCTTGTAGGTGAGCTGTCCCTCATGGTCTGTGGCTTATCCTGTGTGAGAGCAACGAGACATAAGGCTGATATTTTCAAGCTCTCCCTAGGCATTTGCCAACTAGTTTTTAAAATGATTTATAAGGGTTAACCCCTTCTCAGCCTTGACAAGATCTACTTTATTGCCTTTGCTCACAACAATATCAAAGTTTTGGAGAAGTTTATTTTGCTTTATCCGGGGCCATTTTTTTGGGTGTGAGAGGTTATCATTGCCAATATAGGATTTTTACTAAGTAGCTGTAGTATTAGACTAAATAATTTGAGGATTTTAAAAAAGGGCCTTGTCTGATCATCCTGGATTCAACTTTAAGGGAGAATAGTTTGTTCATCTGGGATGTTTGTTTTACTGGGGACCCTTGTAGGAGCTATTTCACCTAACAGTCTTGAACAGTGATGACTGTTATGTAATCAGGACAAATTAAGACACATTTGCATAATGAGGATATATTCATCTGGAGCCAAGTCATTAAGTGGTGCTTAAATTCCTATTACAGTCTAAACTTTTAGAAGTTTCTAAATAAGTGTTAAATGAAGATGCAAGGCAACAAATGTAATCTTTAATTGTTGGGGATTTTTTTTTGCCATATTTTATACCTCTGAACAACAATTTAGCCCAATATTTTCATAGCTTTTTTTTTACATCTTTTAAAATAAAACAACTTACTTATCATAAGGGTGCCTCAGTTCAGAGGATTTTGTTGTATTGTTATTGGCAGGTGAAAGTACAGCTTTGTCATGTGGGTTTTTTTAACTTGAGGGGTTTCCTTTATGGGCAGTTTTTCTGCACATTTTTGCAAAAGCTGTGACACAGTAGTGTTGCCTGATGCCTGTCTCCTTGTTACCGCAGGCACGGGCTAGAGTAGTGGGTGGAGGAAGTGATGTTCTTGGGTGCTCCCCTGGGACCAGTGCATGATCCCAGAAAACGATACCCAGCCTTTTGCTCCCATGGTACTCATCTCTGAGGTGGATGGGGAGATGCCTTAGCACACGTGAGAACAGAGGCACCAGAGCATTGTGTTTGGGGGGAAAAAACTCTCAGATAAATGGAGGAGTTGGTGCAACACTCTGTATTTTCTTGAGAAGCTGCTATGGGGCTGGGACCTCCTTCACTGTTACTTCTGTATTTCCAAGACCTCAGCAACATGCCATCCCCATGGGAAAAGGGCAGAGGTCTGAATGATGAGGTTGCTCAGCATTGCTGCTAGTTTTATTCCCACCTGAACATTGCCTATGAAAAAACACATCTTCCTGACAAGAAATCATCTGCTGCCTGAAGCCTTTGACTTTGAAGTAAAGAGAAACCCAGAAGTTGTGTGTGTACTTGCATGGGTAAGGGAAGCGCTGATGGTTAATCACAGTCTGTGTGATAAAACTAGTTCAAAGAAAAGTTACTGTAAAAAGTCTGGCTTTGAACAGATCTGTGATGCCTCTCAAGTGGAATGTTCAGGTGACGGATAGTTTTGGCCACAATTTTTTTCTGGCTGATATTTAGGATCAGGTACATTGATTAATCATGAATGAGAACCAGAGAATATCATTTAAAAGATCATATGTGTACTCAGAGGAGAAGAGCCAAAGTCCCTGCCACCTTAGATCAACAGCTTTATTTTGAAGTCACACAGGTACAATTCTGTGCAAACCTGAGACATTGCTCTTGTTTGGCTAATATTACTGAGTTAGAAGGCCTCTATTTTGCCCTCAGAGGTTATTTCATTTGGTTTTACAAATAAAAAGTTGTGATGGATGGGTACACTTGTTATATGCTTACTTGTATGCCAGTGAGAGCTTGTAAGCCCTTGCCCTTCTTATCAAGATCCTGAGATACAGGAAAAGAAATATTTCTATCAAACATCTTCATGGCACTTGTATCTGAGGTCAGTAGTGCTCCTATTTTTGTTTATTATGACTTAATGAAACCATCCCAACTTTGAGCTGCAAAAGAAGAGCCTGGGGCCTGTGCTTGTCTCCCGGGTAGGGCAGGGCAGGGCATCCCTGTGATCTCGGATAATGCACAAAGGGGTGGTTTTTCTCAGCCTTGTTGCAGTGTGGTGTTAGCTGGCAGAGCAATGTGTTCCACAGGACAGCATGCCAGGTTTGAGGGCTCCTGTGTGCACTTTCCATCTCAGCCTGCACATTAATTTATGTACCTAGAGCATCCATGGCCAAGTGCAGCACTGTGGGTGGGCACAGGGCCTCTCTGGGAGGCCACGGAGGAAGGCGAGCAGGAGCCCAGGCGTGGTTCTCAGGGCACCAGGGTTTAGATCTGTGGCTAATACAGTATCACCCGAGCTGGAAGGGACCTAAAAGGATCATCGAGTCCAACTCCTATCCCTACACAGGACACTCCCAACATTTGAGGCCAATAAATAAATAAATTCCAGCTATGCTACAACAGGTGTATGACTTGTTTCCTGTGTTATTTTGTTTTTCTACCTTGTTGTCTCTCTGCTGTGCTGTCTGCTGCTGGTATCCAGGTCCATGAGCAGAGTGCAGATCAGTCTCTCAATTAGTCATGCTTTAAATGCAGCATGGAAGAGGTTTTTATCTATCTAATACCTTAACTGCTTCCTGGGCAAGCTCCCTAAAATACAGACATTTACCTTGCTTAATGCACGTGGAATGTGACATGTAACTTAAAATGGAGACTCCTCTTTCTCCTCAACTGGAAACTTTAAAAATCTCTGCACACCTACACACTGAAGGTCGGGCTCATATGATACATAACCAAGATCTCCCTGGGTGTTACAATACATTGCTGCCTCTGCACATCTCTGCTTTTCATCTGCTGTGCTGGGCTTTTCAGCAGTGAGGTTACTGCGGTCTCTTAGAAGTACTTTACAGTATTTCTGTAAGAGAAAGGGTGAATCTTAAAAAAGGATATACTGTCTGACTTTCTAAACAAACATAGCATTTTGGTCCTAATGCTAATCTTCAGCCTTTGCTGAAGTATATGTTGATATGATAAGTGGGGCAGTGGTCACGTCAGAAGGACGGGATATCATCCAGAGGGACACAGACAAAACGGAGAAGTGGGCCTGTGTGAACTTCATGAGGTTCAACAAGGCCAAGTGCAAGGTCCTACATCTGGGTTGGCATAATCCACTGTTTCAATACAGCATGGGGGATGATGTGATTGAGAGCGGCCGTGCGGAGAAGGACTTGGGAGTGGTGGTTGATAAGAAGCTCAACATGACCCAGCGATATGCGCTCGCAGCCCAGAAGGTCAACTGTGTCCTGGGCTTCATCAAAAGAAGCATTGCCAGTAGGTCGAAGCAGGTGACTCCCCCTCTCTACTCCATTCTCATGAGACCCCACCTGAAGTACTGTGTCCAGTTCTGGAGCCTCCAACATAAGAAGGATATGGAACTGTTGGAATGGGTCCAGAGGAGGCTACGAAGATGACCTGAGGGCTGGAGCACCTCTGCTATGAGGACAAGCTAAGAGAATTGGGCTTGTTCAGCCTGGAGAAGTTTCTGGGTAGACCTCATAGCGGCCTTGCAGGGACATTTTACAAGGGCAAGTAGTGATAGGATAGGGGATAACAGCTTTAAACTAGAAGGGAGAAGGTTTAGGTTAGACATTAGGAAGAAATTCTTCACAATGAGGGTGGTGAGACACTGGCACAGGTTGCCCAGGGAAGTTGTAGATGCCCCCCTCCCTGGAGCTGTTAAGGCCAGGTTGGATGGGGTCTTGAGCAGCCTGGTCTAGTGATAGGTGTCTCTTTCCATGGCAGGAGGGATGGAACTGGATGATCTTTAAACAGCCTTTTCAACCCAAACCGTTCTATGATTCTGTGACAGAGATATGAAGAGAGAAATTTCCTTTCACAAAATATAGACTGTCTTCTAATTCTCCCTATTATGGCAAGCCTTAAATCCTGAAGTCCTATTCAAATCCTCATTTTGGTTATCCAGTCTCCTTACCAAAAATGACATAATGCTAAAATGCAGTAGAGGTAAATAGTTTTAAAACCGTCATAATGTAGGGCACTATAAGTACTGTTATAATACAGTGATTCCTAGTTAGTGGAGACAATACAACCAAAAACATTGCCGTCTCTTTTAATAATACCTTCAAAAAATGTACGAAGGATGAGGAAATGCCTTTATTTGGGTGAATTTCTTCCCAGTCCTCTTTGCTGGAGGAGGACTTTGCACCTGCTGTTTTGTGGCTTGCTTCTTCACAATGCCATCTCTCCGTTGGTGTCTGTTCTGGCACTGTTAGCTGAGATAAACACATTACAGAAAAGAGAAAAGGAAAATGTGGCTGCTAGGGAACTTTGAAAATACATCAAGTCTTTAAAGCAAATAAATCATGGAGATGGAGGACTTACAGGAAATGGAAATGAACAGAATGGAAAAACGTGGTTAATAAAGGGAGTTTATGTTATACCCAAGCTCCACTAGATTCTGACCACATCAATTTTGTTTACCTTGGTGCTACATGGTTCAGAATAGAGTTCAGCCAATGACTTAAAGACTTAAGACAAGTCTACTAAAATGAAGTCTGAATGACAAAGGTTGTGAAAAGAGGGATTTCTGTCATTCAGGATATCAGGATCTCCTTCTTTTGTATACAGCTGTACTTCAGGTCACATCACTCTCAAATCTAGGTCTCTTTATAATTGCTAGGAAACAGTGATGTAAATTTCCTTAGTCTGAAACTTTCTTGAAACTTGAGACCTGTGCTAGGTGTTCCAAGGTCTTTGCTCTAACCTTTTACAAGATACTCATTGTATTGTCAGTCTTTCAGTTATATCTGTACTTATATTGACTGAATTTTTAATATGTTACTGCTAGACAAAGAAAGCATTTTTGATTGCAGTGCCACTTTTCAGTTCATTTGCAATGGTAATACTTCTCATGGTGGCAAAGAAGAAACCTTTCTTATCCTCTTCCTCAGATAAAAAGTGGGCTGTTGGACTAAAGGACTCATGAAGGAGACCTTTGGTAAAGCTCCTGTTCTGCTGTTCTCTCATGTCTTGGATGAGTTCTCTGAAAATCAGCAAACTGCTACTCTCGAAGACAAGAAATCTCACATGAGAAACCTTGATGATAATTTTGTCAGAACTGGTGTTTTTCTCTGAAATAGTTTTTGACAATCAATTTGTTATATTCAAATAACAGACCTTCTTCTGGAGAACTTTCTGGTAATCTCTCATATGAATAGCTTGTGTAAAGAGTCCTGGCCATAACTGGAAGGCAAGTTATAGTTCCAGGGAATGGGAGATGTGAGGATGGATTGCAGTGCTTTTGGAACAAGTTAGAAGCAAATGCTCTGCACTCATTTCAAAGCAGACCTTTGCAATCCCAGCATTTTCTCACCTCTGAAGAAAAATAACGATTGCCGTCCTTATCAAACTCTTATTCCACCATGGTATCATATCTCTAAGTATTGCAAACCATGGAAGGTCTGAGTGTATCTTCGAATAATACCATGCAGCATTGCCCCATGGAATATCCGTGATTCAGTGGTCTCTGGTTTCTAATTCAAGTCTCAGATCTTTTAAAGATCATGACATCGTTGAAGATGAAGGTTATAAATAATTTTGGGAGGAGCAGATTTAAAGTAGAAAGATATTCTCTGAGAAGACAAATTTAAAAACATAAAATTGATACAGCAACAAATGTATCTGAAATGTCTAAGCATATCCCAATCAGTTTCCTCTTCTTGTATGAAGTGTAATCTTCTTTTTCCAGAATGCTGTGGCTACGTTAGAAAACATGGATATGTCAGTTCTTAGACTGATAATAACATAATGGCCTGAAGTCCCAGTGATGGCCACTGAAGTGCTTCTTCACACATCTCTTTGGAGTGCTCGGTAAAGACAATAACAATCGCTCTTGGAGGGCCACGTGAGGACAATATGTCTATGTAATGGGCCAAATTGGAGTTCTGCTCCTCACGTATCTCTTGTAAACACACATTGGAGCAGTAGTCACTGGATAAATTTATCATTATGATCTGTTAGTCAGAACCACTGGATTATTGATACAAATGTTGTTTGTTAAGGCCAGCTTTGTAGGGCTGGATCTCTGATTGACCAAATCATATTGTATTAACAAAAGCAGTTCTCTTCACAGAAATTGCATCTCTTGGCCTTTTAGTGAAGAAAATAACAGGCTTCAAAGATTAGGCAAAAAATGCAACCATCACAATGTGCAAGATTGCATTGCTCAATATTAGTGTTCCACAGAGGAAGAAAAAGTACTACAGTGGTTTTCTCAAAGAAAAAAGCACAAACAAAACAGACCTCTACCACCTCTTCTGATCAATAATCATTTCTATAAAATCTCAAATGGGCAAAAATGTTGCCTCCAAAAGCTAAAAGAAAACAAGCGGGTGCTGAAATGATGTGGCTTAGGTTTTCTGAAATTCTTTGGAAACACTTGTGTCTTAAACATTACTTTTTAAGCACTGTATGTCAAGTCTCTTTGGGCAGCACTCTATTACTGACTCAATTAATGTATTACCTAGGCTGTTATGTCTTTCCAGAGCAAAGACACAGTCATATGCTTCACATGTCTGGTTTGAGTGGTGGCTATGTGGCTACAGCTGCAGCCGCAATAGGCTTCCCACAACTCTTATTAATGCCATGCAATTCAAAAGACATTGGTCTTTTTTTCAGAAGCCACTGTACTTCTAGGAGTACCTTAACTAAAAGGCTGAGCTCAGCCAGGTTACATGTGGGATTAGGTGTTGCTGGTGCTATCATAGGCAAAGAGTCTTTGTACCTTCTCACATCTCTCCTCTGAACCTCTCCTTCCAGGTGTTCCAAGGCTTCTGTCCAGCCAGCTTTTTGGTGACTCCATTTGTTTCCTTAACTCGTACTCTTATTTTTGGCAGATTCCAGGCCTTTTTCCTAAAATACACTTCTCAATACAGCAAGTCATTGATTTCCTTCATGTCAATCCAAACTATCAACTCCAATGTGTCACTTGTCCAGACCCTCTTATTTCTCTATGTTTCAGTTCTGTTCCAGTTGAGCTGAGCAGCGTGTGTGCCGTAGGCTTTAGCATAATTGCTCTTACAGGGCAGAACTTTCATTTGGCAAAGCACTCCTTGCATTAAGGAGCCATTTCCAGTGATGGCCTACGTAGGGAATATTATGAAGAACTTGAAGAAGCATTTGACAGGGTGAAGTGAAAACACTATGCTCTTCTAAACAACGTATTGGACTGTAGGGTGTTTTTTATTTTAAGAGAAGAGGTTATTTTAGAAAGTTTTTCCTTTTTTTCTAATGCATTTTTTTGAACTTCAAAAGAAAAGCCAAATATTGTGTCTTTCCTGGAAAAAAAACTTTCTTGGATTTCAGGTAAAGGGTATGAAGATATTTGGATATGACAGTGCTAAATGTATCTAATTTTTTACAGTGTTGTTATTCATTCTGTATACATTTACTTTTAAATTATAGTCAGATAGCAGTAACATTAGATGTATGTTAATAGAATACCCTAAATTAGGCTGTGTTCCTGCTTCCCCAACATGCTTGTTTCAGGATGAAGTTCTACAGAAACAGTGTGTGCTGTTTTGGAACTTAATTTCACAGGCATTAGGAACAGGAAAAGGATCTTCCACAGACTAATGATAACTGGGAAAAATCCATGTAGCAGAATGGTGAACGGATAGTCACAGCCCTGAAGATCAGAAAGTAGTTCATGACACACACATGGACTTATAATATGGTGTTTAAAATGACACATTCATCCTAAAGTAAAGGACATATCAGTACTGTGCTGAAGAAATACTTCCACTTTTCCTGCTACAGAGTACCTATAAAGCAGTACTTTCTTATTTCTATGTGTCTTTTGAAATGTCTATGTTCAGAACATTCCACAGCTGGAAAGTCATAGGTGGGCCTGCAGCCCTCCAGAGGAGACAGAGCAAGTCAAAGGACCTTCTTAGGCTGTGATGGGAAATGGAGAACCAGACTGAACCAGACTTTAAGTGTAAACTGGAGAGGACTTCGCTGCCAGCAAGACATCCTTTGAGGCAGTTGCAGCTCAAAAGACTGTTGAAGTGAGCAAAGCCAGAATTTGACAAGAAGCCAAGAAAAAGAGTATCTCAGGTCAGTTAATCTACGATGTTGCATGTGGGGGATCTATGATACGACTCTGTCTCTGCCTGC
Source organism: Dromococcyx pavoninus (assembly GCA_033558185.1). Classification (NCBI taxonomy): domain Eukaryota; kingdom Metazoa; phylum Chordata; class Aves; order Cuculiformes; family Neomorphidae; genus Dromococcyx; species Dromococcyx pavoninus. The sequence continues at coordinate 3,422,938 of JAUMJL010000138.1, read as the reverse complement.
TCTGAAATAGTGTAATTGAAGGAATGCAGTCTTCAAACAGATCTTTGCCTGAATGGTAGTTGTTCGGGCTTGTTAGGCACCACTGATGTAGGACTTGGAAAACTACTCCAGAAAAACCACGGAGCTAGTGAGAGAAATAGTTGTGTAGCAGCTTGTAGAGCTCACAGGGAGGGGTCTTTGGAGAGGGATAAGGAAAGTATGGAGCGGGAGATCAAGCTGTTCAAAGGCACGAACCAACTCCTGTACAAGCAGCAGCTGAATAGAGTTGGACTCCACCCTGTCAATGATGGAGTAGTGGGAAAAATATTGATAAAATCATGAGTTTGAGCTGCTTGATGACTTGAGGGTGTCTTCAAATATAGTATGTTAGGTGACATTTAGGCACTCCCAAAACCTGAGCAAACCTTTCCTGTGCTTTACTCACAGCTTTTTCAACTTGTCTCAGACACAACTGAAGATACTTACTTTGCAGACACTTGTAAAGTCATGTTAGGAGAGGATGCAGGAAGCAGAAATATCCAAAACTAAATGGACAATGGAGTTTGGAATAACAAATATTTGAAGGGGTGAATTGAAATCATGGGCAACACCTCACAATTCTGAAGAGATTTCAGTGCCACGGTGGTGGTATTTCAGCACTCCACTGATATGACAAAAACAAGCACAGAGAACTGTAATTATTGAAAGAGGAATGCTACGTCAGCTATTTTAAAGAAAAATATCTCTCACTGACACGACAACCCTATGCAGTGCTATAGGCTGGGGACAGAGTGGCTGGAGAGTAGTCAAGTGGAAAGGAACTTGAGAGTGATGGTAGACAGGAAACTCAACATGAGCCAGCAGTGTGCCCAAGTGGCCAAGAAGGCCAATGGTATCCTGGCCTGCATCAGGAATGGTGTGGCCAGCAGGCCTAGAGAAGTTATCATCCCCTTATACTCGGCACTGGTCAGGCCGCACCTTGAGTACTGTGTCCAGTTCTGGGCCCCTCAGTTTAAGCGAGGTGTTGAGATGCTGGAATGTGTCCAGAGGAGGGCAACGAAGATGGTGAAGGGGCTGGAGCACAAGCCCTATGAAGAGTGAGTGAGGGAGCTGGGGTTGTTTAGCCTGGAGAAGAGGAGGCTCAGGGGAGACCTTATTGCTCTCTATAACTACCTAAAAGGAGGCTGTAGGCAGGCAAGGGTTGGTCTCTTCTCTCAGGTGATCAGTGACGGCACAAGAGGACATGGTCTCAAGCTTCACCAGGGGAGGTTTAGGCTTGATATTAAGAAAAAAATTTTCACTGAAAGGGCGATTGGCCATTGGAATATGCTGCCCAGGGAGGTGGTGGAGTCATCGTCCCTGGAGGTCTTTAAAAACAGATTGGATGAGGTGCTTAGTGCCATGGTTTAAATGACAAGTAGGTTTTGATGTTGGGTCATAGGTTGGACTCGATGATCTCAGAGGTCTTTTCCAACCTTGTGATACTGTGCTACTGTGCTACTGTGCTACTGTGATCTCCTCTGTATTTTCCTCCTTTTTATCACACAGTCATGCCTACCTGCAGTCTGCTTTCCCCAGATGCTAAAGAATAAAGTCCTCAATGGGTAACGAAGAAATTAAGAAGTCTTAGCACAAGAGGATAATAGCTGATGTCAAAGTTATTGTCTGGCATCCCAGCAAGGGTACAGGGTTGATGTATTTCTGGAAGATACCTCTGTGTTTTTCCTTTAACTTCTTCTAGCTTCTGACAACTCTTGTGTAATTGCTCATTTCACAAATCTCTAGCTATACCAGAAAAATTTGTTGCCCTGAGGTCGAGATTCAGTTGTGTTGCACCATTGTTGAAGCCTGTTCTCATTTCTGGTTCTGGCAGGCTGGCTACCTAATTTCAATGAAGGTGAGCAGCCCCAATCCAAAGACATAAGCAGAAAACTCACAATGAGAAAACTGGATCATCTGACTGAAAACCTGAACATCATAGCTACATGACTGTAGCTTCTACAGACTTTGAAAGATGTGATAGACATTGCACTGAAAGTTTCAACTGATTCATAAAGAACACTTCTGTGACTAACCAGGTTTTGAGTAGGTCTGCTGACTGGATTTGTTGATCCCTTGATCATGGATTTCTTTATGTCAGTAAGAGACAGCACTAGACAAAATTTTCCTCCAGAAGCAGTCATGTAGCTCAGAGTCCAAAATTAGTCCCTTAATAACTGATGATCCAATTTAATTTACTCTTTCAATACTATTGTTACTGGCCCATGTTGGTGAAATAAGCATTTACTCTGAACAAAGTGATTCAAATCCTTCCAGACAAAAAAACAGAGCTCTGCCTGACCTGTGGTATGCTGGGGTTGTCATGGTGTGTCAAAAGGCCCAGGAGAAGGTAGAGAGAATTCCTAAGTCATTTGCAGTAAGGAAACTGTCATCTTATGATTAGGTTTTCCTTAGCACTCTAGAACAAGCTGCTTTTAGTTTAACAGTGAGAGGCAGGTTCATATTTATTTTATTAAACTCCTTTTAAACATGATGCAATTTATTTTTCCAATGTGAAGATAGTCTGGTAGAGTGTGTTTTTTAATAAACCACTCTTGGCACATATTAATCGCATCTGAATTGAATTCACATAGAATTTCTCCTCTGGGAGTACTGGACCACATAACACTGAAATGGCAACAACTGGAATTACACTTAGTTTTCATCAAGTGTATCTGAATGATCTTTGTTTCTTGCCTTGGCAACAGTATCAACGCTCCTTATCAATCCTTCCAAAAACAGTTTCTCCTATTGTGGTTCCATGGCTCTTTTAATTGTGAATTGGGCTAGGCCAAATTCTTACTCAGCTTTCATTTGGGAAAACACTCCTACAGAAATGTCTTTGTGAACTTTTATAATAAGGGCTCAGTAAAAGTGTAAGCCAAAAGATTTGGTCTAGTTAAAGAGCTATAGAAAGCTACATCTCTCAGTTGTCCCATCCCTCTGTTGTTACTGTTTTCTCCAAATTGCTAGTGATGAGCTTTCTGTTTTGGTATGCTCTGTCTTTAAATTCTGTTATTCTTTCTTGGGTTTGTTTGTAGCTGATTATCAAGTTGAAACTTCTCTCATTCAAGACTCTTTACTATTACACTACTTCTGACATTACTGACCTTACATCTCAGTAAATGCCTTGCAGTGAGCGACACTTCCATCCTCTTCTTGGATGCTATATTTGTAGGTTTCTTCTGGTCATTACAGTCCTATTGAAGGACGGTGTGAGAAGCTGCTGAAGACTACCTCTCCATGACTTCACATCTCTCGAGTCCTTTCTATTTTTTCCTTGGTGCCTCCAATTAGGGTACATGACAGCTTCTATTTTCATGAGTTCAGCAAGGACTTGTGGACTTGTGGAATAGGTGACATCCATCAGGACAGGAAGGTGTCTGGCTCTTTTTGGGTACGCTGTTCAGGGTGTTCAGAGCTCCTGAGACACCCTAAGCACCATCACACGGGCATACCTCAGGAGGACTCTGAAAGAGAAGCCGAGATGTAGTCACTGTGGCATAGTCACCAGCCATGCGTTTATATGTGGTCTGTATGGAAACAGTTTTGATGCTGGAGTACTTTTCTCCTGTGAGTGTATGCACCTGTAAACATAGTCAGTCAATCAGAGGCTGCATGGTGCTGTGGATAATGTAAGATTATATGTATTATTTAGGCTGTGGCTTTGCCAGTTGTATGGTTTATAAACCATGTGGATTTTCCTAGAAAATAACTCAGTAGTAGTAATCAAGAACTATTTTAGGCAGTTTTTGGACATATGTGGGAACTGTTTTTATCTGTTCATAAAGGCGAATGGTTTAGTTAGAAATTCTAATTTTTAGAATTAAAAGGCGACCATAAAATTTCAGAAAGAAAATAAATAACCTCATGGAAGGCTAAAATGGAAGCCTCCAGACTTTCCGGGGCTTCAACCCAGCTTTTTGCTCCCTGGAAAACTGGAAAAATTCACGTATCTTGTGTCACAGAGCTCTTATTTTGGTGTTGGCAGGATGAGAGAAGAGGAAGCTACAAAAAAGTCCTGAGTTTCAGGTTGGAGAGTAGGCAGCCAATTTACAGCAGGAAGAAGAGCTTTATCAGGTAGGTTGAATTGTAAACTGCTACTGTTTGGAGTTACCTGCAGGACTGGGATGTGTTATCCTGTAAATTGCATAAAGACAGATGACTAGACAGAGGGCGGGGAAGCCACAGGAGACATTCACTTATTAAAAATCTCTACAATTTATTGTGTTTTGATCCCAGCTAACCCACTTGACATCACCTTCACACCTTCACATGGTAGCAAGGGTCATGTAATATACAACTAGAAGGTTTCTGTGAATCTGCAAGGGAATGTTATTGGCAGTTTTCCTCTCTAATTTACAAACGTTTGTCCAAGAAAAGGAAGAATAGATCTTTAATTCAAAACTCTCTTATCTGTGGCAAAATATTTTAAAAAAAAACAAACACAAAAAACGTTTTGGGCAAATGCTGTTCTAAATCTCCCTGAGTTGTTTTCTTTCTTGTTTTGTGAGATTACTTTGTTATCTTTGTAGGGTTTTATCAGTATAAGGTTTGTAGATGTAGTGAGGTAAGGGTCCTATTGTTAGTATTTTATTCTAGCAAAGCTCATCAATTTGTTGTGCTCTCTTTTTTTAAATTTAATTTCACATTGGCTGCTTCTTTTCCAGGGTTAGCAATTGGCTCCACAACATTTCTATCTAGAGTTCTTTGAAACTGATGTGAATTTGTCTCTCACAACTTTTGACTTAATATTGATGTTGTGACTTGCAATGAGAGCTCTGGGAGAGGACAAGACGAGGTGTCCAGCCTTTATTTGCTGTGCAGCCTATTTTGGCCTGTGAGTCTCAGCTCTCATAAAGTATATGGACTCCGATTTGCCTTCAGCTTGTCAGGAAAGCTGCAACCTTCCTGCGCATCCTCAGCCCCCTCAAAGAATACTCAGGAGGAGACTCAAGTAGGGAAAGAGAGTAAGGAATTTTCAAAGGGCAGCAACATATGACCTAGTTTTCATTGCTTTTTGGTGAAAAGTGTTTGTCTGACTGCCATTTCTAAGTTCACAGTACTTTTTGCCATGAACTGTGTTACAGAAAATCCTTTTCTCTTGCTGCCTGCTTGTACATCTACCTGGTGGAAAACTTTCTGTTGCAATATTCAGCTGACAAATCGAAACATTTAACAGAAATATGTATTGGTTTTATTGACGTTTTCATTTCAGATATATTATATTCCATTCATTTATGTAGAAGTCAAAAAAGGTAATGATTTTATGCAAACAGTCCTTTCTGGCTTTCTGAAAAACATTCTAAAGAAATATTTATAGAGGACCTGGTTTCATGAAATATTTTGAAGTTGTGACTTTCAAAAGTTGTTTTTAAGGGGTTGATTTGTGGGTTGGTTTTTTTCTTGAGTAAAATCTAGATGTTGGTATCTTGGAATTTATTGCATTTTGGAAAATTCATCTCTTTGTAATGAGAAAATTTCCCGTCTCTTTTTTTTTATAAGGATAATAGTGTTCCCTCCAGCTGAGAAACTACCTTCCACTCTGCAGCTTTCAAGCTGTAAGAAGCATTAATTGAATGTAATATTCTTCTTTGCTTCTTTACCTACGATTACGTGTAGTCAAACAACAGTGTTGTTTTGCCCAAGAGTTGAATGTATTTCAACTGAAGATTAAATGAGTTATTCTACATGGTGACACAGAATTTTTTGTATTTTATAGTTGTTAAGAATACTGATATACTAAATCAGAGAGCTGTGTAATTATATGTGTTTAGCTTGTACCATTAAATACCTGATTTCTACTCAGTCTGAAACCCGATGGGTCTCTCAAGAATCTCCAAATATCCAGAGCAAGAGTTAGAAACTGAAGAGTAATACTGCTGAAAAACAGACATTACCAGCATTGCAACATGCTGTACAGCTTTTGTATCACACTAGAAGATCTTGAAATGAAACCTTGATTAACTAATTTTTGGTGATTTTTTTTATTATCTCCTTCTTGCTCCTTCTAGGATCTTTCGAGTTGGTAAGACAAGCAGCACGTTGCAGAAATCATCCCAGTAAAACAGAGATAATACTCTAAAACACTCGTTTTGCTTACTTCTTCTAGTTATGTATCTGGAACATGTGTAATAAATTGTGGGGCAGCTTAAAAATTTTGCTGGCAATTTTTCGGGGTGCCCTTCCTAATGGCTTGCACTCCTCATAAGGATCAGGCTCAGATATCATACACTGATTGCCAATACTTTTTTTCTGAGGTTCTTGGTCTCAGGGACCTCTACCAGCCTGATTCAATGATGTTCCTGCAGCACTCTGAGTTGTGCTACAGAAAAAGGGATCAAGTGGGGTTCTCTTTTGCTGGGAAGGCACCACTGAAGAGAATCCCACTGTGGAAAAAACTGAGGAGTGATGTTTTCTAAAACCAAGCACTGTGACTTAAGGCATTGGAAAGCTCTCAGGAATGTAGGTCTTGACAGTTTTTGTTTTTTTCATCATAAAGAACAGCTTTGTAATTTTCAGGGGATGACCTGAATGCAAGCAGGTGTTCCAAATTGGCAATGTTTGCCTGTGACCTTCCTAGCTAAACTTCAGGCTGGATTTCCGTCTGTGTTTCTGAAATGGACTCTACTGGAAGAAGAGCCAAAGGACTTTGCCTCTCTTCATGCTTTTTATCTCCCTTTGGCGATTTTGTCATTATGTGGATCTTTTGCACTCACTGCACTGCCTTGCTGCACCTCTGGGTAGAGCTCTGAGAAGCAGACCAAGAATGTCCAAAGAGTGTTTGTGGTTCCATCCATGTGAGAACCTGTGTTGTGTAAACAAGCTGGTGAGATTTTAAATAAATGAAATGAATGTAGGTAGTGATGGTTTTATTTTAGGTGCTGAAGACTATGAAGGTAAGAGCAAGATGTAAGAATTAACAGTTTAAAAATATTTAAACTCTAAAAGAACAAAAGTATTTGTGTGCTGAAAGGAACCAGAAACTTACGTGTTCACTGAGATTCCAGATATCCCTTATAATGATGTAAAACACTTAACTGGAAATGAACCCTGACCCTTGGCTGTCGTCCTGGCAGCAGATTTGGGCTTGTGATCTGGAACAATATGCAAGGTGGGCTTTTAAGTCAGGGATAAACTGCAAGTTTATCAATTTCTTCTTTTCTTTTCTTTTTTTTTTTTTCCCACCTCCTGACAGACTCATCATGGATAGACATTCCCTCCCACCATTGGCAAAATAGGTGTGCTGAAGGCTGCTCCTTCAAGACTTCTAGTAAACACAGGGATCATTCACTAGAAATCCCTTCCCCATCTGTGGATGACACACAGCACTCCAGTAGGAAATACCTTACTCTTCTATGTCAAGTGGGATCCCATCGTTCTCACTCATGTGGCCAGGATCTGTCTTCTGCTTTGTTGTTGCCTTCCAGAGCACATTAGTGAGGTGCATGAGGGTGACCTTCCTTTTGCTCACTTTATGAGTGATAGCATGATTTTCCTAACAACCATGTGTGGTAACTCAGCATGGTATTGATTCATTATTTCAGTTACTTACGTCTTCCCTGCCAGTAAGGATAGTCTGACAACATATTTTGGTGGTCTGTCCTACAGATTCTTTTTTATGTTTTCTCAGCAGGCTAGGCATTTATTGATTTGTTTGGGGTTTCTCACAACAACCAGAGGAAAATATTTTGAACAGTATTTTGGACAATGTCTGCCTAAAAAGCTGTACAGATTGGCAAGGAGAATTAAGAGACCTCAAATAACTTTTAACTCAATTATCAGGATATATCCTAAACTGAAGGAATATCTTTTTAGATAGACTTGAGAAATCAGGCGAGGAGATATTGAACTATTTTGTTTTTATAAGTAGGACTCACTGTCAACAAAGATATGCAGTCTCTGGCTTGACTGTGCATTACTTAGGTTGGATTCAGGAGGAAGGACATAAAGGAAAAATGAGTCTATAGATGTGGGCAGCAGTTAAGTCTTCAAGACTTCCATTGATGGGCCTGGTAAGAGTAGGACTCCTAATTATAATGAGCAGAGAGAGAAGATTCAAGGCAAAAAGGAAAGTATATATGAGACTATTAATGAGCAGCTGGCTCAAGAAAAGTCAAATTTGTTTTTTTATGAGGGAGACAATCTTTTCACTAAATGTAGTTAATATATAAATTTTTTTGGCTGTTTTGAAGATTGGGATGGGGAAATTGAGGATCAATCTAGATTTATCTCTTTTTATTAGTGCTATGTTTTTGTAAGAATATATGGAGATTTCTTTCTCATAATAGGCACTCTGTATTACTTGGAAAGTGATCAGGAAAGGATTCCCTGCATACAGAAAACACCTTCCAAACTCAAGGTTCATTTGCCAAGGAGAGAGAATCAACTGGTGCCGTAATGACTTCCTGATTTTGAAAAAAAATTGGAAGGGCATGGTGAACAAAGAAAGAAATGTTCATAAATCCAAGGTGTCCTTGAGGAAAACAAAGCTTCTAAAGCTTAGAAGATAAAGCAGCAAGCTCTGAGACTCAAGGGGGCAGAAATTAATGGCAAATGGGAAAAGAATTAAAAGGCTTCAATCGTCAGTAGTTTCAAAGGAACAGTTTCCTTTGTTTTCCTTGCCTTAAATGGAGACTGATGTGGATCCTCGAGAACTAGGCTTAACCTTGATGCAGAGTCTGAAAAGATGTTTGAAAGAAACTTTTGTGGCTCTTGACCCCAATGATAACCTAATACTGAGCATGATGTTGCACAGAAGTGGTGTCAGCCTCATAGACCAGTATTGAATATGCCCTTATGATCTTTTCAGTCTCCTGGAGACACCAGAAATCACCATCCCCCCAATTCGACTTGAAAGGGATAATGGAAAGGAGAAGACATCTGGGACTCCAGAGGAGTGAAGCTCTCGATCAATCAGTCAGTTTCAGCCTTTCAGAGCTTTATTATTCTGGCTGTAAGAGTGCCACTGCCGAACCGTAGCCATTGGAATGTTCAGCTTCTCATCTTAGAGCATGTTGCCCGACCTCCTGCTCTCTGTAAGGTGATGCATTTCCCCCTCAATGTTGTACCTGAATAAAGTGAGATGAACAGCCCTCAGGAGCTGTCTCCGTTTACTGCCGAGAAAGCACAGACAACTGATTTATGTTATGCCAAACTCCTAGCTGTTTGTGGTTAGAGGAAAAGTACCCAGCTCTTGCTCACTTAGGCTAGGTCTGAGTATGATGAAGAAAAGAAAAAAAGAGTGAGTGCTACAGTGAAGGCAGTTGAGAAATAAGTGCAAATAAAGATGGCAGATCCTTACTGCAGGCTCTGTAAGGCAAAACATGGTGTGTAGATGTTACTGGGTTAAAGGTATTCACTGTGATACCATTGCCGGTTGAAACCTGTTGGTACCAGAGAATATGGATATAACTAGTGCAAGAGTTATACACGAGGGTAGCAGAGGTTGATATGAATGGCCACCACATCTCATTCCCTGGTGTCACTGGCTGTGATGAGCTGCAGGATGAGTGTCTAAGAGAAAGGAAGGTTGTGGGCAAAGAAGAGATAAAGGTCTGTGCTGACCAGGAGGGTGGACAGGATAAGAGGTGGCAGAGTGAGGAAGTGTCCAGTGAAGTCAGGAAAGTAAGAAGGTGCAGGCTTCCTGAAGAAGCTTTCTTCTAGCAGGGAAGTTTAGGCATGTCCATCTGAGGGAAACCGTGTTTATGTCCTGTATGAGGCCCACAAAGCGACTTCGTGAAAGACAGAGACAAGGTATGAAAAATATTTTCAGAATGGTGTGGTGTTGCTATCTGGGTCATTGGGCTGAGGTCCAAATTGCTGAGTAGCCCTAAGAGAAAACAGGAGGTCTCCAGCTTCAAGTTCTTCCTCTTCACAAGGGTTGCAATGTGAAGGGAGGACAGTACTTCTCCATGGCAGAAGCAAATCTGACTCAGTAAGTACACTGTTAATTTCTGTCCTTTTCTTTTGCCTGTGACCACTTCTGACAGTGTGTAAAATGTGCTGCTCTGTCATTCACTTACTTTCCTTGGAAATGGAAGATGTGCAAAGCCTGTTGAAGAGCACATGCATTCCAGAGGTTTAGGTACCATTTGTGAGCTCTTTGATCATTTCTTTTGAATTTCTGAATATATCTACTTTTGCAACCATTCTACCAGCGAAACAAAATATTCTATGAGAAGTGTCTATAATTCCCAAACAGGGAGGTCGTGTAGCCCAAAGATTTTCAGACTCCACATCACACTGGAACAGGCCAGTGGGAGGCTATGCTGGGGACATCTAGCGGCTTCCATTCTAGTTTGGAAACAGTCTCTAAGTGTATCTGACTGCTCTGGTCCAAACCTATTACCTTGGACCAGAACCAAGATGGCTTCTGATTCAAAATCAGCTGCATCTATGTGAGTGGAAAAAATAGATGAGGGTGATTTGGGCATAGTGACCTCTGAATGCTAATGAAAAGAGAAACATATTTGGCACCATTACAAGTCAGGCTCTCTGGGAATTTCAAAATTGTGTCTTTTTTATAACAATAATAAATTTGTCAGTTATGTGGGGAAACATTGTGAAAAATAAATGTCTTCTACTGCATTCAGAGCCATTGCTCCAAATCCAGTGAGATAATGACCAATAAAACTTTGGGCTGGGAGGTTGAGTTCTGCGTTACTAAAGCCTTCATTATGTGTGGTTTTAGAAATTGTACATGTGTGCCAAATTGTCTCATTGTTCTTTTGCTGGTTTATTATTTTGTCAGTATGAAGTGGCTCTGATTCCAGCTATGAAATGCAAGTTTAGTTTACATTGATCCTGCTGCCCGTGCATAGATTGTTAACATAGTTGCAGGATGCTGTTAGGAGCAGTTAGGTTTTATTTGCAGCTGAACCTTACTGTAATATATTCCTTATTGAAACAAATTATATCTAAGTTGAAATGTACTTGATTTTTTTTTTATTTTCATTGTACAGGGTTGTAATTGAGACCCCCAATTTTTTCAAATAAGAGACAGTCGGGAGCCAACCTACTTGGACATCCCAAGGGGAATGTGACTTTGCAGTGCCCAGAACTACATTGTTAAATGGCAGTCCCTGCTGTGAGCCTGTAGCATAGCATTCATAGTCTAACCGTACTGCTCCTGTCTTTGAAGTATAGACAACATTCTTCATAGGTGTTGGGCTGAAACTCACTGTTAGGTTATCTGCTGCAGCTTCTGCGATAACACAGCTTTCCTTTACAACTTTGACAAATCTTTGACAATTCCCTGTTTGACAGAACTTTACATTTGGCCAGGCTGGAATTAAATTAGGAGTTCTTCTACAACCAGGTTCAGTTTTCAGGACTCAGTGAAAGTACTCCATCCTATGAGATGTTAGCATCTAATTCTGTAGCTACGTCACCTTACCGGTCCACTTGTTGGTCCTTTAAATGTTATACATCCAATTCACAACAACAATACTTCCTATGTAGTGCTTTTTTTTTTTCCTAGCCAGGGTACAGTTTAAAAATTATGTGTACGCTAGCACCCTTCATCAGACCCTTGGAGGGAGAGGGTTACAGACACAATGAATTCAAACAGCATTGTACGACAGCGTTGTATATGTGAGGTCAATTTGTAGTGCGAACAATGCTAGGCCAGGAAAAATGTAATACCTCAAGCTGGAAGAAAGCCAATAGATAAGGACACATGCTTGCATAAAATTTCTACCCAGATAAATCACAGAATATTTTAAAACACAAGAATGATGTGCTTCCTAAGAAAAAAATCAGGAGATTGTTGGTGTAGTGTAAACCAGGCAATGTTCTGGTAACACCAAGGGTCTTTTTCACAAAAGACTGTGAGGACTGTATATTAGTGCAGCATCATTAATATATCTCATCAGACCCAAACTGAACTCCTTGAGGGACTGTGCCACGTGTTTTCTCAGCATAGATGGAAAACTGCTTGATGAAATGGTGTACATAGACAGCATTAAGCCTTTGCAGGGGAACTGGACACAAAGCACATTAAAAGTAAGATCTTATCACTATGCTGACAGGAGGGTGGGAGATGAGTTTGGGATAGACTGACTCCCACCACACTCTGCTCTGAAGGATACCTTTCTGGGAGGGCAGCAATGTATTGGTTGTGGGTCTCTACCTCAAGTAAAGAAAGCTCAATGCTGACAGTAGCATCTGCCAGAGGATCAGGAAATGGAACTTGTTATTCTCCACTACCTCTTTACTATCTCTGACACCTTGTCTGTGGTGCACAGTTTCAGCACAGGACTCTCATATGTATGGGGCTGTGTAAAGGGTGTGCTATACCAAAAGGGTAGAGAGAGATTTGCTGTTCTCCATAGCAGGTTACAGCACAGTTGTACCACTGTCCTGCTGGTTATACGCATTTGGAGTAATGCCATAGCCTTCTGTACTGTCCCCTGGATGAATACAGGCAGTGGTGGGGGATCAAACCCTTCTTTTTATCTAAGGAGTCAGAGGCAATTGCAGTTAGAGGATTTTAAAGGAGAAAACTGAAAACAGAGGATTACTTGTTTCGTCTGATTTTAGAGAGAGATATTAAGGTTTTGAATTTATTATATCTGCTTGTTAGATGCAGTCAAGTTTACGATGATTAATTTTAGAGAACTAAAATATAAAACCAAATCACATAAAACCAGAACCAGCTTTCATCCTTTCCCAGCCAGCACATTGTAAACAATACAGTATTAGAAAAATGATATCTGATTTTGTGTTACTGTTTCTCATCTGAGGATGAGCAAACATTTGCACCCATGGGGAGCAGCATTCCACTAAATATTTGGAGATCATCAGCAAAATGCAGAAAGAGGACCAGATGGTTCCCTGACATCTGTATGCTTCTGATAACCCAACCCTCTCTCCTCCATGGTCAGGGAATTTTTTCCTTAGTCTTCTGTTCCTTCCCCTAATGCTGGCCAGCAGGCTACAAGCCAGGTGTCCCCTTACAGTTTACTCTGTGTTTGCCAAAAACTCTAGTATGTCCAAGTGCTGGCAAAAGTCATCTCCTCTCTTCTCATCCCCTTCTTCCTCATACTCCTTTCTAGGGTCAGACACAAGTCTTCAGTTACCTGCTACTGTGGCTTGCCATGTTGTACAGCCCCAACTCAAGAAAATGCAAGTGTGCCACGGAAGTCCCGTTGGATGTTTTTGGCAAAGAAGCAAAAGGGAAGGCTCACTTTGAGCCTGAGAGGTTTAAAGTTTCCGTGCTGGTCTCCAAAACCTCTCTGGGATCAGGGCACTCAAATGGGAGTTTTACATGGGCTGGGTAGGCTTGGGTCTGCACCACATGAGGGAAGTGAGTGGTGGGAAGATGGAGAGGACTTCAGGTGGAGGCATACATCCTCCATAGCTTGCTGTGAGCTCATTGGTCTCTGCTGGAAGGTGAAACGTTCAACCTCCCTCCTTTTCTGTTTTTGCAATTTCTTTGCGTACTGCTAATTTACATCTCAGGCATAGAAGAAATCTTTGTGTTCAAATGAAAAACATAAAGCTTCACTCTAGAGGCGATTAAAAATGAACAGACAAAATATTATAATATACTGAACAATATTCAGATGCTTTTTTAACTTTTTCCAGAAAAAAATGTCTTCGGATTTCTGTATCATTACGGAGATTATTCTAGAGGGATTTGATCCATCAAACAGAACAATATAATGACTTTTGATCTTTGCTGAATTGGTGAGAGAACAGAAATAAGAAAAAAAAGAAGACAAGCAGCACAGAAGGTAGAAACTGTCGAGAATACACCAGGAATTTCTAGAATATTTTACACATCACAAATACGCACATGTGGGCTGTGAACTTCATAATTGTTACAGGAAATGCGGGGGGGGCATGGCACTAATTTCTCTTTAGACCGGACTCTGACAGTAGAGCAAACCCAACAGAAAGGTCCCCAGGAGTGTTTTACAGACTCGGTGGCCTCACAAAGCAGAGCACTGGTGTTGTAGGTGTTGTCCAGGTGTCTTCATATATAGCTCAAATGTCCAAAGGCTGTCTGAAGTTGGAAATGGCAATGGCAAATTATGTCCCACAGCAGATGCTACCTGTATCTCAGGTGATAAGACTAACTTGATAGAAATGTAGCCTTCTGCCCAGATCCAGTCTAGACCAAACTTATACTGCTGAGTGCTCCACTGTTGGAGAGACCTTGTGTCTGTGAAACTCTGGTGAGAGACTCTATTTTACCCCTCTCCTCACACTATTGAATATCCCAGTGTTACGTCACATACAATGGATGGTAGAATAGAAAGATAGAGCCCACGGTTCCCTGTCTGCCACCTGAAAGTTGTCTATCTGGCCTAGGGGTAGTTTCTCAAATCTATGCTTCCTACTTTTCCTATAGCCAAATCACACTAAACAAAAAGGATTTATTAAAACATAAACAGAAGAGAAGTAGATGGAGGCAGAGAGGAAGCCACTGGGATGGGCTAATTTTCTCTTGAAATAGTGCAATTAGGTTGTGTTATTGTTGGACTTCGTCATGGAAAATAAGCCTTGAAGAGGACTTTAAGGGATCATTAAACCATCTTTCCCTCTGAAGGCAAGTGTGACTGTATCAACATGGTCTCTGACAGATGTGTGTCTAACTTCTCCTTAAATGTATCCCGAGATGGAGGCTTTAAGTCGGGGCCTCAAAGGTTAAATAAGCATTAACAAGCTATAGCAGCTGCAATTGCTAGACTTAAGCCTGTAATTTAAAGAGCTGCAAAAATTAATCATAATTTAAAAATATCAGTGCGTAGGCTAATTAGCCAAGCCACAAAGCTAATTCAAAATTAAGCTCTGTAGAAAGGTGAGACAGTAAACATTGTGGTCTTGCCTTTCCTCACCGCCCCCCTGAAAACTGAGTGCTCTCTCTGTCTTTTGTGATTCTGATTTGACTAAAGATGCATAAATGTCTTAATACCTTTTGGTAGTGTGGAAGGAGGAAAGAATGCAGTCAGAACCGAAGGCATTCACTGTGATTTTATCCTTGAGTTACAGTCTGCCTTCTTCATTTCACATGGGATGGAGGTGAGCAGGTGGTGAGTGGTAAGAGAGGGACTAGTGAAGTAATTAGTCAACTTCTTACCTTCCTAGACTTAGGAGGTGCTAACCTCCCCTCTATGGGTTTGCAAAAACTGCTGCTGAAAATCCATATTTATTACTAGCTTGAGTTTATCTGTTTTAAGTATCTGCCCAACTGTTTTTCTTTTTTTGTGCTTACAACGGCCTTCTTTTAGCATCCTTTCTTTTCAAAATTGCTGAGGGACGTATGGAGAAAATTATTTGTGAACTGTATGCTTGACTTCAGAACTAGGTCATGAGTTATTGCCAGAGAATTTGGTCCTTAAAACTGAATTGTCATCAGGAATCTTTGAAATTGCTTGGAAATATGCTGTTAAAAAGTCAATTTGTTTTTTACCTGGACAGCTTCTTATCAGGCTCTGCAGGGATTTGATTCCAAGTCCAGTACAGCAAGGCTAAAATTTGGACATGTTATTCTTGTTTTATAGCGTGGACTTAATTCAGTCACTTACCTTCATCTCTCTCTGATATTTCACTGCACAGCCAATGTACTTAAGGCTATAAGGTTCTGAGTTGAGTGCATCCTCTACAGATATAAACCCCTTTTCTAAAACGGGAAAAAGAGAAGTATATTGTCACTGACAGCTCAATCTGAGCTTTGCATCTAAGCAAAATCCCACTCCGTGTGCTAGGCAGGAAGTGAATTGCAGAGCTTCAGAAATAGCACAAAACCTACATTCTGCTTGCAAATGTTCGGTTCATAGCTCCCGCAGGGGCTGTAACTCAACCCCCTGCAACAAAGACAGCAATCTGTGTGTGGAATAACATGTAAAAAGCTATGTTATTATATATAAGCACAATAAGGCTGCCTTACAGCAGGTAGGAAATCTTGTAATTGCTTGGAGTGTGTGTTGGAATGTTGCCTCAATGCAGAGCGGTTGCATGGAGATGGAGCTGAGCATGGCAGAGCAGGACCTTGAAGGCTCAGTCTGGTCCCAGGAAGCTGTAGTTAGGTCAAGGCTTTGTGTACGCTAAGGGGAGGTGAGCCAAAACCCAGCATCTTCAGCATGGCAAGTGAGTCCTGGCATTTACAGCTAATGAGAGGTGTCGAAGTAGCTCTAGGCAGGCTGATCTCCCTCCAACAGAGTCCACTTTGCTTTGGTTTTGTTTCTTGTGCAATGGGACTGCGTTTAAATTACAGTAGGTCTGTGGAGTGTAACCTGACTCTTTTAAAATGACCCAGAAAAGAGGTTCAGCTGACAAAGCACACTTTTTTTTGCAGCTCCCAGGTCTGTCACTACCTTTCTTTGCAGAATTCTGTATTTCTAAAACATAGTTTAGGCAAGAATACAGACTTAGACAGTCTGCATAAATGCATGCCTGCAGATTACTCTGGTAGCAGTGACTTCACAGTGTGGGACAGGGCATAGAAAAAGCCAAGGTGAAATCAAACCAGAAAGTTCTGCCCTCCCCAAGCTGGTGTATGATTAAGTTCATGAGCTGGATTGTGGCCAGCACAACTGGGTGAGGGAATTGGCATGGCGAAGCAACATGCCGGCTGCAGGTATGGGAGACCTACTGGCATCCTGCAGGTGAGCACACACACAGCTTCCCTGTTCAGCCACTGCGTGGGCTCAGGAGCATCCCCAAAATATCATGCAGGGCACAGTCTAGCCATGTGTGTGTGTGTCATTTGAGTCTGATGCATTGCCTCTAGGGATAAGTAGGAAGGCAGAGTCCAAGTGCCCTCTCTGGGCTACTGATGGTGGGAAAGGATTGGAGGAGAGGTGGTAGAAATCAGTGTCCTAATTCCATCAGTACGGCACAGATATTGGGTTTTTTTGCATCTCTGACGTAGTCAACTGCATCAACAGGCTGCTGAATCTACTAACATCTATCCAGGGAGTGTTAAGATCATGGAGGATCATATTGCTTTTTTGGAAGGCATGAGTTTCTAGCACTTACTGAAAATTTGCAGATGAAATCATAAAAATCCTGACATTTCTAGAGAAGCAGTGAGAAACAAAAGAGATGGGCACATTCATGCTGTGGTATTCTGTCATCACGTTTAATGCAGTTCATAGTAAATGCATGTGTGTCTGTGTATAAATAAATATACACGAGATTTTTTGTTAAGTGGTTTCTTTACCTATGATTCAAGGAACTTTTCTTATGAAAATGAAGAAACCATATAGTTTCATATCACCCAAATTTTCAAACCCATTGTAAAAGAGGTGTTGTGGTAGCTTCTGTCAGAACATCTCAAGAACAAACATCTGAATGTGGTTTATTCGGGTGCACCAAACACATTTGGTTGCAATTATGGATATTATAAAACTTTTTGGAATGTCATTCTTTATTTGTCTGAATGGAAAATAAATAAGCCCTTGTTCATTCTCACCTCAAAAAATAATAATCTGGAAATTGTTTTAAATGCTAGAAAACACCCGTAGGAGATACAAAAATGGAGAAACAGAATTGTCAGCTTTCCCGAATGATTAGTCCTGGATTTTAAACTAGACAAACAAAATTTCATCTCAAACAATAATTTTCAGAAAATCATGACTAAATGAGAGGACAACTTTCTACTGGCCTATTTTATTTCATTTTATTTTATTTTATTTTCATTTATACTGCATGGTGTCCTATTTCATCATTAATCCTACAGGAGAATTCAATGTGAAGTAGGTGATAGGAAGGCAGTCCAATGGAAGTTTTTTTCATCTTTAAAAACACAGCCATTCACAGGATGCTCTGGTTTGCTGTTCAGAGCGAAGAGAAGGAGACAAGCACAGGATGCTTGAGGACTGGACCTTCACCACCCATCAACAATTCCTGCTGTGCTGTGGACTACTGCCAGGCAATGGCAGAGCTACACTTTTGGGGAGGTGGTGATGATACCACCCTTCCTTACTTTGGCAGAGCTCCACGAGGATATGTCTACAGCCCAAGCTAAAAATGGCCATTTTCATCAGCAGAAGAAGTTTTGTACTTCTTTTCTCACTGTGTGTAAGAGTTTTCTCTGCGAACAGCTTCATTGATCAATGTAGAAATGAAGGTAAGGAGCTGACATTTGCCATCCTCTCTGTAGAGAGAGGAATGCTGGCTTGGCAACCTCAGGAATGAAGGAAAAAAATGAAATTGCCTTGCTTCCCTTCTGCAGAGCAGTCATTAACCTTGCTAACAGGGAAGGAGGTAGCTTTTTTAAACCCCATGCCTGGGGAATTAAACATGCAACTACTTTTAATGTCAGCCTTTATGTTTCCGATTAAGTACATACCCTCCTGAAAAATGTAACTCAGGTGAGCAGAGATTCAGACTGTGCATCCCAAAGGACTGAAGGAGGAAAGGGGTTGCAAAATAAAGGCCAAAACCAGCTGTGTACGGTAAAGGAATATCTACATGTTTTCATGTGTAAATGTGAATTTGTGTACACATTCAGTATGAAAAATAAAAGGCCATTCACTAGTGTCTTAATATTATACCTTAATAAAATGACAATTTCCAGAGCCAGTCATGGTTTTAAGCCAGATCACAGCTAAAAATATTAAGGAAAAGATCACCACAGCAACAATCACATTGCTTCCCTTTTGCAGAGGAAATGGAAAAACACTCAAAATTTGCCAACCTGAATAAATTATCCAGATTATTAGAACCATAAGTAAAGCTGTATGTAATCCAAAATCTGTGTGTGCCCATGAGTGTATGCACATGTTAACTGGATTGCAGCCCATTAAATATCTAACAAAGGGGACATCTTTGAAAATAAAACTCAAGAGAAAAAAAATAGCAGGGTTGTATCTTAATTGGCCAGCAGATACCATGCTCAGTGTGGTGCTCACTGCAGCACTGAGAGACTCCAGTCCAGCTGCTGGGCTGGTATCTCCTGCCTATGGTGGCCTGGAAATTGGATGGAGGACACTGGTGCTCTCTTGGTCTTCGGTGTGAAGCCAGGAAATTACTAGTTTACTCATCCTGATTTGGGAGTACAGACACATTCTTACTCCAGACTGGCAGTGGTTTTTATGTGTTGCATGCAGTTTGCTTTACCAAAGTAAATTGTCTCTTTAGGCAGAGAGGAAAGAATGGGGGTGAGAGTATGTGGGACAGGAGCAATGTCGTCACTGTTTGACTTTAAGCACCTTCCACAGGAGTCTGCACTGGACACCTCCTCTTACCAGGCTGCCCTTATGGTCAGCAGAGAGAGGCTGGATTCTTCAGAGGCAGACCAAGGAAAGATGTGATTTAGAATAGTGATAATGATGTCAAGATCTTTGGTAAGTTTAGGATGCATCAAAACCCCCAATATCATGTTAGGGAAGATCAAAAGCATGTGGCTTTTGAGTGCAGAAAGACAAGGTTAGGCATGGAGTGTAAATGCTGTCTTTCCATTTGCATTTCTCTTGCCTTTACAAAGAGTTCTTGTTTAGCTGTTTGTTGGTCTAACACTAAACCCTGAATTGTTGGCCAGCCAGAGTGCTACCATCATTTTCTGGCTTGGATTTCTAGCTAGAAATGTCCCCCATTTTTTCTGGGATCACACATTTTAAATGAATGGTGTGTTATTAGTCTGTGTCTTCAGCCTTTTACGCTTCCCAGGCTCACAGATACTTTGCAAAGGAGGTTTTTTAATTTTCTTTTATGCAGGCCAGTGCAGATTAGTGCTCGGCAAGATGAGGTAAGTCATGCCAATTGTATCCTGGATCCGTTTTGAGTATCCGCAGAACAACGAATCTAGTATATACTGTAATGCTGATACATACTGAATTTGAGTAATCACCCCTAACTGATAGCAATGTGGCTGAAAATGGTTAAGATAGCTGCTGTCAAAAGCATATAGAGCTTTTCCCTGACTTCTTGTACATGCCCTTCTGGGTTTTTGCGTGCCAGTGGCAGAGGGTGTGCGTGAGAAAAGTAGAAGATTTAAGATTGATCATGATTGCAGAGCATCTCTGGCTTTCACTGGTTCTACCTCCAGTTTGATGTAAAGAGCAGTTTATGGTAAAATTGGTAACTCTGCAACATTCTGCTTCTTGTTTTTTTAAGTGCAAATTTTAAAATTTACTTGCCAATTCATTTGAGGATCACTGTGGGCCTATCCACCCTTGGCTCTCTTTTCTGTCTTTTGATATCTACCACCTTGCTGTGCCCACTGTGGCTCCAAGGCTGGCAGCCTGCTGGGCTGCAGAGCCTCACCTCCTGGCATGTGCTTTGGGGCAGGATGTTGTGATTGCTAACAGTGACATTCAACTATAGCAGAGGGGAAAACTTAACAATGGCAGCTGGAGTTGATGAATCCTACATCACCCTGGAACAGAGGTGGGAATCCCAGACCTCAGGGGGTTTTCATGGAGATCTGCTGCAATCTTGATGTGTGAGTGACTAGAGGAGATGAAAGCACATCTGGATGGGCTAAGGAATACATATGCACTAGAGGTTTTTTTGCGTTATACTTAATGCAGTGCTTGCACATTAGGAGTTTTTTCCCATCTCTTTTTAAGGCTCACTTGTTTTTCTGGATAAAGAAAGATATGACTGTTGCATATGGTTAGATGAATGTCTGCTATGATTCTCTTGTCATATGCTAGACCTTTAAAAATAAAGTGTTCCCCAGACTGTAGTCTAGGAGGGATTGCTATGCATCAATGCAAGATGGCCCTTACAAGAGAGTTACACGCTTGTTTTTCTCTTGTGTAGTTGTTATTTCTTTTCTTGCTTGTTTGATTTAATTTGAAGCAAAAGTTATTCTGGTTGTAGGCAATTTTGATTTAGCTGTTCAGGAAACAGAACAGAATTAAGTCTGTGGAAAACATCACTGAGGAAAACCTACAAGAATAACACGTCATTTCACCCACTATCCCATCAAAGCCAGGTCTGGTCAGGAACTCTCCACCCCAAACTACCCATTAGGAGGACAAATCCTGAACTGGATGATAATCCATACCGATCTTTTTCCTTCAAACTCCCTTCTTCCAAAATTTGGTCCATATGTTATAATATCCTGGTCTAGACAGCTGAATGGATTCCTAGCTGCAAAACTGATATCTGGATTCCTGATAATGAAACAATATCTCAAATATCAGGGATGTATCTAGACCAACTGTGGGACAGATGCTTCTACTGTGTATGTATTTTTGTCACAGAATCAGCTCACTTGCATTATAGTTTGGGATTGAAAAGCTCAGTAGCAGATAAGTTAAACTTGGCCTTACAGAGTGGCTTCTTAGAGGGCTAATTTATTCCATTTGTTGTGTCTTCCTGTCAAATACGACGGGAAATCAATGATGAGTAGGAGGTCCCTAAGCCCCATGGATACTTTTCCCTGCAAGGTGTCAAAATCCTGGTTGGCTGTTTGTTTTCTCATATTTTGCTAATTTACTAATTTATTTAGGAAGGGGATGTGAAAGAAGGAGGCTATTTGGGGCTGAAGTGAAAAATGAAAGAAAGGAAATTTGGCAGTGGTTCTCAACTGGAGCTGATGGAAGGCCTCCAGAAACCTGTCCCTTACGTGCATTCCCTGAGCTTGTTGTCAACTCTCATGCTTTGTTCTGTGCTCACAGCAGGGTCTCAGGGGAACACAGCTGCTGCAGCTGCTCATAGACCAAAAGGTGACCTTTTGAGTAGCCGAGGAATGATACATTATTTAGTGCGTTCCTGGCTAAAATGGAAATTAAATGGTTTTGTGAGCAGAATGATTTTTTATCCTTTTGCTTGGTTGCGTCTTCTTTCCACCACACAATAGTGTGGTGTACACACCCCTCCTCATGGTTTCTTTTGGGTGAAGCTTTTGATAAGAATGGTATTGCACTTTGGAAAACACAGACTGTTAACTAGAAAGACCCTACTAGCCAAATGTAATAAACCTCAGTTTAGAGGTACTAAGCTTGCAAAAACAAACTTCTATTTAAGTAATGAGTAGGAGTAAAAGTTTCCTGATGAAGTATATGTCTCTAGACTATCAATTTATACTGGTAAGTATCATAACCAGCTGTTATTTCAAAATGAAGTATTTTACTTCTTTTGATTAATCAAGAATCTCTTGGAAGGTGCCATAGCAGGACATTAATTACAAGGATGCTTAAGGAATAGAATATTTATCATTTGCATATTCAGAGGCTTTAGCAACTGCCTCCCAGTGATCTCTGATAACCAGGTACTTAGGCACTCCGCGTATCTGTTGGGTAAAGGAGAGAAGGCAGATGGGAACAATTTTTCACAATGTCTAAGTTTAAATTTCCTGTGTGGTCTTCCACATACAGATTTAAAGAACTTGAGGTTGGAGCTTCCCTCTCCTGCTGACTGTGAATGAAGACTGCAGTATACTCTGCTGCAAATCCACCTGCTCTTGAACTTTATAAATACCTTTAAAAATAAGTATTTATCTAATAGTGTATCTTCCTTTAAAGTTTCCAATATCATTTATGAATGCTTGAAAACAGTATTACTCACATGTTGCAGATGAAGAGAGCAGAATTGTCAAAGTAACAATTGAGCTGAGAATGGCCAGTGTTCCCTGAGAGATGAGCACGTGAGGAGACCTGGGGGAAGATCAAGTGATTATCAGGGATTTCACTGAGCTCAATAAGCCCTGAAACATAGGAAGGAGAAGAAATGTGCACAAATGAAGAGATGGTCAGCAGACCATGCTATCTCATCAGAGAACCAACTTTTCCATAAAATTACAGTTATCTGCTTCAATGAAATATTTTTATCAGTTGAAGATTAGATGGAGTAAGGCAAATAACCAGTGATTATGTAAGTAACTACAAGTGTTTCAGTTGCCTGTTTGGCATTGTCTTAATTGCTACAACAAACAGCAGAGGATGATGAAAAATTACCTTCCTCAGAAGATTAACTGCATTTAAAATAAAAGAATGAAACCCAGCTCTATGATTTCTAGGATCAAAATTAATCGAAATGGGCATGACTAGAGAAACACAAACACCTGGCCAGCTTTCAAGACTTGTTTCTGGTGTATTCTTACTCACTCTGAACCCTTATTTCCAACCACAGTGTCTGCTCATCCTGTCCTTCAAACCAGCTTCCCCCGAAGGATCCAGCAGACGTGGTCTGAGAGAAAAGCTATGTACAAGCTGGTAAACATTCACTGCAGGGAGTTCTAAGTGCTGTGGGATTTAGTCAAACAGCTAAGTACAATCTTCTACTATGACTCATCTGGTGTAAAACTAGTGCTAAGTATTGTACATAATTAAGACAAAATTATTACAGTGAGATAGCACTTCTTTTTTTGGAGTGGTTTAAGTCTTGAAAAGGTGTAATGTTTTCAGCCTTCAGAACTGTGAAGAAGATGAATAGTTCTGATGGGAGTTCATTCTAAGCTATACCATGGCTACAGTGAGTTTAGATCATAATCTGCGTTATTGCTGAAGCTCTGGATGCACATGTCAGTCGCCTTCATGAAAGGCTGTGTTTTTTCTGAGAACAAACACAACCTTAAAGTAGCATTCATTAAATAAGACTTGCAACAAAGGTCTCTTTAGACAGTCCAAGGGTTTGCTTATAATCATGCCTACAAATCATGTATTTTATTTAGAACCACATCTCTTAAAGAGGTGCTATTGGTATTTCAAGTTAAAGGCACAAAAATTTATGCAGTCCAGCACAAAAAAAATGCCTGAGACTAGCCCTATAGCTTGGAAAACATGGGAGCAGAAGGACAAAGAGCTGGCTATAGAACATATTCTAACCTGTTACAGTGAGACAAGGCTCAACTCAATTGCTTCCCTCAGTATGCGTGGACGTGTCTTCAAATACGGACATTTTCTTATCCTCTGTTTGAGAACGTCGGTGTGCACCAACCTACAACGCTTTGTTTGTGAAGCAGTTTTTAGCTAACAAAAACATAACTGTGCCTGAGCACCCACCCTATTCACCAGATCTGGCTCCTTCTTCATACAGATCAAGTCGGTGCTCAAAGAAAGACATTTTTTTGTCAGTAGAAGATGTGAAAGCAAAAATGATGGAGATCCTCAATGGCCCTTCAGAAAATGATTTGTGGAATAGCTTTGAATGTTGGCACCATCATATGCAGCCGTGTATTGACTCAGAAGGGAACTATTTTGAAAGAGATTGTAGTGGATTTTCTTAATATGTTAAATAAAAAGACTTACAGGCACAGTCTCGGGGGGGGGGGGTTGTCAGACCTCCTATATTTACCGTTGAATACAGTAGAAAATATTGGCAACAGTATTGTCAGAGATTTATAGATTCTGCATTTGAACACTGATTGTCGGCAGGTACAGAACTGAAGGTTTAGTCAGACCTACCAATGGCAGAAGTTAAGCAAGTAGGTCATTACAACTTGCCAACTTGCCCCAACATTTCCTTCAGAGATCCACAATTCAGTTTTGCTTTTATGAATGCAAGTTTTGATTAAAAAGTATTGTGCTATAATGAAAACAAATTTAGCTTATTGGTTGTTCAAAAGCGATTTATTTGGATTACTTGCTTCTCATTATCCTTAATTTTTCTTTATGGTGTTATAACATTGTTTCTGTTCAGTGGTTATCTGTCTGTCTTGCAAGCAAGGAGTGAGAAATCACATAAGATGGTGACATGGAAAATTTTAAGGGATAAGACCTGAATGAACCCTTTTCAATGTATGTATTCCAGTAGATGCTTTTGTAGGAAGTTTATGTTCTTATTTGAAAATACATTGGCTGCTTCTTCAACCTAACACTACCACCACTTTTCTCATAGTTTCCTAACATGCTGCTTGCACCTCATTTTCATGCACATCTCCAAGGAATTATCAAAGTCACAGGAACTACAGAGTTTCAGGAGGAATCACAGACAAATAAGGCAGCTGGGTCAGGATATGTGAGCCACAGCCAGATATCCCCTTCTTTTTGTATGAGTTGAACTAACTGTAATCTTTTACAAATCTGAAAATTAAGAATTCTAGGGGGATTTCTGAGAAAAATTATCATTTAATATAAAAGATAGGTCTATTCACGTTTGTTTGCACTGTTATTTTCTGTATGAGTTTCCAGTCTACTAGTGAAGCAGTAAATACTCCCTCAGCAACCAGCCATTGATGTTATGAAAGGAAATCAAAAGTAGTGTAAGGTTGTGAGTGAAAATGTCTTGAAAGGAAAAGAGGGAAAGATCATACTATTCCTGTGATAGCTGCACAAGTTTGTGAAGATTACGGCTGAGAGAGAGATAGGCTAGAGAGAGATCAAGGAGTCAAGGAAAAGATATCTTCCTGCAGAGCTTCATCCTAGCATGCCTACTTGCAGGCTCACAACCTAAAACTTTGCAGATATTGATCTTTTAGGGGCACACAACCAGAGGTGGAATTCCAGGAAAGAACGGATAAGCCTGAAATGGAGAGGGCACCTGTTGACTGTGGTTATTACCTTGGACTTTGTATGACTTTGACAGGATTTACACAGCTTCTGGACGGGTGAGAGAAATACTGTGCATGCCAATTCTTCATAACATAGGGTTTTGACATTAGCTGAGTAGCCAGGGACCTTCCTGTGCATGCCTACTGGAGTAGTGCCCCTGATGCAGTGTCTCTCAGCTGATCTGACTTTTATCTTTACTCCAGCCATGAGTTCAAAAGTGCAAAAGGAAAAGTATTTGTATTCCACTGTGCAAGCTGACACTAATTTTATGAATGCAGCACCGTACTATGCAAAGAGACAGTTATGTGGAGCATTTAGCAGGCATTAATTTCTTCTTACATTCTCCTTTTTTGAACCATACTGAAAAGGCTACAGTGGGAATAGCAAACGAAAGAACTTGCAGACTTCACAAAAACAAAAGCCTGCAGCTTGTGCTGGATGGGTATATTTGGCACACATCTGTGATTATGAAATTACTTTTAAATTGCTTTTGAACTTCATCTGGATAATGATTCATCCTTTCAATTTCCTTTCTCCCTCCAGAACATCTGCCATTAACAAACCAACCAGTTGTGATGTTTTACAATCCACATTTCAACCTACTTCTCAAACCATTGCACATTTCCTTAAATAAGCAATTACTCAGCTTACTTGCAAAAATATAAGGTCAGTTTTGGGACTGAAAGATGGATCAACAACCATCTTTGGAACGAGTCAAGAAAGAGTTACACTAGAGACTTGTTAAATTGCAACATCACGTTGCAGAATTGCAATATCAACAGGCAGCTTAAGTGTTTCTGTACAAACAGATATTGTACAGGCTTGATTTGCTTGAGCTGAGCCCATTAAAGGGTTTAGGCATATGCCTAAAGATGGAATTACTTACACGACTGAAGTTAAGATGTGCTTAAGTGTTTTGCTGTGTATGGGCCTACACGCTACATCTGTGTTTGTATTAAGAGGAAAAGCTGTTCTACAAGACATTTGGGCAATTTAAGATGTAATTCTGTTCTGAACTGGAACAGGAAGCTTTACCCTGAAATGAAATTTAGGAAATCTTTAATTCCAGAAATCTTGTAATTGATCGTACTTGAAACATTGTGTGTCAGTAATGTTGAAATGCTTTGTGACATTAAGATTGAAACATTGCATGTCCACATATGTTACTTAATTAATTAGAACCAACTGTCAACTAAGCATGCTGGGATTGCCCGAGTTGTGTATTACTCACTCCCTGGATGCAGGAAGAGCTCTAATCTAGTCTAGCTTCTTGGCTGAGGTGCAACGCTCCATGAAAACTGTTGTTCAATCAAGCACTAAAACAAGAATATTAATCTACATATGGTGTAGAGTAGGACATATTAAACACTGTTCAGCCCAAATGGCTTTATGTAGGGACATCTCAAGTGTCTCGTAGCAGATCTTCAACAGAAGTACTTCAAGGATGCAGGGCTTGTGACTGTAGGCGGTTTGGGTCTTCCTTGGATTATTGATTCTCTCCTGGATGTATCCAACATCACTCCACACTGCCATGGCAGTTTGGTCGCAGCACAAATGGATAACCCTCATTTACAACTGAAGCTGCATGTGACAAGCGAGCCCCTCTGGAGGTGAAGGCTGCAGCTCTAAAGCAGCCAGTCTAGGTGTAGGACTGAGCTGCAGCTGCTTAGACTCAAGCTGGGTTTTCACAGAAAATATAAGGTTTCCTTCCCTGAGCTCCCCAAGCCTGTCCTCCTGTAGACGTTCCAGCATACAGTACATGGAGACTGCAGCCTGGCTGCAAACTTAAAAGTAAGGAGATTAAATCAAAGCTAAATATATTTTGGTCACTCCTTACTAACTGTTTTACCGTACTCAATTGTCATTTTCTTGCAAATTGTTTCAATGTTGTGGAATCCGCATTCCCTGTAAGGAGACCGACGCATTAGAAAAAATTCAAGCAGCTCTGTGAGTACATAGCAAGAATGGTTGACAGAGTCTTATCAGACTGAATATATTGTTTGCTCTCCCTGTCTCTAGATACAATGGCTGTTCAAAAGGGAGTATCTGCCATTAGTTTCTGAAAGGAGATCACACAAACAATGTTTTCTGCTTTTAAGTTACTGTCCCTTTTCTCAGTCTCATCCTAGGCCAAGGGATTTTCTTTGGGTATGTAGGATTGAGAAGACAAAGTGATACTGAAGTGGTTGTTTTAGAAAAGTCTCTTCTTTGGCTCAAACATATGCCAACTATGATGAAATTCATTCAGACAAATACTTTATCTAAATTGGATTTTCCTTCTTAAGTCTATGGGTAGTTATGGCTTTCATTTAATGTCCTGTCTTTTTCTTATGGGTAGAAACAAAAATCTAAGGTCCACAGCCTTTGCATCTCTATCAATTTCTGGGTGAGCTGGCTACAGCAGAGAAGTTGTTGAATCACATTTTAAGAGATGTTCTTTTCATCCTTTAAGGCATTAACTCCATCAAAATGTAAATCAGTAAACTTAACTATAGCCCGTGAATATTATCTCTCATAAAAGACCCCTTTGCCCTAACTTGACTTCTCTCCTACTCTTTCTGTAAGAAACTAAGGCAGCCCCTAATACCAAACCAACAGAATGCTTTGGATTCAGATGTCAGGATGAATAGGAGTGGGAAATTAGATTGTGTGTTCATAACAGACAATATGATTGTTTTCTTATTTTGTTGTGGTTACTATATGTACACTTATACTTCTGTCTAAGGAACCAAAACACTTTCACAGACGAGTATAAAAAGATGCATGTATTTTTTCAAGCCTGAACTCGTGAGCTGTTATGCACTTCACTGTAATCTGACACTTATTGCAAGAAATATGTTTAACTTAGTTGGCAGTGGCAGCCACATATTCTAAGGGAAAAAAATCGTATCGAACTGTGTATTGTGAATCACTGATAATGATTTTCAGCAATATCTTCCATAAAAGAAAAGGATAATTTAACACCTGAAAGCCAGCTCTCAAAATCAAAATAAAATCCTTTTCTTTTTCCATGTGTAGGCTAGGATTCATCTCATCTCACTGTAGACACCAGCAGCATAGACACATATGGTAGGACGCATCACCCCAAGCTCCCTTTGCAGTCAATACAGAGAACAGGCACTTTTAGGCCATGATTCATCTGACCTATTTACATGTCTGCTGTAGGAGGCAATGAATCACTGCCTAGACAAGATCTGTGCGGAGGATAAAGGGAACCTAAGAGGGCCAGCTCAGATGTAAATGCTTATAAGGATCTACAGTTTGAATTTAGACTTGCAGTTTGGAACAACAATTTTTCAGAGAGTTAAATTTCCTAAGCCACATTTTCCTAGCAGAATGTGTGTACATATATATATATATGTGGGTTTTTTCTTCTTGCAACAGAAACATTTGCAACAATATCTTTTGAAAACTAGCCCTATATCCCCTTTTCCAAATGTTCCACCATCTGAAGAGCTACCATTTTATCCCTCTCTGCCTCTACCCCTCTTTCACACATACAGACATGTGTATACGTGCCATGTTTCAGAGCTGGGCTTTCTGAATTTTCAGCATTGACTCAAAATATACGCTTTTCTGTGTGGTAGCCAGAGCTGTTACACACAGAGAGATATATTAGCTGGTTTTATATTTAAAAAAAAAAAAGTAAAATATGTAAACAAAACCACCAAATGAACATTTCTGAAATTTCCTTCTGTTTAAAAATATAATTTTTTATTCATGTTTTCTGCTAGAATCCACTCTACTCTGCCTGCAGCCTTGGTGAGGAAAAAGCAGTATCAGTTTCTGGGAGACAAGTACTGATGCAGAAGGAGGGGGAAGACAGACTTGATCATATAAGACAGGGCGGAAGAAGTTCCCCGGTGATGCTCTGAGAAGACAAGAGAGGTAAAGTTGTATTATTACGTACAGAAGATCAGAGTTGAAAGAGTTTGAATTATGGGGAGTGAGGATGATGTCCTTGCAGGTACTTTTGTACACATGCTGTAGTATAACGTGCCAGTTTGTATGAACACCCATCTAGACTGCAAATGGCTTGAAGGTTATATTTTTAAAAAGGAAGGAAGTCACCTTATTGCAGAGCATTATAATGCTGAGGAGTGCTTGGTGTAGCTATAGTAGTGGTAGGCAAAATATCCCTTCCATCCAGCCATTGGCTCATGGCACAGCAACCCATTTATGTGAGCACCTGGTTGATAAGTTTGCTTGTGACAGATCTTGGCATACCTTCCCCTCTGGCTGTAAAGCTTTACTGACTCGTGTTTTGCAGGCTTTTTTTCCCCACAAACTCTTGTCTGGCATGGGAGGATTTGGAACAGAGAAATACTGGTTCTGGCAACAACAGGAAACTGCCTTTTGGATAATCCTTTACAGTGCAAGATTTCCAGCCATTTAAGAGCTTTTCGGTGGTGATTGGATGGAAAGGCTGTCCGTCATCCAAAGCTCATTACTTTGAGTGGGAACTGTGTCCATGACTGCAAAGGTCTTTGGCAAAGGCCAGGAGCATCTGAAGGGTGCCTTTGAGAAATGGGTGTAGGTCTGTGGGTCCCCACAGGGTACAGTGCAGAAGCAACTTCAGGAAGCGAGTGTGCTTCTTCATCAGTCATCTCAGTGCATCATCCCTTAAACATAAGGCCCTACAGAAAAAACAGTGCTTCGTGTTCTCCATGGCCCCTCCTGCATCAGCCCTGACGTCAGTAGTTTCAAACCATGGAAGTTAAATTAAGGCCAGCATAGCCTAATAGGCAAGGGAGAGCAAATGCTAAGAAGTCAAGGTAATGAGAAAATACCTGCCATCTGGAGCTGTCATAAGCACCAATTTACATCCCTCCACACAAAATAAATAAATTACAGCTTGCAGAACATTACTTTCCCTGGATGGAAAGTCTCGCTCCTACCGCTACCGCCAAAAATTTTGGCCTCCCCACTTCCTGCTTGATTGTCTGCTTCTGCTGAAAGCCCTGAAGAGATGCACATGGGCACAGGGAGACATCTGCAACTGCTGGCTGTTTGAGAGCAACGGCTGGAGTGGGATCTATTCGGCTGCATCCGTTCACTCCCCGCCTTGCTCTGACGGAAAGTTTTCCTCCCGGCTCTGACAGCACCGCAGCCACTTGGGGAAGCACATGACTTCCTCGGGAGACGGCATTTCTTATTTGTGTTACAGGCCTCCAGCAGGCATGGCACCGAGGCAATATTTATATCAGTTTTTGTAACATCATCACAGCAGCTGCAATTTTGGGAACTGAAGTGCTGGCAGTGGAGAGAGAGACACAAAGCACACCATGCCATGTAGAAATCAGGGTGGAAGGAAGAAGAGAAAAAAATAGAAAATCAGCAACCAACCTCCTCCCTCAGGAAGCTCATTGTGTTCCCGGGGGCCAGGGGTGCTATTTGCCCTCCAGATGGTTACCGCAGGGCCCATCTGTGTAGAAGTGAGTCGATGGAAATTGCAGCTCAGGTTGCCAATGATGGGATCAGATCTCCTGGGGACACAGGGCAGGGGAAGGGGTGTTCCCTGGCTAGGTGGCTTTCCATGCTGCATACCTAACACCCTCCTGGAGAAAGCAGGGGGGAGCGTGGGCCCTTTGGCTGTGAGACACTGTAGTGCAATTCTTGTGTCCAATTAGCAAGGCTACTTCCAAAACCAATTCAGCCTGGTGCCATGCCTCAGTAATCAGCTCTAGAAGCCTGCGCTGGTGCAGCCATTCTGCGCCCCGGTCCCTTGCTGGCATCTCTACCCTACATCGTGCACGTATCCTGGCTTGTGTGGAAATATCTCATTGTGGCCTGTATTGGGAAATCTCCAGAGAACCAGGATAGGTGTCTTGTGTTCCAGATGATTTACCTGCTGCTTTTTATTACAGGAATGTGACCTGATTCTCTCCTCTTCTGCCTCCTGGCTTGATTTCAATGGTGTTAAGCCAGAAGAGATTTGAGGATTCAGATACTGGAAGCCACAGCTGACTGAAAGCGTGTGGAGTCCTCTTCACTGTGTCTTCTCGCTCCTTCGCCTACCTGGCAGCTGAGGCAAATAAGTGACCATGGCTGGTCCCATGCGTGTAAGAGGGGCTCTCTGTTGCCCATTCATGATCTTAGTAGGTGACTTGTATCTCTAGTGTCAAACACCAGCAGCTGGCAGGACAGTGGACCTGAATTCTTCTGTGTACACTGCTTTTTCTTTGTGTAACTTCTTTGGTCTGTGGAGTTACGTCTGACAGAGGTGGTGTCACACAGTCCCCAGTTATCTTCTGGCTTGGTGGAAGTGGACAGAGTTGGCATGGAGCTAAAATGTTTCTACCAGTGCCCTAGACCCTGGCTGTTACATAATACCCATTTTATCATGAGCAAGAGCTGAAGGTCATTTGCCCCAAATTTAACTCTCTAGTGCAAAATACTTTAACTCTCCTGAACTGCACAAAATCTCAAGAAAGATCCTCCCCACTGGGCCATCAATGATCTCTCCATGTCTATGAAGTGTCCCGCAGTCTTTGGAAAGGACTATCATGAAGCACCAGGCAGGGGAATCGTCACTGTGTCCCCACCCCAGGGACTATTCTGAAAACCAGCACCAAAAGTTGCATTGCAGGCACTCTGAGGTAGAGACACCATTAAAGACTTGCAACATGGTGAGCATGGCTTTTTCGGCTGTCTCCCTCAGAAAGTCCTCTCCAGTCTCACACTTCCTATGCCCTTCTGCCATGAGCAGCTCTAATCTGTCTCTCTAAAAACTGAAACTTGTTTACCCAAGATGTTTCCTTAGCCCAAGCACTCTGAAATGCTCCTGGTGAGCAATGTTGGGGTAAGACAGGCAGAGAGAGCGAGGGAGTAAGCAAAGACATGCCAGCAGCAGTGGCAGGTCCTCAGAAGTGATGTGGGGAGGGCTTGGCAGCCCTTTCAGCACTGTCCTATTGCAAAAGGAGGGAGGAGGATATACAGAGGATACTTAAAAGCCCCCAACTTTTTCCAGGCTTCTATTGCACTTCAGAAATTCTGCAAGGGAGAAGAAAAAAAAAAAACAAGACTATCTGAAAAGGTACCCTGCTAACTAAAAAAAACTTCCTTTAAGAGCTTACTGCTATTAAATAATTGCTACATTTTGAATTGCTGTTTTCAGGAGCTTTGGGAAGAAGTTATATTCTCAGCCATGAATATTTTCTTAGAAGCGTGGCATAGCTCTTTCACTGCTATATGCTTACTCTGAAATAGATGTGAAAGCAGTTTTGACTACCTCAAAGAGAAGTCTCTGATCAGCCTACATCTGAGATTTCCCTTAAGGTTGCTAGTGGGGGAGAAATAAGTGGATAAGTGCTTTTTTCTTTCCTTTTTTTTCCCCCTTTTTTTTCCCTTCTCTCTTGCTATCTCTCTTTCTCAAAATTGAATTTTATGGATACAGTAGTTAGCCTTTTAGATACTGGGTGTTTGTGTGCATAAGAGGAAAAATACAATTATCCAGTAATCATCCACAGACAGTTGTAGGTTGTAGTATTTGGGATACTTGCTGTATAACTTAGAATGTAATTTTTATCAGGTAGAGCTACTGAGTGACCCACTTTCTGGAAATATAATTTGGTGCTTTGTGTTCAATAATGCTGGTTTGCGGAGGAGTGAATGATTTTCCAGTTCTTTTACCTGAAACTCCGTAATGTTTTTAATGTGCTGCTTCTCTTAGGCAAATACTTCTGTGTCAGGCTTCCTTCTCCTTCTCCCTCCCCCCTTCTTCTCTTATTCATGTGTTTTGACAAACACAAAATGCCTTCCAATCCTTAGAGAGCTGTACTCCATCATTAGACTGATGTTTTCTGCCTCTCAGTTTTTATTTATGTGAGTCTAAAAATGTGTAACTCACTGGCACTCCACACTGGTTTTGGCTTCTCCGATCCTACATGTGCCACACTGGCTCATGTTTGCCTTCGCCTTGCACTCTTTCTTTCTTTCATGGTATTGCAACATCTTTAATACAGGATGTTTGAAACATCAAACACCAATGAAGAGAAGATGAAACCTCCTTTGAATGGGAGAAGAGCCCTCCCATCAAACAACTCCAATGAAGAAGAAAATGAAGTCCCTGAAATGGAGGCTTTTGGATTGATACCTAGAGGATTTAATCCAAAAGGTACAGTGTACAATTAAGCCATAAGTCTATTTTTACATCACCATAATCACCACTGCTCAGGTCTGTGAATTAAAACCAAACCACTTCTTGCTTAGTATTGGAATTTGTGTCCCATATACTTCTATAACTCTTTACATGCTTTGATCTTGGGTGGTTTTTTGGGGCTGCTCATGAAAAACTTACCAAAAAAAACACGGCACGGAACTGTTACGGCAGGTTACGGGTGGGGGAAGTGAGGAATGGAGGAACTGAGTGACCAGTTTTCGGCTTAAACTGTGGGAACAGTTAGAAAAAAGGCAAGAATGGATTTTCTCAGTTTGGTCACAGTCTCAGAGTCACTTTAGGAACTGCTGACTTCGGGCGTGGCTGTGGTAGCACTGGGGTGAAGGGGGAAGGACCCTCCCCTCTTAATGACCCTGCTGGATTGTAGGGACTTAAATTGACTGTGAAACTACTGCAAAATGCTGGCTGGCAGGGAAAACTTCAGATTGCTTATAAAAATGACCATGAAATT
Source organism: Dromococcyx pavoninus (assembly GCA_033558185.1). Lineage (NCBI taxonomy): Eukaryota > Metazoa > Chordata > Aves > Cuculiformes > Neomorphidae > Dromococcyx > Dromococcyx pavoninus. Next base: position 3,388,893 of record JAUMJL010000138.1, on the reverse strand, counting down.
AAGAGGAATCTTCATATTTTTCATTATTCTCCTGTGAAAACTGTTTGAGTCCTTTGACTAGGGAGACAAAACAACATTGTATAAGGGATGGGCAAATCAAAACACATTCTCAGGACCAAATCTTTGGAGTCAACCTGAAAAAAATACGTAAGATTTGGTTTAAAATAAATCAGAATTGGCTCTTGAATGAGTAACCAACCAAATGACATTAATTTTTTTGCCTATTTGAATTGGGCAACAGAGCTTGTTGAACGTGGCAACTAGGGTAGCCAGAGGTAATTATACTTAATGCGTTTATGTGACACTTCATCCAGGGTTGAAAGAGTGCTTAATAAATGTAGACAAGCATTAATTACTTCAGTTTACACATTGGGAAACAGGCAAAGAGATTTTAAGTGCCAATTTCAAATTTTTATTGCAAACCATTATTTCTGTAATCCTAATCATCTGCCTTAACCGTGCATGTGTTTCCTGCCCTGCTCCCCCCCCATTTTAATATACACATATTTCTTTAAGAAAACATATACTTTTAAAAGTGCCTGAGCAAACCAACTGGCATGTTAAGACAGTAGAAACATTGCTTGAATCTTTTCAAGCAGCCCTCTAGCTCTTGGGCAAGTATGTATGTTTAAATTGTCAAATGTAATGCATTACAGGTCCTGATTAGGTATCATTTTAAAAACCAGTATGCTCACAGAAGATGGGCATGTGTAAGGGTGTGGGATACCCTAGAAGGAATGCAGCCTGTAGCTAAAGCCCACCACTACCAGGAGAAAGATTCCGATTGCTTTTTGATGTGTTTCACATCAGGCTCCAAACGAAGTATGGTGCTAGTGGGTGGGAGCCACTTGCCTTTCAGAAATGCAGTGGCAACAGGAATGTCAGGTCAGGTGAGTTGAGGCAGGAACCCAACGTGCTTAAGTGATGCTGCTGGAGAGAAAAACGGCCCTTGTCCAAAGCAAGAGTTTATGTGGCCATAAGGCACATTTGGCTGTGGGATTGGTATGGCTGAATAATAAATTTACACATAAAACCAAGACTTTTTTTGTACAGCTGTATCATCTCTGTTGTGCCGTTCAGCTCTGCAATGCTTGTAGCAACAACATGCAACGGGTGACCTGAAGGGAAGGGACGGCAGCAGCATTCCTGTTTCAGCGCACATTAGCTGTGATATAATCCTGTGACACCAGCTGATGTGTGTTCCCTGGACACACTGTTTTGGGGTAGAATGCTTCAGTCACCTGTCAGACCACGTTAAAGGTTTATAGCCCGATGTAGCTCAGACTGGGACTTACATTCAGGAGCTGAGCCTGCCTGGAGCATTCACAGTGTTGTGCTTGGGGGCTAAAGTGAGCGTCTGCAGACAGAGCAGGAGCAGCTGAGGACGGTAGGGCTCTAGCACCTCAAGCACATCCTTGCACTTCCAGGTTGTCTAAATTTATTGTAGTAGTTTCCACATTTCATTGCCATAACACACTGAAAAAAGCATGCAAATGCTTTTATCCCTGCTGTTACAACTGAGGTGTTTTCTAGCCTTTGGGGTAGGATTGGACACCTGCTATAAACATCTAACTGTCAATGTCTTCACCTGTGTCAGATCACAGCCAACACAGAGGGAGTGAATGAGTGGAGGAAAAGGCACAGGTTGTCCGGAGAGGCTGTGGGTGTTGCTTCCAGAGTGATCTGTGCCCTTCTTTCAGCTCTACCGGCTGCAGTAATGAGCCATCAACTGCCTGTAATAAGAGGTTACATACAAGGATCACATCATTTAGAGGCCTAAATTTAACTGAATCCTGCCCTTGATCTGTGCAGTGTAGGTGTCTACAGCTGAGCTACTCACCCTCGTTTCTCTTGACAGCCAACAGAGAAACAGGCATTTCTGGGGTGTGATTCATTTGACCTATTTTAGCTACTATAGGATGAGGTAAAACCCTGCGCTTGACTAGCTCTCTGCTGACACCCACTTCTACTCCGCTGAATCACAGCCGGAGCAAGTGGTGGAGGCTGCTGGGGATGGCTGCTTCCCCAGCCCAGCCAGTGGGCTGCCTGCTGTGGGAGCCTAGCTTACTCGCGGGAGGAGATGCTCAGTGAGGAGGATGTGCAGCCCCCAAGTGCTTCTTCAGCAAGCAGCCTGTGTCTCCGTGATCACGCCTGCGCTGTGTCCTCCCCCTGGCTCTTCCTAACCAGCTCGTCTCTCCATGATGTGTTAGGAGTGGGCCTGGCGCTTACAGCAGCTCTGTGGGAGGACGTAGCCTTGCAGCCCCACAGTCTGCAAGCTCCCCACGCAGCCTCCTTTGCAAAGTTTCACGGCTCGCCAGGGAATCATGCTTCCCCTTTCGGCAGAGTGATGGGCACCTCCTTTGGAAACTCATGCTATTCAGTTTGTGATCCAGAGCCCTTTCTCTCTGATCCTCCAAGAAACCCTGATGTTTGAAGGCTATTCTTGTTATTTGGAAAACAGCTCAAGCTGGTGCTCATTTATTTCTGTGCAAGCTTAACATTACAAAAACTTTAAGAAAGCATCAGACTGCTGCCTCTCACGCAGCAAACCTGCTTACACTAAACAGCAGACCAGGCTGCGGGCAAACTGTCAAACGGACCTGACTTCAAAGGAGCCCTTGATGGCAACTTATCCCTCACAAACAGATGAGCAGTGACACGTGCAGTGCCTGGATCCTTCCTTTTGATTACACCCTGGTGATGGTGTTGGCACACCCTATTACCTTGCTCATGTTTTGTCCCCCAGAATTACCAATTGCTGTAATTAGCACAGGCTCAAGTTATCTCCATCTGGCGAGCTTAAGGTACATTTTAACACTGAGAGTGAAAGTCGCATGTGTTCTCTGCAGAAGTGGTTTGACAGAAGCCATGTAAAATCTTGAGATAAAATGAAGCAAATACTGAACAGACACTCAAAGATAGATTAGCTTTGCAGTTCCTTGAATGAAGGGCAGGGTCACAGTTGCCTTTTATTTCAGAATAGGAGTTGAAAACACAGCAAACCCTCAGCTTCATTTCTATGCTTCTTTGGAAGGAGGGAGAAGCTAAGCCAAGCTTACTGATAGTTTCAGCCCTCTCAGAGCTCCAAGATATATAGACTTTACATGTAGTGATTTCAGCCTGGGAAGGGGTTGGGGGAGATAACAGGAGAGGCTCTCCCCTACAGCCGCTTTTAGCCTGCTCCAGGAAATTCCTGCCTCACATAATTTAGGTGTGAACTTTGCCAGCACTACCACGAGTGAATATTGGTAATTTTGGCAGGAAAGGAAGGACAGATATGCCCCACTTCACAGAGAGGCAATGAGAATGATTTCTGAGCAAAACTCATCTAATGTTTCTCACAAAAGCCATCTCTGTAACTTCGTCCAGTGCTAAAACCAGTGGGGATCTACAGAAGTTGCTCCAGAAGCCTGGCAAATCGAGTGTAAAATAACAATAATATTGCCATGGGGCTTTAAGCCTGCCTCAGGTTTGAACAGAGTATTCCAGCCTTTCCACAGATTAGGGTTAGCAGGAGGCAGATGGTTTTGAGTTCAGTTCTCCAGGGCTTTTCCATGAAAGGATCCTCATCTTGACATGTCCTTGGGCAGTTTCCTTTCCGTCTGTTTCCCACAGGGCAGGGCTAGGAACCCGATGGTGACAAAGCAGAAGCAAGGACCTGCTCCTGCCGCCTTAATTTCCCAACTAGCTGTTGCCCAGAGCTCAGGCAGGGGCAGGAGAAAGACCGTGCTGGTGTCCAGTGAAGTTGCTGCCTGCAGGGCTCTGCTGCTGTCTTGAATACACCCCAGCAGAGGGGCAGGACTAACACATACACTGCTGTAGCCTGGAGGCTACACATCTGAGAGGGAGCTGCTCTGCTGCTTGTCCAGAGCTGGCTTCTATGCAGTGCCTCCCTGCCTTCAAGGAAAAACAGTGTGCAAAGCTGTTGTCTGAACTTCTGTGAAATGTGCTCTGTTTAGCCCTCAGTGACTTAAATATCCAACTCATTCGCTGAACGCATCATTCCCACTCACAGTGTACTCGGTAGCAGGCCAAATTAGCTACCATCATGAGTACACACAGTTCCACCAGCTGCTGTAATTGTGCACCTCTTTTTGCCAGGCATGAGTTTGGCTCTGTCTTCACCAGTATAAAATGCAGAAATTATCTAGTTTCTAACTATCCGCACCTGGAAAGATAAACTGAGGGTTGCAAATCAAGCTTGACTCTTCTGTCTCTCTCCTGGTGGTCAGCAGCAATGGTCCTCCTGCCAGAGGTTTCATGATTATCTGCCCAAGCATTTAGGTGAAAGAATGATGTTCCATTCATTTTCATGTGTGAGAAGATTCCCATTGTGGATATTCCTGGTATGGTATAGTCATGTGGCTCATGGTGATCGCAAGTACCTTTGGCTATCCCACTGCCACCACACACTGGACATTAGCTGAGCAGGCTAACTACTGTCAGTGGTAGGCTCTTTTAGGTAGCCCTGATTTGAAGGAAGTGAAAATTTGCTCATGTGTTTTATAGATACTACTGCTATTTGCCTATAACTATGCTGTAATCACATACTGTAATGTTATATTTAGTTTCCCTAAGAAGACAGTAATAACAGTGGAGGTGTACTGAGAAGCTGAGTCTAGACACATACAATACACCAAAATCTTATTTAAAACAGGCAATCAAAGCTCTCAGCTGAGTACAAGATCATTATCTGCCTCTCAGGCTCTTCAGCACTCCATAGTACTAGTGCTTTGCAAATATTAATGTATTTAAGCATCACAAAACCCCAATGAATTTGCATTTTACAAATAGAGGGCTGTGAGAATGTAGACATGAAGTCACAGCTGTCAAATGCCCACTGATTGCACTGATAAACTTGTGACAGCAAGGCTCAGTCTTGCAGAGAGCTGATGTCAAAGGAAAGATGGAGCCCAGCTTTCATTCAGCTTTCCACCAGCGGCAACGTGCCCTTTCTGCGATTGCTTTCACCATTCACTAGAAGCCTTACAACCTCTGTGAAAATGGCAGGTGGACAGAGAATTGTCAATCCATAAGTCTTTGCTCAACTCGGAGGATGTAAGCCCCAAGCAGATCCAGTATGCTATAGCATGGTGTTCCTGGATGAGACAACCTGGGGAAAGGGAGAATAGGGCCTCCAATGATGTTGATATCAGTAATGACATTCCAACATACTGACTCCTTTCCTTTCTGATCATTTATGTGTCTCTGCAGATTACCTGCAAGTTGTGGATATTCATACATTCAAGGAGCCCCATGAGACTAACAAGCAGCAGCACCACACTGACAAGTACTATAATCCCAAGCTGATAGTGCGTCGGGGACAGGCTTTCCAAATCCAGATTGTCTTCAACCGACCCTACAAGCCAGAGACAGACAAATTCTGGCTGGAATATTTGATAGGTAAGTGCCTGGCAAAGGCTGTGCCATAACAGCAAAGTAAGGTTGAAAAGTCTTTCCTAAACAGGAACATGACAGTTCTTAATGTCTGAATCTTTTCCTGTTACAACTGATAAACCATAAAAATAGGCTTAACCATAGACAAGGAAGTGCTTTTCTGCTCAGAATCTGAATCCTTACTCGAGAAATTCGGCAGAAGATCTCGTGAGAGAAGAAGGAGCAACGTTTGGGACTTTCTGTTTAGCAAATAGCTGTGCTTTACTGAGATTTCCAAGTTATCTCTGGTTACAGTTGTAAAACAATGCTGAAAAGTAGGTGGAACGGGAAACATCTTTTAATAGAGTTTAGGAGATGCAAGTAGGAACCTGCTGTTTAAGGTGCAAGAGATGACTGTGTATGAACTAGGATAACAAAAAGTTGAGTACAAAAGAGGGAAAATTACACAAGGTGGAGGAATAGGAGGCCTTGCACTTTGCAGCCTGCATTTACAATCAAATTGGTAAGAAGGGAGAAGGTTCACAGATGTAACTTTGTACCGGAGACCTAGTCAGGGCCACATCAGAGGCTTCCTTCATTTATTGCAAAAAGAGCAAGAAAGCATTTTTCCTTTCACAGAGGGTTCTTCATCACAGGCTCAGGTCCTAATGTACCTGTTGTCTTATTGAATGTACAGGACTAGAGACCTTGTTAGAGAAAGGGAAAAGCAAGTGAAAGCGTGGGGCTTCCTGCTGTGCTCCAAAGATGGCCTCAGTGAATGCTGCTCCCTACATCACAGCTCTGGGAAAACCCCAGCTTCATCTGGAGTGATCTGAGGGTTTCTGTGTTAAGACGTCAATGTTCCCCTTATAAACTCTTTAAAGTGGGTTTGAATTGATGTTTTAATTTACTGTCCTGAGAGATGTAGTTCTGAAATTTGTATCATTGATTTTTTCCACCATTGAATTATGATGATGTGGCCATTTATTAGATTTGTTGCCTTTTAAACCTAGACAGGCGTTTATCTTTTTAACATATGTGCAGTGAAAAGGTTACTGTCTGCACATTTTTTTTCATGGGTCTTTTCTTTCTAATTTAAATTACGGTTGGGAGGCATGTTATGACAGTCCAGTGAATGATTGGCTGAACAGCCACAAGTGCCTTTAAAAATTTAATATGCATAAATATCATTAGTTCTTTTGGGATTTAATTAAATTCAAGACTGTTCCCTTAATCTTTATATGTTTAAAACAAACAGCTGTAGCAAGAAGTGGAAAATGGAACATTTGTTTTTTATTGCATTGTGTGCAGTTTGCATTTGTTTTAATCATATATTCTATATTAGAAGAAGAAATTTAACACTTCTTTTGACGTTGCACAGTCCACTTAAAAGAACATATTCACTTATTTTCCTCTTGCTCTTTGCTAACACATCTGTCTATGGTTTCTACCTTGAATCTTTGCATGTATCTTGTACCTTGTGTGGCCAGCAGGTCGAGGGAGGTAATTCCGCCCCTCTACTCCACTCTGGTGAGAACCCACCTGGAGTACTGCATCCAGCTCTGGTACCCTCAGCACAGGAAAGACATAGAAGTCTTGGAGAAGGTCCAGAGGAAGGCCACAAAAATGATCAAAGGAGTGGAACATCTCTCCTATGTATAACGGCTGAGAGAGTTGGAGTTGTTCAGCCTGGGGGAAAGGGTCTGGGGAAACCTTATTTTTGCCTTTCAGTATTAAAGGGATCTTATAAGAACGATCAGGACAAACTTTTTAGCAGGGCTGGTTGGGACAGGACAAGAGGCAATGGTTTCTAAAAGAGGGTAGATTTAGACTAGATATAAGGAAGACATTTTTTACAATGAGTGTTGTGAAACACTGGAACAAGTTTCCTAGAGAGGTGATAGACATCCCATCCCTGGAAACATTCAAGATTAAGTTAGACAGAGCCCTGAGCAACCTGATCTAGTTGAAGACATCTCTGCTCATTGGGTTGGACAAGATGACCTTTAAGGGTCTCTTCCAACCCAAACTATTCTATCATTCTGATCTCTAGACATGAATAAAAATCCCTTCAACCTCAGCCACAGTGGGAATAGGCTTAAATGCAGCCCATGCCAGGAGAGACTGCAACAAACTCAGCTCTGAATGGTGACTCCGGAGTCAGTCCTGAGTCTGTAGTTGACTTCCCCTCCCCATTCTTCACTACTATTATCCTTTCTGTAAAATGGGAATGATAATGCTGATGTCCAGTGTGTGGTGGCTGGCAATCAGCTGAAGGAAAGTGCTGTATGTACAGGATAGCATACAATGCTATTACCATCCATTGCTTTTTAAGTGTCTGCTTCTTTAAGCACCACCACCCTCTTGGTACAAGGAATTTAGCTCACAGAGATTCAACTGGGAGAAGAGACATTAATGCTCCTCTTCTAGGAACTGGGTAAAATTCAGTGCTCCACAAATGTTTCTGTTTACTCACGTGTGGTGAAAACACATTAGATTTGTTCTCAGAGGCTGGCAACAGAAAGCAAAACAAAAGCAGTCCACAAGGGTGGAGGAAATAATTTGGAGATTATCTGTTTGATTCTTGCTACTTCTCCTTCTAGTGGCAAGTCCAATGTTTAATGCTTTGAATGGAATAAAGAGATTTCATGTACTTATGAAAGGGCACTGAGTACCCAAGGTTTCAGTGCTGTGCTCTCAAATTTTTGTCACAGGGAGAGGTGGCCATTTACAGCCAGTTTTTTTTTAGTTTGTCTGCCTAAGGAGCAGGCAATCACCTTTCATAATGTCAGCTGCCTGAAAACCAGAGCCCAGACCAAAAACTCTTGCCTAGGCTGCCTCTGTGAGAAAAGGAGGGAAATAGGCATCTCCAGGTAGCAGTTTAGCCTTGCTATCTTAAAATGGGATGAACTCTCTTCTGTATGTTTTGCCTTCCTCCTTTAACTCTCCCTCATAGACCAGACTCTGACTTCAAAATTGCCAAAGACAAGGGAGGCAAATCTTACCCTTTGGTACTGCTGGGCAGGAACTACACACCTAGGGACTGGCTCAGGCAACAGCCGTATTACAGAGGCAGCTTGAGTTCAGAGAAGATTTTGTACTGAAACAAGGGATATACCTCTTAGGAAACTGTTGAGTTTGAGAGATTAAAGTAACACGCAAAGAAATATCAGCAGGTTGTTGTAGAATGACATTACCAAGGAGCTCTACGCGTGCCTGGGAAGTGGATTTTGAACAATGCAGGAGAGCTGTAGAATGACCTAGGCTGATGGGACCTCCGGAGATCTCACATCCAAGCCCCTGCTCAAAGCAGGCTCAGCTTGCTCAGGTTGCTTAGGACCTTGTCCTGGAGATAGGTTTTGAGTATCTCCAAGGGTGGGACGGTTAATCCGAGCAATGTGAACCAGGCTGTCCATGAGCTAGAGAATCTTTTGGATGTGTCAATGTGCTATTCTCATAAGGTACAAAGATACTTTTAGTAGGGATGGCTGGCCTTGTCTCCCAAGGAATTCAGCTGGAGGTAGGAAAATCAACATCTCTTTTTTCAGGGCTGTGCCTACAGTGTTTGTAAAACAGCACCATATAAAGCTGTTCAGAAAAGATTAGTTCCCAGCACTGGAAATTTCTCAGCATTGATGTTAATCTATAACAGAATTTTTATCCATTAAAGACTAACTTTACTCCAGAAAAATGTGACAATCATAATGACTTGATCCTCTCTTTTTACAGAACTATTCTATTTCCTTTATTCACAAAAATTTAGTTTTACTTCTCATTTTTTTATGGCTCCTATTTTTGTTTCTTTTACATCAGTAAAAAGATGATTAATGAAGCCAGTAAAGCAAGAGACTGTTTAATTCTTCAAGGGTACTTGTGACAAAGGCTTCTTGTGTCACGTGAAACTAGGACTAAAATACTCACAGAACATTCTTTAGTAACAATTTTTTGATCCAAAACCCACTTAAAGGCCACTCACACGTATTTTAGAAATCATGGTCTAAATTGTATAAACAAATATATATACATAAATATATAAATAATTCACCTCAATCTCTAGAAATTCACTTACTGATATTCTTCTGAGATGGTTCCTTCTGTCTAAGGTCCTTTTTGCTTTAACAGAGTGTGTTCCATAGAGTCATAATTGGTGAAACTGCTTGAAGTGCTAACGTGAATTATTATAATTCAATTTTGCACTTAATGTTTCATTAAGTTAAGACCATACTTGTCTGCCAAAGTATGGAAAACAATAAATGTGCCAAAAAATGCACTTGGAAAAATATCCATTTATGAAGAGTAATGGCATGTTACTGTGCTGGAATGTGGCCCGACCTCAGTGCCAGTGGTCTAGGAGCTGCTTCAACACCACATATTTCCTTCCTCGCAACCCATTTCCTGGCTTTAGAGGAAAGGTGAGACTCACCCCTTGGGAAATACTAATTTTATTAGTCTGGGGTTGAGATGAAAGAGCCACAAGAGAAGTGTAGATGCTTTGCTTACACCCAGTTTCCCACAACAGGAATAATTCCAGTTTTCTTGGAGGCCCAGGGAGCCCAGAGGAGCAAATCACTCCTTATCCAATCTTGATCTCTTCTGACTATGACCTATGTGGTGATAGGGATATTTGTGCTGCTTTTGGCTTTCCACAGTGTGGGTCTCAGCTTGCCTAAGCACAGCTCCTGCACCTGAGGCAGCTGGTTTGGCATGAGAGCTGCAAAATTTCCACAGTCACTGCTGCACAGTGATTTCTCTGAAAAGCAGATGTATAATTAGATGGGTTTATACAGCCTTCAGTTTTGCTTTTAGTAGTAGTTTCTTCTAAATGGCTGTAAATCCTAGCGTGGATGATGAGTTTGTATGATGTATGCTTACTTTCATGATATATTTCCCCACATCCTCATAAATTGTTGTCTGTTTGTATTTTCCTTAAATGGCTTCATAAATACATATATATTGGCCAAGCCCTAAATATTGTTATGAACAGTTTATTCATTGACATACTTCTGGAATGATTATAAATCCCATTCCTCCAGGCTGCTATCATCTTTCCACATGTGTTCGTGTGTGGACACCCACAAATCCACACTCCTCAAGTTTCTGTAAATTGTTGGCTTTTGGCCTGAGATGGGAGCAGAGGCTTTACTGCTCCTTTTTCTACAGTCTTGCCAGGCCATCTCCAGAAGAATGGTTATAAACACATGAAATCATCTCAGAACGTAAAGATGTTAGAGTTGATTCCATAGGGTTTATTTAGGTGACACCAAATTCCCACTTATAGTCACAGAAACATCTGAGTAAAATTAAATAACCAGGAGTCCATTTCAGGGCACCCACACCAGAATCAATGGAGCTCTTCATACAGCCCTACAGTGTCCACAACCTTTCCGTAATTTCACAGCAATGGTGGGACATGGGTTATTCCAGGAGGACTGAGGTTTTATTCCTTTTGTCAAGCAGTAAATCTGTCCTGGTAAGAAATATTTCTACCCCTACTATCACCTGTCCTCCTCTGCAGCTCTGGAGCAGAGCAGGTGGTCTCTAATGGAGTGGCTGGGACATCAGATATCCCCCTGCACCTTGAATGAGATGTTGAACTGCATTCTGCCTCTGGGCAAAAGCTGCTGATTGGAATATTTTTATCTTGATTTTTGTAGGACATTTGGCATTATACAAGAACAACTAACTCTGGTGCTGGATCCAACTCTGTTAGTGTTGGTACGCAATCCAATGCTGAGTTTATTAAATCACTATAGCCCTTTTTAACAAAGAACTACAAAAATTGAACAAAGATACAGAAATGCCTGATGATCTGAACATGGAGTCTCATTTTGGGAGAGAAAAAAGAACTTATTAGCAGTAGAATACATTTCCTTGAAATCAACTCCAAACAGAGAAGGTATTTGTTTTCCAGCTCTTAACAAACAACTATCTTCTCTACTTTCTGAACAAAAATGTGTTGGAGTATTTTTTTCTCCCCTTTGGAATTCCCAGACAGGCCCCAGAGGAACAGAAAGAGGGGCGTCCCTCAAGATGCTCCATGAATTGAGAAGGAATCTTTATTATGTTCTCTTTTTGCACTGCTGCAGCAGCATCAAGTGGCACATAAAATCTAGCTGTATATTTTAAATGTTCTAATAGCTAAGGTGCATGACTCTGATGTGTGTTTTACAACTGTAATGTACTAGAAACATTCACTTCCAGAGCAAAGTAGTCAGATATTAAGGTTTCCTAACTGGAGCCATGAGCAAAAATTGTTTCAGGATATTGGATTTCCTACATTTCCAGGTTTGTATGCGGCACATCTGAAGGCAATGGAATTTCAGGGTGGGAGGAAGCTGGATGTGATTTTAAAGCAACGGCTGAAAGATACCACTGTTTTTTTTACAGACATTTGTTTTGTAAAAACATCTTGCTTGTTTTGATTGTTTGGAATTTTATTAGAGGATCTCTCTTCTTTTTTCTTCATTTTAGTTTTTCTCCTCTTCTCTTCTCTTCTCTTCTCTTCTCTTCTCTTCTCTTCTCTTCTCTTCTCTTCTCTTCTCTTCTCTTCTCTTCTCTTCTCTTCTCTTCTCTTCTCTTCTCTTCTCTTCTCTTCTCTTCTCTTCTCTTCTCTTCTCTTCTCCTCCTCCTTTCTCTTTTTCTTCCCTTTTCCATTTTCCTTCTTTCTTTTTTTCCTTTTCTGACATGTGTTGTAGTTGTTCATAGAGATTAATAAGGCATGATCCCAGTATATTAACATCCATCCCCAGGCTGCTTGCTAAAACAGGACTGCTACTCACCTACTGTGCTGTAGCTTCCAGTTCCAATTTATTTATCTGCCTGTCTTAATTGTTCCCAGGTTTGGCATTGAAATAAACATTTTACCCTTTGTATGAAAAAATGTATCTTGGTAAAAGAAATTAATCTATCAGGGAAATTGTTAACCTTGCTGCGTGTAATATATGACCCAAAGGGAGACAGATTCTTGACTCTTTTAAAAAAAAACAATTTTCTAAGGAGAATTCCTAAAAAGACTAATGGGAAAGAGCTATTTTCACCTCCCTCTCTTCAGAGAGGAAATGTCCTCTGAAGATCACATCTCTAATCTCTGGGCTACCAAATTTTCCCTCCTCCCTGTTGCACTCGTGTTTTGCCAACTGAACTTACTGTACCAATTTCTCACCCTCTCCCTGTTGCTGTAGATCTCTCTCTGGTGTGGCAGTTCTACCTGGAATTAAACACAGTTTGCCTCCATGCCAGGTGAGCCTGGAGTTGACATGCTAAGTAGCTGAGGCATGTTAAATAACCCTCTCTGTGAATGTGTGCACATGTGGCCACAGTTCTGTAATTCATGAGGCTCATTCTTTTGCTGCTGTGTAAATAGGCTTTGGCAAGCTTTAACAAACTCACACTCTGTCACTGGAAAATGTGGGGGGGGGCATCTCACACATGCTCATATCTACCCATGCCTCAGTCATGGTGCATTTCACCATAAAGACCTTCACTTGCTTTTATTTATTTTCAAAGCCTTGTGATTCAGCACTCAGTGAGACCTGAGCTCCTTTAAAAGTGACAGCAGCTATTTTGCTCCTCTTTTCCTGGATGCCTGGAAATCTCAGTAGGTGTAGAACTGATCTCAACTGCAACTGAAGTGAGCAGGAGCTTCAGGAGCACAGCTTACATAGCTACAGAAACCAAGGTGGGATAAGCATGGATAAGAAGTATCAAAGGGTTGCAAGCTTGTGGACTGTGCGCCCAGGAACACAGATATGTTTGTGCCAATAAACCTTCTATACAAGGGAAGTATCCGTAACGATAATGTCCTCTGGAACTGTTACAGCTCAGTACCTCCCTTTGAAATGCAGAGAGTTGGAGGCCCATGAGGAAAAGTCATGGTCACTCTTCTGTCCTTTGCTTCCTTGAAGGTATGACAGTCAGCAGCCCCTTTTTCAGTGCCTGATATCTTATAATCTGCAAAAGGAGCCTATAAAAAAAAATCACCCTGTGGCTTGCGGTAACAATGCAGCAACCTCCGGGCTTTCTGATTTCTTACGCTGGATTTTCTCATTTCCATGTGCTATTACAGAGAATGGATGGGGACATCCCAACAGCATGATGTCATGCGACGATTTTGTGTCTCCTAGAGCAATTGGCTGTAAAATGTCCTTGTGTGAGGGCCAGGGCCTCCTACACCCAAAGTACACATGAGCTCTGGGGAGTGAAGCAACCACAAAGAACTGGCTGTGGACTGTGATTCAGGCTGCCAACTCCTAGAGAAAACCAGAGTGAGAAGAATCCTGAGCCAGTTGATGCTGCTGGCAGAAGTACCTTCCTCTCAGCATATAAAGAGTTTACCTTCTCTACATGGCTCCTGGTCCTGACATACACCCAAACACACTCCTGCCTCTCTGTGTGTTGGATTAGCACCAGGGATCCTGCAAAGAGTGCTCCGCCAGGTGATCACAGGCTTTTGGCAATGAGTCTTTGTATACCATTGAATTTTCATCCTTAGAGACTCTGACCCAGAGAATGGAATGACCATTACGTACTATCCTTTCTGAGAAAGGGCTAATATTACAAATATCTCAACTATGGGCTAAAATTGGCCCTACTTTTCCACTGCAGCCAAAAATGTGTGCTCAAGATGTAGATAAGAGTCAAATGCCCAAGCCATCCTGAGAGGACTTCCCTACAACATTGACAAACATAATACTGAACCTACATAAGGATTCATTTGCCTTGAATGCCAGAGTTATTGAGATTTATAGCACTCTAGTTTCAAAACAACAGGTATGTGTATAGAAAACTAGTGTGGCTGCTTCTCCAAAAGCTCCCTTGCTCTCCCATTTGCATTCTGGTTTTTGTTTCAGAAGATTAGGGGGACCTGTCCTCTCTTCTAAGAAAGTGTTGGAAATCACTCACCGTGCTCTTGAGAGTTCTGCCTGTTTTCCCAAGCTTCCTCGTGGGTTCAGGATTTATGCAATTGTTAGCGAGCAGTTATCCCTGCTTGTCTGTCAGAAGCAAACAATGTTCTCTTGTGTTTACTGTTTATAACATCTGCAAATTATCGTGACTTCAAGCTTAGTCCTTCCCTGGCATTCCTGCTATGTCTGCAGGAGTACCTTCTCCTCACAGGTCAGCAAGATAGTGCAGTGGCCTGCCTCTCTCACTGCATGGGAGCAGCTGCATGGGGTATGTACATACTCTGGGGTGAAACGACTTTACGTACTCCTCAGCAGCAGCTACAAAGCAAGAGGAAATGTTATTTGGAAGGACAAACAGGTTTTACTTATTGGGGCTTCGGGAAAGAATACCAGAGGCTGAGCACTTTGCCAATCCTGCTATAGGTGCCGATGAGAGGGTCTCCACAAGGATGTCTTGCAAAGGCCCCAAGGTCTCTTTGGGATCCCATCTGATTCCTATAGACAAATTTGCTGGGGAGCAATTCTGCAGCCTCCCCATGTGCATATATGCACACACATATGGTGGTGTAAAGCTGCTGCCACAGCACAGCTACTTCTGTTCCCGATGGCCTCTTACACTGGTGTGCAGCTTCCAGTGAAGATGATGGTGATAGTTCTTAACCACGTTAAAATAGTAATCTCTCCCCCTTCCCACATTTCTGAAACAGGTAAGGGAGGAGTTTTAAAAAGTAACTCTTTTTAACAATTTTCAAGGATGTCAGTTCAATTACTTGGTTTGCTCTGCTGCTTTGTTTGCATGGACTGCTTTTTCTTTTTTAAAAAAGCAGTTATGTCAAAACTAGAAGGAAAATATCAACTGTAGCGGCAAGCTGGGTCATACCCGGTTGCACTACAATGAACAAGAATACATTCAGCTCTTAGATCACAATCGTTAGCAGGCACAAGACTCTCATCTCTGTTACCTCTGTAGGCTCTTCTATCTAAACTGTCTTTCCTTTGACGTTTTGTATTTGAAGTGTCCAGTGTTTTATCTTCTAGTGTTTTCTATTGATTTTGCTCTCTTATTCTAGCCCCTTTTTCTTCTGTAGGTCCTTCCCATCAGTTGCACCCCTCACTGCTCTGAATGGGTTTCACGGGTTACAGCATCCCTGGATGATAGGGGAAAGTGGGTTATTTATGTGCACAGATGTAACGGAAGTTCATGTGCACCAAATAGTCTCTTGGATGAAGTACAGTAGCCCCAGATTTCTTAGAAACACAAGTGTTGTGGTAGCTCACAAGTGTCAGATTCAAAATTGGAGTTGTCCTTTCCCAGAATGCAGCAGTGTTCAGATCTGGGATTATCTCTGCATCAGTTGTATAAAAATAAGCAAGCAGGAAAATCAGCGCCCTTGTGAGTATAATTTTGAAGCTTTTAAATAGTAGGAATGAAAAATATAGAAGTCTGTCTCTCTCTCTGCCATCGTTGCTTTTTGACTGAGAGTCTAAATTGCATTCTAAAATATGAAATGAAGGATAGATTTGAGAATGAGATAAGGAACGAAGCCTTTTCCCAAGTGTCTTTTCTGTCTATGCTGCTGGTTGTCTTCCAGAGAGAGTTTGGCTCTACCTCAGGCTCAAAGGGCGGATCCTCACACGACTCGGAATCCTGGCAGTGTGGATGCTTACATGAAGTCTATCTGTCTAGATTCTTTTTATAGCTGTCAAAGTAAAATCAACTTCTCTGGGGTGTCGTTTGTCTCATCGTGAGTTAGACTATCATGTGTGGTACTTTGGAGGTATGTCATACTTTGGAACCCATTTCTTGCAGAGAAAGATTGGCTATCCAGCCCAGATGTGCTCATCTGTATTCTGGGTGTCCAGAGTTGGTTCCCACTCTGTCCATGAGGAGCAGACATTTGGGAGGAACAGAGTGTTAAGTATCTGCTGGTGGACTGACTGTATTACCTCCATCCGTATGGAATTGCATGAAAGAGCGCTTGATTTCTACTTGTCAACACAGTAGTGCAGTGAGAAGAATGGGGTTCTGCTCTGCCGAAGAGCCCCAAAGTCAATCTCTATGCTCTGGTGGGCACTTGAGTGCTAACGACAAGGGTGGTGGGTGTGTCTGAATTGGGTAAGGGGCTTTTACCTCAACCTATCAACAGTGTAAATGACATCAAGGCAAGAAGCAAACTGGAGTGCAGCTTGCTGCCCTAAGAAAAATGGTGGTGAGCAAGGAAAGCCTGGGACAATTCCTGCTCATGCTGAGAAGGCTCACTCTTGGCGGTGTCCCAGCCAGGGTTACTTAAATATGCTGGAGTGAGATGGGTGGGGGTGTGGGCACAGGCTGCCTGCTGGGAGGTGCTTCTTTTATCTGTGTGGCTATACTGCCAAGTGACCAGGCACTGTGTGAAGTTATGAGGCAAGTAGGTGGTTTCCACTCACTAAAACTTACCACGTTGTTCAAAATAGACAAAGGGATAGAGGACTGTGAGGAAATGAAGAGACTGTCAAAATAAGGTGAACCTTTTCACGGAGTTATGTGCTCCTCTCTCTAGGTCGCTACCCACAGCAAAACAAAGGCACCTACATCCCAGTCCTAGTAGGTGATGTGCTGAAACCTGGTGAGTGGGGAGCCAAGATTACCCACAAGGAGAACAACTCCATTCGCCTGTCCATCATGTCCTCTGCCACCTGCATTGTTGGGAAGTTCCGCCTCTATGTTGCTGTCTGGACTCCCTTTGGCATTCTCCGGACACGCAGAAATTCGGCAACCGACACTTACATCCTGTTCAATCCCTGGTGCCAGCGTAAGTACTTTATCAGAATCAAAGGTTTACATTTTCTGCTGGGCTCATTGGGTTTTGGGAGGAGGTGGTCCAGGAAGGGGAGCTTGGTACCAAAGAGGTTGGAGATATGCCAGTTTGGATCTGGAAGTTATATATTAACCCTGTCAAGAGGCAAGACTTTCAGGCTGGGAACTAGCCCTGTGTGAGCAGGACTCCGTGCTGCAGACTTATGCCTGTGCTGTAGCTGCGCTCTGCAGTTTTATGAGGCCAAGCCTTTGTTTACCAGCTCAGGCAGTGTGATGATGCTCCATTTCCTGTAGCAAATATACCCTAAGGCTTTGCTCTGATTTTAATAGCTATCAACATGAGCCTCCAGCCTGCCTGTGTGTCCCTTAAACCGACAAGTCAACATAGACATGGGTTTTTTCTGGGATTTAGTGTGGGGCAGAATGTTACAGTGTCCCATATTCTGTTGAATTGATCGCCACATTTAGGACTGAACACCTGCAGCAAAAAGCCTGCAGAAATTCAATGGGAGGTGCTCCTCCTGCAGAGGTTGGATGGAGACAATCTGTTGTGGCATCACCAGTGGTGCCTTCCCACCACTCCGTGACATTTGTTCTTATAACTTCCCCTTTACTGGTGACTAATTAGCAGCAACCCTGTCTTCTGTGACCATCAGAACATTTTGCAAAGGAGCCTTTTTTGATAATCCAGTGGGTTGAAGAACAATTTCTTTTTTTAAAATCTGCCTGGATCCCAGGTAAAATCAGCCCTTTTGCTGAGAGAATTGTATTTTTCCTTTAAGGGGAGGGCAAGGAGGACTGGAGAGGTTTGGCTCAACCATCAGACAGACTGTAGCATGGTCTCTCAGCTTCTGACACCTCTAACGCTCCAAGTCTGGCATACATACTGCTATATATTTAGGCCACCAACTAACTGCAATATTCTCCCACTACCCTTCCTTCATCTTTCTATGTTTTTACCAGAGTATTTGCACCAAACCATCCCGTATCAAGCAAAGGCCATCTTACCGAGTGACGAGTAAGTTTAGTGTTATTAATAGAGTCCATTATTCAGCTGCAGTACTGTCAGTACATCAAATGATTTGTGCTGAATTCATTACTTGCCCCTGGTCCAAGGGAATATAAGCAATGATTGGTTTATGCATTATTTAGGAAGATACATGTTAATGCTGAGTAAAGCGGAGCTAGTTAAGCAGGAATAGGAGGGAAGGACAGGGTCCAAGGCCCTGTGACAGTGTGAGATACTTCTGAAAGCAGCATAGAGGGCAATACCTCTTAGCAGCACACCAAGAGTTTATTCTGGGAGAGCAGGGAGATAATTTAACAGAAAGAAATTAATCATTGCCAAAGTTATGACCCAGTGTGAGCAGACAAAACTGCTCAAGGTTTGTGAAGGCATCATCAGCCTGCCACAGTTCTAGCTGTGTGCCCTCATGCCTAGGGGAAGCAACTCGGAGTCACCTCTAAAGGACCACATTTTTGTCTCGAGCTTACGTGTTCAAGTGTGTCTCAACGACTTCAGGTCCCGGACCCTGCCTAGTAGTAGATTATTGTATTTTTTTGTTTTCGTATATTTCACTTGGTTTTGGATTTATTCTCATTTCTTGCCCCTACTTTTACTTCTAGATAGTTTGGCTAATTGGCTCCTATATCTGCTTTTCCACCCCTTCCTTGTGTTAGAAAACCAAGAATTGTTTCTCCATACTTCATTCCCTAGTAGGAAAAGATTATTCAGTGGAATGACAAAAGGGTTTAAAATTAAGCTCAGGCAGTTAAAGTGCAGAGAAAACAATAGTTTCAAAATCTCCTAGGCTTGTTTGCTGGGTTAATAGCTAAACAGAAAAGTCTGAGTGAGAAGCCTAATTAAAAAGAGAGAAGGTTGATGCCAGGAATGAATAGGGATTGTTATAGCAAGGAACAGAATATGGCTCTGTCAATGTCTCATGAAGCTTTCAGACTCATCATTTTTGAGAAACATCAATGTGTTGATATGATGTTTTCTTTAAGATAGAGGTATTTGTGCCCTTTTTTTTTTACTCCTTTTCTCACTGTAGTTCAGTTTTGACATATCTTCCCAGCCAGGGGTGTGACGGTTTTTATGCTGTTTCAGAACAGGTTTGAATACTTCGCTAGTCAAGCTACAAAGTACTCTGCTGCCAAAATCATCAAATGGTTTTGTATATTTTAATCCTCTTAGCTATATTTAAGGATGATCATCGAGAATACTTTCAAGACACAGACATAGGGCCTAATCCTGCAAAATTATATCTGCCAGACCCAAATATCTAGGAATTCAGCAAGCTAGTGGATTGAAATTTCAGGGACTCAGGTGAAATTTGCATTATTTAATAAAGAAGGTAAAGTCTGTGAGGAGAGGCAGCATCCTTTCTTCAGCCAGCTGACACAGTTGGGAAAAAGAGATGTGCTTTTGGGCATGCAGAGCCCTCTTCAGTTCTGAAACAGAAGATACAAACAGCAAGCAATTAAGGATAACTTCTTGGAGTTTAACTTAACTCTTAGCAGCATCAGACTACGTAAAAGCAGACAAGGGCTCCTTTGATCTGCATACTGTGAGCCCTTTCCAAGGAGGGCTTGAGCCCCAGTAACTTTCTTCCGGGGAACATGCAGTGCTTATCAGGAAAAGATCTTGCATTTACTGTGTGACTCCCTCACAGGTGATGTACAGTATATTTGAATAAGCTGCAGACTCTGTGGGCAGAGGTGTGTGTTTCTTTCGCCAAGCCTTCTTCAAACTGCATTATATTTAAGGATTAAATACATTGCAACTTTTTGAGTCAATTGCCACATTTCTTCAGCTTATGTGCCTCAAATGTCCTAATACGGTTTGAGGTTTACTAATATCTGGTTGATATGGGGCTCCTCTTATGTGATATCAGTCATTCAAATCTGGCCCAATAATATTTTCTGGCATTTGTATCTAAATCTTAAATTTGTATCATAGATTTCATGGGGGCGAAATTCTTACTAGAGCTTCATCCTTCTGCTGCAGTAGTGTAGGCAAGCACTAGCAGCTACAACATGGCCTACTGAGCGTGGTCCTAGGTGGAGTGGGTTCTGTAAATAACTGTACTTAGTTCTTGCAGTTCTGTGTTTGCCTCAGCACTGTCCTTTTCCCAGCAAAAGCTCTGAGAGCTTTGTGCTTCCAGTGAAGCCCAGCTTTGCATTCTTGAATTCCCACAGGAGTGCATTGAAGGGAGGCTCTTCGAGACAACCCTCTTGCCTCTATCTCCACTCATTTGCTGGTGCTGCTGTGCTCAGCAGTCACTGTCTGCTTGAAGAAAGAGCATTTCCAGCTCCCACTAGTTGCTGTGCTGGGGATGGGATCCCCCCTATACTGGGCAGCGTCCTCTCTTGCTCATTCACCTTCCCAAATAGAAAGGGCTTCTCTGTACTCCTTATCTCTTTTACAAGGAGCCCATATCCAGTGGGACTTCTTGCCTGCAATAGTCTTCATGTGAAGTGTATTTTCACCTTATCCATCTTCAAACAGAGAAGCAGAGAGGCTAATTTGCTTCTTTGTAGCATTGCTACTGTCTTAGTAATTTCCCAGGATAAAAAAAGTGAGAAAAAAAAAAACTGCTAGAGAAAAAGAACAAACCCAGCACATTTCCATGGAATTCTTCTGTTTGTCAGATGTGAGCCTCCACTTGCACAAAATAATTAGGAGTTGTACTATGTAGAGCACGCTTAGCATCAAAGTAGTCACAAATGCCTTGTATTTTCTTCTAAACAGTCTCAAGGGTAGTGAAAGCTGTCAAAAATCAAAGCATCTGGCTTCTCTGTGAAACACAGAAGCCCTTTTTACTCTATCAAAAAAACCTCAAATATTTAAAAATAATTGACAGAGAAGTTAATCAATTTTCATCTGATTTAGCCAAGATCATGCAGTCTGAAAACAACATAAGCATCTCAATTGATACCAAAGAGATCAATATTGATATTTTTAATTCCTGAAAGAAAACAACAGCTGTCAAGAGGACATATGCACACACTCCACAGAATGCCTAACTGTATGGAAGAAGGTATAAGTTCTCCTTTAAATGCATTCTCTGTACCATTTTTACAGATGCACTTTAATAAAAAAAAAAGCTCAGGGAGTGAATACATACAGTTGTTCAATCAGCAAATGAGGCAGATCCAGCCTAGTGAAACACAGCTTACATCATCTGTAGTATCTGCAGCATTTTTGGTGGGAAGTCATGCAGAACTTTAGAGCTGGGAGCTGGACCTCAAAATCATGTAACATACAGTTTCATAAGTGTGAGAGTCCCTTCTGACATAAATGACTACATTTTTTTGATCCTCTGTCAACTTTAAACAGTCTCTTTCACCCAGCCTCTGAATATAATAAACTTATGATCTCAGATTTGGACATAGTCTGCAAAGACTGTACAGCAATAATGTCAAAAGCATAATGGCAAACTCTGACCTCCTCAAATGAAATAAAGCCTTCTTACAACTGACACCTGTGTCCCTATCACTCCTTGCACACCGATGTGGAGGTCATCATGTTACATATCCCTTCTGTGTGTATAGGCATAGAGATATAAACGTATCTTCAGAAAAAACAAAACTTCCAGCAGGGTCAGGTGTGTAAACTGGAAAAAGCCTTCACCTGGCCAAAGCCGTGTGAGTTTTGCCATTAATATTCTCAGAGGGCTCAGATTTTAGTTTATTTCCAGCCAAACTGCAGTTTTATGGGAAAATGAACAAGCTTTTGAGAATAAGGTTTACAAGGAAGTACAAATCTGATTTGTGTTTCGAAAAAAATACAACAAATCAATAAGCTTTTAAAAGTTAAATGATCCTCTAGTAATTTGTAGTGGGATGCTGAAGAAATCCACTATGGCAGTAGTGAGTGGTAGTTTTCTGCTTGCCTATATCAAACTATTAGAGGTTATTTCTTCCCTTTAATTTTCTGTCAGGTACCACATTGCTGATTTGCTCAAATTAATTAATTCTCATACTATTAATAGTTAAGATGTATCTCTTAGTCTTAAAATGCAAGCATTGGCACAGAAAAGAAATCCTTATCTATTCTAGCCTCACAGAGTCACAACCTGTTTCATACTTACCTGTGAAAGTCTGAAGAGTTTCATGTCATTCAGGTTTATTTATGAATCTAGGTTATACCCTTTGTATATGTTTTGATAAAGATCTCTTCTAATTGCTTCCAGTTTTCAGTTAGACACTTCAATTTCCCCTAATATTAGCTGGTCAGTCAAGCTACATGGGGGAGAGACACTCCAGTCAATAACTTATGTACAGAAAAAACAATTGAGCTCTGATGTTAATGCACTTTAAAAACTGTATTCCATATTTTTCAATGCACTACAGATTTTTCTTTAGATCTCTTGACTTGAGCTGTTCTCCATTAACATTAATAGGTTTGAAATTGTTCTTTGATCTGTTTGTACAGGTGCAGAATTGCGTCACAGTGCTCCAACTGTTAAATTAGTGGTACACAGTAATCATAAAATTCTTGATAAGATGTGACATTTTAATCATACTTTACAGATCTTGAGAAAACAGTCAGGAGTTGTCAGCATTTTTGCATCTTGCTCGCATTTGTGTATCATATTCCTAACTGGGGTTGCTACCTTCTTATTCTTGTACTCTGTTGAAGAAAGTAATGCTTTGCTTGATGGAAGAAGGGTACTTTTCTTTGAAGATGACTGTATTATATGCTGAGTTATTTTATCTGTCCTATACAAAGATTTAAGTAACTGTGTTAACATTTATTTTTGGTAAACTGCTGCAGAGGATGCCGTGTATCTGGATGATGAGAAGGAAAGGGAAGAGTATGTTCTGAATGATGTTGGTGTTGTTTTCCATGGAAACATCAATGACATAAAATTAAGAAGCTGGAGTTACGGTCAGGTGAGCTATTTAGAACTTTTCTGGCTGCTCCTGGCAGGACAGTGAGTGAGTTTATTTGACACCAGACTGTGGTGGAGACTGTGGGCTCTGGAGTGCATTCTTGGTCTCTCCTTCAGAAAGACAAGGGGCATAATTTTAAAATTGTATGAAGTGGGTATGTATCTAATCGAGAAAAGCAATGTTATAATAGCTAGTATTTAAAGATCTCTTTTAAGGGGCACATTTCAGATACTAAGAGGCTGCCAGTTGAATGTTATAATAATTAAGTGAGGCTTCCACAATGTAGCAGTATTTCTGCTGCTACACTGTTGCTACTTCAGGACCAACCTAATTCGGTGAAAGAGAAGACATATTTTTGTTTCATTTTTCAGCAATAGGTTGTATTTCTTCCTGACTTCTCCTTTTAGTTCCAGCAATTTGGCAGGAATTATTTCCATCTGCTGGGGGGGGGGGGGGGGGCGGAACAGGGGGCAGGCAGTGGCAGTGTCAGTTTGTCACAGTGTTCCTAGGACAAACTGGAGTTTAATCCTACAGTTTTAAATTTCCTTGCCACAGTAACAAAGGGGAGCTTCTCTTTTTGCTGCCTGGACTTGACATCAGTCTCCAGCGGCCTCTTTCAGCCTGAGGCTTGCTTGACTATTTTACCTCAATCTGTTTGCAAGCACTAACCAGTCTGAAAATCCCTATGGAATAAAAGAGTTAAATTGTTGTTTGAGAATAGGGAAAGGGCATTAATGAGCAGAATGAAAACGACCAAAACTAACCCTAGCTGTAACTCAGAGGGACAGTTATTGGACATTGTGTACTCTGCTCATCTCACCTCCTGGATTTTCACCACTTCACAATTAAGAAAGTATGGAAGTATTTCCTTAATGCTGTGGTGATGGAACCATTCAGTTTTTGTGGCACCTCCTCGGTTCAGCCTTGCAGCAGGGACCTTCCTGCTTTGTTTTCTTTCCCTCAGCCAAGGACAATCTCAAAGCTTGAGCTGAACGATTGCGAGTGTTCTTGCCCTGGAGAGCTCTTTGAACTTGCGTCTCTCTTGTTTCCTTATTTAAGGGTACAATTTCATCTTTTTTTCCTTCAGCAGCACTGCCTTACGGAGTTCCTGCTTCTGCACCATTCCTTGGGTTGTGCCAGTACCTCTGTTTTAAGGGTCTGATTGTCATCCTGACTGAGATAAAAATAACCCTTAAAT
Organism: Dromococcyx pavoninus; assembly: GCA_033558185.1. NCBI lineage: Eukaryota > Metazoa > Chordata > Aves > Cuculiformes > Neomorphidae > Dromococcyx > Dromococcyx pavoninus. Next base: position 3,364,718 of record JAUMJL010000138.1, on the reverse strand, counting down.
AAGGGGCAGACGCAATTTCGCAAGATGATGGTGTCTTAACATGTGAGATGTGGAACCAGATCCTGAGGCTAAAGCTGGGTGTGCATTTAAGTTGACCAAAAATGCCCCCTCCTGGCCCTTCCTTCCCCCTGCAAGTGCTTGTGCAGTAACTCAGGCTGGAGAGCAGATCTAGCTGAATAAGCTCCTCCTTGATTTTTTTTTTTTTATTCTTTTGGATTATTTTTCGGGCTTCCTCATTTCCTAAATTTGCGATTCACTCTGTGACAGATGTAAGGGGGCAGAAGAGAGGGGAATGAGTGCCTGGAGGTGGATGGTGCTGCTTAAGCCAGCTGCTGGATTTATGTCGTGAGATGCTAAATTTATGACCTATGATAGCGTGGCCTGAGATGCTTATATTCTGCAAATCTGGCACCTTCCTGACACAAACACCATCCTCCCTTGAGAAACAACATTATTTATTTGGTTTTGCTTGGAAGTATTTCTGTCTGGGAAATTAGGGCTGTTCCATAGCTCTTCGTCACTTACTTTCATTCCTGAGTTGTCTGAAATCAGAGGACTGATTGACACACTCTGCTGTGGTGCACCTTTTGTTACCACTTGCCTGTGTAGAAACTGGGTATGCCAAATGTACCTAGGGGGACACAAACCAAGAGTTTTGATGGGATCAGTCAATTTGTGTGGGTATAACAGACATCCCAAGCTGCAGAGCAATGGAGGAACATTCTTGTTCTCCCACTTCTTTTTGTGAGCTGGAGGATGCAATGATGTTCCTGACCTTATCCTGAAAATCTATGACCATGCTTCTTTCTCATTTTCAGCAATCCTGGATATTAAGAATAAGAGCATTGGTGTGAGTGAGAGAAAGTACTAGCAGCAAGGACTCTAGTATCGGTATCATACATGTGTACATTTTGTTTTTATGACATATAGCCCTTTACAACAGGGTAAGTAAAAAGCATAAGGCCACATGCAGTCATAGTGAAAGCTATATGGTTGTACACAAAAATACAGATGTACTTGTGCATGGTAATACTCTTAGAGTAAAAACTTGGTTTGAGCAACAATGGCTGGAAGCTCTAACTCAGGTTGTAAATTAAAAGGGAAGACGCAATTCGAAACTGGGTTACTAGTGGGAGACAATTCTCACAGCTGCTGTCTTGAATGAGCAGCATCAATACAAGAACAGGAAAGGCAAGAAAAATGGACCGAGGAAGAAAAAACAGACCAGTTGAAACATGGCTGTAATGAATGAGGACGGAGGTATTACTTGTAAGATGACTGTGATTCCTCTCTTCTAAGAAAGCGTAAATAGCCAGTCACTCAGAAAAGCCCACAGGGGATTCAGGGGAAATTTGGCATTGGAAGAAATCTATGTACATAGGAATTCTCTAACTGAGAAATGTTAGAAGTTGGATGCTATATTGATCATTCAAAGTTGGGGTTTTTATAGGAAAACTAAAATAAAACATGAGTTGTCTCATGTCTTGTCCATATCAAGCTGTATTGGCTTTGCAGCGTGCTGTGCAAATCTGATTCTATGGCAGGTGCATTTGGTCAGATCAGACCACAGGCAACCAGAGATCACATCTGTCTGCAACTGATTGTGAGCTATACAGCCCTAATTCAACCAGTGCAAAAGGTGATACAGCCCCTCTTACTTCGATTTAGATGGAAAGTCATCTATTAGAAGCAAGTTAGCCTGAAAGAGGATGCCCCCTGAAAGCTAGTCTGGCTGAATGTATTGCTCTGTACCGCAATGCATGTCTGTATGCAGACAGAACCCTTCTATCCCCGTGGTTTTTTCATGTCTTGTTTCCATCTACAGTCTTTCCCAAGTGGCTCTGCCAAAGTTCCTTGGTCCTGAATTTGGTTTATTTCAATTTTAGCTTGCAGTGCCTGCACCTGTCTCAAGTTCACTCAGCTGTCCTGGCTGCCTACTGCTCCTCTGATTTCTCTGACGTTTCAGGTGTGTTCAGCCTTACAAGTGCTCTGTTTCTATTCTGCTTCCCTCTAGTTAGCATTTTCATGCCAAGATTGAGAGCAGGAAATATTTAATTTTATTTAATGTTTTTAAATCTCTGGATAGTGAAGGGGGGCAAAACTGGCTTTAGAGTTAAGGCTACTCTGCATCTTACTACTACTGCAATGCTGTAAGGCAGCTAGATTTTATAACTTGTCCTGCATCTCTTCTCCTATTAATCCAGTCATTTCATAAGCATTCCTATAACTTCGTAAATGCTAAGGTGGAAGGCAACAACTCTGAAAGAAATTTCTTTCTTCTTTATTCTTCCTGTATATGCTGGCAAGATTGACAGTGTCTCATAAACTGTAGATGAGAAAGACTTAATTTGCAGGATAAATGTCTTATTGATTTAACTCCGGTCTTGGGCACTGCTGTTGGCTTGAAGTGCAGAAAGCAGATTTTGATCCTGGTGAGAGTGATAAATCATTAGGCCAGACCAGGAGAAAACTGAACTTGAAGCAGGAAGGACAGCTATGAGGGCTATGTTTATGCTATCCATTGTGAGGATTCTCCTTGGGAAGAAGACTCTCCACAGCATGGTCATTCACCCCTATGTTATTCATCACATGCCAGTGGAGTGGACTGGAGAGTCTGCCTTGCAATTATTCAGTTTCCCATGGATGATGCAATATTAGGAGTAAGTACCTGGAAAACACTGATCTTCTTTTCCTATTGGCCCAAACACCATGAATTCAGTTCTGCTCAGACTATAAGGTATTACTCACTGATGAATGTCTGTTCCAGAGAAAGTAATTTAATACAAGTGTGGGTGATCATGAGACAGGTGTGCTGCCTTGGAGGAAGTTTGCTGAAAAGAATCCACACAGCAATGGTACCCTGAGCAGTGAAAGCCAGGCAGGTTTGAGCCAGGAAATGGCCAAGGGTGGTGAAACACAGCAGTGCCTCCACTTTCATGGCTTATGCCAGAGCTCAGCTACTGCCTGGGATGTCACCTCCATCCGTCCCTGCATCATCATCAGCAAACTTGACTCTTTGGGCTTAATTTTCAGAACTCTGAACACACTCTTCCTTCTCCTTTGTCTGCCCTCAGCAGCTTGGCCTGGGCTCTTGCCAGCTTTCTTCAGGAGGCAAAACACAACATTGCCCTTATTTGCCAAGGAGCCCTAAGCCAGGCTGGAGACAGTTGCAAAATCAGTCCTGCTCTAGTAGCAACGTGAGATAAAAAATCCAGTTAAAGTTAATCATAACTTGAAGGATGCAAATGCAGAACATAAAAGAAGGGGATGAGCATTGTGGAGTTTTTCTAACAGCTTTGAAAGTTAATATAAGATTGCGTATCTAGAAGATTTTATTAATATGCATTTCCCTGTCTCCTACTGTTTTCCAGTGGACAGAGGTATTTTCCTTTGCTATGCAGTTTCTCCTAAGGAAAATGAAATACAACACAGGACAAGTCCTGCGACAAATGGTTTCTAGTCTATTTAGGCACCTCTGCCCTCAATTCATTCTTGTGCTTGTTCATGCTGGATCGAAGAAACTGTACCTTTTCACTCTATTTTTGAAGAAGACTACTTTAGGTCACTTGGTATTTTTGAAATCTAAGTTTTGTAGACCAGTCTAAATCACTATAATCAGCTTTTGGCTCATCAATTTTAAACATAATTAAAAATTAATTTTAAAATCTAAGTGTCTTCAAATTAACTTTGCCACACTATTTATTGTTCAGCTTCCCAGCAATACCTTAGCTGTGTCAGAGAAGTTCAGAAATTAACAGGTCTGAAATCTATGAAGGACATTTAGTCCTTCATGAGCAGACTAACTTCTTGTAGTTATTATTATAATATCTTCCTATTATATACTTGTTAGCACTTAAAATTTTATGTCCTGTCAGAAAGGCGTTGTTGTCATTTTAACCTTCTGGAAACTGGACTGAGATTGAATTGGAGATGACACTCTCTTTTCCCTCACAGCATCTCACATTTTTCTGCTATACATGGGCAATTATTCTAGAAGAAAACTTGTGTTTTTAAACATAGAACTTTGCCTTGACCAGCTAGTTTTGAAGCTGATCAGCTATTTCAACAAGAATAAAAGATAGCTTTTCCTTTGTTTTACAGAACAAAAAGTGACTCAATTTTCCCTCTGTTTCTCTTTTTATTTTATTCTGTCTAGTTTGAAGAAGAAATTCTGGATGCTTGCCTGTTCCTGATGGACAAGGCAGAACTGGAGCTCTCTGGACGTGGAAACCCCATCAAAATCTGCCGTGTTGCCTCTGCAGTGGTATGTAGTAGGTGCCTAAGATGCGTCAGAAACAACTCATAAGTGAAAGCCAAGCTGGTTTAACTGGTCCTCATGCCCCTATGCACTCACTCCAACAGATGCCAGATCAATGACCCGTTCTGACTTCTGGAGTCTGGCATTTTATTTTGCTCCTTTTCCTGAGAGGGGTACCTCACTGGTAGGAAAGCCGCTTTTAGACATTACACTGCAATTACACCTTTTCTTGCGACACTTTCTGGCAGCTGAGATGACTGAGAAAACTATTTCTGCCATGGATGGTAAAGTGGTATGATGGGTGGAGTTTGAGATGGGGAATTGAGAGACATTATATGGACTCCAGAACCAACCACAAAGGGGTGCAAGATACTGCCATAGTGAATGTCACTGTGTCTGATTTTTAAGCTTCAGATGGCCTAATCAAGCTGATGACATTTACATAGAATCATAGAATTACCTGAGTTGGAAGGGACCCCAAAAGATCATTGAGTCCAACTCTTATCTCTACATAGGACACTCCCAACATTCCCACCATGTGACTGAGGGCATTGTCCAAATGCTTCTTGAATACTGGCAGACTCGATGCCATGAGTACTTCCCTGGGAAGCTGTTCCAGTGCTCCACCAGCCGCTGGGTGAAGAACCTCTTCCTAATACCCAGTCTGAACCTTCCCTGGCACATCTTCCTGGCATTCCCTCTTGTCCTATCATAGGTTGCAAGAGAGAAGAGATCAGCGCCTGTCTCACCTCCCTCCCTTATGAAAAGGTAGTAAATAGCTATGAGATCTCCTCTCAGTCTCCTCTTCTCCAGGCTGAACAGACCAAGTGACTTCAGCCATTCCTCATATGACAACCCCTCTAAACCCTTCACCTTCACATACCTTGACCCCAGAAGAAAGCACTGTGAGAGATGTGCTCTTAAACATGGGGTCCACATAAATTACCGTATTCAGAATGTGAGTTCTTAAAATAATCAGAAGCAAAGATTAAGGAGAAGACTTCCCACATCTCCACATTTCCAGTTGCTAGGTGCTAGGAGTCATGCTGTGGGTACAACAGCAGCCTTGTCCCTGGTATGTTAGATGAAAGACTCATCCAGGATGTGTAAGGCAGAGGCTGCATCCTCTCCCCTAATGCATAAACATCTGAACCGATGCCTTCTGATTCCCAGAGTACCCTGGTCATCAACGTAGTGTAATTAGATGTTCTCCAAAGTCAGCCACTAAAATAGACGGTCTGCAAAATATGGCTGCTAGAGATGAATGATCCTTTAATCCACTTGTCACAGACTATTTCCAGGCTTTAAGAGAATGATTTATTTGTCTTACACAACATTGAAATGGACTCTCCAGCCTGTCAGTGCCACATGATGATTTTTGCCTAACTTCAACTTAAACAGAATAGCTTCAGCAAGAAGGATTGAGAACACACTCGCTTCTCTTTTAGACTTTCGGTTAGTTTCTTCCTTTGAGGCATTTGAAACATGGTTTCAGACCTTCAGACAGAAGTAAGAATTGAATGTGGTTCCCTCATTACTGACCCTGGAAAACCTATGGGCAGAATTGCACAAAGTTTCTGAATGCAAAGCTTGCATATTACTGAGGTTTTTAGCCACTCAATCATTTTAGGGAGGTGGAGAAGTTCACCATTGGAAATTCAGGAGTTATCATAGTATCATAGAATGCTTTGGGTTGGAAGGGACCTCAAAAATTATCCAGTACCAACACCCCAGCAGTGGACAAGAACTGCTCCCACCAGACCAGGCGGCACAAAGCCCCATCCAAACTGGTCTTGAAAACTTCCAGGGAGGAGGAATCCACAACTTCCCTGGGCAACCTGTTCCAACATCTCACCACCCTCATGATGAAGAATTTCCTCCTAATGTCTAATATAAATCTTCCCCGTTCCAATTTAAAGCCATTTCCCCTCCTCCTCTCACTTCTTGCTCTTGTAAAAAGTCCCTCCTCAGCTTTCCTGTAGCCCCTTCAGGTACTGGAAGGCCTCTGTGAGGCTTCCCCGGAGCCTTCCCTTCTCCGAGCTGAACAACTCCAACTCTCTTAGCTTGTCCTCGTAGCAGGGGCTCTCCAGCCCTCAGATCATCTTCGTAGCCCTCGTCTGGACCCATTCCAACAGTTCCATATCCTTCCTATGCTGGGGATTCCAGAACTGGACACAATACTCCAAGTGGAGTCTCATGAGAGCAGAGTAGAGAGGGAGAATCACCTCCCTCTCCCTGCTGACCACACTTCTTCTGATGCAGCCCAGCACATGGTTGGCCTTCTGGGTTGTGAGTGCACATTACTGTCTCATGTCCAGCTTCTCATCAACCAGCACCCTCAAATCCTTCTCCATAGGGCTACTCTCAATGACATTGTCCCCAATCTTGTGTTGATTCTCTGAGTTACCCCGACCCAGGTGTAGGACCTTACACTTGTCTTTGCTGAACTCCATGAGGTTCACACAGGCCCACTTTTCCATCTTGTCCAGGTCCCTGTGGATGACATCCTGTCCTTCTGGTGTGACAATTGCCCCATTCAGCTCGGAGTCATCTGCAAACTTGCTGAGGCTTCATCCACTCCATTTTCCTGGTCAGGTGACCTATTGCAGACACTAGTGTCCCCTGTCCCTGTCTTCCCTTAATCCTGACTCACAGGCTTTCAGCTGGCTCTTCATCCATTCCCAGGTTGACCTCCATGCACTCCAGCTGGTCATTGACATAGAGGGAAGCACCCCCTCCTTGTCTCCCTTTCCTGTCCTTCCTAAGGAACCTGTATCCCTCCATCTCAACACTCCAAACATAGAATCCATCCTACCATGTCTTTGTGATGCCAATAACATCATAGCCCTGCAGGCTCACATATTTCTCTAATTCTACTTCTTTTTTTCCCATGCTATGTGCATTTGTATAGCTTCACTTAAGTTGAGTCCCCAGTGAAGCTGTCTTACTGGCTGGAGATCCTTTGTGTTTCTCTTCACGTGCTCTTGTGGTGACCTCTGTTCCTTCAACAGGCTCTGGGCGTATATTGCTAGAACTGGCATCAAATTGGTAGGTGTGGTAGGAGTGGGATTGATTAAGATAATGGACTTTAGATCTAATCTGCAGGATTAGGCCATAGCTGGGTGGGAGTTTTGGCTTTCTGAAATCTGGGCCTCAGTGAGAAGTGGCCATGGCATGTTGAAGTCCTGCCCATGTTTTCTTTATCCTCATTCTTGCTCAAGATGTGACGTGGCAAAGCTGAGTTCATCTGAGGACATGCCCGGTGCTGGGATCCTTCTGAGAACTCTTGGCATTAGAGAGCAGGTAGAGTTGCTCCACTCTTTGTCTCTTTACAGCCAGAGCAGAGCCAGAAGATCAAAATGCTGATCTGTCCTTGAAGAGCCTCTTTTCTTGGTACATTTCCCACAACAGTGAGATGGGCACAGCCCCTTAACCTTTTGGTTATGACTCTGAATACTTATCTTTATTCAGTCCTAGGGTTCACAGGATGTCAATTTTCTAATTATAAAACAGTAGTTAATCCTGCCAAAAGCTTTTAAATGAGAATTGTGATTTATTTGGCTGATGTGTATCTGTTCCACATTAGCATAATTAAAAGTTACAGAGAGAATGAGCTTTTTGCACAGGCTCAACTAGTTTGGTTCAAATTGCAGCTTGGAGATGTAGTGCTCATTAATGCCTATTAGTATAGCCATTAGTCAGCAAAACTCCTTGCTTTGTATAGTCATAGCAGGGGAAAACATACAGCAAATTCTTTCTTGTTTTCGTGTGTGCTGGACTGAAGAAATTAGTTTCTACTCTAAAAATAACAGTGGACGTTTTTCCTCTAAATCTCTGTAAATCAGGAGTGATTTTATTATATCTCTGGGCTGATATGGGCAGAAAAACCAAACAATGTTAGGAAAGAATCCTTCTTAGTATTTTGAGTCTTGTTAATTATTGTATAACTGATCAAGTTTACCGTAAGTACTGAGCAGTAAGCATGCTTAATGTTAATAAAACGTAGATAGTCAGTGTGATTTAACTTCGCCATTATTTTTAAATGTCTGACCTTCATTCAAAATTGTTCAGTGATGGAAAATCCATGGCCCCTAGCAAGATTGTTCCATTCATTTCCTACCTTCATAATTAAATGTTTCTGTCTTACTTCTAGCCTAAACCTGGCTATGTTCAGTTTCTCCCATCCTATCTTTGCTGGATTAAAGCGCTCTTTATTATTCAGTCTCTGACATCCCTAATGCTCATTTCCTTTGTCTTTAGATCAACTCCAGGGATGATAATGGTGTGATTGCTGGATCCTGGGACAATACATACACTTATGGGGTCGCACCTTCAGCCTGGACAGGAAGCGTGGACATTCTTTTGGAGTATTACAGTTCCAAGCAACCTGTGCGATATGGCCAGTGCTGGGTCTTTGCAGGTGTCTTCAACACGTGTAGGTATCAGCGACAAAAGCTCCACACTGTTATGCAGTTCTTGCATAACAGAGACAACTTTTAAGTTAAACTAGTTAAAATACTTCCTGGCTCCGAGTAAATAGTAGAAATACTTAAAAATACATGGCTAAAATAGACGCTCTTCAAATAAATGTTTGGCATCTCCTTCAGTTCAGCTGCTCTTCCACACAAATCTGTTAACTATTTGCTTGTTCACTAACATACATTCAGTGACTCACAGAGGTAAGTTTGTGAGACAGAAAGGGAGTCTTTTGGCACAGTCCATGTTTCTGTTAGAAAATGTGAGATGACCAGGGAGATTCTTATCTAGCCCTGCGACACGAAACTATTACACACTATGGGATATGTGATAGTTGTCTCTGCTCCAGAAAGGCCAAATCTCACGTTTCTGGATTTATTCCTAGCAAGATTAACGTGCCCTGTCCCAGCATCTGTCTACTGAGATACGTTAACATTTTCTACGGAGTTTGTGAGCTAGAACAATGAGGAAGGTGCTGGTCTGGTTTATGAATTGTCTAGCGCTACAAAGTTAAGTCTGAACACACTTATTTGGACTTATTTGTTGCAGCAAATGGGGTGTTGCAGGTTGTAAAACTCAGTAGGGAAAGCAGTGTTGGATTGATTTCATTTTTATAGTGTCTAGCGGTTGCCAACCGCGGCATCCTAAATGAATACTACTAATACGCTGGAACACTTAAGCATATTAGGAGTCAAGAAAGACACTGGGAGCATAAAAAAAAAGTGCATTATACAGATAATGGGGATCAGACTTTGGAAGGAATATTTATGTCAAGTGCCAATGTAGGGCCAGTCAACCAGTTCCTATGCTTACGGCACTGGCAAATAGAAGAAGCTAAAAGTAAGTATCTTTCTTAAGCCCAGATGATCTTCCTTAGAGGCACTTATGCATATACGTATCAAACTGGGGGGGGCCAGATCATCATGGAACTAGATCACCTTAGTACCAGCGGAACACAATGGATATTTCTACAGGTTTGGAGCCTACTTTGTATGAAATACTTTTCAGCTACAACTGAAGATTTAAGCTTTACTCCTAGTATTTAAGACATGAAAAGAAAATTACAGAAAAACTCTGTGAAACATTTTGAGTTTTCATTGGTCTCAATACTCTCACATGTTGCTGTCTAAAGAAAAAGAATTATACTTCTCTTTACATTATATTTTTATAAAAAATGAAGGATATTAATCACCCATATTCTGCAACAAACATGGAAACTGAATAATTAATGCAAGTTACAAGACTGGTTCTTCACCCTCAGGCAGACTAGGACATATCTGAGTTTTCACTTCATTTTTGTCTGCTCTATACATGTATGTCGGTATATAATATTCCTCCAATCTGGATAGCTGAATTTCGTAAGTCATTTTGGTTATCTGAGGTAGTTTAAAAACTATTCAAAACAGTAATGTCCTCAGAAATAAAGCTGTCTTGTGACCACCTAGTCTTCTACCGACACATGCTTTTCAGAGCTATGGCAGGGGATGCAGTTTCAGATTTCTTTGCTTCTCTTTCATGTATCTGAAGTTTGCTGTTTTGATTTGAGGAGGTGCTGGCAGGTGTTCTGTCCTTCAACACATGAAATGGTTCATTTTATTCCTGGTGCAGCGGGATAATGAGCAATCCCCCACATCCCACTAACCTGAGAGACATCTACTTCCTTTGCTGGGGAGGGTCACGGGGTCCGTACTTGATGCTCCTCAGCCTCAACACAACACAATGGGTTTGAAAATGTTCTTGGAAATATTTCCTGTGGATGCAATTCCTCGTAGCGGCTTCCACAGGCCACTTCTTTGTCTTCTCTGCCCGTTGCCTCATCTGGATTTCTCTAAACACCACACTAGTTCTCCCACCTTCCCCCTGCACTGGCCTCAAATGACTGCTACGTGGTAATTTGCTTCAGGCCAGTGTAAAACTGGGGCAACACTGCAGAGGCCTGTATCCTACTGTGTTAAATGGAGAGGCATATTTATCTGAGGCAAAACTAGACTCAGTTTGCTGACTAAGTTAGTCGAGTCAGAGACCTGGCAGTTTGTACTATTGCAAGTGTTGCTGAAGTATAATATTTGTTGAGCATTATGAAATGAAAATGTTGTCCAGTGGCTGATCTGATACTCAGACACTGACAAATCCAAGTGCTGACCACTCCACAAAGAGAGAACAGCAAAGGTCCAAACAGCTGTGTGCAACTAAAAGGGTGGGGTTGAATTTAAGTCTTTCTCAACTGCCAATGTTTTGTCATTGTGACCAGTCCAGCTTTCCAAGGTTACTACATTGTACACTCTGGATAGACATCCATTAAAAATGCTAAAACATTCTGAAAAATGGTCATTAATCTTGAAATTGTCAGACAAATTATTTTCAATGAGCCCTGATGGCTCATGTGCTGGAAGCTTGGGAGGGGGCTTGAATTAAGTTTAATCAATAGGTACATATGGTATTGGATGCATTCAGGTAATTTATCATCCAGGAACTTGAAATGAATGGGCAGTGTTACACTTTATTGGGAATCACAGTAGTGACACTAATGAATGTACAAAACCCAGCAGTAGCAGCATGGACCATTCAACATTGCAGCATTGGAACTATTTTTAAAAATTATTTTCAATAAAAATGTTTTCTCTTTCAAAAAATATCTCCTCTATATTCTGCAGAACCATGTTGGCTCCAAAACTGGAAAAGAGGACATTTTTTTTGCCTGGGAGACAAAGTATTTAATCTAGAGAAGCTGACATGATGTGTCACCCTGCAGCCCCACTACCCCCTTGGGGCCGTGTTCCGCGCATATTTAGCAGCCAGGGTGCACCACAAACACAGAAGCTTAATGATGTACTACTGCACTTCAGACATAGCCATAGCTTTTCCACATATCCCAAATTTACCACTTGTCAAATGGGAAGAAGAATTCTAAGTGCTACATTGTGATGGTCTGAGATTTAGGGGTAGGAGCTTTTTTTTTTTATCCTCCTCTTAAGATTCTATATGGGAATGGATTATTGATTCTAAAATACTATTACTTAGCAATCAATACAAATTATGTAATGTATTTTGTTCAGACTCTATAGCTCTGACATCTCACTTGCAAACAATGCGGCTTTTCCTCCTTGTTAGCAGTAATTTTCTGGTTTATTCTTTGTCTTCTCCAGATCACTGCTGATGGCAAATGTCAAGCAGGAAAGCTCCATATCAACAAAAAAGAAACAATTTTTATTAATTTTCTTTTTAGCACAGTCTTCTGATTCTCCTTGTTTAGTGATACCAATCACTAATAAGACGTAATAATGTTTTACATTTCTTGGAAGATAAAACCTATTTTTCTTTATACAATATTTGGTCATGCAGTGGACTCGTCGCATCCAGATTTACCTTGAAAAGCTACAGTGCAGTCACTATATAAGACTATTCTAAAGATATTGGTAATCAGCTGCTTAGGTTATAACTGTTGTACCATTACATACCTTGAAGGCTCATCATTTTGGGCCTAAATAAAATATTTAATATATTCTATAAATGAGGATTTGATTTGATTGAGTTTTATCATTTTATTCTAGTTATTAGTAGCTTCTCTCTCTTCATCTTGTCATCCATGATCATATTTATCCTTCTCATCACGTTTCTTTCTTTGCCGCAGTTCTGAGGTGTTTGGGGATACCTGCAAGACTTATTACCAACTATTCTTCTGCCCATGATAACAATGCCAATTTACAGCTGGACTTCTTTCTGGATGATGAAGGGAAAGTGGACACCAAAATTACAAAAGACTCTGTCTGGTGAGTTCTCCTGGCAAATGCCTTTAGTGTGTCAACTATATAAGTATTTAGAAACATGACAGCAATGTCTCTGGTTTATTTGTTTCTCTGCCATTACAGAACACTGCTAGCTTATGTAAAACAGGACAAATGGGTTGTTAGTAGGCTGGCTAATATAAAGTGCTTGTCATGTAAAGAGACAAACCTTAGGGGATCTATGACATCACTAATAATGTTACCCGTTGATACAGTGCATATTTAAGCACACTGGAGGAGAGCTGGCATGGCTATGTGCTCCACATTGCCAGAGTGTTTCTCAAAATGGAAAGGGGTTGATTGGACACTTCCATCAGTCTAGAACCAGGTTCAAATGGATACCTCAATATCTAATGGAAAAACAATCTTTTTGTTCTGCTTCTGCCCAGTTTCTGTATTTGTAGGCTGGTTTTACGTTGTGTAGATACAATCATTGTAGCAAAAAGGTACTTTCCAAAAAAAAAAATTCAGTTCAGCTGAAAAAGAAGCAAGCCAGGGTATCATAAAAGTTACTGCAATGCTATCACCGGATTTATAAAAATAAAATCCCTTAGGAACAAGAAAGAGAGTCTATGTATTCTTTTGGAGAAGACAGTCCTCTAACTTCCTCCTCGAACTCTTACTGTCTCCTGTCTGACAGGAGAAGTATAGCATATATTGATTATGTGCTCTGTTCAGTAGAAATTATGTGTGGGTTATTCGGCTTCAAGCCTCTCCTCCTCAGAGTGAAACAGTGAATGTGACCTCATGTATATTCCTATATTCAGGAGACATTTGCCCTACTCAGTGTTAACGTATGATTTATGTAAATGATATCTTCACCTCATCAGCACAGAAGCTCATCAGCATGTTTCATTAATATACAACTTAATCTCTGATGTGTTTATATTAAAACTGTAATAAACCCATTCTGTGGTGGAGGAAATGACTGAACCTGTTGCTGTAACCTCTTTTATTCTGTATCCGTAAACTGCTACTGAGAAGGAATCTAAGGAAAACAATGAATGGGGTTCATTTGCATCTGAATCTTGTATCACAGCATCACAGAATAGTCACAACTCGAAGGGGCCCTTGGAAGTCATCCAACCCTCCTGCTCAAAGCATGGTCAGCTAGGGCAGATTGCTCAGGGCGATGTCCGATTGAGTTTTTAAGATCTCCAAGGATGGACATTCTGCAATCCCTCTGGATAATCTATCCTAGTTCGTAAGCATTCACACAACAATAATGTGTTTCTTGATGTTCAGGCAGAATTTTCTATGTTTCAGTTTGTTTCCATTGCTTCTTGTCCTATCATTGGGGGCAAATGAGAAGAGTCTGGCTCTGGCTCTGTCTTCTTCCCTTCAGCTTCCTAATCAGATATTCATACACATGGATAAGATCCTCTCGAGCAAGTCCATCGCCAGGCTGAACAGTCCCAGCTTTCTCAGCCCCAGTTTTCTCAGCCACTCGTCGTGTACAGTCTCTGGTGTATTTCCAAATTTCTATATCTGCAGACTTGCTGAGGGTGTAGTAAGTCTTATCATACGTGTCATTAATGAAGATGTTAAACAGTACTGTATGCAGTATTAATCCCTTGGGTACATAACTAGTGACTAGGCTCCAGCTGGAATTCATGCCACTGATCACAACTGTTTAATTCCATCAGTTCAGCCAGGTTTCAATACACATTGCTGTCCACATATCTAGACTATACTTCAATGCTTTGTCTATGAGGATTTCTTGGAGCTGGTGTTAAAGTGAAAAAAAAACAAAGGCCAACTCCTATGCACTGGTCTTCCATTGCTCCCTCAGCCTTTCATTTCATCAGAGAGGGCTGTCAGGTTGGTCAGACATGGCTAGCCCTTTCTAAATCCATGCTGACCACTACCAGTCACCTTGTCCTCAATTTTCCTTGTCTGGAAAAGCTTTCCAGAAAAATTTGCTCTATAAGATTCCCAGATCAAGGTGAGACTGGCAGTGCCATAGTTCCTTTTTTGCTCCTTCTCTTTCTTGAAGAAAGGAGTGATATTTTCTTTCTTCCAGCCCTGAGGAACCTCCCCCAGTCAGCATGACCTTTTGAAGAGAAATGAGAGTGGGCTTACAGTTTTATCAGCCAGCTCCCTCAGATCTTGTGGGTCCATCCTGTCAGATCCATTGGACTTCTGTGTGTCCAGTTTGTCTAAATATTCTCTAACTTGTTCCTCCTCTACTGATGGTAAAATCTCATCACTCTAAACTTCCATAGTGGTCACAGGGGCCAGGGATTCCTGGGGGCAATTCATAACAGTAAAAAACAAGGCAAAGAAGAAATTGAGTATTGTGGCCTTTTCTTAGTCCTTTGTCACCAGATCCCTTTCCCCATTCAACACCAGACCTACATTTTTCCATAGTCTGCTTTTTAGTACCAATGCACTTGCTTTTCTTATTGCCCTTTGAGTCACTTGACATACTCTGTCCAGTTTGAGTTTTGGCTTTCCTAAACCTGTCCTTGCATACTCAGAGAGTGTCTCTATATTTCCCCTGTTCACTCATTCCTGCTTCCAAATTTTGTGCACTTTTTTTCTGTTTGAATTTAGCTGGGACCACCTTGTTCACCATGCAGGCCTTGTGCCACTTTTTGCTGATTCCTGCACATAAGGATGGATCATTCTTAGTCGTGGAGTAGGTCATCTTTGAAAAACAACCAGGTCTTCTGGACCCATCTTCCATCCAGAACTGCCTCCCATAGGATTTTTCCTAGCAGGACATTAAACAGGCCAAAGCTTATTTTCCCAAAGTCCAGTGTTGTGGTCCTGCTATTTGCTTTTTCCTTACCGTCGGGATCCTTGGGTGTTCCCAGTTTGCTAATCTAAATCTGGTTTACGAGACAGCAGGACCTCAGTAGGTCTCGTGGGGCTGATCCTTCTATGGCTCATAGAGCTCTAAAGGAGCAGCCACTCCACCGAAACCTCCTCTGTCTATAAATTATGTGAAACAAGACCAAATGACTGGTTACCCCACTGCTCAGTCCATAAACATCTAGTAACGGATCATTGCCACACTTCAGACTTTTCACTGTCTCATTTCTTCTTCTCCTCCCCTTCTCCTAACCTCATGCATGATATAACTCTCACCCACTTTTGACATTTCCTTTTACTTCTCTACTTCTCCACTTCTCCAGCTGTGTTTTCTTAATTCACTTCACTTTTTTTCCATTCCCTTAGGGCAGGGCTAGATAATCCAAAACTATTCTTGCTCCATTGAAATCCATAAGCAACTTCTCACCAGTATCTCCTCCTTCCATCCTATGTTTGGGTTTGTTTTGGCTCGATTACTTTTTGAACGACCTTTTTCATCCTTTTATCCTCCTGGTGCATTTATTACTACATGATGCACATAACCCTTTGGGCATGACTTAATATATTACACATCTCTCTTCACTTCTACTCTGTGTCTTTTCTTTTCATTACTCTGTAACAATCCACGGCAGCCCATATGCTGACTTTAAACCACATGTCGCTTAACCTTGATTTTACTTTTAATGTCTCTTTTTTTTCTTTTCTATTTTTTTAAAGAGGACAAGCTCAAGGTATTTATAATGATTTTTTTTAATGTATTTGTCGCTTTTATTTATAATCTCATGAAAATTGGAAGCAAAGCTTTTTTTCTTTATCAATATATCATTTCTATTTCCATATACTGCTGGAGTTGATTTGTCCTTAGGTTTTAAATATCCTCAGACTTCAGGGATATTTGGAGCCAGGATTTTTAGTCCAATCAATCTCTGAATGTGGGAGTCCCTCTGAATATTATCTGACATTTATTTATTTTCATTAAAGATCATCTTCTCCCTTAGGATAGGAAAAAACAACAACAACAACAACAACAACACCATATATATACAAAATTACGCAGACTTTGCAAAAAGTTATTTTTATAAAGCTGGCCGGATTTGAGCCCATCAGTACTGCCTCTGTCCCCTACTTTGTTCTTCTTGTCTTTCTTAATGATGATATAAAGACACTTAAAGAATTTTTCACTTGGATGGGAATCAAGACTCACTCCTACTTTGAGATCCAAGCAGACCAACATATGTACAGCCACAAAAACTTCCTCGAAGTCACCTGGCCCCACAAGGGTTCATCCAAGACCAGACCTGTGGTGAAAGCCCTTCTGAGACCTCTGCTTTCTGAGTCACTTTCTGCTCACTTTTCTCTAATTTCTCATTAATATTATTAGTGCCTCTCTCAGTACTAATACCTAGACTTAATAACTAATGAGAGGGCAGCAGCTGTTTCTGGCATGTGCCTGTCTCATAAGCAATACGAAGTGCCCTTCTTAAATTGTCTTCCAGGCATAAACCCCACCTGGTCATCTTTTATTAATTTGCCCATCACTTTGTTTAGCCTATTCGTAATTATCTCTGTAAATATTTAATGGTCACTACATTGATCTGTATAGCCATTCTTGCTTTCTTTAATGTTTCAGGCTTGCTGTAGAACACAAGAACTACAGAATCAGTTGAACAAATCATGGTTACAGAGACAGTTCTTCAGCTGTGCTCACTTCTAGCAGAGAGAAGTTTCTACTACATTTTGGAGAGGCAAACGTTCCCCTTGTTCTCCTTTCCTGAATGCTCACATGCTTTACAAGCCATGTCTTTCTGTCCATTCACATTCAATATCCTTAAGTGTATATGTTATTTGCGTGGCAGCAGACCTAAAGAAACCGCAGTCCTTTAGTGCCCAACACTGCACTTGTAGAAACTAGTAAGAACGATCCTGGGTTTTTACCGTGAATATAGAAAAAATATAGAAGAAACTGCATTACCTAATCACAGAATTAAAGCTGAGCTGCCATTTTCCACAGCTATCCCCCCTTGGTTTTATCATCCTTCCCTCCTGCCTGCTCTTCAGATTATTCTTTTGCAGAACACAAAGCAAATGAAACATCTGAGTTTGATTCAAAGTGAACCAGTGAAAGCTTCTGAGCAGGGATTGTCTCTCTCACATGTTGGCATAACAGTTTTCAAAAACCCATCTATCACAAAGTGCGTCCCCATTCTCTGGTAGCCCTCAGCAAAGATCTGCGATCATGATTCAGCATTGACTACTCTCAGCAGCATCAAAAATTCTGTGAGTGTGCGTCATTTTCCTTGAATAATTCCTTTTACTGTAGTACTGCTTCATTAACTCTCCTAACTGACAAGTTTTACCCTGATCCAAGCTTTCATTTCCACTTTGAAATGTCTTGTTAGACAAGCCTCAGATCCTTCTGACTCTGCTCCATGGCTGGTTTTCACCTATTATTAATGAAATGGTCAGAATTTAACAATCCTCATTTTAGTTGCTAATATCATTGTGTGCACTAGGGGCTGCATCAGCAGCTATGCAGATGTAATTTTATGCATAGGATATATATAATTTGCAAGCAAAATTTCCCATTTCTCTACTCCTTCCTTTTTTTATTTTTTTCAGTAATGAAATTCAAACACTTTCCTGGCTTCATTGCAAGACCCTCTTCATAGATAGTCTTTTTTCTTGCTTATGCTCTCCCTTGAGCACTGCAGGTAGCATTGCAGGAAGTTACAAGACCTTTCTTTTCTACTCTTCTGTGAAACATTCTGGGCATGCTCTGATGATGCTGTAGTGTTTTATTTCTTTTCCTGAGCATCCTGTCAAGTGAGGGAATTTCAACCCTGAGTGCCTAGATGAACCTCTCGCAGAGTTTCTGCCTACTATCCTGGATTCTAAAGGCAAGACTTGGCCTACAGTGGTTGTAGGTAGGTTTTATGAGAAGTTGTATATTCTAGATTTGATCTCCCTCATTGGCATGACAGACTGGTAAGACCTTATAAAGAATCCACAACGAATATAGTCTTACAGAGTCTGTGCAGTGTCTTTGTCTCAGCCAACATGGAAACCAACTAAGCATGTTTGTTTTGAGCCATGAAAAAAAGCCACACACTGTATGTTATGGAGTTGATCCCAAAATCTCTTCAGATGAGGCGCCAAATCTTTAGCATTCATAGTTATAAAGGAGATCATGCTTCAATGTCTCGAAGAATGAAATCTTGCCTTTTCAAGCAGACTGGATGGGAGGCATATGGCTGGAAAGGGATGGTAGGTTGTGTAGCTCTTCAAATAACTCAAGAGTCTCCAAGCTCTGCAAAGTTTTCTGAGAGACATTTGCATTCAGAACACAGCAGAAGAATGAAAAATCTTCTTCAGCTAGCACTCAAGAAAGTACAAAGACAAATTATGGCCTTCAGATTTTAACAGATACATACCAAACTTTTAGACCTAAAAATCTATTCCCTAAGAAGAGCTGACTTTTTCACCCCTAAATTGGCAAATGTTGTTATTGAAGAAATGGCAGGGCATAAATACATAAGTTGTTTTGGTCTGTATGCGTCTTTCCAAGAATTTAATAGTCTGGTCTCATCTCTTGTCTAAGGAACTATCATTGCTGGAATGAAGCTTGGATGAGCAGACCTGATCTTCCTGTTGGTTTTGGAGGATGGCAGGTTGTTGATGCAACACCCCAAGAAACCAGCGATGGTAATATTGCTTGAAGTCCTCCTTAGCTCTCTTTCCAATGCTTGTGTCCTTTGTGGCAAACGATGAGGTGACGATAGCTGAGACAGTGCCACCATATGGCTGGTGACAACTTCTTTCACCAGATAACCACTCATCCACCCTCAAGGCCGCCTTCTGATTTATTTTGAGCTCTAAAATAAATCTGTCCTCATTATAACGCTGCTCATGATGCATGTTCACAAAATCCTGCATGAGAAGGGTCCTAGTTTGTACAAAAGAGATGTTATTTTGTTACCAAAAGATGGCTTCTAGAATTTTAGAGAACCTATATAGGAACCTGACCAAATTAATTCTCCTTCATTATATACTAATCAGTTTCTGCAGCCTTTAATAAACTGAGCAGGCGGTAAGCAGGAGAGAAAAAGTGAAAAGTCACTACCATTTCTTCCCAGTCCGTAATTTTCCGGTTCTTAAAAGACATTCTTAGCAAATTTGCAGTGAGATCTTTCACAGTCTGTGGTATAACTGTGCCCTACCAAAATTATTTACTTTAAGCAAAACCAGCTTTAACTGCATTTCAAGCACTTCAGACCTACAGAGGACTTTACAGTGCCATTAATGTACTGACCCATTGTGTTCTTTCAGACTTGAGTCTGTGTTAACTAGAGGGCTGGCAATAATATTAAGCATTTCAATCCTTGGTCAGGAGTTTCTATAAACTATTAAAAGGGTTTAGAAAACACCAAGAGTTCTTTTACTTTCAGAATATATGGAAATTTGACATTCTTTTTAATTAATTTAATTTGTCATTTTATCTCTTCTCTCCACAGGTATGTACAGGTGTGGCCCAGCCTCAGTTCAAGCCATTAAACATGGTCATGTTTGCTTTCAATTTGATGCTCCTTTTGTCTATGCTGAGGTACATACCTGAAAATTTTTAGCGATGCATGGAGTGATATCAGTGGTACATTATACGAGAGAGAAGATAGGGCTCCATTACAACTTATGGACTGAGAAGTTACCTCATGTATACTTCACGTAGAAGTAAAACCTCGTAATTATATTTTGGCATGCAGGCCAGTAGGAATGACATGGCTCTAATGAATGACAGAGATTTAGCTAATCTGTTCTCAACTAGGTACAAAGCAGAAGAAGCTGTTCTGGCTCCAATGAGACTTCAGTCTATGGTCATTTATCCTTCCCGGATTCCAGCTAGGCTGGCAAACAAGTCACTAGCTCTGGCTACCCATTTTCATCCCCTGTTAGCTCTAACATCCTTCTCAGACTTGCTAGTAGACCTGCTTATGTTAAGGCTCCCTTGCTTATTTCAGTGAAAATGGATGCAGTGGTTTTTTAAGAGGTCTTTTCTCACTATGTTAATTTTGTTTGCAGTGGGTCAAGGAGAGCTCACATGGGTGGTTTGACTGACAGATCTGAGAAGGAAAAATCTCCATGAGGACCAAGAGGGCCTGGTCTGGAGTTTTAACCTCTTGCACCACCAGAGCTGGTGTGCCTAGAACTGCAGCAGTTGTAGAGCAAGCATCTCTCTAATTGACTTGTATATAGCTTAGGACAGAAGAGAAAAAAAGATATTTTAGCTATGAAGTGTTCCCATCTCTACAGTGTAAAGCTTTCTGCTGCAAGGAATGTGCAGAATGTGCTCCCCAAGTCCGAATAGTATCTCTGTAGCCTACTGAAGTTTACACTGTCTGTTGTTCTGGTGCTGTGATTACTGACGTTAATCTAGTTGTTATTATCATGTATGAATAATTTTAAACATGGAAATTCCATGTGAGTGGGATTTTAACTCAACGTTTTGAGGGGTTGGTTTTCCTTCCTCTCTCTGCTTCCAAGTATCTCAATCCTTTTTCATTTAATTTTGTAGGTGAACAGTGATATTGTTTTCTCAAGAAGGGATAAAAATGGAGCACAAGTGATAGAAAAAATTGACACAAACCATATTGGACAGTTGATTGTGACCAAGGAAGTTGGAGGTGATGGAATGATGGACATTACTGAGGAATACAAGTTTCAAGAAGGTAAACTGAAATTGGATGGGATGATAGCAATGTAGATTTACCTCAGTCAGGTCTTAAATGGTGGATTTACAGACTCTGGCACTGAAGGAGCTTCATGAAATCTGCCAGGGTGCTCTCCAGAACTCTTTATTTGTAACTCCATCCCAGAAACTCTGTAGATGTCTTGATAAATGCACAGACTTTGCTGCTCAGAAATGCTTTGGACTCAGTATGCTGCAGTGTAAACAAAGGGGAATCACAAAAAAAAAAAAAATCAAAGCATTGAAAATAATTCAAGGTTTTCTGTGCAGCTGTTTAGAGATTTCTTACACAGACCAGATGTTTGCACAGAGTAAATCAGTGTGGCTCTATTAATATCAATTAAGCTAGGTTGATTTATCTGATATGGCTCGAATCTTTAAGACCAGCTCACTTGGAAGTTGTGAAGCTGTCCTAATACTGTCTTCTCCACAGGAAGGTTCACAGCCCTCATCTATTCCTTTCAGCTGCCACAAACTATGGAAGATGCACCCTTGTGATCGGTGAGTGGGCTAATGCAGTACCCCTGATTCTCTTCTAAATTTGATTTTTGTTCATTTCTAGGCTCACAGGAGGAGAGACTGGCTCTTGAGACTGCTGTGATGTATGGTGTTAAAAAGCAAACTCCCCAAGATACCATGTACCAGCCACAAAGAGATGTTGACATGGACTTCCAAGTGCAAAAAGCAGTCCTTGGCAGCGACTTTAAAGTCACTATAACCTTCAGGAACAAAAGTGGCAACTACTACACTGCAGCTACATACCTTTCAGGCAACATAGTGTTTTATACTGGAGTCACAAAAAATGAATTCAAGAAACATTCTTTCAGTGCAAAACTGGAACCTTTTTCATGTAAGACTTGGGTAGTTGTTTTCAAACCTGCTAGGTTTTTTCATTCTCTACTATTAACTGTCACTAGTGCCTCCACCCAGAGATTAGAGCCAATTCTACTAGCTAGGGGTAGGATACTCTGCTGTTGTTGCTCCCTGCATAATGCTCTCTTACACCCAGCTGCATGTCAGGGAACCGTTAATTTTTCTTATTTAGTACAAAAGAAAGAAAAGAATTGCAAGTATTAAGCTTTCATTAAGTATAATTATTCATAACTTTAGTCTCCTAAAGTATCTCAGCCAGTGAAGGAAAAGTTCTGGTTCCCATGGGTGTCATTTTACGGGCATGAAAAGGTAAATATCTTGTCTTACCTGGACAAGCTGA
This sequence comes from Dromococcyx pavoninus, assembly GCA_033558185.1. Lineage (NCBI taxonomy): Eukaryota > Metazoa > Chordata > Aves > Cuculiformes > Neomorphidae > Dromococcyx > Dromococcyx pavoninus. The sequence goes on along the minus strand of JAUMJL010000138.1, from coordinate 3,342,429 downwards.
CAAACCCCGAGTGGATCCAAGTGAACTTCTGGCTTTGGATGACTGGGAGGTTCAGGATTTTGTATTTACAGTGATGTAAAAAATTGATCTGTAACTACAATGTGTCACTATACATCTGGAACATTTGTCATCTGGGCAGGCAGCCCAAAGCTGAGTTATTTTTACGGATGCAGGGTTCACTTTTCCTAGTGCCCTCTGGACTGCAGTGGGAAGATCCTACCCCTCTCTTCTCATGAGAAAAGAAGTTCATGGCAGCCTTGCTCATGTGTCTGAGGGCAGGCTCAAAGTACAGAAGAGGAATCTTCTCCTTCTTTATTTTGGACATAACTAATTTATTTCCTGTCAGTCAAGACAGCCTCGTTGGAAAAGAATCAGCAAGTGCTGAGGGCCTGCTGTACTCCAAAGCACCATGGAGCAGGCTGGTTTTAGACGCCTGGCTTCTTCAGCAAGAAGTAACTGTCAGTCACTTGTTCTTCTTCCAGGCCTCTGCTCTTTGGTCAGTGCCTCCAGCTCAGCAAAACTGATGAGAACATGCTCTTATGGAGGCTTAGTCAGAGGATCCTCTTCTTCTGCTCCCTGATGAGAAAGTCAGGAGCAATGATTTTTACCTTCTTAGAGCTGCTACTTGGCAAAAGCAATCTCTGCTGAGCACAGCAGGAGTGGTAGGACTCTAGGAGGTCAGAGGATGGGCCTCCTGACCTGGATTTGGTGCTGGATGACAGCAGCCCTGGCTGACTCCTGAGATATTCATCTGTCTTGTCTATCTCATCCCAGCTCAGGGGATACTGCAAGTCCTCTGTCCTCAAAGAGGATAGGTTTTCTCTCAGTGACAAGCCTTTGTAGAATCACAATTCCCACTATGCCATGAAAAAAATCCTCCACTTTGAGCATCATCTGAAACTGCATGTTTTGGGTTGAAGCTGATTAATCTCCATAAAGTAGGAGTCCACTTACAGGGATCTACAGGTGAAGGTTAATTATCTCTCTGGTCTATAACAAGGACCTGACAACAGCTTGTTGGTTCGTTCTAAGTCCCCAACTCATTTGCAAGTGCTCTGGAAATGGGCTGACTTTGGATTCATAGAATCATAGAATCTTCCTGTTGGAAAAGACCTTTGAGATCATTGAGTCCAACCACACCCATCATCCACTAAAACATATCCCTCAAAAACTCATCTGCACTGGGTTGTTCCAATACATCCTATCAAAACACATTGTGGGGATTTATTTTGGCTTGCTAGAGTTACTAAATATTTGGTCTGAAATACTGCAAATCTTTTTTGAGACTTGGCTATATACAGTAAAAAACACAAAATCAATTTCAACTGTTCAGTCTAAATTCTATGCCACTTCTTTGACAGGGAAAAATTCAGTCTTATGACTGCTTTGCATCAAAAGGTTGTGTAAGATATCTTTACCTAAACACAGCTTTTACAGTGCTTTGAGGCTCATCTATCTCCGCTATGCAAGAAATGAAATTAATAGGTGATGTATAAGCATCACTGAGACTCATAATTCATTTTTTTCTAAGTTAACTAAATGATTTGTAAAAAGCTTCTTGAAATTGTGAAACTCTGAATTGACTGATGGCAGGTGAACACAGACTAGAGACAGGCACCAGAGAGAACAGAACGTGAGGTTTTTTTGCATATATACCAAAAGTATGTCCCCAATCCCAAGGAAACATATTTTAAGATATTACTTCCTTTCAGGGTGGAAATTAGTTTATAGCTGAGCTACAGCCATCAACTTGTGGAGCACTTTGTCCCACAAAAGGACAAAAAATACCTCACCAGTTATGCTATCTCTGGGGGTGATAATGTAAAACTTGAACTTGAATTCTTCCAGCTTTGCCTTGGAAAGAAGTACATGTGTAATCACGAGCAGCATCTGAATTGTTTGCAGCTCTGTGAGAATACCCTGTCAGGTGTGTGATGGTAGCGTATCTTCTGAGGCAGTCAGGCAGATTTTGCAGGCTTCATTCACAACGAGAAGTGTGTCTGTACGTACAGAAGTAACAAAAAAATCACAATATAGTAAAGATGTGTCAAAAAGCATTCTTTAAGCTCATGCTACTGAAAGAATGAAGCAAACTAAGTTTTCAAACAGAAAATGAATGCGTGATTTTCGGAACAATGATTAAAGGACTCGTGTGGGTTGAAAACGTCTTTGAGGATTTGAATACCTTAAACTTTCCAGTGCCTTCAAAGGTGCTCTTGTATCTACTCAGTTATATTTAGTTCCCCTCTGTTCTTTGAAAGCTTGGTGTTGTGTCTCCCTTGGCTTTCCCAGGTGCAGTAAGGGTCTGGCAACTTAGCAACACTGTCAGTGCTAAGGAAATGGAAGGCTATTAATCCTTCTTTTCTTTTTTTTTCCTGTAGTGATTAGATTTAAACAGAAAAATTCATCTTTCTTTTCACTGTAATGTAAATTTCTCTTCATTTGTAATTATTTATTTACTTTTCACAGATGAGAAATACCTTCCATGATTAATAATTTGCAATTTACCATTTGGAGCATTATGGTAAATTCTTTTACAAGACAGAGGGAAATGAAGGGAGGGATTGGGAGAGCATTAAGTAAATTTAAGATTGGCCTGGTAAATCCAGGTCAGGTGGTCACCAAGGGAATAGCTTTGAAACCAAATCGTGGAACTGGTTTTGATGTGAGTGATCAAAAGAGTGCAAAGAGGTGAATGTCATTTACCCAACTGAGTTCAGTTATCTCAGTGCGTACAGTGTATGTCGCAAATGCAATACTAATAATGGATAACAACAATAGTCACAGTTAAACCGATGGGAGATCTTGATATATTTACAAGGGTTATAATAAATGTTTATAGAGGCAAGAACTCTAGACCTTTATATTCTGCCTGGTCACTTAGTTAGCATGTCTGCTTCTCTGCATAGCATTCTCACACCGTTGTTAGCCTGGGAATTGCAGTTCAATATGGTTAAAATTAATGAATCCCTGCATCTTCTTCTTTCCAATAATTATTGTCAGGGAGCGTGTGAAAGCTCTCTGGAGGGCATGCTGGTGACAGGAGGGCCTTCTGGCTAAATTTTGCAGGCACATCCAGTGTAGGACAAAGGCAGATATACAGACATGATTTGGAAAGCAGGTGGTCTCCCAGGTAGCCTGCATGGGCTCACAACACAAAATGGATGCTCTGGTGGCATCCTTGGTGTCATCCCTCTGCCACAAAATGATGCAGATAAAATGTAGGATCAAAGTGAAAGAGTGGATGTTTAGAAGGGTGATGCTCAAAATGATTTGGACCTATGTGCCCAGTAGCTATTTATTGCCAGTCTTGCTTTTCACTTATTTTGTGGTAGTGCCTAAAGACCTTCAGCAGAGACCTGGGCCCATGGTGGTGGGCACTGGGCAGAAGCTGTGCACAAACCCAGCCCTTACCCCATGGAGCTCAGAGCCTAAAGGAAAGAGAGCAAGATAAGAGGGGGATGATGAGGTAAAGAAATTAAGATCGTTTAAGAAAGAATATCAAAGTCATTCTTTGGTACTGGGACACTTTGTTTCCAAGGCACTTGTGTAACTGCCACTGGCCATGAGGGGAGGAACAGTTAACCTCTAGATTGCTTCACATGCCTTTTTTCTTCTCTCTTTCTCCCCTCAGCCAGTGCTTTCGATGTTGTGATCAAATCAAGCGAGTATCTGAGTGACCTGCTGGACCAAGCCTCCTTTCATTTCTTTGTGACAGCACGGATCAATGAAACAGGGAAGATTCTGGCCATGCAGAAGGCAACGGTCCTGGAAATTCCCACCCTGCGGATCAAGGTAGCTCAGGACTGGGGTGGAAGGGAGTGACCACCATGCTGCACGCGAGCTGCTCTCTGCAAGGCCGTCACGTTGAATGCTGGAGGGGGGAGATGCATGTGTGGGTGTGCGTGCACATTAGACCTTCAGTCTAACAAGAAACTTATAAAGCAGCAGCTGCCTGGAGCGCACAAGGTTGTATAGGTGTGCTGTATGTTGTACTGAGAGTCCCTGCATCAAAGTCTGAGGCTGACAGCATCACTGGTAGTGGAGAGCTGAGGTGGGTAAAGAAGGAGGGTAAAAGACCTGGGAAAGCTGGAGAAACTCAGAGGGTAAGAGTGATTACTCCCTCAAGTCAAGTCATTCAAGTCTTTACTTGAGAAGTCTATTATATTTAAAGCAAGACAATACAGAGGCCTCTTGGTGAAGAATGAAGGACACACCTGTTGAGGTGATTTTGCTTGGAAAGCTTCCACAGGTGTTATTGGAAATTTCTCCAGACTTGGACAGGCAACATTGATTTGGGACAATGCTTTGAGGATATCAGTGCTTTGCTGTCACTCTGTAGATGTACTGTCAGTACTTGTACCCCCCAAAAGTGCAAGCATTTCTGCAGACGGTAGCATGCTACCTATGAGAATGTAGAAGTGTAATGCTTGTGATAGGACAAGGACTATATGTTGTATAACAAAAACAGGGCTGAGATTTAGAATTCTCAATTCATAACTTTGCATCCAAACATATTACCTCATTTTCAAAAGTGCTGAGCCTTCATCTGCTTTGAATAATGTCATTTGTATCTGCTTTTCTTCTAATACTAAAAAAAAATAAATCAAAACACCTGTTCAGGAAGCTTTATATAAACATAAATGCAACTTCCTAAAATTCAGAACCTTGAAATAAATCTGAGTTTATAGACCTTTTTTCCTCTCCATATTTATTTGAACCAGTGTTCAGGCTTCCATACAGTAATTTACGTAGTAACTGCAGTCTTCTGCAGAAAACACGTTTTTAAAAAATGTAGATCAAAACTACACTGAAGTTTGCAAAATATTTCATGATCTGTAGAAATGTCACAATGATCAGATCAGACTGTTAGTATTTTCAAACAAAAGTTTTTTGGTTTACAGAGCATGCTAGAGAAGACAAACAATACAGATAAACTCTGCTTTAAATACCTGTCTTCAATAACCAAATTTCAAAAGTAGAGAGTTCCTTCAATTCAATACTTAAACACATCATCTTCTACAATTCCCAATTTCAGCTTCAAAGTAGTTTATCCTCCCTGCTGTTATGAAGAAAGGTTGTTAAGTATATAGGATAGGTTGCTGTCCAATAACCATAGTTTCTAATAAAACTAAGTTTGTCTCTCTCTGCTTCTTTGTGATGGGTACAATTATGCTGAAATTTTAATAGCTAGATTTTTTTAAGAGTGTGTTTGCATGTGTATTTACATAGGGATCTTTGCTTCATTGCTTTTTGAAAGAAAGCTGAGGAAGCTTATCTCCCTAGTTTTCTTGTCAGATTTCTTCATTGAATGTTACTGACAGACTGGAGTTCTTAATGTGAAAGTCAGAAAGAAGAATGAAAAAAATTATTCCCCCTCATGTCTTCAGGTGTGCATTTGATCTTTCTCTGCTGGACTAAGGAGACTGTCAGAGTTAACAGCTGAGGAAATCACACCATATTCTGATTTAACTTGAGACCAGATTGCAAAAATAAGTTCAGCAAATACATGTTATGGTCTCAGCTGCATGTGTGAGAGTTCAAGATGATTTTGAATCTTCCCATGTAATGATGATCTTAAATGGGCAGTTAAAATAAGGAGGACATAATACCTCTAATTGGGCAAGGACTTATGAAAATGTCACTGGTGTATTTTTTGCAAATTGCAGAGGTTAATGCTGTTGAGAGCTTATTTGTGAGTATTTTGTCTTTCACTCTGATCAATATATCGGTATCTGGTCCAGAGTGATCCCTTAGAGCCAGAGTCTTTCCAGCTTTTTGCAACAGTCATGTGCCTTCAAAATTTGCTATGGGGCTGCAGACCCCAGCAAAACACTTTAAATTTATTCACAAGACACTTGCTTTTCCTAGCTACCTTTCTCAAGGCCCTTTAAATTAATCCATGGACCAGCTGGAATCTGCCAGCCAGAAGCTGAAAAGCTTCGTCTGAGCCTTTTGTGTTTTGTAAGAGACGTTGTATATATGGGCAGAGGGAGGGATATACAAAATCCCCATGCATGTAGCCTTTGTTTAAAACCACATTTGTCTGGAGGTGTTTTCTAGGCAGTTGTACTACTGGCACTGATTTGACGGGACAGACAGATCCTTCTGTAATACACATGGAAGTCAATATGATCACTGTTCATTAGTCTCATGGTTTAATATTTTACAGCGCCAAATGTATTGGTTTCTTGCTCTGTAAGAGTTTTGGAGGACAACCGGCTTTCAGGTCTGCATAGAGTTCATACAGGAGGTTAGAAAACCTCCAGGGCACAAGAGGCAGTTGCAAGGCAGGGAGAAGATGGGCATAACACTTTTGGGGGGGGTGGAAGCAATGTGACCTGGTATTTCTTATTTAGGGTAGTTCTCTTTTGAAGTTTATGTCCTGAGCAGGCCGTGCATTTAATACTGTTGGGGAGCCTGGAGAGGGAGGCAGAATCTGGGAGGGAGACAGAATCTGGGAAGCAGACTGTCCCTCAGATGGACACTCAGCTCCAGGGCTATGCACACAGATTTCTCTTTTTTTCTATGGAAATGAGGACCTGCCTCTTCACCTGCCATGTGGCTTAAGGGAAAATTGCAATGGGTAGAAAAATCTGCAGATATCTATAGGCACATCTTCTGACTAAGCTTCCTCTGCTCATGCTGCTTTGCTGTATGCTCCATTCCCCCTCCTCTCCTTCCTTGTAAGTACTGTGTAGTAAACCCTACAGATTTCATCATGGGGAATGTTATTATTATCAGCTTGTGGAGTGTTGTTCTTTCCTTGTCTTGCAGACCCAAGGTGAGACTGTAGCTGGTAAAGAAATATCTGTGACTGTGGAATTCACCAATCCTCTGAAACAAAACCTGGAAAACGTCACGCTCCGCCTCGAGGGTCCTGGCATGCTGAGAACAATGAAAAAGGAGTTCAGGTAGGGAAGAAAGCACAACTACCAGGGCCTGTCCCCTGCTTACTCACAAGAGACACTTAACCAACACTGCACTGAGTAATTCAATTCAGACACCCTCTCCTTACTTTAGAATTCAATACAGGAGAGCTATAGGTCTCAATAATCAGAAGTCAAGCTGCCCAGGGAGACTATGCGGCAAGACTGTAAGTGCATTTCACCAGTGTTGGAGGGAGGGGCAATGATAGTGGGTAGTACCGAATGGAGCCTGAGTTTGCTTTTTGACTGTATTACATTATTTTTAGCACTTGACAATAACGCCTACGAGTTGCTATCACAGAAAGAAAGACAGATTTATCGTATACATGAAGTGTTTCCTGCCACTCGCTCAGTATGTGCAAATCAAGTCCTGTGCTGTTTTTCAAAAAGGTCTTTTCTCCATTCATGTTAATCATGATTATACAAGACATTCAGATACCTCAGATGATCTTTGCAAGCTTGTGTCAAGACAAGAAATGTGTGTCAGATGCAGCAGAGCCTGCTGGAATGGCTGCAGCGGGTGTGTGAGCACACAGCTCCCCCAGGTAGCACCACTGCAGAAGGCTGCTCTGGCATAGAGGTGTGCTCCCAACACACCCAAACCTGAGGAAAAGCAAGACTATTCACAAGCCTGAGGAAAAGGAAAATCCTTCTACCACCTTCACTACACTTAGAATTGAACCTCATGCTGACACAGAGGTGCCCATATGCTAAGCAGTTTGTTTCCTAAACCCTCTTTTAATTTGAGTTCAGTATTATAAGCTCAGCATTAGCCAATTCCAGAATATTACTGAGATCCTTGGAAAATTTCACAGCCATTCCTCAGTCTTGGGCAGCCAAAGCAATGTTATCTATCATTGCCTGAGCTGACGGTCCCCAGGTGTGTGCAAAAGAAGTTTGAAGAATTGCCTGTTCTTCAGCAGCTGAATAAATTGTCAGCATTATCTGCAGCCAGTAGGGGAGGTCTGAGCCTGATTGCACCTGGGCCAGGGATAAAAAGATCAAAACCAGTCTCTAGAGTGGAGCTGCATTAAAAAAAAAAGAAAAAGATGACTGTGAAGGGGTATCACACTGTGCCTGCTCTGTGCACGTGGTGTGCCACAGACACTGCTGAACATGACTCAGCACAGTCCACATGAGTTACACAAGCGTCAGCAATAGCCCTCATTTCTGCCCAGCGTGCCAGCCTCCCCTGTTGTTCTGCATCTTTCTCAATCCCAAAGCTGCCATGGGCTGCTCTCACTTCAAGGATGCAAAAGTTGTCAGGTGCATCACAGGCACTGGAGCGAAGGAGAAAAATGACTCACGGAAAAGACGTCATTCTCCTCCAAATCACCATGTTTACCTCTTTTCAGTAGTGCCTTTAGCATCATTTAAAATGAAAATGGATAAACTTAGTCATTTTAAGATTTAGCTTCTCTGGATGAATGAAGGCTGCAGGTTATACACTCAGAGGACAGAGCAGAGGGCAGTTGTAGTTTATTTAAATAATAATCACATTTGCCTCCGTGCGTTCAGAGTGATAAATGACTCCGGTGTAGTGATGGCTCAGCATATTATGCAGAACCATTCATCACTGAATTCTCTCCCAGGAAAACGAGATTAGGGTGGCTTCACTCCATTTGAAAAGAGAATTAAACTTATCCTAGGCTTTCCCCACCCTTCCACCACTTCCTTGTCCATCAAGGACTGTGATATACTTGCAATATTTTTGAAGATGAGACTTTTTACCTCTCTGTATTTTTAAGGCAGCTTTTCTGTATCATGTGGGTGACTCCACACAACAGGAGCGCGTGATCCAACTGACCCAACATTATTCTGCGGCTGAAGTGGCTTGGGGGCTTCAGCCTTGACTGTTCAAAAGAGTAATGTTTAGCTATTAGCCTGAGACAGATGAGGAGTATAACTTATGTAAAAGCCTTTGGCAGCAGCAATTCCTACATGGGGCATAGTCTTTACATGACAAATAAGAATTAACCAGGCAGTGGTGGGTGTTGTTGAAAGGATTTTACCCAAACATGCATTCACACTAGCAGGTAAATTATTTTGATTGTTTCGACATGTCAAGGCTCAGCTAGTATTAGCATTTGTAGAGATAAGTAAGTTGTTTTAGAAGTAGGACAGTAGAGAAACAGCAAAGGGTCGGTTTTGTTTCCTAGCACTGCTTTTATCTTCCTGCACACACATATATGTTCACAAAGATGATGGCACTTCAAATCAGAGATGGTAATGCTACCATCTCTCACTGGGGCACTGTGAAGCTGTGGCCTGGAAACCTTAATCCTTACAGAATCTGGCCCCTGAGTGCTAAGAAAGTAGACCAAACCTTGTTGCCCAGCTGATTTGTATGTTATATTCTTCACTTTCCATACAGATTATCCCTTGCACATAGTTCCCAACAACTCTAAATTTAAAAAGGTAACTTTGTGTAGCAATGGAAGTCATTGCTTTATTGAGCTACCATTTTAGTGGGCATTTGGTGGAGCAGGCAGGCCAGCTGAGGGGAACAGAATATGTCTCATTAAGAATAAAGATAAAAAGAGAGAGACATTTGCTGGAAGCAGTCTGAACATGCTCACACCAAAAATATGGTCTTCCTTTGCTTCTTCTTTTCAAAACCGGGTACGTGCCCCAGGGTAGCTATGACTGTATATGCAAAATGCAGTGCAGTGCCATGTGGAGATACCTAAGCTAACATCTAATGAGCTAGAATACCTCTCATTTTAGCAGAGGCAGACTTGTACTGAAACAAATGTTCAGGTGGGAGGATCCCAGGCTAACTAATTAAGTTTCCTTGGTTTGTAGCAACTTGTACTAAGCCTGGACAGTCATTTCTGTCCTGATCCTGGCATAGAACACGGCATCTGAGAGCCAAACTATGCCAGATGAGAATTTGAAACGACTAAAGTTTAGGCTTACTTTACCCTCATTTTATTCAGTTGTTTGCAGTGTACCATATCCATGTGAGATAAGAACACTGGATAAGTTCATAATCCTCTTAATATTAGGGAAAAGAACATTCATTTTTATAAATAGCTCCCCACTACCACAGTAAGACACAGTATCACAGTATCACAGTATCACAGTATCACAGTATCACAGTATCATAAGGTTGGAAAGGACCTCCGAGATCATCGAGTCCAACCTATAAGCCAACACTAACACCAACACTAACACCATTATCTAAACCATGGCACTCAGTGCCTCATCCTGTCTCCCCTTAAACACCTCCAGGGTCGGCGACTCCACCACCTCCCTGGGCAGCGCATTCCAATGACCAATCACCCTTTCAGTGAAGAACTTCTTCCTCACATCAAGCCTAAACTTTCCCTGACGAAGCTTGAGTCCATGCCCTCTAGTTCTGTCACTGGTCACCTGAGAGAAGAGACCAACCCCTGCCCGACTACAACCTCCTTTTAGGTAGTTGTAGAGAGCAATGAGGTCTCCCCTGAGCCTCCTCTTCTTCAGACTAAACAGCCCCAACTCCCTCAGTCACTCCTTGTAGGGCTTGTGCTCCAGCCCCTTCACCATCTTCATTGCCCTCCTCTGGGCACACTCCAGCATCCTGACATCTTTCCCAAACTGGGGGGCCCAGAACTGTACACAGTATTCAAGATGAGGCCTGACCAGTGCCGTGTATAGGGGGACGATAACTTCTCTGGTCCTGCTCGCCACACAATTCCTGATACAGGCCAGAATGTCATTGGCCTTCTTGGCCACCTGGGCACACTGCTGGCTCATGTTGAGCTTCCTGTCAACCAGCACTCCCAGGTCCCTTTCTGCCTGACTACTCTCCAGCCACTCTGTCCCCAGTCTATAGCTCTGCATGGGATTGTTGTGTCCAAAATGAAGTACCCGACATTTGGACTTATTAAACATCATCCCATTAGAATTGGCCCATCTCTCCAGTCTGTCCAGGTCCCTCTGTAGGGCCATCCTACCCTCTAACAGATCAACCCTTCCTCCCAGCTTGGTATCATCTGCAAACTTACCCTACCTTCTCCACTGGCTCTTTTGGAGCAGCTGTATCCTGATATCCCCCAAACATAATCAATCAATGTTAGACTTCAAAACCTGCACAAAGAGTGTAGTGAAAGTACTAAGAAAGCTTAGAAACCCAGTACACGAGGCTCTCTATGCGTCTTAGTTGTAGCAAAAATTGAAAATCAAGAGCAGTGCAGAATACAGTTGCTCTATAGTGTGAGTTATCAATAGTATGAGTTATCAAGACTCATATGTAATGCAAAAGAGTAACTACTAACAGCAGGACTCCCAAGAACACTTTGACTTATTTGTATGGATATGAAGAAGTCATTCAAAGTGTCCACCGAGAAGACCCTCTGTTCTTACAGCCATGGTAGGCTGCTATAGCATAGGAGCTGATGAGGAGTTCATTATCTGATCAGCACTTCATCAGGTTTGCTTGGAAGTTCCCTGGACACTTCAAAATAAGGATGTTTTAACCATTTAAGAAATCACATACAGGCTATAAGATATAATAAACAGCTAAAATGGAATTATAAAGTAGAAAAAAATCTTAGCTATGAAGGGGATTGTTCTGAAAGTGATCATGAGAAGAAGTGACAGGAGGCAGACAAAAAACTGCTTCATTTTGGAAATCTAAAATTAGCCTGGAGGAAAGACTACAAAAGGCATTGACAGAGTCAGTTCTGCAAGGAACAGTAGATGTAAGAAATAATTAATAGAACATTTATGAGAATGAGTGAAATATAAAAAAATCTGAGATGTGTTATAATGTCCACCTTCAGTTTCTCCAGTTGTGAGTAAAGTTGAGAGACTGACCACAATATTTTTACTTTCCTTTTTCCCTACAGGCAAGTCCCTATGAACTCTACCTTGGTCTGGGAAGTAAAATTCATCCCAAAACGACCAGGGTTACGGAAGCTGATTGCAAGTCTAAATTGTGATGCTTTGAGGCATGTGTATGGTGAGCTAAATGTCCAGATTCAGAAACCATGAACAAAGGTGCCGCCTTAATTTAGCTGTATTTCAAAATACCACGTTGCGGGGGGAAGAGGTATAAATCTACCTACTGTTAATTTGGTCATCTTTGTGTTCAACAAAATTTGATAAAGGAAAGTAATTGGTAACTCTGGGGAGGGCTTGAAAAATCACCTGGATATTGAACATTTTGAAGTTAGATACACGTAATGAAAGGCAATTCTAGGCCATGTTATTCCTACTTATGGTTTTCTGCTTTAGTGCTGCAACGGCATCTGGAAAGTTCCATTCACCAAAGAAGTCTGAACTTTAGTTTTAATTAAGGCCTGATATTTCACTGAAAAAGACTAAAAAAAAAAAGAGCACAGTGTTATAAATTCTTAGACTGAATCATACAAACTTCATAGAATTGTAGAATCATAGAATGGTTTGAGTTGAAAGGGACGTCAAAGATCATCCAGTTCCAACATCTGCCATTGGCAGGGTCACTTTCCACTAGACCAGGTTGCTCAAAACCTCATCTAACTTATCCTTGAACACCTCCAGGGGTTAGGAACCCACAGCTTCCCTGGGAAGCGTCTTCCAGTGCCTCACCACCAACATAGTAAGTACTTTTTTCCTTATATCTGACCTAAATTTACCTTCTTTCAGTTTAAAGACGTAACCCCTTATCCTATCATCATGTATCCTTGGAAAGAGCCCCTCCCCAGGTTTCTTGTAGGCTCCCTTTAAGTACTGGAAGGCATATCTTCTCCAGGCTGAACAACGCCAACTCTCAGCCTGTCTTCATAGGACAGATGTTCCTGCCCTCTGCCCATCTTTTTGTCCCTGCTCTGTACCTGCCCCAGCAGATCCATGTCTTTTCTGTGTGGAGCATTCCAGAGCTGGATGCAGTACTCCAGGTGTGATCTCACCAGAGCGGAGCAGAGGGGCAGAGTCACCTCCCACAACCTTCTGGCCACACTTCTTTTGATGCAGTGCAGGATATGGTTTGCCTTCTGGGCTGCTGGTGCACATTATCAGCTCACATCCAGCTTTTCATCCACCAGTACCCCTAAGTGCTTCTTGACAGGGTTGCTCTCAATTCCTTCGTTCCTCAGCCTGTATTGATACTGGGGATTGCCCCAGCCCAGGTGCAAGACCTTGCCTTGACTTGGCCTTGAACTTCATGAGATTTGCCCACCTTAGGACCACTGCTCAAGCCTGTAAAGATCCTTCACTCAATCCCACTGTCTGTATCGCTGACAAAGATGTTAAGCAGTGACCAATACTGACCCCTGAGGAACGCCACTCATCACTGATTTCCACTTGGATATCAAGCTGTTGACCACATCTCTTTGAGTATGATCATACAGCTAATTCCTCATCCACTGAGTGGTCCATCTGTCAAATCTGTTTCGCTCCAGTTTAGAGATGAATATGTTCTGCAGGACAGTGTTAAATGTTTTACAGAAGTCCAAGTCAATGACATCAGTTGTTCTTCCCTTATCCAACAACCTGTAACCCCATTGCAGGTCACCAGAATTGTCAGGTACAATTTGCCCTTATTGAAGCCATGTTGACTGTCACAAGTTACCTCCTTATTTTCCATGTGTCTCAGCAGAGTTTCCAGGAGGATCAGCTTCATAATCTTGCCAAGTACAGATGTGAGACTGACCAGCCTGTAGTTCCACAGGGCTTTCTTTTTTCCTTTTTAAAAAATGGGAGTTATGCTTCCCCTTTTCCAGTCAGTGGGAACTTTACCAGACTGCCATGACTTCTCAAATATGATGGATAATGGCCTCGCAAATTCATCTGCTGGTTTCCTCAGGACTCGTGAATACATCTCATCAGGTCCCATGGATTTGTGCACCTTCAGGTTCCTTAGATGGTCTCATACCTGATCTCCTACAGTGGGTGGTTCTTCAATCTCTCAGTCCCTCCTTTCACTTTCTGTGACTTGGGTGGTGTGGCCCATGGAGACTGAGGAAAAAAAGTCATTAAGTAGCTCAGTTTTCCCCATATCCTGAGTAACCAGATCTCCTGTTTTCTTCTGGAGAAGATCCACATTTTCCCTAGCCTTCCTTTTATTGCCAACATACCTACAGAAGCTTTTCTTTTTGCCCTCAATATCCGTGATCAGATTTAATTCTATCAGGCCTTTAGCTTTCCTAACTTGATCCCTGGCCGCTCAAAAAATTTCTCTGTATTCCTCCCAGGCTACTTGCCCTTTCTTACACCCTCTCTAGGCTTCCTTTTTGTGTTTGAGTTAGTTCAGGAGGGCTTTCCTCAACTATACAGGCCTCCTGGCATTATTTGCTTGGCCCTATGGTAGATTTTCAGGCTGCAATAAAGAAAGGTATTTCTAGTAAAGGGACTACTTTATCTTAAAACATAATTTTTGAGCTCATGGAGAGCTTGCTTTGCTGGAAACATCTCAGTATATGTAATGTCCAGGATATTCCCAACTCCTTGTTTCCTCAGGCTGATTTCCCTCTGCTTTTTCTCTTCCATGCATATAGGCATCCACACATAGTCACTGCTTTATTTCGTACCCTTATCCCACCCCATGCACTGTTGATAAACTGTTCCTCTCCTCTAATTCATTTAAATCCAGAGTTTTTCATGCCCCTGCTTAGAGTTTGTCACAGCAAACTTGCATTTCCTGGTCACATCTCTTTTGTATGGCATGGTCTCTCTTCATCCTTTTCTGTCTTTTCTTCTTTTTTAACACACCCTGTAGCCTTATTTCCTCTGTGTGTGTGTGTGTGTGTCTTGGAAGGAGTCTGCCCCTGAGCAGTCCAGACTCTTCCAGCTGGTAAAAGGGGTGAAGGAGAGAGAAGTAGGGGGAGCAGCACAAGAGTCTTCTCCTGCCAGCCCAACAAGCCTAGCAAATATCCTGTGCTGGAGCTGCCACCTGGGCATGAATCTAGACTAGACTACGTCTGAAAGTTTCCTGGAAATCATGCCTATTGCAGAATGAAATCCTGTTACATGAGCAACCTCAGGAAGATACAGGGTCAGAAATTCAGATTCAAAAGGAATAGAGATGTATTCTGAGAATTAGAAATCACACAAGCTGGGTCTGCTTCCTGCCTTTCTTGCAGCATATTCCTCTGTGAGGTGCAACAGGGCTTCCCAAGGCATCGCTCTTTTCTTGAGGACCTTCTGGCCCAGAAGCTGCTTTGAATCCTTGGTTTCCAGTAGTCTTCCATGCAGGGTACTCCTGCATCCTACACCATATACCTTATTGTGCTAGGGCAGTGGGGGGATTCGGGGAGCGGGGTGGGGTGTGCGTGGTTGTGTGTTCATTCCTCATCTACCCTGAAAACTTTGGGAACTCTTTCCATGAGGTAAAGATGCTCATGCCTCAGGCTGCAGTGACTCCTCTCCACCGACGACAGTGTGTAAGAGCATGACCTGTACTAACAGCACAGTGTAGCTAACTGACATTTAAAAGAAGTTGAAAGGAGCCTTATGCTCATTAAACACTGGGGCTTTATTGTTCTGCTGGTCATGTCATCTTGTGGTCTAGTTGGTAAGAAAACAAGGGAGAAGACTTGCTTTCTGCTTCTGTTCTTGCCACTCATTGCCTTATGCAACACCTGTGACCACCTGTTAAAAACAAGCAAGTCCTTGGAGGGGAGAAATGCAGGCGGCTCTTTTGCTGAAGTATGTGGAACAAAGCGAAGATTCACACCACCTGATAAGTTCAATGAGTACCCCTGGATCCATAACACCAGACTTTTAGGTGCTTTCACTTCAGGCATAGGCACACAGTCATTTTCTACAGTTTGTATGACCACATTAGAAAATCTGCAATGTCAAAGTCTCCCAAATAAGTCCTCTGGGGTACAAGGGATTGAATAGTGGGTTGTAAATGCAAGGTTACAATCTCTGTCAAGAAATTAAGCAGGCCTACCAAAGCCTACATCATCTAATAAAATTATCTATTTTTTGCTCTTGCCTATAAACCTGCTTACCATTACAGACTTTTTATAATCACAGTGTAATAAGAATTTGAAATAAAGCACGTCTGATTGCACTTGTGCCTTGTGTTCTGTATTTTGATTTACTTTTATGTAGCAACACTATAGGCACCACTTGCTGCATCTTACTTCTAAAAGTAAAAAAAATCACTTCTGAGCCATGCTAACAAAGGTGCTTCTTTTTTTGGTGCTAAACAGAAAATCCTATTTTTATATAAAAGAACAAAAACCAGAAAAATATACAGGCTCAGTTTAATGGTTTGCCTTTGGTTTTCCTTCTGTTTTAACAACTGACTCCCTAATGCATTGGAGAAGGTGACAGTTTCCAGAGCACATTGCAGTGCCAGAAAAGAGAATCCCCAGATTCCTCTGGAAATTTCTTTAACATGTCAGAGCCCATTAAGTGACTAGAGTGCTCCTAATGAAACTTTACTTATATCCTACTTCTAAAGCGTGTTCTCTCAGCTAAATATTTCAAGGCATTTTACTAACAGTTGTAAGGAGACAGGAAATATTTTTATTGATAGTTTATAGAGGAGTATATTGAAGCAAAGAGAAGTTCGATGATGACTGTGAAGGAGGCCTGGGACCAGAGGCCAAGGAAGTCAACAGCTCTCGGTGTTACCAGCCGTGTGACTCTGTACGGAGATGATCACAAAAAAACTAAGGACAAAATGAGGACACCCTCTAGGATTTCAGCCACTCATCACCCTGTGGATGGGCTGTCGAATGAATCATGAGTAAAATCTGATTTAAGGTACAGTGACTGCTGTGATAGCACTATATGTACGGGTAGGAAATAATAAATCAATAATAATAAGGTCAGATCTAGAGGATCTTTGAACCCAAAAAGAGTTGGAGGTGAAACTCTTCAGCTGAGGGTCTCTTTCGAGTGGGTGAACTGGTGTCTTCAACCCAAATACAGCATCTCAGAGCTGGACTGAGTTCAAAAAAAGTTCAAACCAAATCCTTTCCTCCACTGATCCCACTCTCCAGCTTCTCGGAGAAGCTAAGTACAAACAAAAGTCTGTTCACTCCTGAAAGCACATCTCATTTGTTACATTCAAGCTACAGAGCAGGTTGCTTCAATTCCCATCAATTTGTCACATTCAAAATCTTCTCATGAGCAAAAGGAAATATACTTTTCTTGCAGACCTAGGAAGAATATACTCCTAGTCTTGTTAAAAATAAGTTTAATCAAAGAATTATTATTAGCTCAGATAATTAGGTCATGGAATTATGTTTTGTATTTTTATTACAACAATACTAACAATTATAATACAAATTATAGCAGGTAAAACTGATACATAATCTTTCTAGCATAGTCCCCTTTCTCTGCTTTTATATGTACCGCTACACTGCCTTTCTGATGTCTTCAGTCTGGGGTGGTGACAGGAGTCACAGCAAGTCATCTGTGGCACAGGTCCTCCACCAAACACAATCTGACATTAGCACAGGAGTTTCTCTTCCACTTTGCTGGGATAGGTAGAACTGAAAATTTCTTTGTTCTCACTGTATGATCCACCAGAGGTCATTTTTATGTGCTTACTAATGCACTCTACATCCTGTTATTTTTTTCATTGGTTCACAACTTGACAGTAGATCCAAATTTGCTACAAGAGATGCATCTTCTATGTGTTAGGTCCTTGTCGCTTGTTCTCCTTTGTTACATCTAATAATTATTCTAATAATTAATTATAATAATTGTCTTATCCACTCATTAAGGTTGCACTCTTTGATAATCAATAATTAGCCACTGGTGAGATATTTGTAGCCTGATTATATCAGTTTAAGTACCATTTAAAAACAAGAGAGTTTTTTTAGCATTTGTATTTTGAATGGACAGTGCTAATGACCTACCTGTGCAGGGAAAATACGGGTCTTTTGGAATCCAGCTCATTAGGTTAAACCTGGACCCAGCTGTGGCTGAAACAAAAAGATTCAAAACCTGCCTTGGTTGCAAGTGCTGTACAGTCAAGGTTGAACATATTTTATTCTTTATTCTGGAGTTTTTCATGAAATGCCCCACTGTGTCATACAATCACCAGTGTGACTGCCTTTGAGTAGACCATAGGCAGGCTTTCTGCAACAATTTACTGATAAGGAGTAGGACATTAGCTTTTGCAAAACGGCTGGTTTTTCATCGCTATGTGGATTCATAGGGTTCTGAGATGCTCTTAAATGTAATCTGCATTCTGCTTTTCTTGAACATAAATAAGACACAGTAGCACAGTGGTTACATGCCCTTCAGGTTGTCTTATCTAATTACAAACTTCCTGTGTTTGGAAATAGCCTACAGAATAAGTGTGAAATGCTGCTGTAAACTTCAGACAACTGAACAGCCAAAACTTCATAGAGTAAGGGGTAAATCCTGTGAGATGTAACTTAGTTTTAATATTGCTTAGCTATATTTGCATTGATAAGTTTAACAGGAGCAGATCTGTAGAGTGAAATAGCTAGTATTGAGTACCTAATTTGGAGGGTCAATATTGGACTTGCCCATCTGGTCTGAATGGCTATGAGCACTTGGAGAGTCTTTGGTACACTATTCTATCCCCTCTTTCCGACAAAACTGAGCTGACGAGAGTGTGCTCCAAGAATACTCTGCAAATCAAAGCACTGTAAGTTGTTTCAAAACCACATTCTTGGTCAGAATATGGGAGGGATTGTCAAGAGCTCAACGTCTGTGACAGCTGTGTGACAAAGATCTGCCTGGGAAATGCAATGCAAGAGCATTGAAACATTTTGTGCATAGGTGTACTGGTATAGAAGTGCTCATATAACTGCAGCTCATTGCTATTGGAGGCACAAATAGACTATACACTGCAAGCAACCATTGAAACGCACCCTCGGAAGTTATAGTATAGACTCTCAATAGTCCAACTTTAAGGGAAAAAATTTTCATCTCCCATAGGTCTAGTTTCTTATAAGCAGGGATTCCTGGTGCCCGCTACAGAGCGCTATATTCTGATCCAGTTTGATCATTGAAAGTATCTTTACGCTCATCTATCTGTATCTGTGTTTGTGCTTGTACCAAGAGGCATGTTTTGGGCACTAGTATAGTTTTAACCAAATTCAAGATACAGCATCAGTGATGTACACTGCCTCTAGTTCTCCTTTGGAGATGTAAAAGTTTGCGCTGTTGTTTGCTTAGAAGTTTGTTGGGTTAGTTGTCCTTTATAAAGCTTGAGCTAATTTAGGGACTGTTATAAAGATGATGTTCCAAAGCCTCTGCTGCCTAAACATCTTAGTTTATAGGAAGATGTTTTCAGGTACTAAGATAAGCTTTGCAGAAGGCCATTATAAACCCCACTGCAACATGCTAGTGAATTATTTTCTGCCTTTCAACTGGTTAAGTAAGGTAGCCACAGTTTTTTCATTATGAAACAATACTTTGTGCTCTAATCAGTTAGCTCTGGAAGAGAGTTTGACTAATAAAACCTATTCCCAAAGCTCTCTTCACCTCATCACCGCTGCTGGTGCCCAAGAAAAAAAATGCCTTTGTGTTCACTTAGCATTGGGGAAGTGTCATCATCAAACAGTAAATTAACTTGCATCCAACTGTGGTTACAACTGAAGGTGTGAGGTTGGGCAAGTGGGAAAAGCCATCATTTTGAGGAAAAGTTAAAAAAAAAAAAAAGGCTTCAGACTGTAGGGGGTCAGCTATACAAGGAAGTAAAATAAATATTAATTGTCTTATTGCGGTCTTTCTAGTGAAGATGCGTAATATCAGGATGTTTTTGTAAGACATCAGGTTTTTTTCTTGGAAAGAGCATTAGTTTGTTCAGCCTTCAATTAGCTGGACTTCTAAAATCCCACTGAGCTAACGGACCAGGTAAAGACAGCACATTTATCTTTGCAGAGCTTCTACTCTTTTCTAGTGTAGATAAAAGTGTATCAGCTACTTCTCTATCCATTGCCATGCTTTCCACAGCTCTCTACATCTGTCATTTAATTCTTCAGCTTGGCCCCAGTATTATGCACCTTGTGCCCTGTTTGCCCTGGATTATGTGCCTTGTGTGGTCTGGGGCTTGTTCTGAATGCTAGCACAGCTGCCTATACGTTCTCACACAGTTTACTGCTGTTCTTGGAGAAGTATGACCTCAATGCTTTGTAGAAGAAGGAGACTCTCCTCAGTGCCTTTTTGTTAGTCATCAGTTTCTGCCTGTTGCCATATTCCAACCTAAGGTCTCAACCAGATCCCTCCAAGACCAGTTAATTTCTAAAGTTCCAAGAAAATAGTTTGTGGTGTAGGCTGGTTGTTGGCATGCATGTTTCTTACATTCCACAGTTTGGCTGTTGCATCCTACTGGGCACAGAATACTGAAAATCCTTGCATGTGATTTTTAAGAATTAGACACTGATTGCCAGAAGGAAAATAAGACAACTAGGAACAATAATGAGGGGCAGGGACAGAAGAGACCCTATCAACTACAACACAGAAATGCCAGCAGGCAAACTGGTTATGCAGTTCTCCTTCTTACATCTGTAATTCCTGTCACCAAGTGGATCTTTGTTTCTTTATGTGATGGCTCAAGCACTGGTTGAATACAGCTCTCCTTGATGCAGGAAATGGTCTTTAGGGCTCACACCCTTTCTTATGTAGCAAGAACATCTCTACTGCCTTCTGCCCCATTCAGTCCATACTTTCTTCAAAATGTTGTAATAAATGCTCTGTAAAGGTGTCATTGTGAGTTTGGACTGGGAATGATGAGAAACACTGTCTCGTCCTCCAGTCTTCTGGAAATACCTAGGAAATTATCCACCCTGGCACTCTAATTATTCTCTTTGTTCAGAGCTGGAGCTTCCCCTTAAGGAGAGGTACTGCACAGCTACCAGGGCAAAAGATCTGCTATCAGGTATTTACTAGATTTATTTCTGGAAACTGGTATGGGGATTAGCTTCAATGGCTTTACAGAGATTGCAGCCAGAACTGAGCTGTGCTTTGGGAAGCCACAGCTCAGGCATCCAAGCTGCCAGCCACACAACATTTGGGACGGATGCAGAAGTCATATCTATCCCATTTCAGAAGATGCAGCTTCTAGCCATCCCAAATTAAATGCAAACCTTTTGAGAACAATTTTCTCCAAGTAACTTGTGTGGGGATTAATTGTATTAAGAGGAATGATGTTTCATTTTATTTCACTTCTCTTCTGGTTTGTGCAGAACCAATGTCATAACAGTGACAACAATATAGCAGAGCAGCAAAAGCCATGTAATGGGCTTGCTTTGCTTTCAAGCAGATCACCTGCAAGTTGTTGGCTGGATACTATTACCAGTAGCTTCAGTATTTTATAACATTAGAGCAGCATGGATTTGTTCACATCTTCTGTATGGAACATGGAATGGACATTATCCAGTGTCTATGCAAAAATGGGCCAGAGAGGCCACTCCAGCTTTTAAATGAAGTGTGACACTGTACAAATAATGAGAAGCACACACACCTGCAGTACTAGCTCTCAGTAGACCAGTCTGGATTGCAATGAAAGTGGGGTTTATTTTTCTTCTTTTGTCTATCTTTTCTGTGACAACAATAGTTTGGCCCAGCTTTTCTTTAGCTGCTTTTCATGATTCTAAGCAGGTCTATGTTTGGGAACTCCTGTAACAGATTGTGACATTTCTGCTTCTGATTTTTTTTTCTGGTATTTCTGCTTCTGATCTGGTTCTGCCACTGTGTCAGAGAAACTGATGAGAGTCTAAATTGTACCTGCTGTTTGGGACGCCACTGTGCAATTTACTCAGTGGGTTGATTTGTCAAATAGGGTGCTGCCTGATCAGATCTTGATTTAGATCCCATGCAATTATGAAAAGTGTCATTTAATGGGATTTGAAGAATAAATGAGCTAAGACATCATAGAAAAAAACCTGTGTGAGTGGAAGAAAGATGTTGCATTTTGCTTATCCGCTTTGGTAGCACTGCTGTCTGCAACATTGCTCCCATCTGTGTGTTTCCTACTGTCCCAAAGGGCATGATGTTATGAACACTCCATAAGAGCACATATGCTGAATATGTTCATTGCAACTTAAAGCAATGGTGGCCAAGAAGACGGGAAGGTGACACACCTCCTTGCAGTGCCAGAGGAGGGCTGGCTACAAGGTGGCCACCCTCCTTCCCACATGTTCCAAAAGCCTTTTGTCCTTCCCAGTGCCTTAGAAGTACTTTGCATGAGCTTAGCTCCAGAACTGAAAGGCCTCAGGAAGGTGGTATTTGAAGAGGGTTTCAGCCACTGCAATTTGTTCAGCCTATAGGTCAGCACAAATATGTCTGGAAAAAAAGGGTGCTTAGGAACAAACCATGGACTAAAATAATGTCCATTCAGCTTCAGCTTAAACCCCCTGATTCCATCTGGTTTGTACACAATTGACAGTTCAAGTATGTAAAGACAGTGTGGGAAAATTACCTCCCTAGGTACTTGCCTTTCCTTATTCTTGCTGGGTCTACATAGAAGACATTAACAGGTCACAAAGTCAAGTGCTGAGAAACAGGACTACATGACTGATCCTAAGTCAGTCCCTTTGCAGGGCAGTGATCACCATTGTGTATACCAATTACACTTTTTTTTTTTCTCCACAGGAATAGTCTCTCCCTTGCCCAGGATGGATGGGTAGTGGGGTAGGAAGGAGGACAGTGAGGGAAGTGCGGCCTCTGACTGGGGGCAGGGGGGGAGTGGGGGAACATGTAGTGGATAAGGGAATGGATTAGCAGAACAAAATGAATTTCATGACTATTTAGGCTGTGTGTGCCCTCACTTGGCACCGTGCTCCTCAGGGCTCTGCTAGTGGGTCCACCTGGCATGAGTGATTGGGTGTTTGCAGCTCTAGGCATTTGACTGCAGGCCCAAGGCTCCTGTGTGCAGAGGTAGCATATTCATTGCTGCAGGAGAAGTTAATAAGGGTCACACGGTGAACCTTAAAATGCAACAGGAAGTCTAACTCCTCTCAAAAATCAGCTGTTAATTTATCAACCTGATTTTCAGGGTAACTTTTGGCTTCTCCTTGTTCTGTGTATTATGGGGTTTACTGAAAAACAACAGAAAAGCCCATGAAGAAATAGTAACTGCTTTCTGAGCAACACTTGAATAGCCAGTGAGGAGGAAAAGCAGGACAAGCCGGGCTTGCAGTGTTCCTTGACCTCTTCTCCCAGCCCTTGTCTAGGCTCCCTCTCCTTTTTCAGCCTTATTGGATTTAGGGCAGCAACTTCAGACACCTTGCAATACCCTTAAAAGAAAAAACAAAAGGAAAAGAGGTCATAGAGATGACAGACAGAAGGTAAAAATCCTAATCAAGGGGTTGGTCATCTCAGGACATCATACCAGTGGTGGGAAACTCCCCTTTCAGCCCTGAATGTTTGTGATGACACTCTCTGGCAGTGTGCTGCATTCAGTAGGACAAAAGTGGCTGAAACAATAGGCCACTGTGATAACTAACTTTACAAAGCCTTCATTGTCCAGGGTTTTTTTATTTTATTTTAATAATCTATTATATTAATTGATATTGCATATCTGGATGGTTGAACATTTTTATCTTTCAGTAGGATCAGGACTTTCAAGCAAATCCCAGCCTGGTGAACTTCCCTAGGGAAAATCTCCGCCAACAAGGCTGCTGGATTTGCATAGTCTGGATGCACACGTGTGACAGAGTTCAGAGGACTGTCAGTCCTTCAGTCCCACAGCAAACCTACCAGCTCGGGGCTTTGGTGCAACTCAAATCCAGGGTGATGGAGCTGAAGCATTGTTTTGAAGACTGATATAGCTGAAATTTGTTTGACAAGTGCCTGTAGCAGCAGAGATCAGAAAATCCATTCCCCTCCACTTTGGTTGGCCGTAAAGACCCATCACAGTGATTGGTGAGAGGAGAAAGAGAGATTTGACTTTGAACTTCCCTCTCTATCCATTGAAAATAAGGCATGTGAAACAGCAAATAATTAAAAGGCCACAGTGTTTTTCCTCTTCCTGTTTAATTTCTTTTGCTTCATGAATTTTGAAGCATATTTTTGATGTCTGGTTGGGTTACACTAGATCTATTTACACTTGCAATCCACCCTGCTAGGCTCCTGGTAAAGGATATGGGGCAATGAAATCAGTTCCAGGAACAACACTAGTCTTCCTAGGACACACGAGAGAAGATAGACAATGATACAAAGAAGGGCTGGTAAATCTTTTTCTTCAAAAGTCTGGCTGGTTCTTCATAGTTGTCATGTACAGACTATGGGATTTCCAAAAATGTACAGGAAAATCAAGAGAATTAATGGGAACACAATCAGAGAATCTGAACAGGGACCATTGCTCCATATTGCAGGAAAGAACTGAACTCACTGCTGAAACAACAGAAAGGGAGAAACATTTCTGCTGGTAAGTCATTTGCCAATGAAGTCAAAGAGGCCAACCAGACTGGAAGGTAAATCAGCACAAATCAGCTCTGCAGCTGATTTTGGGGCATCCTTGTGCAAGTCAGTTTTCTGGTTTGTGTCCTGGTTTTACAGTTGGGAAATGAACGTACTGCTTGCAAGCACTGCCTGGAATCAAGGAGCAAAGCTGAGCCTCAGACTCCAGAAAGTGATCTGAAGAACAATCAATGCTGGTTTGGTTGGGGTTTTTTTTTCTGACAAAAAATTCACACTTGCAAGGAAAGAAATAAAATTGGGGAAAAGAATAAGAACAAACAAACTTTTAAAGCATAGGCTAATTCTAGTACTTGGCTTCAAATGGAAAACTGTGTGATGGTCAGAAAGTTGGGGCTTTTTTCCCCAAAGACTTACATGGGCTGTGAATTTTTTGAAGTCATAGAAACATGATTTTCTTACACTAGATTATCATAAATCCTGTATGTAATGTGTAAGTAGGTACAGGAGCTAAAGTTAGCCTGTATGTTACATCTCCAGCAACAAATGCCCCAGATGGTTGCTTGCAGTAAGGACTGATTTGCAGAGAGATGCAGGGCTGTTTTTTTAGAGGTACTGAGTAAAAAGTGCTTGGCTCCCACTGTCTGAAATGAAAGCACTTGGCCCCTCTCAGGAAGAGATGTGTCTTACCAGAATGTATATGAGAGCATTGATAATGTGTCAGCTTTTAAAACAATCAATTTTAACTATGTTTTGCTACATTGTAAAAACAGGTAAAAGTAATACCAACAGCAGCTGTTCTGTCAGAGTTGGACTAACTTGCATCAGGTCTTGGTTTGGCTTTGTGCTCTTTATTGACTAAGAGGTAGTATTTGACTGGAACAGAGATCTACTTTTAATTAGCCCAGGTTGGATGCTTGTATCCTGAGTCTTTTATAAATTTAACTTGATATTAGTGCAAATACTGAACTCAACATGCTGCGTTATCTTTGACTCCGAAATTTCTCTCAAGTAGTACCTCAATTGAGCATTGCTGTATGATGAATGCAGTGAAACAACATCTCCAAACTCCAATCAGGTTTTATTTTTAAATCAGACATCACATTTTTTACTGCTGTGTCTGTGTGCAAAATGTTTTTTACCTCAGTGTCTCACTACACTGAGGGTTGGTCCAGATTGATTCAGTGTGATATAGAACAACTTGCTGATGTAACCTTTTTGGCACCGTAGAAGAACATCCAGTGATGTTTTCATGCCTTCCATTCAAACTTAGCCACAACTATATCTCCATAAAAGCCTGATTCATCGTATTGCTACAGCCTTGATGGTTCTCTACTGCCTTTGAGTCAGTCAATATTGATTCCAAAGCATTACCAATTGTTTTCCTTTTAAACTGACCTACTGCTTTTTGAAATATTAACACATACACAGACTGTCGACAAGAAAATGAATGAACTTTGTTGTACATTACATATCCTGTAGCTTGAACGTTAGTTTGGTACCCTGAAGGTTTGACAGGAAGGTTAGTAATACCTTTGAGCTCTGAGCCTGGCTTTGTTTGACTCAGTAGTCTTGAGTACCCTATTAAGTTCCCAGACAACTCAGAAATCAGGCACTGAAATGTGAGGACAAGAGCGTCAGAAGCTCAAGGGTCTGTGCTTCTCACTCACCATCCATTACCAAAACTGCTTCCTTGCATGCATTTTATCTTAGAGAGTCTTTCAAGTCATTCTGGTTACATGTTTGGACATCTACCAAAATGCCCTCAAGGTTTCCAGACATACATGCATTATATACACTTGCATGCATGCTCACCTTCAGGCATCTCTGATGCACTCAACTGTCCAATTGTGCTGAGCCCTGGCCCTTTAAGCCGTATCAAGTTAGTAAGAAAGCAACTTACATATTTTATATCTCTTCATGAATGTGAAAAGGGCTATTCAAGTGCTACTGCAAAGAAATAGTCTCATATAACACATGGCAATAATCAGGCTATGTACTCATAGAAGCAATACCAGGATCTGACCTTTTACTGCAGTGTTGAATTTATTCTGTTAACTCCAGTCTATACCATTGGCTTTGCTGACCATTCCTCCTCTTTCTCTGCAGTAAAATTGTCACAGAGGTCCCCGTCCAATCTCTCCATGTGGCCACAAGGGTACACTTAAATACCCCTTGCAAGAGAGTCATCATCTGGGATGGAGCCCTTCGGGTTCAGTGCTCATTTGCTGGCTTCCCTGTGCTAGTGAATGTTATATGTAGAATGCTTGCCTCTGTTTTAAAGACCTCCTTACATCTTAAAAATAACTTTTACAAAACAATTCTCCTTTACATTCTCCCCTAAGTCAGGCAATTCACTCAGGTCCTGAGTTGCATATATGACTTTTCCTCATGCTTTCTTAATAATGGCAATGGTATTTTTCTGCGAAAAGCTCCTTGCTTATTAACCATTCCTCTTCGCTCGCAGCTTATTTCCTCATTGGGTTCATAATTCTCTGCAAAATCTTCATTGATTTCTTCTGGAAAGGTTAGTAAAACTTAGTTCTTTCTATACAGTGATCTGTAAATGTAAACTGTCAAGATTTTTGAAAGTGACTAGTGATTTTTGCAAGTTCAAACTGAGAAGCTGCAAGAAAGCTTGTTTTTCCAGATAATGTTCCTCTGCCTTCTGAAAATAAGTTCTAAAGTGGTTCAAGTTGGATACCCATAACAAAGAGACCAAGAAAATGGATGCCTGCTACCATGCAACTTCTACTCACTGGCCTACAGGCCAGAGCATGAAGCCTCATGTCCAACTCAACAGGCTGGAAATACCTGCAGCAGTCTCTACCAGGACTGGGCACTCAGTCCTCTCTGCTGCTGGCACAATTGCTGCTTGAGTCCTTGTAAGACTACCACCCCAACCTGTTCCCCCCCATCCACACATACACCTTCTCATCCGCCCATGCAAAACCTTTAACACCTAACTTTCAGCCAGTGAACCCGCCAGCAAGGTTTCCAAACAGATGGCAAGTCTCACACATGAGAACAATTTCTATTTCTAGGCCCATTTTGCAGAACCCAGGTGCTGTGGAAGAGGCTTGCTCACGGCCTTGCAACAAAATCACAGAACTACAATGAGCAGCTGAGTGCTCATACCTCCTGAGCACCTTTCAGAGAAAGCCTTGAGGCCAAGGTGGAACCTACCTTCTTGCCAAGAGCCCTGCGGCTCCTTCAACAAGAGCTACCTGAGGAGTGCTGGGCTTTGAGCAAGCCAGTGGTCATGCCTCAAAAAATTGAGTGGACACAAGCCATGAGAGATGAATTTTCAGGCTATGTCTGACCTTCAGCCCTAGGTTTTATATCCCCACAGTAGATAACAAGCACGCAGCAAAAAGGAACAAAGAGAGACCCAAGCATACAACTGTGTATGCATTGTCTGAAGTGGAGAGCTAGACTTGCCTCAGATTGTCAGGCTTTTCTGTTATTTTAATCTGGCTCTCTGTCACATTGAGAGGGTCTTGCTGTCAGGAGCAGTGATCTTCTTCCCTCTCAGAAGAGGAAAGGTTGTGGACACCACAGGCAGAACAACAGATTCCCCGTTTCTTGGAAAGTGATGTTCACCTAGGTAGGTGATGTTCAACTTTGACAGCCAGCCTGGAAACCAGTGAGAAGAGTTCCTCAGTCCAAAGTATCATTGAGACCCTCAAAAGAAACGTGGATGTCCTTAGCCTCCCTCACCACAAAATCAGTGGGGTGAGAGAAAGGGATATATGCCAGACCAGAGCTGTGAGAGACTCCTACAGGCCAACTGAGACATCTTCCACACCTTCAGGCAGAGAGCACAGAAATGTAGATATGGAAAGGAGGGTGAATTTAGAGTTGCAGGTGCAAGAAGCTGCTGGGACAGCCTAGAACTGAGCTATTAAAGATCTCCTGGGGAGGAGGACACTTGCTGTTCATTACTTTGGCCATCACAAATAAACAGGTCTACTGGTTGGACAGTCTGAGCGTGGGAATTGTTCCCATGCATGCAAAGAAACATACCTGTACCACAGTGGTTTTGAAACAGGTGTCTCGTGGGAGTGGATCCTTCACAAATGAGTTTTTCCTAGGCTGTTCTAATAAATCAAGAAAGAAAGCATATTCTGACCAGCAATTCCTTGTTATTATTTCAGCTAACTGCAAACTCTGCTACTATTTTGGCTCAGCCACCTGCTCGCTAAAGCTTAGTTTGTTGCTAAGTGTCAAAATACCCTAAATCAGAACTGGTGTCTCAGCTAGCAACCAAGCAGCAGTAGCACTAATCAGTCTGTGACATGATTTACATACAGTATCTCAGTGCCTGATACTATAAGAAGAGCAACTATAGAGACTAGCAGGTCTGCATGAGCACAGACATAAAAATCTATCACGATTCTGGTCACTTTTTAAAAAATATGTATTCAGGGGATTTAGAACATTTTAGCATCAAGCATTCCCTCCTAAATTGCTGAAACTTTATATTTGTTATAGGTAGGAAGTCCTAACTCAAGTCAGTATTTTTCAGATGTATTACAGAATTAGTTTTTGAATTTGTAGGGCTTTTTGGTTTTCTGGTTTTGACTAGAAATTAGTATTTTGACATAGGACGAAGCAAAGGTCCAAATGTGGCTATCAAGATGTTTGCCTTATGGCAGCATGCCACTTTCTCCCACATAGTTTGCTCTGCTTCTCTCTGGGCATGCTCTAGTCGGAAACTATTTGTTATGAAGCTCATTAAAATTACTGGAAAATGTTCTTGTGTACAAGGGGATGAGGCTCCAAACATCTGAATACTCATCAGCAGTGACTCAAAGACCAGAAGACATTAACTCATAACAATGCAAACCACGTGTTTGATGCTCCCAAATGAAATTTGGAGCGTGGGGTTGCTGGGGTAATTTGCTGCCTAAACTAGCCATGGTGGGCCAACACCACTGAGAGTTGAGCAGTGGGAGCAGCAGGGCGTACGGGACATCCGCAGACTCTCCCCTGGAGTTCTTTTCCTGGTGACACTTGATAACGTGCACAGAAAATGCCAGAATTCAGTTTTGACCTTCACTCTTTGAAAGCACAGAGGGAGAACTAGGAAAAAAAAATGGATAATAATCCCTTTCCCTTTCTTTTCCTTTTTAAATCAACAGGTTAGACTCAGCAGGCTGCCAAACAGTACAGGCTGCTTTTCCTTTTCTCTCTCTGCCCCAGTGGGAAACATCAATGCCTCAAACTGTGCCGTGGTGGGAGCGCTGTCTGCCAAGTCAGCTGCTCAGCAGCTGGTAAGATGCAAGCATTCTCAGCCAATGGGCCTGATTCAGAGAGGCTGGCCAAACTGCCAGAGACTGGCAGGATCAGGGCAGAAGGGGCAGAGGATATCAATCTAGGAAGGAGGACTGGCAGATCAGAGCAGGGGAGACTAATTTGCAGCACCCAGAATCAGCTTGCAGAGAAAAAACTACATCTCATAGGGACACTTGATATTTCAGTTGTAAAACTACATCTGTTTCTGGTTCAGCAAAGCATGAGAGCACTTGATGATGTCTATATATGGAATAGTCATCACATGTGTGCTAACATGGTGAAGCATGTTCATCATGTTATGTGTATATTGAAGAAACAAAGCCTCCCAGGAGGAAAACTTGACTTCTCTAATAATGGTTCTATTATTTGCCCGATGGATGGAAAAAGAACAAAGGGAAGAGAAAAAGGGAAAGGGAGAGAGAAAGACAGAAACAATTAGTTTCAAGAACTGGAAACTGTGACTTTTATCTGAGAATGGTTTTTGTGAAGATTCTCTGTCATTTCCTGTGAAAGAACCAAAAGAAGACAAACACATTGTTTAAATCTATTAAAGGTGGTGGAAGTAAGCCACACATCAGTATTGCACTTACCTTCCATGCAGAGGAAAGGAGGATGCATAGCCTGGCAAATTAAAGCCTAGGTGCAGTTTATCTCCAAGTTAAAGCAAAAAAAATACTCAAAACAATTAAATAAACAACAACAACAATCCCTCCCCCCATAAAAAAAAAACCCACAACAAATTGTGAAGCTAAGGAGGGGGAAAAGAAGAAAGGAGAAGAAAAATCTAGAGTCACTCTCCTAGGAAATCTACTCCCGTGCGCAGGGAGCCCAGAAGGTTTAGCTCCCTTAAGTAGAATTAATCAACATAAGAAGATACTCAAGAAGAAATCCTGTTCACACTGAAGTCAACTTCACTGTTGCTTTAGACTTCAATGATGCCAAAATTTCATGTGTTCTGTTGTAAATGAAGTGCATAAAAATTCAGTGTATAAATCCTACCACAAAAGAATGGGCCAAGAGTATGGAGCGTCTATTCCTCATATCTTTTGTAAAACTGGACACTCTGCACTTCAGAAAGACGGGTAAGTACATTTTTGGCATGGTGCTCAGAAAGATAGCTTCAGATTTAGCCATCAGTGAAACAAGGAATATTAATAATGCCAGTTCTCTTATCCATAAAAAGTTTTACTGTTAGAACAGGAGACTAAATACAATACATCCATACCTCCTTTCTCTAGCACCACATGATGTACACTACAAAGGTATTTAAAACAGCTATAATTGGATGTAGAATAGTGTGGAAGAATCCTGAAAGGGCATAATTAAAATAACCAATGCAATAAAGTGGGATGAGACTTTGTATTATAACTAGATCTGCACCTTGATTCAAAGGATATTCTGTCTAAAGCAGAGCCATGAAATCCAGGTTTTGCTTTCTGAGGCTGTGGCTGATAAGCATGTGAAGCAGCAGTTCCTCCATTGCTGCTCCATTTCAGATGTTGAGAGCTGGTCCCCTGTCAGACCCACAGGTCCTGGTGAGGAGCTGGAGAAAGTGCAAGGACTTCCTCAACAGAGTACTGTTCATTCATAACAAAGTCACCTGTTCTACATACATCCATTAGGCAGAGTTTGTAACACCAGGCAGAAAAGCAACTGCCTAAAATTTTCCTGAACTGAGATATTGGTCCTTGAGACATAAATGGCAAGAGAATCAGAAGTGCACTTTCGATGGAAAGTCATGGGTTTAAAGGGATGCTGCCAGGTAAATATTTCCTTCCAACCTTCTCATTCTATTACTAGCACAACAGCTTGGCTTGTGTGAAAATCTGGAGGGCTGCATCCTCCTTAGCTGGCAAATGTCAGCTGACTGCCCCAAGTCACCATTCCCTGTTTCACTGTTTTAAACAGACAGAAGAGCCTCACTGTTGCTATGTTGCTCAGTTGGAGTGAGTAACCAGTCACCTGCACAGGATGGTCTGCAAGCTCTGGGAAGTTAGAGAGGGGAGGCATTCACTGGCACAAAGCCTAAACGGTCACAAAAGTATTGAAACCACAGCATGACCTTTAATGAAAAGGATACTTTGTCACCACCTGAATTGATGGTGCTCAGCCATCCTGGCTGGATACCCCATACACATTGTTCCAGTGTAGAAGAATGACACCCATCTACCAACTACCCACGGAGCCCTCATGACCCATGGAGGGTTCATTTTAATGACTTCTATGCTGAACCATGGAGTGGCCCTGCAAACACCTCCCATGGTATAAGCTTGGAGCAAAGCACCAAAGGCTTGGACAAAGATCCAGGAGAGAAAATTACATGTGAAACTAACCAGAGGCATCTGTATGAGTGCATATACAGAAATTCATGCAATTGTCTAATCAGCTGCCCACTAATGATGTGAAGAGGCTAACTGCCAGGTTTCCAGCTCATCCTTGTGCTGGAGTATCTACATGAAGAAGGCCAAATCTACATTTTCAAGTGTTGCCTGGGGAGAGAGCTCTTTGGACATCTCAGTTAGTCAACGGCAAGAACTTTCTAAAGTGTGTGATCCCCTGACCTTGGCACAATTAGAGTGTTGACAAGGAAGCTGTAGCTAATATTTCCTTTGTGGCCTGCAAGTTCCAGAAGGATCCTTCTCCTACAGCAAGTGCAGAGATCTTTAGAAACAACTCACTCCTTCCCTCATTGTAACGTCCACATAGGTCTTCATGACAAACAAGTTTCATTATTTTGGAGTTCTGTGATAATTCAAGGGAAAAGATTTTGTCACACCCTTCCCATGAGTTCCAGTACCATTGTATTCTCCAAAACATTGCACATAGCTGTGTGAATGTTCAGCTATGCCCAGTTCAACAAATGATCCATTGAACATCATCATCTGTGTTCTGGGCACCACCATGCTGTGTAGCATAAAGGTCTATTCTCTGACTGTTGCTGAATTGTGCCACAATCAAGGGACCCTAAGGCAGTATATAGCACTCAGGCAGTGACTAACGGGGAGACATAAGATTTACAAGGCTGCTGTTTTTTTATTTAAGCTGGGAAAACTCTGCTACAACTCACAGCTGTCTCCAGATGATGTGCAGAAGACAACAGACAGCAGAAAAGCACATTAACTAGGGGTGCTGAAATCTGGGAGATATATAAGAATTTATATTCTGTTATACTGGCACTGGGCTAATCTTTCCTCCCACCACATTCAGCTTTGCCCGAGCCAAAAGCTCAGTTGTGACCTGATTATACTAGCTTGAGGTAGACATTTGACTGTGTTTGGATGATTCAAGCACATTCTGTCCCTCTTGACATGAACCTTTTATGTGGCAGGGAAACACATTCAGATCATGGCAAACCGCCACGTGTGTCCTCCAGGATGAGTACCATGCAACTTTTTTGAGGGAGTGTGAGGGAGCGGAGGGCAGCTGGGCCTCGCAGTGTGGAGCTACTCCTCCTGCTTCAGACAATGAAGAGTCTGAAAGAGAATTGACACTTTTTCTCACAGAGAGGATTTCAGTGAGGAAGGTCTGTGATTCCAGCCATGTTGGTGGGGCAGACACAGAAGAGTCTGCCGTGTGAAAAGAGGGTAGATAAGGTAAAGCAATTAGAAGGGATGGAGATGGCAGTAATGAAAAGAGAGACAAAGGCATCTCAAGGGTAGGCAGTAGCACAGGCGTTACTAGTCATGGTGCAAAGTGATATGTAAAGTTATGGGTACAGGGGACTCTCCCAGTGTACTCACAGATAGTGTCATGTGCTGTTTGTCCCTTGTAGGAATCATATCTCCAAGAGCAAGGGCCTGCTTCCTTCCGCTGCTTGGGTTGTTAGGCTCCCCACTATGTAGGCACAGATTTGCTGAAGGACCTGGATGTCCTCATGAGAACTACTGGCCTCCTCCATCTTAGCATCAAGCCTGCCATGAAGGTAGGCAATACTGAGCTACACCAAGGGCACAATGTTCATGGCCAGTATGACCAAGGTGTGTGCATAAACTGCCTGCACCCATCAGTGGTGTCCCATTGGGTAATGGAGCAGTGATCACCACTGGGGAGAATAGTGTGCCCCACTGGTGGTCCCAACACAATGGGGTATATCATACCTCCTGTATGTTATAGTGTCAGTCTACACATCTTCAAAAGCCGAAACCTGTGTCTTGACCAGCCAGTGCATGGCTTTGTAGATCTCTGCAAAGTTGACTTGCCTTTGGATGCAGAAGAGGACATGAATACACATATTTGCTTCCCAAAGCGGAATCACCACAAAAACCTCTGAAGGCAACCTTTGACATCCAGGCATCAGTGAGCCTACAAATCACTTCCTACAAATGCTAGTTGTTTGTTACTAAACATTGTGATAGTGCAGAAGATGATAACTAAGGTCTAGATGCCCCCACATCATATATCCAGCAGTGATACACAGGGACCTAAGCGATATATGTGTCCAGGGAAAATATATATGGCATTTTCTACCAACACTCCCTCATGATTCAACTATATTTTGCTCGTGGCCTTTCTGAGGTGGAGGTGGTTTCTATGTATATTTAGTTACCTCCAACGGTTATTAAGTGGTTACCTCAATCTTGCATGAACTCATATAAACCATAAGGAGCTTCAGCTTTCTTTGGCAGAGTCCCCCAAGTCTAGTCACTGCTGCATGAAAAACTGCCCCCACTGTTTGATTTGACCCTGATTCCCACTTGCTTCGTTGGTTCCCCCTCACATCCCTCGGGTAGGGGTCTGTGTGATGCATGCACAAAGCTGCCAAGGCACAGTACCTAATGCTAAGTAGACACTATCCAGGTGTTGCATGTTAATGCAGTGGTAGCCTTGTGAATGCTGAGGGGCAGCAACCAGGCCTGGTACTATAGGGAGGTTTCCAGAGGTGGTGTAGCATAAGGCAGGAGCCTTCTCAGCGGATGTATGTTGTGAAGCACAATGTGGATGCAGACAGCAGAGGGGTGAGCTCATGAGGGGTGAGTACATAGACAGAGTGGTGGCAGTAGGCAGCTCTGTGTATAGCAGTGCCAAGATGGTTATGTTGAGCCCTGTAGTCCTTTAGTTCACTCTTCATTGTCTGCCAAACAAAAAGCATTCTCTCTCATCCTCTATAGAGACAGCAAATTCTTGGGGTTAGGACCCCTTTCATGAACTGTGTTTGGTTATTTGACCAGTACTGCCATGTTTTGATCCTTCACTTTTTGCTGGGGGACTAGTAGAATTGCAAGGCTTCATCACTGAGTGGTGACTCAGCATAAACTAAGGGACAGGGAGGAGGGAGAAGTATTTGAAAATACTGCTGTCACAGCCCTCCCCTCTTCCTCGGGTTCTATTTTCACTCTAACTCCCTGATAAAAACATTAATCTAAAAATAATATAATAAAGAATTCTTCCACATTGACATGCGAAACAATCTTTGTTCAGTAGCTGCAAGATATTATCAGTTTGTGGAGCCCGTCAGCAGGTCAGTATTGTGACTGAAGTTTATTAGCAGGGCTGACAAGGTTGTGCTGGTCTGTCCGTGCCAGCAGCAAATCACAAGGTTTGTAATTCAGAGCCTCTTATTAACAGCAGTCCTTGTTCCTTGTTTTTATTTGCAGGACTGATTGAGGGCACTGTAAATCTGGAAGTGAGCAGTCCAAGGACTTGAGTTAGAGTCGGGGGGTCAGTCTCAGAAGAGAACAGCTTTATAAGTATGTGCACTTCCCATGATTCCCCTGGTTTATTGAGATAGAAGCTCTGATAAAAAGAGCATGATAGCTAATACACAAGAGAAGTAGGTTACCCACGAGTTACCAGAATTCTTATGCTCTCTTGTCTCAAGAGAGTGGCACTCTTGGAAATACACAGCTGTCATGCAGACCTTATCAGATAAAAGGCAGTTTGTTGAAAAAAAAAAGTGGGGGAGAGGAAGGGAAAGAAAATTTCTTGATTTATTGAATTCTAGTGCTTTGAACCAGATGACTCATTGTCACACTTCTCACTCTTCTCACTGAACTAGAATTGTGTAGCACGTTACTTTCATCCATTGTGGCTTGTTGATAAGATGAAAGGACAAATTTTATATTTTAAGACTTTTTTCTTATCTTATCAGAGATCAGGAACTTCATTAAATTTTCCCCCCTGGTCAGCTGGTTGGCATTTGAAGCTGTGAAGTGCCGTTTAGTATTAGTGGCCTAGATCTGAAATTTAAATATTTTACAGAGTTCTTTGCATTTGTTGTGGGACAGTCAAGGTAGGGGAATGAAGGTCATTTGAAGTCACTGGCTCTGCTTGTTGGATTTTAGCCAAGGATATTTGTATAAATATCTTCCTTGGGTATGATATAAAAAAAAAAAAACACATAAATTACAGTTTTGCCCATTGTTTTCCAAAGTCTGATCTAACTCAAGAAAGCTGGCAAAAGTATTGTTTGGTTTTAACAAGAATTGGACTCAGAATACTATGGACCAGATGTTTATGGCGCGTGAAGTCAACAGAGCACAACAGTCTTCAACAAAGATATGCCAATTTACACCATGTGAAGAACTGGCAACGTATTGTGTCTCAACAGCTAAAGGCACTAACTCTACAATCACTGGTAGATATCAGAATTTTGGTGTCAAAACATGTGGATTTCAGTCATTTGGGGCAGCAGAATAACAAAAAACAAGTGAATATTTTTTCTTAATGAATATTAATTCTTTTATGTTGAGTGCCAAAATCCCAAATATTTGCATATGAGACATTTTGGTGTGCTCTAACCTGCAAGGAGCTGAACCTAGAACCAGCCTTCTACTAGAGCATATCCTCTGGCTTTTAGACTAGAAGCAGTAATACAAATGTATTTGACAGATTATGAAAGCTAAGCAGACAAACAGACCAAGCCCTTAATTACCTGTCCTGGAGAATTTCTAGATCCTGTTAATTGCTTTATTCTATTTTTACTAAATGAGAAAAATGTCTACAAGTTGAAGGTTGGATTTGTATAAAAATAAGATTGAAAAATAAGATGAAAAACACTACTACATAGAGATTTTTTCATAAAAAAGGTAATTAGATAAATTAATTACTTTCATTATATAGACTCATTTTAATAGCTTTTGTACATGTTAAATAATGACACAACACTTATGAGGTAAAGTTCACCTAAGAAGAGTCAGCACAGGTAGTCATTTAGGCTCGGGGGAGTGGCTGTGGTTGGCACACAGCACGATTTTTTGTAGATAGAATTAGGATAAAGAAAATTTATTTCTAACCAACCACGAGGACCACAGAAAGAAATTACCACACTCTTGAGGGAACAGAATTGCAGTCATCCCCATGGGAAGAGGAGTAGACTTCATTTCTCAATGAAGCTGAATTTCACCAAGATTCAATAATTAAAATGCCTCCTTTAACAGTCAGAATATTTACAGCCAAATTAATGTTTCTGTCTGCTAAATTGATAGGAAGGCACATTTGCATTCAATGCTCGCCGGGGCTATATTACGTCTGAATCATACCAATGCCTACTTGGAGGCCAAAGATTGTAGAGGTGAGAGAAGCCGCAGGTCAAACCCCACTGCCTCCACTCGTGTTGAATGACAGTGCTTGTTCCTCAAACAACACTGTTCATGGCAGCAGGCCCTACCTGCCACTAGCTCTTCTCATCAACTGAAGGGAAATTTTGAGTTAGAAATGGCAACCCCTTCAAGGTTACGTGTTTCACGCAGGCAGCCTGTCCGTATTATATTGCAATGGTGTATGTTGAAAAAAACATTTGCCTTGTGCTCTGAGCCAGCTTGAGATCAGTTATTAGGGCCTGGAGAAGCTGTCACAAGGAAAGGACCGCTGTCACACACTAGCTGTGGAGAGCAACAAGGAGTGAGGTGTTGGAGGCACTCGAGGTTGCTTGGGATTCACCCAGAATTTACAGCATTCTCCAGGCAATCCAAAGGCAATCTCTGTGATCCTCCTTTCCTCCAGGGTATAGGAATTTAAAATAGAGCATGTGAGCAACACTGGGCTCTGCCCCACCAGCTCCAAGACTCTGAGCCATCGTCAGTTGTCTTCTTCTGGGATACAAAGATGTTGGGTCCCAAAAGGGACAGCAGCTGCAATGTCAGTCACTGCTTGGGGCTGGCCAGCATCCCCAGCCGCTGCGTGTGGCACCTTGAGCTCCTGGTGCAGAGTCACTGGTTCAAGCCCTGCTTGCACCAGACAACATGGCTGATCACCCATCACTGAACACAAAACAGATGTGACAAACCTTAAGAACAGGAGAGAGGAGAGGTGAAAAAGCAGAGGTTGGAAAAGGGAGTGAATCTGAGGAGAGAGAAAGAGAAGAGGAAGGAAAGGAATAAGGAAGGACGTGAGCCAGTTATTATGGCATTTCTGTGGATCGATAAGGAGGAGAACAACTGAATCTGGAAATAATTACGTTCTCCCTCTCCTTTCTAAATTAAGACTTGCAAACTAAAGTGAAGAAAATAATTTGGGAAACAAGATGCAGGTGCAAAGCAGGAGGCAAAGCATGGCTGATAATGAAGGAGGATTCTCCTTTGGTATGCATAGAAAACGGCAGGGGAACCAGGCAAGCAGATGCTCTTTCCTGGCAGCTTGAGTGAAAGGTAATGTCAGGAAAGTCATGAGAGGACAAGATTTGTCACTTTCTATATTTTTTATGTCCCCATGATGGCCTTTTTTATCAGATTACAGGATCATGTTGACTGGAGAAAAGAGTGAAAATGGATATCTTGCTGCTTGTGTGCAAAGGAAAGCAGGGCAGCAGCCAAATGGAGGGACTCTGAGGGGTCCCAACTGGAGACAGAAACACACTGGTGTGAAGAGAAACGCCTGTGCTCTCGCACAGCTTGTGTACAAGCAAAATGGCTCCTCACCTTCTCAAGACGCCTTGAAAATTTGAAACACTGGAAAAATATTTTCTGTATGATCAATAACGAGGCTACTTACCAAACGGGAATCTTCATGGAAACAGATTGTAGATGCTTTAGAGAATATTTCCTTCAAAACTTTCATTTATTATTTTGTTTTTCCTTCATGTTTTGTTATTCCTTCATGAATGCCCTGAGCTTTGTAAGGTGACTTGCAGCTCCCCAAAAGTTTCCTGCCCTGTTGTGCATACCTAATAAAATAGTGATTTAAAAATGTTAAGAAGGCTGGTTTGTAGTCCCTGAGGGAACTGAGAAGTAGATATTAGCCAAACTGCAGCTGCAAAGAGCCACCATGACACCTACAGGACTTGTGGCTCAAGCACTTACTGATTGGTCTTGTTAATGAGAGGTGAAGCTATTAATTTCCAGCTGCAAATTCAGAATCGATGTCCTGTTGGATC
Organism: Dromococcyx pavoninus; assembly: GCA_033558185.1. Taxonomy (NCBI): domain Eukaryota; kingdom Metazoa; phylum Chordata; class Aves; order Cuculiformes; family Neomorphidae; genus Dromococcyx; species Dromococcyx pavoninus. The sequence goes on along the minus strand of JAUMJL010000138.1, from coordinate 3,303,621 downwards.
TGCTGCATGAGCTTCCACACAGACTCAAGGCAGTGGCAAATACACAGGTGGCAATCAAATATGCATGGAAGATGCCCAAAGATTTTCTGTGGCAAAACTTATATTGGAAAGCTTGCCATAGAGCTGCCTATGGTCTCTTGTACAACGGCACACTCAGTAATCTCTCTATCACCATAAAACACAAGGGGGGTGGCTGGGACTCCAGATTCAGGCTAGAGCAACACTATTTGGTTGGACACAAATCGGATGAATCCTCAGGTCATGGAGGACTGATGTTACCTGCAGACATCAAAATTATCTGCAGAAAATAAGAACTTTATTGTTGAAGCATAACTCAAAATGCGGTGTCTCTGGTTTTAGTCAGGGCCTTTATATATGCCCTCATCCAACGCTGCCCTCAGTGGGGCTCTCTGTGCCTGGGTACAGGCTGATGAAGATGCTGGTTCTCAAAGTATTGAAAGTTGAATTGAGTCTGATACATGATAGTGTTCTAAAAGAACAGTGGAGATACAATGCACAGTGCAAAGTGGACTTTTGAAGACAGCACAGACCAAACAACATCCTTCTGGGCTTGCCAGTGTCAGAAACTGACATGAGTCAGAGAGTTTGAATGTGTGGATCTGTTACATTAAATGCCACAATACCTCTTGGAGGAGCCTTATTTGTTTCAAGGCCACTGAAAGGTACAATGTGGCCTTCTCCAAGAGGAAAACATCACCACTCAGGCTGCATCTTCCACAGCCATCAAGATATGACTACATCAAGTTGGCAGCACCATCTGCAGCTGCAGCTAGAATACAGCTCAATGATTCCTGCAACCACTCTCTCCCTCCTACGTCATTTTGATTCCCTGTCTCATTCCTCTTTGTTTATATACTGCTTTTGTGCTTGTTAGCTAATAACCAGCTAAGTCATAGTCATGTTTTATCATGTGTGATCCAAAAAATGTAATACCCAGAGCAGTGAAACAGGGGTAGCAGCTTGCCAGGTCCTGGAGCAGCTGTTATGAATCTGTGTTACTCCATACGGGTTGTTAGGAAAAAAAACAATGCTGGAGATAGTATCCTCTGTGATGGGATTTACTCTGTGGTTTTTTTTCTCACTTTGTATGTAGGTTGCATGTTGACTCTTTAAAGGAGTAATCAGAATGATGAGCCACTTCCATAAGTCAGGAAGGATTCCCAGCACTTCCTCTCCCCCAAAGCAAGACCACCCCTAAAATCATCAACAAGATAACAAAATTGAAAATTTTCACTCGGATAAGGCATCAGAAAAAAAAAGATGTTGATACAATAAAATTTACTGCCTTGTATTTCAAGTCTTTTAACTACATGGAACTCTCTTTTTGTGTCTTACTAAGAAGCTGAAAAGTTCTCTAATGTTGTCTGTTACTATAAAAGCAATCCAACTATCACTTGCCATAAAACTCTGAATCAAAGTTGATTTTTTAATCTTGTAGCAGTAAACCCAAGTCTTTATGTGAGATGTAAACCTTATTCCTTCTTTAGCCCAAGACACTCCTTTATCATCAACACATATGCACAAAAAGGCAAAATTTAGCCTGGAGTAGCTCTTCTTTTACGATCTTCCCAGCAAATATTACTTTTCTATCCCCTGAGGCCATCCAGATATCCTGAAAAAATTAGAGACAAAGTTAGAGCAATTCTCAGCTCAATGGATTAAATCAGCTTCTTAGAAACCTAGGATCAAGGAGGAGCATTTCCTTTGTAACTCTCTGAGCTCCTGGTAGTCTTAGCTTTGGGGTAAGAATGAGCCACTACCCGAGTCCTTAATCACAGCTCCTAAGAGGTGGCTTATGTGTTGTCTATTGCATTGCATGGTGATACGGCTCCCAGTTACAAAAGTCCACACTAGTTTTCTCCTAAATTTATCAGACCAGCTTAGATCGTGCTAATTTAGATCCCACTTTAAAAGAAAAAACGCACCCCTTGTGTGCCATGAGTTTACACAATTTTCTTCCCTTTAAGAAAAAGCAGTATGTGAACAATTCAGCTGTTGCAAATTTCACTTAGTGCCTAAACTATCCAGAATGTATTTCAAAATAAATTCTTTACTTCTGTCTAATTTTCTCCAGACCTGAATAATAATGAACAAGTTTATGTCCCCCGTAAGCTTTGTGGCTCCTCAGTGGAATTCTTCTCTCCAGCTTTCCAAGTTCAGTCTCTTTCTCAGGATGCAATTTCAAGTTAGTAATTCTAGTAGTTCCGTGTCTAGCATTCCTCTACAGTCGAGGACTTGGAACAAGATACACAGGAGAGATGTTTGTTTTGGGTTTGTTGGGGATTTTTTTCCCTCTTGTGGCAAGTGCCATCATAGCCTCAGAATTTTCTTAAGTTTGTGAAACTGTTTCTGGGATTTGTTACTCTGTTGTCTTCTAAGTCTGTGCATCCAAGTTATCTTCACCCTTGTACACTTTGCAGAACTCATTACATTAATTGTTGGACCTTTCCTATTATGAGGTAAACATTCTACTGCTGACACTACTGACGGTTCTGTGTGGCACTTCTGGATTTATGATGGGAAAGCAGATCCTGTTGGAAGAACTACCAAGGGAGCTCTTAATCCAATGGAATCCAAAATGGAGACAGATCCCACATGAATGCCTGTGAATGGTAGTGGATACCCTGTTCTCATCCAGTCAGCCCACACGTAAAGGGACATGAGGGACCTCTGGTAGGTAGCAGCTGCTGCCATAAGAAAGTATAATACAGTGAGTAAAGCTGAAGACGGTTCCTTAAAAACTTGTGTTTAAAAAATGAATCAATCATAAATACAGTCATAATTTTCAACCCTACTATTTCAAAAAATAGTGTTGTTATTGATGTGAGACTGGAGTCTCTTAGCCTGAAAGTCACACTGCGTTTAACGGTGCAGAGTTTAAACTCCATCTTGGAGACAGATGGTTGAAACAACATGGACCATCACCCAAAACATAGACTGCACACTGTGGACAGTGAAAAGCCACATGACATGGCTGGTAATGCTTTGTGAAGTGTGTTTTGATGAAGTACGTGTCTGTGAATAGAAACAGTAAGAAAATAGGGAGATGAAAGGGAAGAAAATATAAATGTTGGAAGAAAAGCACAGGAAGAAAAGGGGTATAGGTAAGCAAAAAAGATTATCATAAAGTAAATTTCTGTGCAGGGAAAAAAAGAAAACAAGACAGAGCAGAAAAACAGAAGCATTATTTGCTGTTGATGGAGTCTTACTGTTCAATGAAAAGCAAGATGCTTTCCACAGAGGATAACTGTCAAATCACATGAGAGAAACAACCAGCTCCATCAAGCATTCCTCTAACAGGCTAAAATCTAGGATGAAGCAGGTAACAGAAAGAACCCAGGTGATATCCAGTGAAATCTGATTTTCTTTTTAGAGCCCTGGAGCTCCAAGGGTAAAAACCACAAGGTTAAATGTAAGCCAGCTGCAGAGCCAGCGGAGTCCCCTGTGACCAGACCACGGGCTAGGATTTGAGAAATCTGATAGCCCTTCAGATTTGTATTCCACTTCACTGTACTGTGTTTTAGTCCCATTGATATGGAACAGAGCTCTTTCCTACCTACCAGAGTAAGCAAATTCTACCCCATAAACCAGTTTGAAATAATCCATTAGTAGCCTTTGGAAGCTGCCAGTTAGACAATAGCTGAACATTGAGAAGGAAAAGCCGGCTAGATTTTCATTTTACCTGGGACTTCTCTACTTGAATAGCACCTGCAAACCTCCTACCACTTACAGCTCTTGAGCCCAAATATACTTGCAATGCCAGACGTGAGTCACACTGGAGCTGTTAGGAGTGTAGTAACTTGGGCAGGCACTGAGATTAAATGAGCCTTTAGATGATGTTGGTGCTAATAGTGCCAAACTAATGCCATCCCAGCACCGAGCCTGCATCAAAGGCTCCTAGCAACAGATATGACAATCACTGAAATTTATAACTTATTTATTTAGATAATATAAGGAACAGGTAAACTACATAATTTATGATATAAATTATATAATTAAATCTTATTTGTGAACTCCAGCATGCTCTTAGTCACCAACTGAGAGGAGACAATGACATTTCCTCTGTGGCGTCTTCACAGAGGGGTCTGGTTGCATCTGACACAGGACCTCCCAACAATTTGATGATAACAGCCCCAGCAGCCCTGGCTGGTTGGCTGGTTGGTACCAACCCCCTGTCAGCAATGCTGAAAACACCAGTATCTCCCCTGCATCTCTCACCAGACACAGCCCTGTCATGGGGCACATCCTGTATAACTAGGCACACACCACTGAGGCTCTCAGCCATCAGTAGCTACCTGTACCACCACATCCACCACCAGCAGCCACACAAACACATCCAGCAACCTGTCTAACTAGCAACAAACTACAGAAGACAGTGAGAGAAAGAAACAAATATGGGTCTTCTAGGAGGTTTTCAGCTGCTTGTCTAGCTTTCCCTGATTTGCCTAAGGTTTTCTTTCCATTCATAAAATTCTAGTATAGACAGAAGAGAGTTTCCCTGCCTGCTTTGCTTGTAAAGGCACAGCACCTTAGCAGGTAGGTAGACTTTTTCTTTAAATAAGAGCATAAGTTGTTGCTGACATGCAGCAGATTAAAAACAGAGGGATATGTTAAAACAATTGCACTGCAGAATTCTTCAAATTAAACAATGCCCATGCTAAAATATTTATAGGAGAAAAATTTTTCAGGGAAGAAAGCTAAATAGTCATATTAAAAGCTTCCAATCTTTGAGTTTTGAGATAGGATTCTTTAAAATAAAATCTGAAAAAAAAAACCCAGAGCCTGAAAATCCTGTTCCAACAGGAAAACCTAGCTTCAATTTTCAGGCTCAAATCTCTAAGATTCTGTGTCAGATTAACTTCAGACTTTATACATACAAAAATCCTTCTCTGGCTAGAGAAAATAATTGAAAAAATACAAGGAGAAAGCAGCTTTTTTTTCAGATAGTCAGAAAAATGAGGCTTAGCATGTAAAGCTAGGCATAATCTTCACAGTGGAGTCACTAGAGGTTTCTTAATATATCAAATATTTTTGGTTTAAAACTCTACACCTCATAGTCTCACTGTTTTGTATTAATAGACTATCAGACCGCTAAACTTTAGGCCTATTGTTTTTCCTGATACTTTTTTCTGTTTCGAGGCCTTATTTTAAAGACCAGCAGAATCCACCAATACAACTATGGTAGGTGAACAGCTATCCCACTTTGGAGATACATGATGCATCTCTATCCTTTAACATGCTCTGTGCTGACTGATGGCAGACATTCCCCAGGTGTTCATATCCAACCTGCAGTCTCTCAGCAGCTTCATCATTGAGGGACGAGTGCATTAGCTGTGGTATTAGGCTAATGGTCTACAAATAACCTTCACCTGCTGGCCTGAAGATTTGCTGGCAAAAGATACACCGAGCCACAATGACTGCTATGAGCTGCGGCAAATTGCTCTGCTTCTTTTTTTTTTTCATGGAAAAAAAGCCCAGTTACACCCAGTTCTTCCTGATAGTTTGTGAGCATTGCCCTGGTTTTTCTGGTCTTGGCTGACTTCTTCAAGATACTCAGCTGCTTAGAGGCTTCTCTTTATCAGAAGTGCATAAATACCACGTGTTCTCTTCCAGTGTCAAAACCAGCTTCTTGTTGTTTTGGTGCAGGCTTGGCAGAGCTGAAATCCAGGAACTCTCTGCCAAGTTCAAAGGTGAGTTTGTAAAGCATGGACAGTTAGCAGAAGAGGCGTGTCGAAAGGTTGCTCAAGAAGCTCTCAGGCATGCTGTGCCAAAATACTGCCATTTGCTTGAATTTTGTTTCTTAAGCCACCCAGCTCAGCCCCTGCTTTTGGTAACAGTAATTCTCGGGTGCATTTATCCCAATTAAGCGGAGTGCTTAGATGCCAGTAACTTTGTTATACGTATCGTATTGCAACGTGGCACACTGCTTTAGCCCTTGTACAACGTTCAGAGCTTTTGTGAATTATATTGATTCTAGAAGAGTCTGATCCTGCTCTTATTGAAGTCAATGACAAGGCTTCCATGAAACTCGATACATGCTCACTATCCATTTAATCACTCCTCAGAAGCAATGAAAATATCAAGTGGCAGGAGGCAGGCAAGAGAAATGCATTGTGCTGACTCTGCAGCGGGCCAGTTCTTGAGATCAGCCCCAGAATTAAAGCTGATGACAGCCCCAAAATGCTGTTTTGGTACTTGGGTTCAACAGCGTGATGGGGGTGTGGTGACTGTGCTCCCTTCCCCCAAGGACCCCTGCCAGCTCCCTGCTGGGGACGTCACTCTTCCCACACCACCAGGGATTTCAGTTAGAAGGTCGTCTTTGACATCCCTGTGCTCCAAGGCTCCCAACACACAGACAGACAGCCTAGCATGTAGTAAGAAGTCACCGACAGCCAGCCAAGCTACACGGGCTAACTGTGTTCATCCACCCTTCCTATTTTCAACATAAGATCAAATTGATCTGATGTCCAGTATGTGCTACTGAAGATAGATATTTACTGAGGGCAGAAGCTGATCTCACTGTGATATACGTCATGCACTGCTCTAGCTAGTGCCACGCACTTGAATTTCCTTTAACCATTCTTCCTTTCCCTGCTCAGCCTAGCATTCTCAACTGAAGATTTCCCCTCAAGAATAAAACAAGCTGTGCATTGCAGAGAACCCAATAATGATCCTGGAGCTGGAATCTGGGCACCAACTAAGACTGCTGTCATGAATTTGCTAGACAATTTCCTGGATATCTTTGTAATTTATTTTTTCGATGTTTTTAGGGAAGTAGGATGATAGACACTGGAAAATCCACACACCTCTGTTATGGTTCTAGGCAAGACTAAACACCTGGGTACATTAATTGATACATTTATCAGGTTGTATAGGAAATCGCTAGCTGTTCAAACATGTAATTATGTGTTAACATGGCTGCCTAACAGGGCAAAAACCTGCAATGATTCAATAATTTGACTGCATAATGCTTTTCTTCCTTGATTCTCTGCAGACTGAAGACAGGTTATACATCTTCATCTAAATTTAAAAATAAAATAAAATAAAATAACCTTTTAGAAGTCCTTGAGCAGCTTGGCAATTGTGCTGTTCTAGTTCTTTCAACAATCAGATAAACTCAAGAACAATGTTATTTCCTGGCCAGGGGAGTATAAAATAAGCTATGGTTTCTACCATAACCTGCTTCCTTGTACTCCTGAAACTCATACTGCAAAGGTAATGCTTTTCCCTGATGATAATTCAAAGCCTAGAGAGCTTTGCTTTTTACCCTATTCAAAAAAGAAAAATGCTAATTTTAGGACAAAAATAAAAAAGTCTCTATTCTACTGCACTGTGCAATTCTGCTACTTGGCATGGGCAGAGGGTTCAGTGCACTGTCGCTGTGAGCAATGGGGAGGGCTGAAAAGGAAAAATCAATGCCATTTCTTGTTCAATTAAGTTCATTGTGATTCAGAACCACCTCCTCTCACTGCAGAGCCTGCAAGAGATCAGTGCTGCAATCACTACCTTTTAGCAGCTTGCTTTCTCCGTCTGGACCTGCACAAGCCTCTCACTGGCAGGGCATCACACTTTGCTCTGAAAAAAAGAAAGAACGTGGAAAAATAACTCTGTCCTTATGGGGCCCTCTGAATGACATTTTCATAAATCATGAGTCTTCAGGTGGGCATGTCATGGAGCAGGGGAGAGGGCAGTTTTCTCAATGGCTCATATTATTTAGATGTCAGAACTACCACTACCTTTTTACCCTTCAGTAAAAAGTTTGCTCTCCTTGCTGCTTCGCCGAGAATTATCTGCAATACGTATGTTGCTGCTCGGTCTCACTCAGGCTAAGCAGTGTGATGGTATGAGTCAAAGTCTTTTGGAAGTCAATAGAAAGATGCTGGTGAACTCTGCTGGACTACGGATTAAGTCAGACAACCGTATGCACAGGAATCAGAGGTTAGTAGCCACGGCTATCAAGAGTTCATGACAAAGGATTTTTAGTGTCCCTCACCCATTTTAGTCACTCTATGACGATTGTAAAACAACAACAAAAAATGTGTGCAGTAGAATGGGACAACCTGGAGAGTTTCTGATCCCAAGGCTGAGCCTGCTGAGACTGCCAAGATTTACCATGGTGCACGATGCCCCCCCACCCCACCCAGTGCCAGACCAGCACCAACATCCCACAGGCCTGCTCGGCACCTCCCAAAAGAGCAGTCCAGTGTGCTTATGAGCATGTCTCACCCTAGTGACAGGACAGACGAACTACAACAGACTGCCACTTTCCAGTCTGCCTTTAACGGGTATCACCTGCTACCTGAGTGGAGGGGCCTTTGGAGTTCACTTCCAAATTACAAAGGTCTAGTAGAAAAAAACAATTCATAACAAAACCCGAAGGCAAGAACGTTCAGGGGTGGCATAGGGAGAGAACAACACGAGAAAGAAACTTAACTCCTTAACGTTACTAGGCAAAGGTCTTTGATGCTCACAAAGGAGGTTTTAGACCCTGGATGTGTGCAAGCTAATGGCAATGGATAAGTCATGCATGAAACATCTTAGTCCACAGCTATCCATATTACTTTCTAGCTTCTTTATTGCACTGCTAGATCATGCTTAGGAGCAAGACAAGCCCTCAGGGAGGCTACTGGCTGTTTAGTTGTTCCATGCACCTATGAACAGCAGCTGTGGAACTGCTCTTAACTTTTCCAGCTGCAATCACTTTTGTGGCAGCTGAGACCTGACAATGATATTTGAGTTAATTATGTCAGTTGTGGCACACACAAGACAAATGTGCTCCAAATGAGGGTTCTGAAAAAGGATGGGTTTTAATCAATCTGTACCTCTGCTCAAGTCATGCATTTGTGAAACCGGTTTCCGGTTCACATCAAGAAGTAGCTCTCCACTGAGATTCACAGGACTTAACTCTGACCTTTCTCAGTTTCCAGTGTCATAAATATGTTCCTAAAGCTAATAATGGAGAAGGAAAGGGGAGAAGAAATTTCATGTCCAGCACCTCTGCAAATCAGATTGTAGATGAATATATGGATTGATCCTACTTTTCCTTGTCACAGAGCCCTTCTCGCCTTTGCATACATTCTTCTTCCCAGATTGTAACCTTCCTAAGAAAGTGAGATCTCACTTGACGTTCTTGCAATGCACATGTGACTGGCAGAACATCTGCCCTGGCAATGTTCTCATCAGCCTATAATTAATTAACACACCTTTTTCCTGCTCCCTAAACCCCCAAATTCCCCTGAATCTTTGGTTTTCATGACTAAGGATTGATGAAGAAAAAGTTGAAATGTAGAAGAAGTATCTTGCCATGATAAATGGAAACCTGATATGGCTGGTTCTTTAAATATATATTTATGGGGTTTTTTTCTCAAACAAATCATATTGACTGTTACAAAGAAAACTCAGAGTGGTATTTCAGTTATTGAAGTCCTACTGTAACTGAAGGTCAATAGCTGCTGTGGCAGTAGATACTCTATAAATCAATGGAAAAAAACACATGAATCAGAATATCACCCCACTGAGGAACAGCCCATCTCGCTGTGGTCAATAGAAGTCGTGGTGCTGACGCCCAAGGAAGTAGAAAGCGTTCACATGCTGGCAGCTTTTAGGACTAGTGATTGAAACATACTGAGGATAAAGGTTTTGTGCAGTCAGTTCCTGTTCTGGTGATGATGGCATTACTATTCCAGACTCACAACTTGGTTCTGAACAAAGATCCAGAACTTGGTTACTTGATATTTGCAACCAAAGAACCCGAAATTATCTTAATACCATGGGAGTGCATTCAAGATTATTCTCACACACTCAGAATGACTGGTATCTGGACCAAGGTATGTATTAAGGATGTCAGAGTGATCAACAGCTCTGACACGATACATACAGCTCATTACGAACCTTCCTATTCCTTATATGGTGTAGATTTCACCATAATGAGGTGATCACTGGAACAACCTCCCCAGGGAGGCGGTGGAGTCCCCAGCACTGGACATTTTCAAGATACAACTGGACAGGGTGCTAGATAATCCTATCTAGGCTTCCTTTTCCATGAAAGGATAAAAAGGTTGTAAAGCTACTGGAGAGTGTCCAGAGGAGGCCACAAAGTTGGTGAAGGATCTGAAGAGGAAGTCATATGAGAAGCAGCTGAAGTCACTTGGTCTGTTCAGCCTGGAGAAGAGGAGACTGAGAGAGAATCTCATAGCAGTTCACTGCTTCCACACAAGGGAAGAAGGAGGAGCAGGAGCACTGACCTCATCTCTCTGGTGACCAATTATAGGACCTGAGGGAATGGCAGGAAGATGTGCCAGGGGAGGTGTAGACTGGATATAAGGAAAAGGTTCTTCACTCAGAGGGTGGCGGAGCACTGGAACAGCTCCCCAGGGAAGTAGTCACAGCTCCAAGCCTGGCAATATTGAAGAGGCATTTGGACAACACCCTCAGACGCACAGTGTGAATGTTGGCGCTGTCCTATACAGGGATATGAGTTAGACTCAATGATCCTTATGTGATTTTATTGGACCAGATGATCTCTGAATGCCCCTTCTAACCTGGGCTGTTCTATGCTTTATGACAATGGTAAGCCTGAATGCCAGGAAATCCAGATGTATCAGCCTTTCCACAGCCATTTTCCAAGTCCACGTACTTCACTCTACCCTATGATGAAATGTGTACAGATTGGCTTTAGGTTTGTGTTTCTTGAAGGAAAATTTCAGTGGTAAAGATGCTAAGGATTGACACTGCTTTCTTCTGAGACTGCTTTACTGAAACCATCCTACTCTTTGAAACATCCACAGGCACCTTAAGCAAATCATGTGTTGCAAACATAATTGTAGTGGGTGTGAACTCCATCTGGCTAGAGCAGTGCAGGCTCTCATACCTCCCCTCCATTTGCCTGGGCTAAGCAGCAGTGGCAGTACCACAATCCGATATAAAGGGGTCATGCTAATAAGATGCATAATGTTGGGTGCACACACTTGCACCCTTCTAAAACGGAGGTGCAGTTAAATGCAAACACTACTGTTTCTGTAACAGACAGTGCTTTCCTTACTGGATTGGCTGGCACGAGTTGATCATGGTCAAGTGACATCTTGTTTTTTTAAGACTGCTTCTAAAAAGAGAAAATTACTGAAGAACAAGCATAGAGCTTTACAAATTAACCTAGTGAAGTCTGGCATTATGGATTTCCCCTTTCAAAATCCTATTTCAAAATCTGAGACTGAAGACTGCATTATTCTAATCACTTTCTAAGTTTGTATCAGATCTTTTTTTGTGTCAAACAGGTTAGAAATACCTTACTCAGCATTTTTCATTTTTTAAAGATTTGGTATCGAGTAATCACATCTTTTTTTCATCCACTCAGCCATACATGTTTTTCTTTCCCAGTTTTATATTTGGAAGCACAGTAACAGTTTATATTTTTCAGAATTATATTTTCACAGACATCAAATGACAATGATTTTCATGGATAATGACAAGCACTATTTGACTACTAATTTCTAGGCAGTTATGGGGCCTAGAAATTCTTGTCTCAGGTGCAATTTTTTCTGCTTAACTAAAGTCAGACACCTCCAACCAGTAATGAAGCCAGCTGTCTAATGGACAAGGCCACGCAAAAAAAGCTTTGGAAGTCTGGCCATTAGCAAAAGGTATTTCTTTAATCCTACCTGTCACATTTCCAGTGTGTTCTCATTATTTTTCTACTTAAATAAAATCTTGGCGTATCATATTGTGAACAGTGATTCCTTTACCAGCTAGGTTTGAAATTTGCATGTATTTTCCTGGCTAGCCACCTTCCTCCAGGAAAAGTATCAGCTGAGAGCTGTGAGCCACAGCACAAGGAAGGACAGCCAGCTTGGCAGGACTGTAAAGTTGCCAGTGTGTCCTCCCTTCTCAGGCTGCCTATGAGACGAGAGGGTATGTAGAGAGAAGTCACTGGCATCTGCTTCATCTCAGCTTCGTTAGGGCTGGGTTTTGAGCTTGTTGTGACAGAGAGTAAAAGCAAACGGTCACCCCCTGGTAGAGGCAATGTTACTGCAGGATGAGCTAAGAGCGAATATATTTCTCACACACCCATAGGAGGGACTTTTAAATATCACCGTGATCACCGGACACTCCCCTCCAACATAAGCTGACGCTTGGAATAAATCAGTCTCTAACTGACAGCACCAAAGATTCAGTTTTTATCCCTATTACTAGCCTGCAAGCCTGAACCAAGGAGCTCACAGTGTGAGGCATTTTGCATTAAAAAAAAAAAAAAAGATAAAAAAAAAGAAAAGAAAAGAAAAAATGGTGAAGGGGAAAAGAAATGCAGAGGTGCAAACAGCTTTGCCAGGGAAAACAGCTCTCGAGCCGGCTGCCTCTTTCGAGATTCAGCCATGACAGCCAGCTGAAATCTAAATGCGAAACGCATCTGCTAAACACAGTGTGTCCTCTTGTGGTAGATGGTTTAGATGGAACTTTAAATCAGCTGCCCAGCATGCTGCTCTCCTCCCAGCAGGGACAGCACAGGGCTGCCCACCCAAAGACTCAGCCAGCACCTCCAGCACTCGGTGCAGCCCACACTGCACTTGCCGCTGCTATCTCTGGCAGAGCTATATCTGGCCAGCAGTCGTGAGCTCCATCCGTCTGCCTCTGCCACGGCAGCAGCGATCACACACGGCTGCGGGATGACACTGCCGCCAACCCTAACAAGCAGAGCATGAGGCTGCCATAAGGATGGAGCCCTTTTTCTTAAAAAAAAAGGGCAAAATCGTGCTGATGAGTAAATTGCCCTAACAAGGACTGAGCAAGGCATCATCAGAAGCGCTTCTTCTAAAATATACATGAATGGATGTCTCTTAGAGACAGGCTGATATTCAAGCACCTTCGAATACCACATTGGGGGAAAAAAAAAGTAAACCCAAGGATAGTTAGATAAACAACAGCCCCCATTTCATCTTGCTCCCCAGCTCCCAGCAGAGCTGAGTGCTGCTATTTGAGATGGGCTGCAACTGCTGGCTTTAGTTCAAAATCTATAGCCCGACAGGCCCCTTCCTGGGGCAGGGAAGGTGGTAAGGCTGGAGCCAGGCTTGAATTTCAAACAGAGATGGACTGCCCCAACAGTCAAGAACACTTAGAGGAATTTGGCCAGGCCCTTTTTGCCTTTGTAATTGATGCCTCTAGCTGTTAGGTCTTTTGCTGTTGTTATTTGGCAAAAAACGTCCCCAGAAATGTCTGTTCTTATGAGATCTGTGGCCAGATTGCCAGAGGCTCCAGTAGTTTCAGCGGTGATGGATGTACCAAAAGCCAGATATTAAACTCTTCCTGATTGTGCATTGGAAACTGTCCTGAAGTTCATTCCAAAGCAGATTTACATAGCCTAATGTCAAAATCATGTTCAAGGCAAGCCTCGTCAAGCCAGCCTATCATTTAACCTGAAGTTACACTTTGTCTGCCTTCTGAAAATAATTAACAGTTGCAGACAAAACCATAGCATATATGAATGTATAAATAAAGCAATATAGTTATCAATGGGGTAGAGGAGTGAAATGAAAAATGCCACTTTGTGCAGCCTCCACAACCTGATGCTCCTGCTAGGGAGCCTTGTCCTTATTAGCAGAAAACACAGCCACAAATGGCCAAGCTGCCAAGAGCTGGTAAGTTCAATGTTTATACCCATGTACCTCAACCAACACTCCCTTCATTCTCTTCCTTTTTTAGGCTGATAATGTGCTGACTGTGAGACATAAAAGACTTTTGGGCTGTCTAACCTATCCCTCCCTTGAAAAGGATGGGGGTCACATTTTGATATCCACTTCAGTCTTTCTGTTACATTAAAAAGTACCCATTACCACAGCAGCCAAGAGTTACAGGGTAGAAGTGTTTTGCTTTAGCTCCAGCTTAAACTCAAACCTTTCATTCCTTTGAAAGAGAACGTGCTGCACAGCCCGAAGTTTAGCCTTAGACTCCTTGCTGCCACCAATGTCTTTAGGAGTGTATAAAAGACAACTCTACTCTAGGGTGCAGCTTCATGGCTGAGTGAATGGAAGGGCAAACTGCCAGGGGACGTGGCATCCACTTGCCTGTGCTTTGCACAGTGTTCACTACTGTGTGTCCATGTGCTGAGCTGGCTTTGGAAGCTGGCTGAAAATGAACCTTTTTTTTTAATTCCTCAGGTTAGTTTTCAGCCAGCTCTGTCCTCTAACCCAGCTTGCCATTCGTGGCGGAAATCTATAAATAGGATGAAAATGTGGAATATAAAGGAATAGTGGGAAGGTGCAGAGAAGACAAGCCTACATTTTTCATCTGCAGGCCCCAGCTGACTGCTAGAGTAGTTTCCCAACATTATTTCTGCTTTCAGGGTACAGAAACAGAGGCTGATGGTTCATGATGGCTTTAAGAGGATGCGCGCACATGCTGCCTCTGCACATATTAAGTAGACCTAAACAGGCAATGGCACTCACAAGCACTGTTTTTTGAATAGTAGCAAGGAAACATTTCATTTTGCCCTCCAGTTTGCTTACTTCCAGTTGCATTGATTCATTTAACCCCATGTAATCCCTTCCTTACTGAGTGGGCTTCAGGCATTTGCAGCCTGGGGGTCATGGGGATGCAGCCTGGAAGCTGCTGTCCCTCTGTCATTGAGGTATGAGGATTGTCATGGGTGATTTGTAAATGAGAGGGATCAACCAATAGCCCAGCTTGTCCAGGGTGCCACAGCACTACCAGAACAGTGGGATTGCAAAGAGTGGGGGACATGGGACCAGGAGGAGCAAAAATCAACATTAATTCTCCCTCTAACAAGTCCCCCTTTGGCTCGTGGAGATGCTACAGATGGTTGGTCAATGTCAGGGATGAACTGGGGAAAATTAACTTTGCAGTGGAAGAGCCCAGGGGGAAGGCGGCAGAGTGGGGTTTTGGCTGGTTACTTTGCACTGGGAAAGCCCCTCCCGGCACCTTTAGGTTCCTCCCACACTGCTGTCCGGGTAGAGATGGCCTTGAAGGTCCTGGGAGAGTGTCAGCCTCCAGGAGCACCCTGTCCCGGGCAGGGCTCCACATAGCCCCAGCTGGTGCTATCCCCTCCATCGAGCCCTGCCGCACCTGTGGCCCGTTCCCAGAAGGTGGGGTGCGTTGTCCCCCAGCCGCAGCTCCCCAGGGCTCCCCCACGCATGACCCCTCTCCCCACGCCTCCCTCTGCAGTCTCACCGAGATGGGATGCACAGGCAGCAAGTGCAGTGAGAGATCAGCTCTCCCCCACCTGAGGTTGAGGTGACGTCATAGTGGGGGAGGGGCGGGCAGGGGGAAGGCCCCCCCCTCGCCCCTCCCTTTCCTCCTCCCCGCTCCGACGGGCCGGCCCGGGGGCGGGGGGGGGAAGGGGGGGGGGGGTTCTGCTGTGCTATCCCCACCTCCGGGGGGGCGGCTCCTCCGGCTGTGTGTGTGTGTGTGTGTGTGTGTGTGTGTGTGTGTTCCCCCCGCGCCCCCGCATCCCTGCATCCCTCCCCGCCCCGTCGGGACGGTCCTGGCTGCCAACCCCCACTCCCTCAAAATGAGAAACGCGGGGGGGGGCGGGGGCGGGGGGGAAGTTTCTCAACGATTAATGGGGCGGGGGTGGGGGAAATACGGGGAGAGCGGATAAATCCAGCCTGTGATGCCTATAAATGGCGGGTTTTTCTCTTCCAAGGTGCACATTTAAAAGCAAAAAAAAAAAAAAAAGAAGGGGGGAAAAAACCCCGTTCGTGTCATCCCCCCGCGTCAGGGCCAGTGGTGGGCGTGAGGCTGTACTTCCCCCGCCCCCTCCTAATGGAGCGAACCATTCCCAGCCAGTCCTCCTCGCCCTCTCCCTCTGCCTCCCTCTTTCTCTCCTTCTCCTCTTGTCTCCCTCCCCACCCCCCCCACCCCCCGCCAAACCTTGTCTGCAAAGTCCTCCGCTGCTCGGAACTTGTTGGCAATGCCTATTTTTCAGCTTTCCCCCACGTTCTCCAAAGTAACTATTTAAAGATCTGCAGCCGCAAATGGTTTTACTAAATGTAGGATGGGACTTAAGTTGAACGGCAGATACATCTCTCTGATCCTTGCTGTGCAGATAGGTAAGTGGACTGCCAAATTCGGTGGCGAGTTGTGCGCACCAAAGCCCGGCTGATGCATGCAGAAGCGGAGTGTCGGGATAACCTGCGCTGGCGGGCGCGATTTGGGGCGTCGGAGAGACCCCCGCTCTCCGCTTTTTTTGCCTCCTTCGCGGTTCTTCACGCTGCTAAGGCTGGGGGGTCCGCAGGAAAAGGAGTCGATTTTTTGTTTCTCTTAAATCACTTTTGTTATTCGTTTTCCTACTTCAGTGCATGTTCCTTCATACTTTGTGTGTGTGTGTCCCTTATTCTTCCTCCTTTCCTCCCCTCCTTTTCTCTTCGTCCCCGTTTGTATCTGCTTTTCGGATACCCTCTCCATTCCTTTCCACTAACAATTTGGGGACTCCGATGCTAAGAAATCCCCCCACTCCCCGAGGGACAGAGAATAAGGACCGGCAAAAAAAATGGCTTGTGAGAGATCTAACTGGAAAGTTGGAGGTTTTTTGCAGAAAATCAGGGGGACAAGCGAAGGAGTCCCTTTGGGAACTTGGAGGCTTTCCTTTTTGCAGAGCAGCCTAAAGACAAACAAAATCCATCGCTAACTTAAAAAAAAAAAATCACCCGAATTCACCTAACTTAAAAAAAAATTTCACATTTAAAAATCACGAAGTCCCACAGCCAAATCGTTAATTTTGTGCTCAGAGAACCACTGTCAAAAAACGAGCGGGTCCAGAAAATGTCTATATATGTTATGTTACTTAAAATAGAACAGGTTTCCCTACACGCCGTATGTGTTTTTGTGTGCTCGTTGCTGGTTTTCTTTCATATCTTGGGGTTCTCTCTAGTTCTTTTTTGGTTTGTTTTATTCGGCATTTCTTTGCTGAGTTTTTTTGAGTTACAGACATAAAAAAAATCTTCAAGTTAATGACCAATTTGGTGCTGCACAGGCAAATTTTAAAGATTGTAAATCGAACATATATATTCCCGAGCATGATCTAAATATGGGTTTCAAGGAAAGAGGGATTAAAACGCATCTTTCATGATCCAGATTGGCAGATATGAAGAGACCTTTGAAAATGTTTGCCTGCAAAGGAATTCTACTACGATTTAAAAAAAAAAAAATGCTCGGCATTTCTATGTAGAGATCCTTTCGCTCGGTCACCCTCCTCTCCAGACAATCTCTGCAGCATTTTGTGGGTACCAAATGAAAGGGGGAGGGGGGAGAGAAGAGGGGGGAAGAACAAGAAAGAGAGAAAAGAAGGAGGCGAAATGCACTGAACATTTCTTCATCTAGAACAGAAAAAGAATAAGAAATACTGAGATGAAATTTTGACCTCTGGAAAATGTAGATATTCATTGCAAATCCCCCTATTCCTATTACCATTCCATTTTAACTGATGCTGAACTCTCCAGAAGGCCATTTTCTGTAATGTCAGAGAAAAAAAAAGGGGAGTGGAGAAGGCATTATTTGGATGTTATCTTTGATTTCAATCCTTGCATTTTTTTTTGTTTTGTTTGTTCATTTGGAGGAGGATGATTTTTCCCTAATTTGCGTTTATTTGTATGAATAGGGGGAGGATTTTATTCATGGCAAAAATTCAAAATAGGTAGCTAGAGTTGCTGGGAATCGCCGTTCCCGGTCTGAGCACGAGCAGTCATTTGGAAAGTTACCCCAGATATTGCTGCACACCGCGGAGATGGTGGCGGTGCGGTCGCTTTGCGGTGCCCTGGGAGAGGATGGCTTTGAAGCTCGCAGAGGGCTTTTCTCCTCTCTGCTACTCCTTCCGTATTTCGGGTAACCCTTTCCCTATTCCCCCTCCCCCGAAACCCGCTTCTGGTTGTAGGTGTGGGGTTTGCAAAGGGCCATTTGCATTTGCCCGGTCCCCGATACTGGCTCTTGTGACATGAATGTCCGGCTCGTTCCCAAAATGTCTGTGCAGAAGGGACTGAAAAAAAAAAAGGAAATTTACTTTTTTTTATTATTATTTATTTGGGCAGAGGGATTTGGAGCTGTCCGAAATCCCTCACATTTTGGGAGGTGACGGGAGCAAGGACTGAGTCTCCGAAGAAGGCGCCCGGGGACAGGAGAGGAGGACCAGGCGCATCCAAAGGGCAAGAGGACGAGGAGCGGATTTCGGGAAGGGGGGGCACGATCCTTTATGGATTGCTCCTGCGGTCCTGCTGCATTGCAAATTGCTGCACACCCTTGTCTCTGAAGGACGGGGAGGGGGAAGGTCAGGGCAGTAGCAAAGCACAAGCGACCTAGTTCAAGAGGAACCACGCTGCCATCTGACTGTGCAGGACTCTCTCTCTCCGCTTTTTCATTTTTTAAACTGTTTTATTATTATTATTATTAGTGGAATTTGGAGCGGGAGTAGCCTGAGCAAGGGGAGCAGAACGGGCACGCAGGGCCAGGCCGCGCCTCAGAGGGTCGGGAAACTCTGAGCCCCACTGGTCTCAAATCTGACCCTCTCCCACCTTCCAGCCCCAGCCCCTGGCAGGGCTTCTCTTCGGAGCCCGTGTTTTCAGTGCAGTCCGAAATATTTTTTAGGAAATTCGTTGCAGCTTTCCCTCTCGTTTCCCTCTTCAGCTGCCGGAGTGGGATGGCGCGGGTTTTACAGGACATGGTTTTTACCCTCGGGATGGTCCTCATTTCTTCTCTGTTTGTTTGCCTAGCTTTTTTTCCTACCGTAGCCAATGTCTGTAGCCTGCTGGGGTTATGATGTGACGGCTAGTGCTGGTGTGTGTGTAGAGGGGAGTGGCCACAAAGTCGTGTTAGCGATGAATCAAACGGCAAGAGGGGGAATCTGGGCTGAAACTGTCTTCTTTTGGAGTCAGCCATTTAGCTTGTAATCGGTGCCCGGCAATGAAACACAAACGGCCACAGTCATTCCCTGGGGACATGGGTAGGGAGGGGACCCACACCGCAACAACCCCACCTCCCTCCGGCGGTGTGGGAGAACGGGGGCTCCTCTGAAAGGGTGTGTGGGCAACCCCTCCCGCCCCTGCTGGCCGCAGCGACATCCTGAGCCCAGGGACATCCCGAACCTAGGGGCAGCACGGCGTCCCCAGCCCCCGCCACTGGCAGGAGGGCGGTGGGGGATGAGCATGATAAGGTTTGGAAGAGCTAGATTCACCCCTGCCCCTTCCCACTCTACTGCCTAGCGCAGGCAGCCACAGGGCCGGCGACTTCCCAGCCAACCGAGTGGCTTTGGGGTCCCTTCTTTTCCGCTCTTTATGGCAGCTTTTTATACTATATGTTTTAGATTATTGTTATTCATTTCCTCGCCGCGTCCTGCACGATGTTTGCCGAGAGAACCGAGAGCAGCCGTGTGTGTGCGTGTGGGGGATGCCCGTGTTTGCATGGAGAAGCGCGCCTGCTTGCTTCGAGGAGGAATTTTCCTAACAAAGGAGCAAGTCTGTGGAGAAGCAGAGGAGCGCATCTCCACCTTTCTCCTCTCCTCCCCGCCCCTCAAAAAGAAAACAAAAAAAAAGGAATAAAAGGAAGAAAAAAAGGATGAAGGGGAAAAATGAAAAAGGAGGGGAAAAGGAAAAAAGGATAAAAAAAGCTGAAGTCAACCCCGTTAATGCAACGGCACCCCAACCCCTGGTGCTCAAAAAGCAAAGGGCTGAAAGCTCACGACTCATGTCCACGAGCATCCGTTGGAGACCCTAGCTGGGTCCCACCGCCCTCCTTCTGCTCCCAGATCACCACTCCTCGTCGGGGCGTGCCTTTAGCAATGGGAGGGGGGGAAGGGAGAGGGGCTGGGGGGGCTGGGGCGGCAGCATGGGGAGCCGGGGGCCGTCGGAGCTGACCTGTGCCCCTGCCCTCCCCCAGCGTACCTGGTGCAGGCGGTGAGAGCGGCGGGGCGGTGCGATGCGGTGTTTAGGGGCTTCTCGGACTGTTTGCTGCGGCTGGGCGATAACATGGCCAACTACCCGCAGGACCTGGACGACAAGAGAAACCTCCAAACGATCTGCGCGTAGGTCTCTCCTCTCTCCTTCGGTGCCACGGGGGGGGGGGTGGGGACACGAACACGGGACAGGGTCACCCGGGGCTGGGAAAGAGGGGAGAGATTGCATGGCGGCGGTGGGAAGGAACAGAATAAACGAAGGGTTTGGTACTTTGGGGCTGGATTTTCTGCTCCAGGGTTCCTACAAACGCACTGCCATGGAGACACGCCGGGCTTGGGCAACAGTGAAGTCTGGGGGGAGATTTTAGAGCGTCTTACTTAGTTTTTCCCTTCGTGAATACGAGTGGGTCGTTGGTGGGATTTTTTTCCACCTCTCTTTCCCCCCACCCCCCGTCAGCTCCCCGCTTGTGTTCTTTCCCCTCTCATGCTTTGCACTGGGATGTTGACACTAGCTACACTGGGGCTGTTATCCCTTTCCTTAGTGCAACCTTTGGGACCCACGCTCACTGTCAGGCTCTGGGGTCCTCCCCGGATGCTCAAGGTAGAGTCAGGCCTGTGAGGGAGGCAGTTCAACCCAGCCGGGGCTAGGGAGGTTATTCCTCGGAAAATAAAATTTAATTAAAAATGAAAATACCCCAGTCGAAAAATTAATCTCCTTGCGGCAGCTCTCCTCTACTCTCCTCCTCCGCTTGGAGCCCCCTGACCCTCGGGGAAAGCCCATTCCGCCCCTCCCCGCCCCCTTCCTCCCCCAGTTTTACCCCGCTCCTGGCACAAATGGGAGGAGAAGAAAGGGGCAACGATAAAGGGCGGAAAAATAACAAAAAGGAAAGGAACAATTACAAATAATAGAAGGAGAAAAAAGCTCGCCTTGCGATATCGGCCCCTTGCAATATCGGCCCCAAATATCCTCTCCAGTTTGAGAAACTGGGACAGCTAGAGGAGCCCTAAATTCGGGGTAGTTTTCCCCAGAGTTTAGGATAGGGAATCTTACCAGGGAGAGGGAAACCTGGAGCACCTGCCGGGGGCTGGGGAGCCACCTTGGCCGTTCCACTTTACGGTCTTGGCAGGAAAGCCGAAAAGCGTATTTTTGTTACGTTCGACAAAAGCAAAGCAAAACAAAACCAACAACACCAACACAAACAAACAAACAAAAACCCCCAAAACCAAACAACCGATCGCACAGGGTATTCTCCTGGCCACTGTTTCTTAGCACAAACTCCCTCCGCAAAAAAAAAAAAAAAAAAAGAGGTGATAGGTTTTTTCCCCCGATTTTGCTTCCTGAAAATCAGAAGACGAAGGACATGAAATGGGAAAGTGAGAGGAACGGAAAGGAAAGGAAAGGAAAGGAAAGGAAAGGAAAGGAAAGGAAAGGAAAGGAAAGGAAAGGAAAGGAAAGGAAAGGAAAGGAAAGGAAAGGAAAGGAAAGGAAAGGAAAGGAAAGGAAAGGAAAGGAAAGGAAAGGAAAGGAAAGGAAAGGAAAGGAAAGGGAGAAGAGAAGAGAAGAGAAGAGAAGAGAAGAGAAGAGAAGAGAAGAGAAGAGAAGAGAAGAGAAGAGAAGAGAAGAGAAGAGAAGAGAAGAGAAGAGAAGAGAAGAGAAGAGAAGAGAAGAGAAGAGAGAGAAAAGACTCTATATCCGTACTTTCTTCTCTTCCTACCTAGAGATTTCTAAGCCAAGCATGATTTTACTGCACCCATTAAGGCTGGCACCTCATTGTAAATGCTGAGTTGCAGTTTACCTTTTGTCCTGCATGACAAATAAATATTCAGGGGCAGCAGCGTCCTAATGTGTCGTCTTTTTGCCCTGGAGTGCCGGACCAGAAGTGTTTCTGACCTAAAAATCACCTCTTTTCCGAGCAAAACTCTCCCCTACCGCCTCCCAGATTGCCTTCGCCCTGTGCCGGGATGTATATTGAAAGAAGATGGGGAAAGATTTAATTTTCCTTTGGGAGATGCAATTACAGCAGAAATACTGCAGGAGAGGCACACTCTCAGGCTCTGGCTTCTCAGTATCTCATTATTTATTACAAATGTAGCAAACATTGGGAGTCTACAACCAGCTTAGAGTGCTCATAAATTAGAGGATGTAGGACTACTTTAAAAAAAAATAACTACGATCCAAATTCGCAGGAGCCTGCCTTGAGGCAAGAGGGGCAGAGAGCAGCTTTGGGGTCATTTTCGATAACACAGACGTGGAGAGGAGAGGTCCACCCTTCCCCCAAGACGGGGCAGTGGGGCAGGTCCTGCCCCGGTGACAAACCCGGGTCCGGTTCCCATGAGAACGGACTAAAAGAAAAAGTAAAAATGTTTGGGAACAGCCGGAAATTATTCTGGGGAATGATAAACCCTTAGCCTTCCCACAAACCTGCCGTGGACGGGGTGTCCCCCGCGCCGCCCAGGAGGTGAAGATGCTCCTTCCTCCTACTACTCTTCTTCCTCCTCCTCATTCTCCTCTTCCTCCTCCCTTCCAGCTCCCGCAGTCAGGGCTCCTTTCCGCCCCGGGGGATCCCTCCCGAGGGTTTCCAACGACGCACTGAGACCCTCCAGGATGCCACTTCCGCCTGGGAAAAGCGATGCCTTTCCCACCCCCATCTACCCGCTCCCACCCAGAACGAAAAACACAGAGACCCACCAAAGGAATTTTTGCACCATCCCGCCCAGCCCAGGCTGGTGTCTGAGGCGGGGTTGGGGAGTGGGGACCTCCAAAACCACAGCCAAACGCAACCCCATCCGGGAGCTGGCAAGGGGACCCCAGAGCAAAGTGTGAGCGCGGGACAAGCTGTGGGAAGGCGAGGGGCAGAGCATCCCTCCCAGAATCCCGTGTCGCGGGTGGGAGGAGAGGTATGGAGGGGGTAGGGGCCGAGTTTTAGGGCGGGGAGGCGGCAGCTCCTCCCCGCCGGCGGCCAGCCCTTTTTCAGGCATGTCCCTACTCATCTCCGCCGTTGGGAATTCGGGGGCGGCAGGTCCGAAGGGTACCCCCTCTCCCCATCCCGCGGGAAGGTGGGTGCGTGCCTGTTTTGATGTCGGCTGCTCTCCCCTCCTGCAGGTACTGGGATGATTTCCACGCCTGCACCCTCACAGCGCTCACCGATTGCCAGGAAGGAGCGACAGATCTCTGGGAGAAATTGAGACGGGAATCAAAAAACCTCGATTTCCAAGGCAGCTTATTCGAACTGTGCGGAGGCGGCAGTGGCGCGGCACCGTCCCTCCTCCGGCCGGCTTTGCCCCTGCTCCTGGCGGCTCTGTGGGCCGCTCTAGTGACCTGGCTGCCTTTCTAGGAGGGCGAGCACACTCACACCCACACCTTCTCCATGTGCTGGATCTATAGAGGAAGTGTCCATCCGTTGCTTTGGGGACGTTGTGCTTTTCTGTGGTTAATGATGATGATGATGGTGGTGGTGGTGGTGGCTGATGATGGTGAAACACCCATGTAGGACTGTGGAAGCGTTCTCCCTTTATCTTTCTTTTTTTTGTGTTTTATTTGCCAAATGTTACCAAACAGGCAGCGGTGCGCAGCCCAAATCGGACCTCAGCTTTACTATCGCTTCGAATCGAAAAGAGAAAAGAAAAAAAATACAATAAAAATACAAACTCGAGCCCTCGTTGCGCAAAAGCAATCTCAGGAACGGCTCTGGGCCACCTAATGCTAAGGTTGTGATCGGCCGGGATACCTCCCGGCGGGCCACGGGCTCCTCTAAAAATGTGGCAGTGTGCGAGGCGAGAACAAAAACGCAGACATAAAGAGAAAAAAAAAAAAAGGCACTGGCGATGAAACCAAGGCAGATGTCCACGTGTGAAGCATATGGTGAATAATTCACAATCTCTCATCTTTCCTCCACAGTCGCTTGTTTTTTGGTCATTCCACTGCAAAAAAAAAAAAAGTAATTAAATAAATATATAAATAAGAGCATTTTTCCTCGAGGGGAAAGAAAAAGAGCGAACGAGTGGCCAGAGGGGGAAACGAACGGTTAAGGAAGGAAGGAAGGAAGGAAGGAAGGAAGGAAGGAAGGAAGGAAGGAAGGAAGGAAGGAAGGAAGGAAGGAAGGAAGGAAGGAAAGAAGGAAGGAAAGAAGGAAGGAAGGAAAGAAGGAAGGAAAGAAGGAAGGAAAGAAGGAAGGAAAGAAGGAAAGAAGGAAGGAAAGAAAGAGCAAAAGAAAGAGATGTGTCTAAATGCCCAGAGGAGTGAAGGAATGTTGCTAACAGATATCTGAGAGTTTACCTTTAATTGCTGTTCGAAGGCATCTTTCCGAATTCACTGCCTTTAATTTTTTCCTCCTCTTGGTTTTTGATGTTACACATACCAGTAAAATACCTGAATATCAAACCGTAGAGATCACAAAAAGGGGGCTTAAATGTAAACCTAAAGAAAAAAAGAGAAAACAATAACAGCAAAATGATTTTGAAGAAAAAAGAGCCTTGATTTTAAAAGAGAAGAAAAATGTAATTTAAAAAAGTTTATTATAAAGTCAATTCAGCAAAAAAAAAACAAAAAAAAGATTTGCTACAAAGTATAGACAGACGTATAAAATAAAAATTATTGTTTGAAATGAAGCTGTCGTCCTTTCTTATAAAATATGCCTATAGTATCTTGAAAAGGACAGGGCTTTTAAGGCAAGAAAGGCTAAATGCTCAACCGATCCCTTGATGAACATGGCAATTTCAGTTCAAACAAGGACAGAGCGGCTGAAGTGGTTAGACTGAGCCTTTCTTTTTTTTTTTCATGCTTTTCTTTCAAAATACACTATAAATTCTGCCACCCTCCTCTTTTTTTTTTCTTCCGAAACCCCAAAAGGCAGCATCCCGCGTTTCCCAGGTGCCTGAAGCCGATGAAGGAGACCTGGTGCAGGGGCGGGCGGTCCCGCGGGTGCGGAGCAGCGCGGATACACGGCGAAGGGAGAGAAGGAGGGAGGGCAGCAACCACCATTAAGGAGGAGGCTGCGGAGCTGGAGCCGGAGCGCAGAGGAGCCCTTTCATAATTAATAAGGCAGCTCAGCCGAAGGAGTAAGGGAAAGGGGGGGGGGGGGACGGGGACGGGGATATTGATTTCGCAGCAGAAGCTGCTCTAACCTCGGCTATTTATAGGTGACTGATGCCTTTATAAAGAAATACACATCAAAGAGTAAATACATCTTTTTTACTTATAAGGCGAAAGCCCAGCTGGCGACCGGGGGGTGGGTGGCCGAGTGGGTGATGGGGAGGTAGGGGCCGAGAATTAGTTTGAAGTTATTTATTCGGGTGGGGAGCCGCTGCCTGTGCGATAACTCTCCTTTGCCAATGTCTAGGGTGGCAGGGTCTCTCCTCTCCTTCGCCCCCTCTCACTGCTCCCTTTCCTTCCCAAGGTCTGCAATGTAATGTGTAAGCAATAGGAAATGTAACAGTTCATAAATCAAACAGTGGGTCGCAAGCCAATCTGCATTTCCCAAACGAATTGAATCCCAGCAACGAATGCGCTCAGGAGCTGGAGCAGGCGCCTTTACCACTAGAAGCAATGTTGATTTTTTAATGATAAAATACATTGGGGGGGGTGTGGGGGGGTGGGCTGCTGGTGGAGGGTGGCTTTGCAGAGTTCAGCCTCGTTTCGGCAAACATAGGTCTGCTTCATTTTCCTTTGCCCTCCCTCTAGACTCAATCCTTACCACCGCCAAAGAAAAATGAAAGCCCTGGAGAGCAGAGCTTTGTTTAAATGGTTTGGGTTATTTTTCCCTCACCACAGAGGATCTAGTCCTAAATTGATTTTTCTGTGCACATCTCTATATACATGAGGTCAGGCACTGCTGTTACTATTCCCTCTAGCACGAAATGCCAGCTGCCGAGAAGAGAAGGGACAGAGAGCGCTTGCTGGGGTGCCAGGGGTTCTAGGAACCCTTCGGAAAACCATCCTATTTACTGTTCTGGATGGAGAACAGCATCAATTCATTTAATCTCTAGGCAAATGCAGCTATTGCTGCAAATCCTTATTACCTAACAGGTTAGTGACAAACAGAGTGCCAGAGATTCAAGGTTACCTCAAACTTTTGCACGCTTAGAGCTAGCTGGATCTAGCACGGAGGAGGTGGCAAAGCAACACTCCCCAGCCTACTCTGCCCACCTCCTCGGCCCCCGTCTTCCCGGCTGTCGGATTGTGTCCGGCTGTAGGAGAGCGGCTGAAACCTCGGAAGAAGGCTGAAACTCTGAAAACTGAAAATAAAAAAAACTCTGAAACTGAAAATAAGGGGACGATTTCCAGCTCATTAGTGGAATCCAGTTATTCTCGCGTGAGGTTGAATTACTGATGGATAATCTCTCCATAATTAGCACATCCCCAAATTAGCCCTCCAGTGAGGCGAATGATAAAACGGTGGCAAACCGGGGAAAAATAGCCGAGCGGGTCGAGAGGGCGTCTGGTGATGCCATTGTCTGTGTCTGGACCTCTTTTCCCCCTCCCATCCTGTTGAACCCTGGACACCTTCCGTGTAGTGTCCTAGTTGTCAGGCGCCCATCCCCGGGGCGCAGGCCGACCAGTGGACATCTCGGGAGAGCCGGGGTGAAAGGAGGTATTTGCTGCTCCAAAACCTGCATTGCACCCCCGGAATTTCCCGCACAGCCATCAGGGACAGCAGCAAACCCCGGTGCCCCTTCGGGCAACTATCAAGCGAGGCTCTCCCTGCCGGCAACTCGGTATTTTTTTCGGGGAACACGAGCAACCGACAAACTCCCTCCCTTCCTTCATCTTGTTCATTTTGTAGGAGCCCATCCGTGTGCAAGGCGTTCGTTTTTCCCCTTACAGGTGTTATTACTGAAGCCTGAGTGCAATGGTCGATTTTATTTATTTATTTATTTATTAACCCAGGGCTGATTGCTCTGTCTTGCCTTGTTTTCCTGCCAAGGAAACATGAGTTCTCCCCTGTGTCCCAGAAAGGGACCGAGCGTTCTCACTTTGCCTTCTGTCGCCTTGCACCTGTAGGGTTTGTAAGGGCTTGCAGGAGAGGGCTGTGGGGGGAGGCTGGGGTCTGGGGGCAGCTTTAGCAAAAGCTGGAGAGGTTCAAGACTCTGAACACCTCTCAGCTTCTGGTCAAACGTGAGATGGTGAACTGGGGAGGCAAAAATATGCAACGGGAAAGCAACTAAACGTTGACAACAACCACAGTAAAATTATCACTTACAAATATACAAAAGTAGCAAAAATACACACACAGACCAAACACATACACACAGAAAATCCCAAACATCAACAGGGGAAAAAAAACTGCAGCTGAAATAAAAAGCAAGCCAGTGCTTTTCTACCTGGCTGGATAATCGAGGAGAGTTGCAGCCATTGCGGCTCTGCCTGCCCTAATTCCTATCCCCAGCTCTGACTGAGCAACCGCAGCCCCGCAGTCCCCTGAGGGCCACAGAAAGCTGGCTCCTTCCTTCCCCATCAGTACTGGATGAACCCGTGCTTGGCAATCGGCTGCTCTCTGCCTGCCTCCACATTTTAGCAGCCTGGCTCAGGTCTGGAGGGAGGGCAGTGCCTTACTGCCTGCTTGGGCTGCCCTCCGACACAGCAAGGCTGCACCAGCACTGAGCTAAGGCGGCAGCGATCGATTTCGTGATTCAAAGTGGGAGGAAAAGAAAAAGCAAGCCCCTTTCCCATCTGCTCTGTTCAAAGACTGTAGCAGGGAGGTGGAGAGCGCCTGTGGTGGAAGAAGTCTTGAGGTAACACACACAAAAATAAGGAAAACTGGCTGAATTGTAGCAAGGACAAACAGGTTGGTCCTTATGAAAGAAGTAGGTATAAAAGTAAGGTGTAGTACCCATGTCTCGCAGGACTTTCTGACGGCTACATCTATGCCTCAGAAGAAGCAGCAAGGCACTGTTGATCCCTGGCTGGTCTGCACAGGCTAGGGACAAACGTATTGGTGACTATCCCAGCCCTCTTCCTTTCCAGGGCCCTGTTTAAATCTGTATAACTACTTTCCTGCCCAGCAAAATCCAGTAGACTATGTGAAGGGTTGTCAACCAAAGGAAACAGAGGTTAGTTCAGCCTTCCTATTCATCAAGGCTGATTCATTAATAATTAGTGCCATTAGGTGCACTCCAGCACTGCCTGAGGGCTCCAATTAAAGGAAAGTGAGCTTGTTAAATCCAGAGAGCCAGATTCTCCTCCGCTACTCCTGCCTGATGCGGAGGTGGTGCCTCCAGGGTGGGCATCAGGAATAACCCTGGCTTTCTAGGTATTCAGCCTCTCTGCCTTCTCCCTCTCTCCTCCTCCTCCAGCTTTTCCCTCTCCTCTGCCTTAGCTGCAGATTCTGCTTACTGGGCTGCTGCACAGAGAGGCCAGTGCAGGAGGTGGCTAGCAGGACAAGCAGGAGGAGGTGGCAAATCAGGTTATTTTTCAGTCACTTTGTTCTTCATCACAGGGCAAAGGAGTGGATTTGTTTTCTTTGTGGTGAGGTGAGTGATGGGGACTGCCGAGGAGTCTTTGTTACAAAACCAGATGCAATTTTATCTGTCCAAAAGAGCTGTTTTAGGCTACCGGCAGCTGATGATCAACAGAGTTGTTGGCAAACACACTTTCAGCTTGCTGCTGTCTCTCCTGAGGAACAGCTTCAACCCAAGGCCCATTGCAGTGGTGGTACAGCAAGTGGCTTTCGTTTGCTTTGGGCCAAGGATCTTCTGCTGCCCAGTTCCACCAGTGAGAAGAAAAGCTGGAGGTGATGTGGGAAAGAGACACAGTACTGTCATTGGTGAGTTACTGATTGTTCCTTTCTTCTCAAATCCCTGCAGTGGGTCTGTGTTAGAAAACTCTCACTCAAAGCCTCATACTCTTGAGCTTGCTAATGAACGGGCAGGCTGCACTAGCATAGGTTTTGCCTTTCAGGAGATACTTCAGAAATCATTTTAAATTATTCAAATGATCAGAAACTCAGCCTGTAACCTCTGCTCTAGCTTTTAAGTTTTTATTGTTTGCCTTATTTGGTTTGTATTTTTTGTTTATTTCCTAAGCTGATAGAAAGGAAAGGTGGAAATAGCCTGCTGAAGGTCAAGGTTAGACTGACCGTTAGTTCACCAGAGTGCAGATATCCATCAGGGGAAATCCATGCCTACAGGTGTTGGAAAGTGCTGCAGGGGACAAACAACTAGTCCTGACTTTCTTTACACAATCCTTCTCTGGGAAAAAAGTATTCTCTGAAGTCAATGTGCATTTTGCCTAGGTAAGGATTTCAAATGCTCAGTTTTGCTTCTGACAGGGATGCTACCCAAATATGATCTCCAGGTTCATGCGACCAAGATATGAAGTGCTCGTGTGTGCAAAATACTTCGTGCCTCCAGGTTTCTTGCCTACAATATCAATTATTAATGACTGTTAAAAACTTACTAAATCTCTCAGGCATCAAAGATCAAATATGCAGGGCACCTTTTCTGTTGTGAAGCAGCAGGTTCAAGAGTGGGTGGGCAGTGCATCTTTTAATACCACTTTAACACCAACCATTTTTATAACACTTTGGAAACTACTGGATATTCAAATTGATGCTCCCCAAGGCAGCAAACAAAGAAAACCCCCAGCCAACCAAACAGAAAAAAAAAACACAGAAGAAGGAAGAAAGGAAGAAAAATAGGGAAAAAAATAATTGCTGACATTGACAGGAATTGCTTTAATCAGATTTATCCCTCCTTATGTCACCTCTTTGCTGCAGACACTATCAGTAAGTTTTTCTTCAGGATTAGCTAAGTGCCTGGTATAATTCTGCCAAATGTACCTCTTCAAGAGTCTAACCACATGCCCAGTATAGCATCCGTCTTAGGACTTGTAATAGTTGTTCTTAAGTACAAGAAGTTTTACATTAAGTTCATAGTTCAGTATTTAGTCTTCTTTCTGATTTTATTTTGACTGGGTAGTGAAAGAGGTCTTATCCATTCCTGTGCTCCTTTGGGGCACTTTCAGTTTTCCAGTCCTCTGGCACAAGCTGCCTTTGCAAAGCAGTCATTCCTGTAATGTCACTGCCCCATTTCATTTCCTATACTCTAAGAAAACCCTAAATTATGTTGTCAGATAAAAATCCAGAACATATTTTGTTAGCGTGGAGCATTGGTCATATTAGTTTTGCAAAACTTCATTTAAGGATCCAATATGTCAGAAAATTTTCCTAAGCTTTGCTTTTTATTGAGGCTTAATGGATGCCCTTGTCCCTTTTACTGGACCTGTGATGCAAGACTCAGTTTTGTTCTGTTGCCAAGACATTTAATTTGATCTCTCTCATCCTCACTTCTACTGTCTATTAAATAGGAGTAGTTCTTTGAGATCTTTGGAGGGTGAAAAATGTTACATGAGGAGGTAGGCATTATTAATTAGAACAATCTTACTTTATCCTTTATCTTTCATCAGAAGAAAACTTCTGGATTGAAATAACAACAACAAATAATAAGTAAAGGATGCTTCCCTGTGGCTTCATAGATCTGCTGTATAACAGAAAACATTCATTCCTGGGAGCATAAGAGTAGTGGTTCACATCTCTCTCTGAAAAAGCCTTATTTTAAAGAATTTTGTAACACACCATCATGATGCAGATGCTGCTCTGCAGGTGTTCCAGGCTGTGAATTTCAGCCTGTGTCCTTGGTTAGGTTGTTGAGAACAAACTGCTATACCTGTTCTTGCAGAGATCCCAGTCCATCTTCAGCCATGTCACACTGCTGGCGAGCTCCCTGTTTTGCTAGGCATCAAAGGTTCATTTATTTCCCTCCCCCCACCTTTTCTCTAGATGTCAGTGATGTATGCTCTCTACACCTAAATCAGAGATCTGGCATGTCAAAACTTAGAGGAATTACGAGAAGAAGAAAACATCAATATTTCACTGAATGCACAAAGCTCCACAACTCCCTAGTCTCCATGTTAATGTTGGCTGTGGTTACTTTGGATTTTTTTTCCATAAGCTGAGTGATTTCAGCTTCTTGTTGAATCTCACCTGCTCAAATAGCTTGGTTTTCTCCATAGTTAGCATTAACAAGGCACTGTGAGGAGCTTGTTTAGGCTCACTAGTCAGGCAGTCCTGAAGTGGCTGACTTTCTAGGAAAAAGCCACAGCAGGAATAAAAGAGAGTCAGCCTACATCGCAGGCACAGCTTTTACTGGTCTTTAGCTTATGGTCCAGCTCATGCTTGTGTGAAAAAAACTGCTATTAGCTACTACAATATAGACAAATGTAAAGAAAAATGAGCCAGACGCTTAGCCATGGAGCTGCGCTCAGAAATGATGACCCATTATAAGGCAGATTCACTGACTACAGTGGAGCTGAGCCAGCTCAGGGCAATTTAGGACTTGCTCCGCTCGCGTTAGTCCACGTCTGAAGTTTCTGATCTCATCCTTTGTATGAAATAGATCATGCAAATAGGGGTACTGGAGTTGCAGGGAAGTTGAGCAGATTCCCAGGTGAGTATTGGTGTAAGGAGCAGCAGCGATTAGCTTTAAATTCACTCTGCTATCCTGTCATTTCCAAGCTCCCCCCCGCTGCTCTCTAACTGGAAGACTTGTGCTCTAAAAGAAGGGGAGAAGAACTTTTTTCTCATGCTCATATTAATCAAGTCGTCTTGTGAGCTGCTGAATGTGTGAAATTGTATCTCCTGTGGTGTTCAGTGGTAATGATTGTATCCTATGTGGACTCTCCAGTGTCTAGTAATAGATCTGTGTTTCTGCAGTGGACACACTCCCAGGGTTTTTCTTCTTTGCTCATTTCCACAGCACTTGTAGGCAACTCAAACCTCTAAGCCTTCCATTCTCTGTCAAGTTTGATCAAACTCAGCTCACAGGCTTGAAAATTATTTAAGAGGGACTGACTGGCACTTGAACAGACACTGTAATCTCCTAAGCATCCTTTGCTTGGGAAACTAGGCTACCAACCTAGCAACACAGGAAAAAATTGCCATCCTGCCAGTAAAAAGAACCTAAACACTGGGAGGAAAGAAGGAAGGTGGGAGTGAAAATGAAGATATTTTGAAGAAAAAAAATCACTGCCTTGTGACTGCAGAGTTCTCACACACTTAAAGAGCCAAACTTGGAGAGGTACACTAGAGAAAATATTCTCCAGGACATGGCAAGGTCTCTTGGGAAAATTAGTTGAGTAGAGAAATCACTTGGATTCCTCTCACCACCAGGCATCCTAAACAGATATTTGTACAGTAAGAATAGTCTCCAGTGGTACCCATTTTGTCTCTGCTGACTAGAGGAAGACATAGACACAACTAACATGCACCCTGTGAACCTGCAGTATCTGAAGTGAGTTGAGCCTTATCCCAGAGGGAATGATCCTCTCGCCTTCAAACCAAAGTTTTCCATGGTGCTGCTGCAGAACTTGTCACTCTGTGTACCACGTTTGTGTTTCGGAAAAGCTGCTGTGTGTCTTAATACCTGCAGATGTACACATGATTTTGCTGGACACTTATAAGCACTTATCCTCTGCACACTAAAAACTTTCCTGACTTTGTATCATATGGAATAAAATCTTTTAAGTGAGATTTAATGATCCTAGTACTCCTTCTTTACAAATTAGAGAGCTGTCATCCTGTTTTTATTTGATATCACAAAATGTTTGAGGCTGTCAAAGATATATAGTGCATACTCATATAAATTTATATTTAATTTCAGTAATTATAATGTCACTAATTGTATTTTTGCTCCTGATGCAATTACTGACATTCAGCTCCTGAGCTCTGCGTTTTTTTCTTTCTAGTTATAGGTGCTCCTTACTCTTTAATCTTCCCCACCTATGGTAGATCATATGCATAATGAATAGTAGAAAATAAAGGCTCAAACCTTCCCATAAAACACTTTGTGCCGAATGCACGATAGTTGAAACTCTAGGTGTATCCAGAGTGCAGGATATGCTTGAACCCCCACTCCCTATTACTATGCCATTTTTATAAGGCTTAGAATGTTGAACAGTGTTTAAGTGCTTGTACTCACCTGTTGCTGACAGCCTTCCATCTACTGTTTTTAGAGGGATTCTTTGCTTGTGGCCTTTCACTTATATGCTCTAGGGCTACTGTGGCAGCCTCTTGGCCTGATATCTCAATACTCTTCTCCTCATGGCCTTGCACTGCTGCATCTGTTATGTTGGATTCCCTGAGAAAGGGCTTGCTTTCCTATGCCTTAGTCATCCTTCTATCCTCTTTTCCTCTACATTCTTATCGCATTGCTGTCTAGTTATAGCTTGTAACCTGCACTGAGGTTTCTCCACCCTGTCCACTTGGTGCCTTTTAGACTGATGGCTCCATATTAGAACAAATACAAGAGATAATGAGTAAATAATAGTGATTTCAATATATGATAAGCATTACCTAATTACAGATGTGTACTAGGCAGCTTCAACAGGCTTTATTAGAGAGCAACATTTGTACCTAATTAAGCATAATCTAGCAGTACCAGTGTTGTCATCAGGGAAAGCTCACTGAAAGGCAACTTCAACAGGCTTTAATGAAGAGTATAATTTTACCAGGGGAAAATTATAGTGGTTTGTTGTTGATATAACTGTGATCCCCTGTTGCTCTGGAGCAGACACTCAGGACAGGACATTCACCTGAGGACCCCTGAATGCATCTTTTCTTGTTTGGCCACTGGGGACAATTTTCGCTCTAAGCTTGAACTTGATGTAAACTATCAGTTGCAAAACCAGTGAATAAAGCATTTGTTTTGTGCCTGTCAACCTGTGTCAACTTTCTTTTTATTAAAGCACAAGGTAAAAAAGGTATCTGGGCTTTGTAATTCCTGCTCTGTACAAGCAGATTTTGAGGTCAGTTATCCCTCTTCTCAAAGATACCTGAGTCTTTGAGACTATATAGAATATATACATAGAAACTTGTTTTGGTTCAATTTCATCAGCAGCAAACCTTTTGT
The DNA here is from genome assembly GCA_033558185.1 of Dromococcyx pavoninus. Taxonomy (NCBI): domain Eukaryota; kingdom Metazoa; phylum Chordata; class Aves; order Cuculiformes; family Neomorphidae; genus Dromococcyx; species Dromococcyx pavoninus. The sequence continues at coordinate 3,269,810 of JAUMJL010000138.1, read as the reverse complement.
GAACAGTACATCTTCATAATTATTGCCATATGTCAGTATTGTTTATTATTTAATTATTTCACATCTATTATTTCACTTTAGGAGTGTCTTTTATTATTTTAGCTTGAAAACTGTTCCCAACTGTCTTAAATTAAACCAACATAAATTTAAGTTAGCCTGAAGGGAATGGTTACCTCCCAGATAACTGCTGTGCTTCTCTCTGCTGCTAGGAATCTGTGCTGCAGCAAAGTTTTGTGTCCTATGACAGACCCATGGCTGTATCCAGGCTGAAGTGTCCATGTGGCAATGAGCACTGACTGCATTCAGTCAGTCTTGCTGGTTTAGCTCATCTGCAAAATCAAGCCCTCTGACTAAGTGACCAAATTCAACACTGGGTACAAGTACGCATGCTCTGTAGAGCACAACAGTGGTGCCTGAGCTGAGTGTCCAGCAAGGGATGAGGTACTATGACAGTGGGCAGGTATTATGCAAACTGCTTCTTGTACAATTTTGCATAAACCCTTGCGTTCTTGGTTCTTTAGAGCAAAGACCAAGAGATCTGCAGAGGTGATATCTTGCAAGAAAAAACTAAGACAACAAGAAAAGATATCTGTCTGGAGAATTCAGTCTTAATGGCAGGGTGAGTAACCTAGAAGAATACTTACAGCCTTAAAACAAAAACATCTGAACAAAAAAATTGACTTCCTTACATCAAGACACTGACTGCACAAATACCCAAAGCAGTGTGTCCACATCAGACATCCAGGCAGCCATCAGAAATACAGCTCATGTCTAATTACTTAAAAATCACAGAATTAAAGAATGGTCAGGGTTGGAAGAGACCTCTGGGAATGATCTAATCCAATCCCCCTGCTAAAGCAGGTCCATCTAGAGCAGGCTGCTCAAGGAATATGTCCAGATGATTTTTTAATATCTCTGGAGAAGGATACTCCACAATCTTCCAGGGCAACCCGTTCCAGTGTTCTGTCAACCTCATAGTAAATAATTTTTTTTCCTCATGTCCAGCTGGAACTTCCCATGTTCCAGTTTGTACCTATTGCCCCTTGCACTGCTGAGAAGAGTCTGACCCCATCCTCTTGACACCTGCCCTTTAGATATTTATAAGCATTGATAAGCTCCCCCCCTCAGTCTTCTCTTTTCCAGGCTAAACAGATTAAGCTCACTTGGCCTTTCCTCATAAGAGAGATGATCCAGTCCCCCTGTGGCCCTCCAGTAGACTCTCTCCAGGAATTCCTTGACTTCCTTGAACTGGGCAGGCCAGAACTGGACATGACCTCACTAGGGCAGAGTAGGGAGGGATGATAGCATCCCTTGACCTGCTTGCTGCACTCTTCTTATTGCAGCCCAGGATACTCTTTGCCTTCTTGGTCATGAAGGGCACATTGGTGGCTCATGGTTAGCTTGTTGTCCACTAGGACTCCCAGTCCTTCTCTGTAGAGCTGCCTTCCAGCCAATCAATGCCCAGCCTGTCCTGGTGCATGGGGTTTTTCATCATGAGGCGCAGAACCCTACAATTGCCATTGCTGAACTTTATGAGGTTCCTCTCTGCCTAACTCTCCAGCCTGTCCAGGTCTTGCTGACATCAACACAGTCTCTGGCGTATCAGCCACTCCTCCTACTTTTGTATCATCTGAGGGTGCAGTCTGGCTCCTCATTCAGGTCATTAACAAACATGTTGAACAAGACTGGGTCAAGTACTGACCCCTGGGGAATACCACTGACAACAGGCTTCCCACTACATTCCGCACCATTATCGATAACCCTCTGAGTTTTGCTAGCATTCTTTACCAGTAGTTCTCAATCCATCTCACTGTGCACCCATCTAAACCACACTTCTTATGTTTATCTATGAGGATACTATGGGCAAATGTCAAAAGCCTTGCTAAAGTCGAGATAGACAACATCCAATGTTGTCCCCTCTTCTACCCAGTCATGATATCATAGAAAGCTATCAGATTGATCAAACATGATTTCCTCTTGGTGAACCCATGTTGACCACTCCCAGTAACCTTTTCTTCCAGATGCCTGGAGATGACATCCAGGATAAGCTGTTCCATCACTTTTCTGGGCATGGAGGTGAGGCTGACTGGCCTGTAGTTTCCCGGGTCCTCCTTCTTGCCCTTTTGAAGAACATCAAAGATGATGGAGAGTGTTTAGCAATAACATCTGCCAGTTCCCTCAGCACTTGTGGGCATACCTCATCAAGGCCCATGTATTTGTGGGTGTCCAATTTGCCTAGATGATCGCTAACTTAATCCTCCTCAACCAAGGGACAGTCTTTTTTTCTCCAGACTTTCTCTCTTCCCTCTGAGGTTTGGGATTCCTGAGGGCCAGCATTAGCAGTAAAGTCTGAAGCAAAGAAGGCATTCAGCAATTCCTCCTCCAGCGGAGGGTGACTCCATACCTACTCAACCTCTGTTGGTGCTGTACTTTCTTCACTGTCAAATATGTCATTGTCCTAAGCCTAACCTGAATTTTCCAGCTTTAGAGGTAGGTGACTATTGAACAGACTGGCTGAATACCTATCAGGAGTGACATGGACTAGTTATTTACATCATGACCTCTTGTGGGTATTTCCAACTTCCCTCTTTCATGATTTTCTAGCATTCTAGTGTGATAAATGAACAGCTATGGGAAAGACTTGCTCTTTTAAGATATTTTCTCTTCACAGAACATGTGCTTTTGTTGAAATAAACAATATTATCTGGTCATCTGTCATGCAATTCATACAAATATCTGCCGACCAGTATAAAACCAGGAAGGGTCAGCTGTGTTTTTGAAGTCTTACTAGGGCAAAGACTTCCAAACAAATACATGAGGTTGCTCTTGCAACTTGTTCCTTTGGGATTAGAGAGATGGAAGAGGTCCCAAGATATGAAGCTGTGCTGGGCATTTCCATATGGTCTACTAATTATGTAAAACAATCAGCACTGAAACAGTTAGCAGTAGAATCACAGAATCATAGAATCATTAAGGTTGGAAAAGACCTCTAAGATCATCAAGTCCAACTGTCAGCTCAGCACATCACCATGCTTAATAAACTATGATGACCCAAAATGCCGCATCTACACATTTTTTTAACACCTGCAGGGATGGACACTCGACCACTTCACTGGTCACCCTGTTCCAATGCTTCACCGCTCTTCCAATAAAGAATTTTTTCCTAATATCCAATCTAAACCTCCCCTGGAGCCACTTGAGGCCATTTCCTCTCCTCTTATCCCTTGTTACTTGGCAGAAGAGACCAACACCCACCTCGCTACAACCTTTGTTCAAGCAGTTGTAGAGATCAATAAGGTCTCCCTTCAGCCTCCTTCTCTTCAGTCTAAACAGCCCCGCTTGCCTCAGCTGCTCCTTATAAACTTGTTCTCCAGCCCCCCCCCAGTCTCATTGCCCTTCTCTGGACATGTTCCGGTAACTCAATGTCATTCTTGTACTGAGGAACTGAAAACGGAACACAGTATTTGAGGTGTGGCTTCACCAGCACTAGTACAAGGGGATGATCACTTCCCTGGTCCTTCTGGCCACATCATTTTTGATACAAGCCAGGATACTGATGGTCTTCCTGGCAACCTGAGCTCACTGCTGGTTTATGTTCAGCTGGCTGTTGAGCAGCAACAGTGGGTCCTTTTCCACCAGACAGTTTTCCAGCCATTCTTCCCCAAGCCTGTAGCCTTGCATGGGGTTGTTGTGGCCCAAGTGCAGGACCTGGCACTTGGCCTTGTTAAACCTCATACGATTTACCTGGGCCAATCTATCCAGCCCATTCAGATTCCTCTGCAGAGCCTTCCTACCCTCGAGCAGAACAACACTCCCAACCAATATGGTGTTGTCTGCAAATTTACTGAGGAAACACTCAGTGTCCTCATGCAGATCACTAACAAAGATGATTAGTGTTAAACAGAATTGACCCCAACACTAAGCCCTGGGGAACATCACTTGTGGCCAACCGCCAACTGGATTTAACTCCATTCACCACCGTAAGGCTCTGAGATCAGTTATCCTGCCAGGTTTTTACCCAGTGAAGAATACACCTTTCTAAGCCATGAGCTGCCGTATTTTCTAGGAGAATGCTGTGGGAGACAATGTCAAAAGCTTCACTAATGTCAAGGTAAATAACATCCACAGCCTTTCCCTCATCCACCAGGTGGGTCACTTGGTCATAGAAGGAGATCAGGTTGGTCAAGCAGGACCTGCATCTCATGAACCCATGCTGACTGGGCCTGATCCCTTGGTTGTCCTGCACATGTCTGGTGATGAACCACTCCATAATCTTTCCTGGTACTGAAGGCTAACAGATCTATAGTTCCCCAGATCCTCCTTCCAAACCTTCTGGTAGAAGGGTATCACACTGGCAAGACTCCAGTCATCTGGGACCTCCCCTGTTAAACAGGACTGCTGGTAAATGATGGAGAGTGGCTTGGCAACCTTCTTTGCCAGGTCCCTCAGTACTCTTGGGTGGATCCAATCCAGCCCCGTAGACTTGCAGGTGTCCAGGTGGCGTTAACAGGGTCTTCCTCCTGGGTTATGAGGGGTTTATTCTGTTCTCTGTCCCTGTCTTCCAGCAGGGGTCTGAATACTCTGGGGATAACTGGTCTGACTATTAAAGACTCAGCTAAAGAAGGCATTAAGCACTTCAGCCTTTCTGAATCCTTGGTGACATGTTTCCCCCACATACAATGAAGGGTAGAGATTCTCCTCGACTCTCTTTTAGCTGTTAATGTATTTATAAAAACATTTTTTTTGTGAGGCAACAATGTGGCCAGATTGAGTTCTAGCTGGGTTTTTGCATTTTGGGCTTTCTGTCTGCATGATCTAACAAGATCCCTGTACTCTTCTTGAGTTTCCCCTTCTTATAAAGTGGTAAACTCATTCTTTTTCCTGAGTCCCAGTAAAAGCTCCCTCTTCAGTCAGGCCGGTCATTTTCCCTGCAGGTTCATCTTACAGCTCAAGGGTACAGCCTGCTCCAGCGTCTTTAAGACTTCTTTCTTGAAAATCATCCAGCCTTCCTGGACCACTTTGCCCTTCAGGGGTCCCTTAGGCTTGCCATCATTATGCTTCTGAGTTAACCCAGCCTGAGACATACAGCTATGCAGGGAGGCAGTGACTGATCTTGCTGACATTTGGACTAAAACCTGTCTAGGTGTATTGCTCTTTGGGGCACCTTATGCTAGCTGGGGACAAGAAGTGAAAACTATTTTCCACTTCTGGGGCCAGCATCCCCAGGCTGACATCCAGGCAGGAGAAGGAGAGAGCTGGCATGTTTTGAGAAGCACAGAGTGGGTGCTTCCTCCAGAGGCGTGCCAGCTGCTGGCTGCTGCAGATAGAGTAGCAGAGATACCCATCCTACTGGGCAGTCTGACCTGTGCCAGGATAGACTGTGAAACATTTCTTCACTGATGAAAAATGTTGAGAGCTTCCCTGTGTTTATGCAAGGTTAGCAAATACTCCAATCTCTTATGTGACAAGGGGGACATCAGAAAAAATGCTGCTACAGTATTAGTTTAGGTATCAGTCATACAAGCTCAGGCTCCGGTTCCCTTCTTGCCTGGTGGAATTCATTTTCTAGAAGGTCAGAGAAACATCTCTAACCCAAGTGGACAGCTGGCTGGTGTCTCTCAGCTCCTGGCCCAGGCAGAAGGAAAGTCCTCTTAGTCAGATTCACCCTGTCTTCAGCTGGTTAGCCTTCTCTCCCATGGCTCCTCTTCTTTTGCAGCGCGCCTTTCCCCATCAGCACTGTGAACTATATTCTCCTCACGAACAGCAGCTGTGGTCAGCTGAGACCTCCAAGTGTCAAACCCTATCCTAGATAGTGGCTTCTGACAGCACGTCCTGGAGAGCTGATGGACTCTCAACATAGGGGGCAGATTATAAGGCAGTGAAGCTTTTGTATTTTTATGCTGTGACAGGCAAATTTTGTATCTTGGGTTACTTACAGGAACTGCTTCAGGAGAACAAGTTGTAGGAGGAAACACAGCCAAGAGGAAAAGGCTTACCCTGAATATTTCCATTTAGTGTACAAGAAAGTTGCTTGCTGATGTGCAGAGGTTTGCCACAATTTTCTGTGCAGACAGCATTTGGTTTCAGCATGTGAACTCAGCACTTTTTTTGGAGGAGCTGGGGTCAAAATAGACATGCACAAACTCTGAATTTGGCACTGAGAAAATAAAGCCCTTGGGCCTGTGGAGCCCTGAGATGGAGCTTTAAGTATGTACTTAAAGGTCAGACAGCAGCTTTAGCAACTCATTTTAGCTCTTTTCCTGTGACACATTCCTAAAATGGGCTTAGTCTCAGGGTGCACGTGTTAAAGAGTACAATGCGAACAAAATCTTCTATGATCATAAAGTAGAGTTCCAAGTCATATTGTATCTTTGGAGAAATATAGCTCTGGAAGACAAATTCAGAGCAAAAGAATATACTGACTGCAGCTAGGAGCATTGCACTCGGTACTGGAATGACCATGTGGAAGGTGCCTGAGGAATACACAGAATACATATTCCTTGTACTATTTTCCAGGTCAGTGAAATTCCAAAAACAAAATGCAATCATCAGGAAGTTTCATTGGGTTTATGGCACTAATGGAAATTCTCCGAGTCTCTCTGGGATTCATTTTCGAAGGTATCAGATCTTCTCAGTTCCCAGTGTTATCAGTTGGAGTTGTAGCTGCTGATCTTCAAGCTTAAGCAAAGGTTGAGTTATGGACTTCAAGACACTAATTAAATATTTTGTTCTTAGCCTACTGTGCAGATATGCATAAGATGTAGTTTTTAGTCCCATGTCTCACCTGCTTCAGGGTTGGGTTGATGGGAAGGTTATTTTTAAAAGAGAAAAATGTAAAAAGGAAAAATGTGAAAATAGTCTTAAGCCAAGAAACTTATCTTCTTGTTCCCCCTGCACTTGTGCCTCCATAACCCAAAACTGTTCCACTAGCCTGCCTGCTTCTGCGCCCTCTCTTGGATGCTCAGATCCCCCAGAACAGGATGAGCCCAGATGAGAGCTGCAATGGAGCACTGCGTGAGCTGCAGGGCAGGAGTGACCCTCACACAGTCACCTTTGTCTAGCTGTTCCCCGATTGCAGCCCCCAGGCTGGCTCTCACCCCACAGTGGGTGAGAAAGGGGGACTCACCACCCTCCACCTCGCAGGTGGCACGGTGTAGAGGCCGGCACACAGGCAGTCACAGATCAATGTCCAGCTGACACAGGTCTGAATGTGACAAGTCTGAGTGGTACAAGGTCATGTGTTCCCTGCCCAGCCTGGCATTGCCTTCTGGAACGCACCTGCTTTTCCCTGAGCATCGACTAAGAAGTCTCTGTAATTGATTCTGTAGATATCTGTGATGGCCTAAAAGGAGTAAAGTGGCCCGAGACAGTCTGAAAGTGTGAATAGTTCCCACAATCACTTTAATCACAGTAAAGGTAGGGTGTTTTTCCACTCCAGCATATAAATTAGAGGCCAGAGACTGAATTCCCTCACACCTTTCCTTAACAGGCTAGTTGTTTTTTAAAAAAGTATTTTGGGTTAGGCTAAGAGCAGGAAAAACATAGAAGAAAAACAAAGCTTTTTTTTTCCTCCAGGGCTATTGTGCTGAAGGATACCAGAGAAATGCCTGTTGTCCTCAGCTGCGCAAAAGGAGTAGGCACAACTGCTTTGCCAGTCAAGTAAGAGGTTATGCAGCAATAGACCCTCCTGGATGGCTTGTCAAGTACCTCTACTGACCAGGGACAATTCGAGGATAAGAGCAGTGTCACTCAATAAAATTTGAAAAAGTGAAAGATAAAAGGAGGGCATTTGCAATCTGCTAAATGCTCCTTCCTAGCTTTGCGGCTTTGCAACAACTTGGTTGAACAGCAGTATTGTCACCAGTCACAGGCTCTTACGGACAAGTCTCATCTAGCTTTGGACATTCATCTGCAGCTGGAATATTTTCTCAAATGCCTTTTAATTTGTTTGACTGTTCAGCAGACAAACACACCAGCCTTTATTCTCAGCCATCATTTGGCAGATATCAAAACTAATATTAATGGTTTAGGGTAACTGCTCCTTGCCTATTGCATTCCATGGTACAGACTCCAACATGTACGGTATTAATTGAGATCATCCATAGGAGCTTCAGCAGTGCTTGCCTGAAATTCTCTCCTGTTGTTGGTAGGGGCAGCTGGAGCCCTCTGGGAGAGGTTTAAGCTAGTGTGGCTGATTCACCTACGTCATGCCTCTGTGTTGAGTTGTTTCCAATCATCTATTCCCGATTAACATCTTGTGTGTATGCTGTTATTGCAAAAACAGAGTACATTGTTCTGGCTTAACTCAGCCCTTGAGCTGCTCTTAAGAAAAAGCAATGGCACTTCATATTTGCACCTTACCTTAATCAGTGATAACTTTCAAGTGCAGGCAAGTCCTAAGATACGTGATTCATTATCTTAGAGGAGCGAGAGCAATGTAATGAATATGCTGAGCAGTCCTAAGGGATGATCTTTTCCCAAGCAGCCCATGGAAAGGATCTGAAATGAATTTTACCTTAGAGGTTTTGGAAAAGAAAAATGAGGTTGTTTCCTTCTTGGTCAGTAAGAAAAAGGAAAGAAAACAAACCAGCATTTTGATGGGACACACTGTTTGCATTGTTCTTGCAGAACAAGTGGAGCAAAATCCTTTTTCACTCTCATATAGACTGTGTCCTACAGAGGTTGCTCAGAATGCTGCCTATTTTGGTGGCACCTGTGTCTTATGGAAGCAGCACTCATGAAGAGCAGCCATGTATCAGATCCACAAATGAAGGAGGAAGATTGCTAAATTACACAGGGTGTCATCAGTCAGAGTGAAGACGGGCAGTTAGATATTCACTCATGTATGAGAAATAAATTGTTCTGAATCAAGTCTCTCATGTCTTTTTCAAATATGTTAATAACAAAAGGCAGGCCAGCAATAACATCGGCCCATTAGGTCATCCTATGATTCTATGATCTCCAGTGAGGGACAAGCACCCAGGGAAAACTGGCATTTCTGAGAAGAGAACAGAAGCCTAATGCAATTATGCTCCTTACCAAGTTTGTATGTGAGTGATTTGTTTCCCTGAGAAGAGCTACAGGAGTCAGGTTTCCCCAGCCCTTTCCACTCCAAATAAGCCACATTGTTGATTTCCATTATAACCATCGGATGACATTATCTGGTGTTTGTCTCTCATTTTCTTCTCCACAGTGATAGAACAGAGAAGACGGTGCTATTCCTGTGAGGGCTGCAGAGTGTTGCAGAGGAGAGATCCTTTGTGCAGACAGATAAAAAACGTAGGTTACATGGGCCAAGGAAAGTCTGGTGCTGTTCAGTGCACCAGAATAGGCTAAACAGCACAGAATCAATAGCATTTTGCAGAGGTTAGTCCTTCTGTGTTCTGTTTTGTTCACAAAAGGAGCTGAGGGATGTTACAGCAGCCCAGATGAATTGCTTGTTCATTTTTTGAGTCACATGAGTGTCCATTTCTATGGCTGACTGGTTTCTGAGAGGACTCACATCTGGACTGTTTTCTGATCCATGTGGGACTCTCCATGGCAAATTCTACGCTCCTGTACAAGCTAATGCCCTTACGTTTTTCTCTTCTTGTGGTGGAAGGCTTTGCCCTACTACCCCAAAGTGGCCTTGTGCTGCGACAGATTTCTCTTCTGAATATCTCTGTACTGCTAATATAGCCTGAAAACTTGAATGGATTACTGTGCAGTCCTTGTGCTGAGGGTGAGACTCAGTGTTCTAATTCATTCATCAATCCACTAAAAATCAGCCAGCCAGCCTGCAAGGTGAGTATGGAAGGCCCTGTGACAAAAAGGTCCTTGGTCTGTGCTCAATCAGCAAATCCCACACACTGGTGTGTGAAAGGACTCTGGCCACAAGAGCTCAGGAGCAAACTAGAGGGTCAGTAAGATGGGTCAAGCCACAATAAATGAGTTGATCATTGACCTTGTCTCTTTTTCCTGTTTGTGAATTACCCATGAGTGCACTTGGTGTTTGCAAAGCATAGGTCAACTACTCCTAACTAAATTTTTGCTTTTTAGCTTTGCTGGTTTTAATGTCTAGAGGGAAGAAACAGGGCAGTGGGAATAATAAAGCATCATGACCACAAAAATCATATAAACCTCTAGAGAGGAATCATGGCAAAAGACACAGGAAAAGCCAAACTCCACCGTGTCTTTTTAATCCAAAATGGGATTTTTTGGGTGTGTGTTTTTAAATTAACTTTGTTCTCGTAATGATTCTTCTTTAAAAAAAACAATAGAGTGTACAATAGGCCCAAAGTCTCTGTCATTGTTCATTCTTGTACGCCAGAAATTCAATGGAAGTGGCCACTGCAAAACCAAGCATGGTGGGCTGTGGGTTGGTGGGGTCAGGCAGGAGGGACCGCACCCGCATCATACATTGTCAGATCCTGCCACCTATTTCCACCCTCCCTCATTTTTGCTGAGGTGAGTGCACAGGGCCTTTGGGGTGATGACAGTTGACTTTGCAGGTGCAATGTCACTACCTTGATTTACACCACAACACTGTCTAACAAACAGTTTTTCAGCACAACCAAGGAGGTGGACACGCAGAGTAAAGGGTGGAAATGGGTTTGGTATTGTCACACAGGACAACATCTCACCAAGCACAGGGACTTTGCTCACAGATAAGCCCAAAGCTCTGTTCCCTAGATACCCTTTGATGGGACATGCTGTCTTGTTCCTTTTCCTCAGAGACATATACAACACAGAAATACACATAGGACTTCTAGGTAGTCTACAGCCACCTGCTTTGGGCGGCACTGTTAGGATCAACAGTTCAGAGAGGGTACTGCAAACTGGAAATGTTTCTCTAGGAGAACACCAAGGTAATTTGTGACATCAGAAACAACTCGCTGATCTTTTTCATAAGATATCCTGGATTCACATATGACATCTTTAATCTAGTAGATGTCAGCTCTCTGTCACATGTTAAAATTTAGTATGGCTGTGCTTAGCTAGCTGGCGTGAAGCAAATTAATTCCTGCTATTTAATGGTGTGATGATGAAATACGGGTTACTCCACACTTGACTTTGTGTCCTAGATAGTAATGCATGAATTTTTTAATAGGATCTACTTTCTTTATATTCAAAATCAGTCATGAAAGAGATAAATGAGGCTAATTATAAACAAACCTTGTAAAGGCCTTTGGGATCTCACAGAAACAAGGTTCAGATGGCTGCGCAGTGACAGAGATTCCCCACAGCTCACATAAAGGAATGACTGCCAAGTGTTAGCAGTCACACAGCAGCAGCTCCCAGAGGGTGTTTCTCCACAGTGGCAAGACAACCTCAGCTGAGGGAAAAGTATGCCACAACCAAGTTAGGATGTGCCAGAGCTTCTCATTGTTTGATATTAAGATGTTCTTTCAGGAGAAAAATTACTCTACCAATGCCTGACACTGACATTCTCTGACATTCTCTCCCCATGACACTACAATGGGTGATAGTTGAAGACAGACTACTGGGATTATAAACCAGACCAGCTACTGTTGCTACAACTATCAGATGAAATAAAGGAGGCAGAACAGCAGTCTCCTCGTTTTTAAGGTAATTAGTGATGGAGAAGACTTGTGACCACTGCATATATTGACTTTTTAATTTATTCGGCAAACAGCCTTGTGATGCAAACAAATGTAAACTGTGTTGAAGGATTTTAGTAAAAGATTATGCTGGGAAATATCTTTCAAATAGCAACTGGAATGTGTTACATGGAGATGCAAGACTTTTATCTTTCAAATACCTTGTTCATCACTTACTTCTGTAGTAGTTGATATGTCATATAACCATGAAGCTGATCAGGAAGCCATGGATTACAGAGGACTCTGGGTCGGGCTTTAAAGCTCTGGTGCATATGAAAAGCTAACATTCCTCCTCAGAAGAGATCAGGTATCTCAGAGGGCAAAACTATAGATCCCAGTTCATTACAGATGTAAAGAAAATAAGAATCTAGAATTATTAGGGACCCATAATAATTATTATCAAGATCCCTTAAAAACATAAGTACAAAGAGATCTCCTTCCCCAATCTACATTTCTGCAATGCAGCATACTTCCAGCTCAGGTCTAGGGGAAAGCTGAAGGAAGGACAGGCAACTGTCTCCATCCCTTTCAGGCTGTGGTCTGTCCTGGTGCGATGGATGGCAACAAAAGGCAGATGTCTTCTGCCATGGCATTTTATGTGTCTCTTCCGACCAGCCTCTAGGGCTAAGATGGAGAGAGCATCACAGGAGGCTCATTCAGTAGCTGGTGTATACTTGTGAGGAAGAAATAATGTTTTGGAGCCAGGTATTTGGTGCTCTGGTATTGAAAAACATGAAGAGGTTATTGCAGGAAGTTCACAGGCACGTCATACACAATGTGGACAAGATGTCACAAGATTATCGATAAGGCTAGGTCATTAGCTGAAAGGTGACATGTATTGTGGTGGATGATTGCCAATTGAAATGACCATCTGTGTCAAATCAAATGAAACCGGCCTTCAGTACACTTGTCAGCTAAAAATAAAAAAATCATGGAAGGAAGACTTTATTTTCCGAACTGTCAATTTGGTCCTGAAACCTGGGCTGACCACCAAGTAGATGGTGAACACACACCTAACTTGTAGAATTCAGGTCATCTCTGTAAGGTTACAAGAACTATTGGTGTGCTCAAAATTCAAAGCTAAAATGCCTTCATAGGCAGTATGCTTGACAGGATGAAAATTTCTGACTATTTTTAATATCTAGTTCATGTCTATAGATGAACCCAGTTAAAAAATCTGGTTTGCAAGGAAGAAAAATTATTTTCTAAATTTTCTCATTTCTCAAAAAAACATCATTAGTCTCAATGGAAAATATCCCACCCCATTAAAAACAAACAAACAAAACCAAACAAACAACACCAAACAAACAACTAGATGTTATTTTAGCAAAAGAAAAATCTATTCAAGGGAGGTTTCTAATATTCTTTGACAGAGGGCATAGTTTTATGACTGTGATTAATGGAAAAAAAAATCTCCAAATTTCACCTGGTTTTGACTGAAGCTATTTCAGCCATCTCTACCTAAAAATGCCTTTTTCTGTGACAAATGAAACTGTAGGGTGAGGTTTCCCAGCTTAATCCCTGTGCCAGTCTCATCCCTCAAGTCTCATGCTGTTGTTTACTGCTTTGGCTAAGCAGAGGTGCTACGGAAAGGGAAAGGCTGCGTAGTTCATTTTTCCACCTGAAATGGGACTTCCCTATTGCCTCTTGGCCTGAGAAGCTGTGTATGGTGTTCTTTCTTTTGTCTCGTGCAGTGAAGACTCAACTCCTGCTTCAGTCTGCTGAAATCACCACCTTGTCCTAGAGTGCTAGGATTAAAGTAGCTTAATGAGTTTGCATGCGTCAGCCCAAGTTCCTTCAGTGGCATTTAAACTAATATGTAATTTATCTCACAGTTGCTGTGGACTAATGCATAGGATCAACTCCTATTGCTCACCTTATGCCTGGTAACAGGCAATGCTGTGTCTGGGTCCTTAAGCTCTGGGGAAGCAACCTCAACTTCTGCGCTGAAGCCAGTGTGTTGCATATCTTGTCCAATATTATCTTGCCAAGAGTGGGCAGATTGAATACCTCTGTGAGAAAACACACCCAAACAGCCCAAAACCTTGTATATGGTTCAGACTGCCTCTCCTACAGATCTTAGCCTACTCTACTGAAGATAAAATCCTGAAACTTATGATTACCTGCTTTTCGGTCTTTCTTTTCCATTTTTCAGGATTAAATTTTCTCAGTCTAGATATCCTTTTCCATCCTGGAAATACCTCCTTCATTAACATCTCCAACCAAAGGAGAATATTTATGTGACAATGCTGAGAAATACGGGCCATCCATCCTCGGCCACCAGATAAGGCACTCTGAGCTCAAAATTTAAAAAGAGTTAACATCAAGAGGTGTGAATGGAAACTCTGACAACCTAGGTCATTCTGAAATCCCGATGTTCTCCTGCATATCTTGAATGAGAACATTTATTGATCCCATTGGTTCACCCAATTTTGTACATCTATAATTTTGGTGGTCTTTGTGGAAAATTGATGGTCTGGTAACACAGATCCCATCAGTGAAAATTTTGCTGGGGTTGCACTCTCTATAGCAGATCAAATCCTGAGTAACAACCAGCTGTCCACATCTGTAAGTATTTGCTTTGGGACTAAAACATTTCACACTTAGTGCAAACCCACACGCAGTTAGAAAAGTATAAGCAGTGTTCCAACAAATACCCAGTGGCAGTGTTCATTTTGTCTCATCTCCAAGGATGCCAGGCTCTTTTGCAGAGGAGGAGTACAACAGCAGCACGCCTTTTAACCTAGGAGGATTTGGGGAGTGTGAGAATTACAAGATTCATTCTCTGAAAATACTGAGGTACGCTTCTGGGAGAATACAGTGAAACATTATTTTTTCACATAATGTCCATGAATATTTGCTGAAATTGGATTTTGAATTGACTATGACAGAGTCATACAAGATACCTAGCTCTTGGTGTGAATCAGACAGCTAATACAAATGTAGCATTCAACTAGTGTTGGTCAGTTTGAAGTTCAAATACACTTAAATGCTTCCAAAGTAATTAACAGAAAAATACTCCTAGACTAGATGGGTAAGGCTCATTTTCAATAAACTATTCATGTGTTAAATGATTCATTAAAAAATTGTCTACACTATCCAATCACAAAGTGTTTTGTTTTAGGGAGTCAAGAAAAGAGGAGAAAGGGAATATTTCTCATTACAATTATGGCAAGAACACTTTGAATCATGATGAACTGAAAAAATTTACATGTTTCTGTGTGGTAAAAATTAGCCTCACCTTTTCCCCCTGCTCTTTCATACTTTAAGACTCACTTGCTTTTAAAAGTTTAAGCCTGTCATGTAGTTAATCGTCAGTGAGAGCTAGTGTAGATGACATGTTTGAAAATCATTGGTTTTAGGAATGTTATCAGCACTGGAATTCCCTGTCTTCTTTCAGTGTTATCCAACTCTCGCAACTGGATTTAGTAAAACACAGCTCAAAAGAGTCCAGTTACACTTTGACTAGAAAATCAACTCTTTTTTATTGTTAGTTTTTATTACCCACCCCTACACAAACCTTCTATTACCTTAGCGGCAAAACATCACAGATGAAGATCTGTTTCAACTGACCATTCTTGCAGCCACCTCATCATTCTTACAGTCAACCCCTCTCTTTGTTAAAAGAATGATAAGACTGAGAACTCAAGCTTTCATACAGAAAAGTCATGGAAACATTAGAAACTAAATTACATGTTAAAATATAGGATTCAGTTATGTGGTGACACACTGTATTTAAAAAAGTGTTGTCCAAATACATCAATATTTCTTTGAAGGAAAATAAAATATGCAGCAGACATGACAAACACCAAACAGAAGATTATTTAATATTCTCCTGGATATTTCTAATCACTCTCACCTAAATACTTGAGCAGAGATAAAGCAGTGATGTATTCATATTCAACAGCACTGCTAGGGAAAATGCTAAAGACCAGTAAAGCCTTCCTTGTGAATTAAGTGATTTTTGAACACCTCAGAAGAGATATTTACAACTTCAGTATTCACATATTGTGTCCAAATTGTAGCTCTCCTATTAGAACTGCAACCCTGGAAGGGATCTCCTAGATCACACAATCCAGGGTCCTGCACTTGAGGCAATGTCTTTGTAGGCTTCCTTTTATCAATCACTCAAGCTTCACCTTAAAGCTAATTGGGTTATTTGGACTTCATGGCACCCCAGGGAAACCTGTGGGAGGCCTTCATCACTTTGATACTAGAAAGAGATTTCATTTCCAGTCTAGACTGACTCCTATACATTTTAAAACTATTTGCTATCATGCTAAACTGAATTTTTAAGAAAATCTTTTCCCTCACTGAGGTATTTGCAGAAAGCAATTCCAGATTTTGTCAGCTTTTTCTGTTGCTAGGCTAAACAAGACAAATTCAGTCTTCTCTCAGAAGACAGCCAGTCCGCTGCCTCTGTTTCCACTGGTGTCCCTGCCCTGCTCCTGTTCCAGTTGAAGTGCATTGTTCCTAAAATGGGCAAACCAGGTCTGGACCTATAAGCCAGTCATATGGTCATCTTCTAAAAAATATGTATTATGTTCAGGTTAAGTTATAAAGAGAAGAGAACAGGAGTTTAGTGTAGAAAGGGTCAGGAGGGCTCAAGGTGGCAGAACCAATTTCTCGGGTAACACCAGCAGTTCTGGACCAAGGATGAAACTTGAATCTCTGCTTGTGGTGAGTGTGGGCCACTGACTGGGTATTCACAGAGACAGCCAGTAGCTTGAGGAGCCAAACTCTAAATGCATCTGAGGGGAAGGGATGAAATTTCCACTCCCTTTATGCTCTTAGTTTTCTAAGTAAATTTAGTGGGTCTGTGGATCTGGGGTGGGATTGTTGCTGCAGTTCAGGGCCTTTTCCTGTTGCCTGCATAAGTTTTCTGATAGAGGAGATGACATGTTGCATGGCACAGGACATGAAAAATATCAGCTGGAGAGAAAAAAGCATTCCTAGATGTTACTGCCTCTGGCCAGTCCTCTGTCTTTTTAGCATCATCTGGACCTCGAGTCATTTTTCCAAATAAGTAAATATTTTATTCCCTCTAACTGTGTTTCTTTCTACACTGCTTTTGTAATGTTGGCAAAAAAAGCAGTCAGGCTTTGGGCATGTTGGGAAAGCAGGGTAACACAGGCACAGATGTATCTGTTGCCACTATCTCTGTGAGGCCCCAGCAGCTTTTACAGCTCAGACAATTATCACAAGTTTGGCAGTTGCCAAAGCTTCTCTGTTCATAATTTTCAATATTTCAAATGAGAAATGTATTGAAGCAAATATAGTATCCTCCAGGATATAGGTACACAAAAGTCAAAGATCAATGACTTTTATAGGTAGCCAGGAAAATAAACCTTCTGGAGATGCTGCTATGCAGAACAACACATAAACTCAGTCAAAATGTCTGATTCCTTTCTAGGAAGGAGTCCCAGGTATTGGTACAATTACTGTAGCCGAATCCCTTCTCTGAACACCTATTCATAAAAATAGGTCCCTAGTTGCATGAAGCATTGCCCCAGGAATAAAGCGCTACGGAGGTTTCTATCTGGATAGGCTGTTGCTCACTTCATCAGCATCATTCAGCACTGTCAAAACGCCCTACTTCATTCTGGAGGTAGTGGATAAAAAAATCTTGTGCCTATCATTTCCACATTAGTTGTTTATGCATTTGAAATATATATAGAGGCTCTTTTGAGTGTGCATGTATAGAGATAAATAGATAAATGTCATTGTATGTATGTGTGTATGTATACACAGGTAAACATATGTAATATGCATTATAGACACAAGCAAAGTTTTTTATTAGAATTACATGCAACAATCAACATGGGTACTACAAGGAACTGTAGGAGTCTATATTGGACTGAATAATGCTTTATAAATGTTGATAATTCCAGTGCTGACACGTTGATGAAAATAAAGATTTCTCAGTCACTTAACTGAACTGAACCATATCTACCTGACAATCTGTCTGTCTATCTAGTCATGCACAGAATAAATAGGTCAAGTTACTTGCAAACCCTAAGATCTCCAACATGGCAAGTATGTATTTGACAAATGACTCATTAGAATACTTGCTGCTATTTGTGCATATGGAAAACAGATATTTTGTACTCAATTAGTGAGAATGCAATGTAATATTACATTCTGCGTGTATGTATTCTACAAGGTGCATCTCATACTGTTTGGGTTCTAGCTGCTAGCTAGTTAGACCTCACTGGTAATTTTTTGACTAGCAGTGTACTATGGTTCAAGAGTTCCAATGCTTGCTACACTATCTCTTTAAAAGAGACTTTACTAGAATCCCTGACTATCAGCTGAGTCTCAAGACAGACAACTCAGAAGGAGAGGCAGATTTTAGAGGCGGAGACAGACATAACCTTGAATACATTTCTCTTGTATGTTCCTTTGGATGTGAGCTAGACTCCTGGGCAACATCAGCACCCTTGAAAATATTCTGGAGTTTTGTAGCATCATCCTTCCCTCACCTCCCGTGCATGGAGTAGATGCAGAACAGCACTGTGCTTGGGGACACAGGTCACCTGCAGCAACTGCAGCTGAGGATTAGGACAGCTGAAGGAGTGGAATTCGTGAGCATTTTCCCCACAGGCCAATAGATCTGTCTTTCCAATCTGTGATTCTGCTTAATTTTGATGAGAGTCTTGTAGCAAAATGCCCTGTGCATGGAAGCTGGATAAATAGCACAGATGTAGTTGCTTATGAAAATTGCTCCCCCTCTGGTGCATATTTTGGACAAATGCAGCTGTCCTAGGAGCAACTTGCTGCCTGGTAACTGTTTCCTGCAATAGCTCATGTCCTGTTGTGAATGCTGCCTGCTCCTATCTGTACTGACAGACACGAGAAGATTCAAGCATTTCATAGGACAGGCTTTTCCCAGAGAAAATGCACAACTCTTTGCATTTGCACAACTCAAGTTCCTGCTCAGAATACTAAGGTGCATGCTTAAGTACTATCATGAATAGAAGATGTCCCGTAGATTGGGGCCTAGCCATAACCCCCAAACCATAAGAAACTGAAAACACTGTTTTAAACCTGTAGCTCCCTAGGAAATGGCTCTATAAAAGACGCAGCTCCTCTTCCCTTCATTAGATCACTCATTGTGTCTGTGTGTGTGCGTGTGTATACACCAAGCCCAAGACATACCAGCAGCCACATGCTCTCCCTCCATCAGTTCATAGCTGCTCCTACCATCCAATCTACCCTAAATTCAAGTAAAACTGCTGCTGTCCATCTGGTTCACCCCAAGACATGTCTAGGAGTCTCTATGGACAGGAAGGGATGCCTTTGACTTTCCCCAAATGCGAGCTATCCCGTGGAGGTAGCACAACCTGTTGGCGGCCTTTGCAGTGTAACGCATACAGCTTTGCAGGCTGTGAGTGCACCGATGCAGCGTGACCATGTCTCTGTAACTCCCTTCTCATGCACTACTGAAGTTTTAGGTCTCTTGAATCTGATGGGCAGCCTGAGAGGGGGATATAGCAAATCAGTGGCCTAACATTTTATACCTGTGATTATTTGCTCGGCTTGAAATTCACCCGGGTGAAAAGGACCCTGTTGGGGACAAATGAAAAGGACAAATGTTGGCTCTTTGGGTGCCCAATGAGGCACCAGCAAGGCAGCAGCAGTGGAGCCATCAGTGCCAGCAAGTTACCTGCAGGAAGACACTACCAAGGAGGACAGTGTTGGAAACATGTCAGCCAACTCAGCTATGCTTAAGTGGGTAGCACAGCCCTGGTCCCTGCAGGTCGGTGTTTGTGGGCCACTGCTCTAGCCCATACATTAAACTTATTCTGCTGCTTCCTACCAAAGAGATGCAAGTTATGGGGATGAGGGAGAGGAAGGATTTCACCCCCTCTTCTTCTTGTGGGTTTGTTATCATTGTTACTCACTGGATTCCCATACAGGATAGCAAAAGGAACATGTACTGGTGATCTGCAAATAATGCAAGACATCAGGATAGAGTTTATGCCTAGGACAATAGATCTCCTACTATGACACCTCAGGGCAGCCTCTCTGACCATTTCTACCTCTTCAAGATACTCTTCCTCTGTAGAAGAATAGCTGCAATATTTGTAGTTGGTGAAAAATAGGGTAAAGCGCTGCTAATACCTGCAGATAGCTACATGAATTATGGCACAGAGCAAATTAATCAGAGAGATATGCACAGCAGATTTTATTTTTCCATCTATGAGATACACATAGGGCTCCATATTCCTGTAAAAGAAAACAGTAAGACCATCTACTGCCTCTGGAATATTGCTGAATGACATCATGGGGAAAAAGGGGCTTCTCTTTGATAGGGCTGTCTACTAAATAAGAAATAGCCCCAGTAAATATTACCTGTACCAAGCAAGAGCAGATGAGTTGGCTACATAGGTGTTTGTGTTCCCACGGTGAGGTGTAGCTCCTGGGCCATGGTGCAAGGAAGGATATGGGATTTCCCTATCCAGCTGTTCACTTATGCTTTTCCACCTTCAGCCCAGCACCTGAGCATCCCACACCCTTGGATACAGTGCAGATGAATATCTTACCCCTGAGAGACATGCTGCTGCTCTGGACATATTATGGTAATCCAGTAAAATCAACATTTCACAAAAGAACGGTGGTGCTTGGGCTTTTTGCCACCCACCCATTTTGCAAGTACCACTGTTACCTGCTATAGTTGCTCTTCAAGGGACTAATTTTTCAGAAAATGCAGAGCAGAGAGGGCAAATACCTTGTTGTCCCAAAGTAGATGAACTCACCCTCCACAAATGAGTCCTCTGAAAAAACAAAACGTCATCTCAGATCCACAAATAAAATTATCTTTTTGTGTAAGCCCTGAAACTTTTGTCATTTCATGAGAAGCTGCACCTACATGTGTAAGCAGACACATGCACACCAGCCACTCTGCATAGGCATACGTGTACACATGCATATGTACACACAGCAACTGCATACATCTATACATTCATACGCTACAGATAGGTACAACATCTACCTACATATGGTCTCATAGCTAAATGAGCAATTTTTAGTACACAGATAAACGTGTGGGTAGTGTGTGTGCTTCCCTCCCATGGGCATTTGTAACTGCATGCCTCTCTTCTCACGCATGCACAGGCTGTATCTGCATAAAAGGCTAGAAGTCTGCATTAGCAGCGTTCTGCTCTTCCTGAAGGAAGAGCTGATGTGTGTAATAACTCCAACTGGAGCAGGAGCGGGCAGCTCGTCCCAGCAGTACACTGCGGTTTCCTAGGTAACCGAACTTGAAATAAGGTGATATCTGGAAGTGGGTTTTATCAAATCAATTTGCTGAAGGTGCATACATGGGGAAACCCCCCCACAATATGTAGGAACCTACTCACTGTGAGAGCCAACAATATACCACTTATTTATTTTGGTAATTGAGGAGTTTGTTGTCTTTTAATGATCAGCAATGACATTTTCCCACTGAAGCCATCTGTGCCGGCAGGGACATGTAGAAAATATGACTGTGCATGTCATGCATTATTTACACAAGGCCACAGCTATGTGCTTTGCAGACAAATGAAGAAAAGACAGACCCCTGCCATGATGAGCACTAGTCCCACCTTGCCTGTTTCTGGTATCTCGCTTTACCCACTTGAGCAGCCTGAGAAAAACAGCCAGACTGACGTAAGTTAAGTTCCTTCCTCTGTCATGTATTTCCCACATGATGGGGGGGTTACATTGTTGGGACCATATCTACAGAAATATTTATGTGCTTACCTAGAGTATCTGGTTGAATTTGAAAACAATGGGAGGGAGAGGGGGGCAATATTTGTAGGAAAATGAGACACAGCTTCTCTGGTTATATCTCTGCCCAAAACCCTAATTTATATGAGAGCCTAGGATCCACAGCACATTTGCCTCTACTGTTTAATTACATTCATCATCCTTTTGGTTTGTGACAGATAGTGCTTGAACAATGTCTGAGCGTGGCATGGGCCAGGTAATGTAAGAAGCAGTAGAGAGCGAGCCACTGTGATATGTCCTCCTGCAAGGTCCTCCAGCAGAACTCCTCCTCATGGAACCCTTTTGCTCTCACACCAGCCCTCAAATCACTCTGAACTCAGCATCACCCTTTTAAAAAAACTCACTAGTAAGAGCTGTTTGTTGCCCTTTTTATTGCTAGATGAGACAACTGCACTTGGTCATAGCAGGATCATGAGAGCAATCAACATGGCTCTTCTTATTGCAACCTAAGAGAGACTAAGATGAGCAGGAATGGTGAAGTCTCTCACTACCTCCTTTTAGACTGGAGGGAAGAGGAGGTGAGGATTCCACAAGTGCACTGCCCAGAACAAGGACAAAATAACCCAGTAGAACATGGCTCATATGCAAACATCTAGTCAGAACCAACTGTTCACCAGGAATGCATTTGACAGAAATCCTACCAGCTCTGCGAGAGAGGGGCTGCCACCATGTCCCTTAGCAAACTTGGCCCAAGACCAGAGATCACGCCCATCGGATTCAAACAAACACCCCTCTTGATAACCCTTGTGGGGGACTGGAGCCCTCTGCATCACGGGTGTGGGTGCAGAGGATGCTGAACACAGCCCGCCATTTCCTCAACTGAAGGTCTTCCACAGCTACTGCATCGGAGAAAACAGCAGTAGCCTGGGACCACATCTGCCCAACAACCCACTGCTTCACCAAGCTGGGAACAACCTCGTACCCATGCCCCACATGTACACGGGGTAATTAAGATGTCTTTTCATGGCTAGACAATAGGGATAGTTCTTGCCCTTGCCCTTTCCCTTCCCCTTTCCCTTTTTCTTTTTTCTCTCTTGTTTTTATTTTCCCCAAAAAGTGACTTTCATGATGAAAACTTATGTACTCCATTGGCTAGGGACCCTGCTAATACATCTTTATCCATGTGAATTAGTCTCAACATTCTTTATTGAAACATCTGGGACATGGGGTTTTTACTAGTGCATGGTGTTTAAGGCCATTCAGAGGGGATCCTTCTGCCAATAAACTACCACCGTGGGTAATCAATAAACAGAAGAGCAGCCCAGCACTCTTCAGTGTGGCCAGGCAGGAGTCTTTCACAGAGCAACCCATTTGTCTTTGGAAGCATCCTCTGCTTGCTTGTTGGGCAGCACTAGGCACTACATCCTGTTACCGTGTAGCACAAGCATCAGGAGCACATAGACCTGTTCCAGGAAGGACAGACTGACTCTGTCCCAACTCAACTGAGACCAGTTAAGTGGTGCTGGAGAAAGAGGAGGAAAACCCAATGCCTTGTCAAAGGTATGCTCTGTGAAGGTGCCACACAGAGCAGTTGTGAGAGCGAAGTTTGTCCAACATCCTCCACCCCCTGCCTACCTGCTGGCCCCACACTGCTTATACTGGATCAGAAGCAGTCAGAGATTGCTAGTTTACAGAGGCTGCATCTCTCTTCTCTGCTGGGATAGGATGGATCTCATGTGCCCAGCTGTGCTTCTGCTGGCTTCAACCCAAAGGAGGTGGCTGTTCCCCTTCCCCTGGGCCTGGGGAGAGAGCAAAGGCACCTGCTTAATCAGAAACTACTAACCTAAGAGTGCAGCTCTCAGTTTTAGAGCCCAAGCATGTAATGGTGTCTCATGCATGGGGCAGGCTGGAGGTGACTGGGGCATGTGCAAGAGCCATGTGGCCTGCCTGGTGGGATGCGTGTTTGTGCCACACCCTGTGCCTCATAACTTGTGGTTCCACTCAGGGGCGACCCTGTTAGCCATCACAGCCCCCATTGTGCTTCTGGCCTTGGGGGTGGGGGCAGTCACTAGACAGCCCTGGGAACGTTTGTTATTATTATTAACACAGACTTGGTGTCTGTGCCACTTCCCTTGTCTCACCAGGGTGTGGTGAGGACAACTACCTTAAAAGACAGAGTCAAATGGGGCATCAGTGTAATGGAGATCATAAGAGCACTGGTTATAACAGCAGAAGATGATGACAAATTGGTGCCATCATGTTTTGTTTATTCTGATATTTCTAATACCCTGACAGAGCAGTGTCTAGGACAAAGGCCTCCAAAAAGGTCAGTACAGCAGCACAAGGAATGCTTTGTGCTGTTGTCACTGCTGCATTCAAAGGAATTCATGCAGGCTTTCAGTAATCTGAATATCCCAATTTGGTCTGAACACTCTCTGCATTTATATTCTGCCTTTTCTTAGTGTTCCTGCCAGTGATCTGGGGTGCAGAGCAATGCTGCATTTGGGGTTTTGGCAGCTACCAGATAGAGGCACCTCCAGAGCATCCTGGAGCATTGCCTACTGTGCATCCCATGCATCGTGTGCCCCATAACTGCCTGACAATGCAGTTCCCACACGCTGGTAGGAATTTGCTGGCATGAGCTGATACGGGGCTGCTGGCTGTGCTGAGGGGTTGCCCATCGTGGCTGCAGGTTCAGTGTCTCTACAGCCCTTTGAGCCTGGTATTAAGGACAAATGGCCTCAGGGCCTCCTTTAGCTTGCAGAATCCTACAAAGCTACTCAACACCCCAGGGTGAAGAAGACTATAAACGACAGAACTGTATCTGAGTTTATGCTGTGGCAAAGCAGACTGGAGCAGCTTAGCAATCTGCAGTGCCCATTAACAGAGACACTATATGATTTCCAAGGATGAATTCCAACAGCTTCTTCCAAACTAAATTAGCTTTGGGATATATGATTGCAAAATCGTAGCAATTAGCAAATGGCTCAGGATCAAGTCTGGGACCTGATGTGACCGCAGTCAAATGTGGAGGACAGATTCATCTTCCAGTTTGGTACTGTGTCATCTTAATGTAAGTAGGGTTTTGGTTTTGCTTTTAACCGATGTATAAACCAAAATAAAGGAGGGATCTATTTTTGTTTAGCAAGATATGCAGAATCACTATCAGCAAAAATATTGCCTGCAGTGTAGAGATGTTACATTTCATTTCAGGCAAATGCTGCTAGGGCTGCCTGGGATGTGACAAAATATCTGACTGTTCTCCAAGTGCTGCTCTGTAGCTCTTGGAAAATCAACGCATCAGGTTTTCACTATAGACAAGCAATTAGGCACAAAACCATTCAAATGAAGTCAAAATCAAATCTGGAGAGTAAACTGCAGAACATTTGCTAGGGATTTTACTTCAGAAATTTTCATCACAGCTGTGCTCAGCACTAGCATGACCAGGCTTGGGACAGTGCATCTGGAGACTGGGTCCACAGGGCAAGGTTGAAACTCTAGAAAGGGCTCAGTGATGAGCCTGAAAAAAAAGTTCAAGGGTTACTAAATGTATGTTAGGGTAGGAAATTCTGTGCATCCATCTAGCTCAACTCAGGCACGCATTCTGCAGTACATTGTACGGTCCTCAGCCCCTTCTCATCTCCCTTGGGGAGACAGGTGAAAGGGCTTTCTGTCTAGTCAGTTCACCTGGGCATTTCTGGTGCAGAAGCAGAGCACAGAGTGCAGGGGCAGGCTCTGTGCACCTCTGTGAAATCAGTTCACAATCCAGGCACTCACCCAGAATCAGAGTTAAAGGGAATTCCTGGATCTCTTGGTTCACCTGTGCCTTTAGGGATCAATGGAGTTAGTTAGCTTAATAAATGAAAAAATCTATGCAGTGCCTTTAGTGATGCTCAGAGTCCCATGCCCAGGGAACAGTTAGGATAACAGCGTGTCCCTCCAACTAGCATACCAGCATGAAATAAGTCAGACTGCCAGGAGCCAAACCAAGACAATTTGGAACAAGAAACGTATACTTAACAGAGAGGGAACTACTTACCAAAGGCATTGGTGGGTTCTCCCATGACATTCTCTCTCCAAGATCAAGTTGGGCAGTTTCTCTCGAAATTCTCTAGTGCTCTAGTTCAATCACAGCTCTTGCTCTGAAGTAGGAATGAGTTCAGTTAAGTCCTGAGGTCTGTACTGTGGGAGAAGTCTGCCTGAATTGCAGTAATAGTCTCTTCGGGCTTTAACAGCGGTTGTGGTCTTTTCCCTTTCATCCAGCCACATATTTCACTTTTGTTTCTTTTCAAGTCATTTTATGGCACCCATATGAAATATCTGAGTACCTCACAAGCTATGAATCACTTCTGATTCAGACTCTTTTAACAAAGTGTGCCATCCTTTCTCTCACATGCAGAACTAAAGCCCTGAACATGCAAGCCCAACTTGCACCAAAACTCTGGGTTGAACCTAAGGGAAAAATGTGCTATCGCACTACCACCCCACCAATGTGCCTCCAAATCAGCACATTTAACTCTGGGTTTCCCATTCTAAGAAGAAATTGGATAACAAACTGAACATGTTTTTCATGTTTTTAATTGGACAGTGTCTCTTTCTGCCCCTTTCCACAGCCTATTGGTTGACTTAAAGACTGCCCAGATGCCCATTGCCATCAGACAGGAATCAGAGAGGGAAGGCAGTTCTGCACTTTCTTTGCTTATCCTGGGCCTGCACAAAGGCTTAAATCAATAAAAGGATGAGCCCAGGGTAGTTGTGTGGAACAGGCAGCTGAAGGGAAGCTATTGCAAGGTAAGCAGAGCCACTGGCTACATGGAACCATCTTCCAGTAGGATGGCGTGGAAACCGTACCATACTCACAGTCTAGGGAAACCATTAAGTTTGAAGCAGGGACCCCTGTCTTGCAAGTGTGGGAAGGAGGTAAATGACAGACATGAAGATGTAGACTGAAGCCAGCTAGACTTTCACAGATGTAAAAATGTGTTTGCCTTAATCAGATTCAGCTGCGCCCCTGTGCTCTGTGTTTGTTTATGTCCACCTTATCGGCTGCAGTGGTGCTCCTAGAGAGAGGTTTATTTACAGACACCAGCAGCACATCCCTTGACTGCAGGACAATCTGCACCCTCCAGCTTCTCCTGCTACTGACAATTGTTACTCCATCTGGGCCAGAGACACAGACACTCTTGCTTGTGCAAGAAAAAAAGTATTTTGTTCCAAAGCCCCAGCCTCTATTCCTCTCCGCAGCAGCATAAGCCTTAATGGTTATTTCTGTCACCCTCTTCCTTAAACTTGTGATTATACTTAATCTAGCAAATAAACAACTCTGGTTGATATGCTGCTATGCACTGATAACTGATCAAGATGCTTAAATCATATGCAAATACTTCATGTGTGAATAAAAAAATTCTCCTGTGGAGCAAGGGGTCTCAGCCTGAGCTCCAGACAACCAAGTGATGTCAGGGTGGGCTGAGGCAGTTCCCACCTCAAAGTCTAAACTGAAAATGTCTTTCCACTTGTTTACCCCTCACCCTTTCCTAAGCAGTTACTGGGAGCATTCACTTAATCAAGCCCCACTTTAGCTCATAAGTGAGGGATAAGCACACAGAGTTTATGTTTCTGAAAAACTTATTAAGGATCAAAGAAAAAAGTCTGGAGATTACCTTAATGGATCATCTATTCCATCTACTACCTTGTCACAAAACTTGTCCGAGTTTTTCACTGTCACCAACGTTGGAAATCTTTTTTCTTTTGTCTGATATTAATCTCCCTTGCTGCAATTTCTGGCTATGACTTCTTGTCCTACCACTACAGAGCTGATGAGTAATCTACATGATGAAGAACTGGTTGTAAAAATACAGACTAGAGAAGTGGACAGTGAGATGAACTGAAAGCTGGCTGAACTGCCAGGCTCAAAGCATTGCAATCAGCAGCATGAAGCGCAACTGGAGGGCAGTCACCAGCGCTGAGTCCCACTGGCCGATGCAAGAGCCTGGACTGCTTGACATCTTTGTTAATCACCTCTGTGCTGGGACAGACTGCATCCTCAGCAAGTCTGCAGATGACACAAAACTGCAAGAAGTGGCTGATGCACCAGAGGATTGTGCTGCCATCCAGAGGGTCTTTGACAGGCTGGAGAAATGGGCTGACAGGAATCACGTGAAGTTCAACAAAAGAGAAAAGCAAAACCCTGCCCCTGGGAAGTAATAAACACATGCCCCAGTAAAGCCTGGGGACTAAGTGGATGGAAAGAAGTTTTGCAGAAAATGTCCTGGGGCTCCTGAATGACACCAAGTTGACATTGAGCCAGCAGTGTGACTTCGTAGGAAAGAAAGCCAAAGGCCTTGTTTTCTGCATTGGTAAAACCATTAGCAGGTCGAGGGAGATGATCCTTCACCTCTGCTCAGCCTTGGTGAGACATATCTAGAGTGCTTCATTCAGGTCTGGGTTTCTCAGGAACAGAGGGGTGTGGACATCCTGAAGCAAGGCCAGTGATGTGCCACAAAGATGATTAAGGGATAGAGCATCTGACACATGGGGACAGACTGAGAAAGATGGAGCTGTTCAACCTGGAGAAGGGAAAGCTCCATGCATATAAATACCTGATGGGAAGAAATAAAGAAGACAGAGTCAGACTTTTACCAGTCATGCCCAGTGACAGGACAAGAAGAAATGGAAACAAGCTGAAATGCAGGAAATTTCATTTTAACAGAAGAACAAAACCTTTCTAAGGATGGTTAAACACTGGCTCAGGTTTCCCAGAGATGTTGTGGTGTCTCTATCCTTGGAGATATTCAAAACCCAACAGAACATGGCCTGAGCAACCTCCTTTAGCTGACTGTTCTTGTAACAAGAGCTTGAATGTGGTAATCTGCAGAGGTCCCTGCCAATCTGTCCAGTTCTGTGGTTCTGTGACTGTATTTCTTGCCCCTCGCAGTAGCCTTTTACATTCCTGAAAGCAATTATCATATATCCCCCTCAATTTCAGTTAGTTTAATCTTTCTTCAGGAGACATATCTCATTGCAGGCTCCTGGACCTTCTTCAGTCACTCTTTGGTCTTCTCAAAGTGCAGTGACCCACACAGGGCACAGCACTCTAGCTGGAGCTGAACGACAACGGTAAGTTTCAAAGTTAACAGGCCACGGAGAGAATCAGGTGAGCAGACAGATCAGAGAAGAAAAGGCCAACAGGCAGACAACAGCTGCTATGTACCCACTGAGTGTCAGCAGACAGTTAAAAAATTTCTGTTCTAGGTGTTATAGCTGAGAGATGTTTCAGAAATTTTCCAGAACTTTCTATTATACCCATTTGGGAAAGAATGTGTTTGGTTTGGCTTCTCTCCTCACCCCCACCTTTTATACTAAGTTCTTTAATTGCTTATTTTTTAAAACAAGGGATTGAGCATCACCCTTGGCTTTCTATATCCTTTTTGTGCCATCCATTCCCTTGAAACCCCCAGTGGGATCTGGCAGCCCTGCCACCTCACCTGAGACCCAATTTCCCCCATGTGCCTGTCAGAGGACTAGGTTTTCAGAGGGCAGACAATGCTGGTAAGCTCTCCTGAGCCTACGAGACTTGCAGGGAGTGGACTCTTCCCTGCACTCCAGAAGCCAGGACTGGAGCCAAGAACCAGGAGCAAGAGCAGCCAAAACAATCAACTTCAATGTGCTGTACTTGAAAAAAAATATGAGCATGTGTCAAAGTAGGAAGGCTCACAACAAGGGGTTGTCTTGGGCTGGCTTGTTTATAGTTTCATTCCTCACTTTTGTCTCCTTATTCCTTGTTTCTCTTGCCAAATGCAGGTATGTAGCCCATTCCAGAATACAGCAGAAAATAAGGGAAGAAAAAAATTCTTAAGTTCACACAAGTACGAATTCCTTCCTCATCACGAAGGCCACCCTCCTAGTTCCCTGTCAGCCTGTTATGTGCTGATAGTTTTCACCCCTGCAGAGCAGACGCCAGATGGGTAAGGAAAGGAAGAAGTTGTGCTTTTTCTTGGCTAATAGCTTTATTCTGAAATCTTAACAAGGTTGTTTTGAGCTACTTGATAGTTTCTGCCTGCTGTATTACTAAAGGAAAGTTGGTGAACAGCACAAAATGTATTAGGCTGACAAAATTCAAAATGAGGTTACAAACTGGGAGAATGCAAGAGAAGATGCTACTGGCAGAAGATGGCAGTAACCAGTGACTCGAAAGCATCCCAAGTGTTTTACATGTGAATAAACCCCTGCCTTCAGTGTAGTCTTAAGTCCTGTTCTCTATTTAACCCAGAACAGGTTTTCAAACCTACTAGCCTGCTTGGACAATATTCTTCCAAACTAAAGAGGCTATTCCTGGGACAATGAGACAAACCCAGATATCTCATTGTTTAGAAACAATTTAGCACCATATTTGCAAACTTAGGAAAGGGAGAAACGTTAACTGAAGTATGATCTATATACTCTAATAGTGCATGTGTCTGTGTTTCATGAATGGTTTTAGCTGCAATCTTTCTTTCTACAATTATTCTGAAACAAATCCGTGTATAGTGCCAATGTGTACTTGCGTAATACAAGAACATAAGATCTAAGCAAAATGTGGATATAGAAATCAAGAAAAATAATGTATCATTATATTGGGTGAGGCATAATTACGAAATTAGGATTTAAAACCTGTTGTCTTGTTCCAACTATGAAATGAAGAATTCTATTTAAAAGCTTCACCCCTCTCTCTGCTGATTTTGAGTGAGAAGACATCTGCTGATCTTTCATTAGAAGGGCTGCTAACTCTTTACTTGTTTGGCTGAGGACAGTTACAGCACTTCAAGGGGGACAGGGGGCTGGGGGTACTCACTACTAGGGATGAAGAGGTCTCTACAACCACCTTGGAGGTTTATCCTGCAGAGCAAACTGTCAGTCATGTCAACCCTATTCTTTGATATGGTAAAAGACTTACAACACTTCTGGTCCGAGCTTTAGTGGAAGTTTATCAACATTTGTTGATATTTAGTTGCTGGTTCAAGCTTCCATCACACTCCACCAAGCAGATCATAGGAACGAAATCTGGTCTCCTGGATGGGTCCAGGGCCCTGTGTTACAAGGATTATCACTCTGCTTTGCCCACTGAAGAGGACAGGATCACCTCCTTGGTTCGCCTCCAGGTGAGGTGTTCTCTGTAGAGGTGTAGTTGAGGCCTTGTGTCTTCAGCTTCCTTGAGAGCACTGGTGACGCTGCAGATATTTTTCTTTCTACTGAACTTTCCCAGCTTTACTGAGATCTGAACTCTGAGAGAGATAGTGATAAATATAATTCTGCCCTGCTCACTTTCCTCCCATTTTAAGATTGCAGGCTAGGTACTCCTGAATTAGGACATCTATTTCCAGAATAGCAACAATGGATTTCAATCTCCGATGTATTTAATGACAAATTATAAATTAATAGTCCTTCTTCACAGAAGATCTATGCTAAATCCATGTGGGATCCTTCAGAACTACATAGTGAAAATAATTGACTGGCTGTACAGCCATAATGAACACAATTTAATCTAGGAATATCAGGATGGTCTAAGTGTTTTTTTTAAAAAAGCACTAAAATCACATGGCAAAGGGTTTAATGTGTCCTCAGCAGACCTGGCTATGCCAAATTTAATTAGAGAGTTCTATTTGTGTCAATAAATTATCATCCAAAGTAAAATAAAAGTAATTGAATTTGTTAAAATGCAATTTTATTTAGGTGCACAATTAGTAGGTTTATCCTATTGCAAAATAATTCAACCAAGAAATCAATGTTATCGCCAACAGAGTACAACTTGGTCTATAAACAGTCTTCCAGTACTAACTGGGTACAGCTATGGACAGGATATTTTATATAAATAGTAAATCTCTCTTTCACATACACAGACAGAAGTAAATAGATGTCTCTGCAACCATTTCCTAAAAATCATTAGCTGAATGCTACTGTAATACTACTAAAACTAACAACATCATCTTACAGAAATTGTTGAAGGCAGCTTCAGGAATGAGACAAAGTGAAAAAAATATACAGTATTCCTAATCTTGTCTGTATCTCTGGTTTATTTTTTCAGAGGCTGTGCCTTAGAACTGTTTGTTCTGCACTGTTTTCCAGCAAAATATGGGTGAAATCAAATGAAGAAAATGGTAGCAAGAACAAGTCTAAAGGACTTTTGCAAGTAAGCTCTCCACCATCGCAGCGGTGCAGCATGGATGAAAAATGTTTCCAATGCTGCCAACTACACCAGGATGCCTGCTAACCTGTTGGTAAGAGAAGTCTGGTTGTGGAGGATGGGCAAGATGTGCTCATGCATATTTTATCTAGAAGGCCTTGATAAACCCACCAAAAAGTGAATCACAGCCTGGAAAGATAATTACTGTCACTGGGAAATTGTCACATCAGCTAAACTGAGACACTCAGTAGGTAATTAAGGTAGCAGCTGCCTAATGTATGTGCACTGGCAAATCAGGTCACTCTTTATTTTGCCTGGCTTCACTGATTACACAACCTATATGCATGTTAGCACCCTTTGGGAATGAACATCCAAAAGGAAACCCAGGCACCTTAAGAAGACTGCATCTTCCAGGGTCTGCAAGAGAAGGCACCTGTGAGAAGGAAATCTGTCTGCCTCCAAAGGAGGCATTCCTTCAGCTCTGTCTTAGCAGACTTTGCTCTCTTAACCTTTCTTCTTAGGGACAGAGAATGGTATATCCCACCTATTGCAAAAAAAGCCATTCTCTAAAGGCTGGAAGAAAAGCCATGTCATTAATACAACTATTTTGAACAGAGAAAATGCCATGATTAGGTATGTGAGTGTACACACCTGTGATTTTAATGTTTCAGCTGCTATGCAGTGAAGCTATGGACAGTCCAGAGCTTGCTAGGCTTGAGAGCTCAGGAATTAGCCTGTCCACACCTATTTGCCACAGGTTCTCTGCCTGATGCCATCCACAAGGGCAATATACCTAGCAACACCTTTAAGAGGGTAGTTCTCTACAGAGAACATCAGGACCCGCATCTTTAGGAAGGCGGATGATCTTTGTGGACATCACATTCTCTTTGACTGTGATTGTTAGCTCCAGGGATACGAGGACAGCTGGTGTTAGGATTTGGGTTTATGGTAAAAATATAATGTAGTGCTCAGTTTCCCTCTGGGTTCTACAGAGCCCCTACAACTGGGCAGAAAGATAGGGACCGTTCCTTATTTTTGTTTTTATTGTGGTCCTCTTGCCACAGTTAGGGATACACTAGAGACTGGAATTAGGGTGAAGACGGTGACACTTTCTAGAGGCCGGTCTATTCGAGTGGACATGGAATGCTAGGGAAAGGGCTGGTGGTGCTTCTCATTTCCCATAGAGAATGATCCCTTGACTATCGGCAGGTACAGAGCTTTGCTTCTGGAATTAACATTAATGAGGCATATATCATTATAGGGCTTTCAACAGTGTAAGCACAGCTGGTGTTAGCAGAGGTAAAATTACGTGCTCCTTTCAGGAGGGGAGGTTACCTCCTTTCTGTGAATAACATGGTTTGTGTTGGGATTATAGTTATAACTTGGAGAATATAAAATGTCAGAAGCATAACTACTTCTTGCAATATGCAAAGCCTGCAGACATAGTGAGAGGATTTCTGTTGAGAAGATGAAATTATCTTCAAACTCTTCTACAACACAGATTGGTTCCCTGACTTATGACTGTGATCAGAGTTTGAAGAATTTGGAAACCTCCACGAGCCCAGTGTATTGCTGAATGTTACAGCAGTCATACAGCTATAAAGAAGACAAAGGTTGGCAAGGGTCCTTCCTCCTCTACATGCTCTTTTACTGCAGGGATTTGTCCCCTGACATCAGAGTTAGGGATGAGGATAAGGTCTGCAACTGTCAGCCACAAGTGCCCCAGATTACCACAATCTCCACTGCCCAGAGGCAGAAAGCAGCTGGTTTTCGCTATGATCCCTACACTTGCAGTGTAGGAAAAAGCATAAAGCATAAAGCCTACAGCATCAATGATCAATCCTGTTCCCATCTGTAGCAAGTTGAGCTGAGGAAATGAAACACTCTGGTACTGACATGTCTGGGCAGAGGCGATCAGGCTGTGCTCTTTTCTTCAGCAGGGACCAATCACTTGGAGTAGCAATCATGTGGGACAATTTATATTTTTTTAAGAGCCCTTTGTGTGTCATGTGGCCCACAGTCACAGTAAGAGTAGAGACCAATGCTCTCTTTTACTGTGGGGATTGCTACCCAGGGTATAATTAAGATAAAGATTTGAGCTGGTACTATCTTTTCAGTCTTCCCAGCTTGTTCCTGCTGCCTTCTGCAGTGCCTGTGTGGCAGTTCATTCCTTCTGGAGTAAATCAATCATCTCCCTCCCAGAGGATATGTGAGCACAAGTGATGGAGGAAGAGCGCAGACAGACATTGTGGCCACAGATGCTATGATATTCAGATCTTCCCTCCCAGGATGAGCCCCAGCAGTGCCCTAGGAAGACCTGCAGCCTTCCCTTCCTTGTTGCAGGGGATAGATCATACATCCATCTCACAGTCACCAACTGAGCATTCTGTGACACAATGGTCCCTGGCACTTAAAGCCCTTTGGATTGACAGTCTCCCCTACACATACATAATAGTGACCTATGAAGATCACAGTGGATCAGAGAAGTGCAGATGAAGATCACAGATGAAGTTGCACAGTGGATCAGAGAAGACTTTGGTCAAGGATTATCCTGGCCACTCCACACCAGAGGTGCAGTCTTAAGGACCATGGACATGTCACACCACACCAAACAACAATACTTCTCTCCATCACACCATGCAAAGACAGCAGTGAAAAAGGAATTCAAACTGCTTAGGGAAGAGAATCTCCAGAGGACTTCCTTCTTGCACCAACCACTGAACCTACATTAGATACTCAAGCAGTTGTTACAGATGTCTCTCCTCCCACAACAATTCATTCCTTCATATGCTTCCCAATTTTATTTTTTGGTCCATGCTTAGTTTTGCTGCAGGGTGATGCAAAGCCATAAGACAATCTATGTAATGGCAGGATAACCTGGTCTAATAGAAAAGAGGGAAAAAAAATATTACTACTATCCAGGAAAAAAAAAAGGAAAAGAAAGTGATTAAAATCGTGACCTTATATTACAATAACTTTCATGTTAAAACAATTAAAAAAAATTCTATACACTGAAAAGAAATCTTCATTTTGCTGTAATTTCTGCCCCAAGTCTTCTACCTGTCTATCACACTTGAAACAAATATCAACTCTTCACACCACCACATCTGTAACAGTGCATGACCTAAAAATACTGATGTCAGACTTTTATATAATTTTCCTCAGACGAGCAGTAACTTTTAACTCATTAGGAAGATTCACCCGTGAACAAGATCCTAGAGGTGCCTTGGGATGAACTATCAATAGCAGCTCAGAATCTCCTACTAACTGTAGCATCTTCGGGATTTCACCTTATACCACAGACAAAGCCATGATGTAATAAACAATCTTGAGTCCAACAGACACAAAGGAATTTAAGACCAAGAAATGAGGTCACTGGCTTATGATGGAAGCTCGTGTCATGACCCTTAAACATTTCTGACATTCACATTTTGTGCTTCCAGCCCCTAAGCCATATTTTCTATCACTCCTGGAAAGCTGAACTCATCTGCATGATAAAGAATGGTTAAGTTTTATTCTGATTATAAACAAGTTCAGTTATCTGTGGTGTTGGTGACACCGGTGAAGAGAAGTTGTCTTTGAACACTAAGGCAACTTTGTTCATGCAAATATTCTTGATTATTAGCATTGGTTGAAAAAAGAAAAAAGTAAAACCTTCCTAGTTCATTCCTGCCGAAAACAGCTACCTTGCCACCCTACAACATAGATCAACGTATTCGGGAAAAGGCACAACATTTACTAAGCTTTACATTCAAACAGCCTTTGCATAGTAGGGTAGCTCTAGTGTTTTAGACCTTCCACAGCTTTCTTGAATACTGCTGGGCAGGAGAGGTCATTGCAATAATCTAGTGACAGGTGCAGCTGAAGTAAGAACCTTTTACCTTTTCATCTCCATGAGCAAATGTTGGATATACAGAGAAGTTACGTGACTGTCACATTCAGTTGCATTCAAAATCCCTTAAAAAGGACATGGGCATCTAAGACCAGAGCCGGTCTGGAGGAAGTTTCTGGTCACAAATGCAAAGAGTGTAGACACATTTTTTTTAATTTCTCTCTTAAACACTGATTACCAGGAAGCAGAAGTGTTTTTAAATACCTTAGTTCCAGTGTCCTGAGGTTTTTAATGGGAAGTGAAAATTATGAAGGTCACATTAATATTGCATTGACCACCATTCAAAATTTGTTGGCTGGCGAATGCTTTATGCCTTCTCACCTGCCATTGCCCTCCATTAAGGACCTGATTCCCTTTACCTCCTTTGGATTGATGGAGGGGGGAAGGGGAACATGTTGTGTGTGCAGTGCTGGAATAGGGAATGAGATTTTTGCAACCTTTCATTTAAAAAAGAAATCCTTTGGGGGGTCTGTGAATGGCAGATTGTGCTAGTGATCTCTCAGAGCTGTTCAGACCTAATGGCATGATGACACCAAAGCTAACCTTTCTTCAGCAACCTCTTCCATGTCAAGGATTGACATCGTTCTTTTCAGAAAGCAATGATTGCTTCTCCCTTGGTTTACTCTGTTGAGGAAAATACTGGTCGGAAATCACTGGTTACTGTTTTGATTGAAGGCATCAGGACTCTGGATATTTGTTCTTTCTTTAAAAACATACATTAGGATGTTGCCCATCTGGAGATGACTGGAAAATATTATAGTTGGGGTGAACTGCCTGCCAGGAAAGACTCATAGTTTACTTCAGTAAAGGAAATTAAACTAAACTAACATCTGAACCTGAAGCTCTGGCCACAGCCTGAGTTGAGATGTATTTCTGTTTCTAAAGGACTCCTAAAGAAACTTAATGTAATACTAAACCCAAAAGAAAATATTTTGTGTTTGTGTTTATTTTCTTCTGATTCTGGCTGAGATCACAGCAAATGACATTCACAAAGTGATGGTGAGATATTTTTATTTTAAAGCAAAAATTAAAAAAATACAAGCTTTCTCCAGAACAATTGTGCTTATGAGGCTGCTGGGCTAATCTTGCCGTTATGAGAGCTACAACTAATCACATTAAAATCAGACTGTTTGATGTGAATCCATTGCTACCTCAGACACATGTTGAGGCCTTGAAACCATAAGGACAGGTCCTCGTCCAACTTGTAATCTTTTCAAGAAGAGTCAATCACCTATGTGAAAATTACATGTCTTTCTGGATCTGAGTTGCAGGATCTTGCCCGAATTTTGCTCCACTCAGGCCTTTCACAGCACTCTATGTCTAACTTCCTCTGTCCTTGCAGTCTTTGCTATGTCCTTGTGACTTTTCAATACATCTCTGTCCCTTTCCAGGAGCTCATCAGTTTGCTGTGAAAATATCTCTCACTTGAAACTCAAAATCTGTCTCACCTGAAACTCAAAAAGAGTACTTAGATCAGAAAAAGAAGCCATAAAAGTACATTTATTTGCCCCAGAAAGCATTAACATTAGAACTGGTTTTATTATTGTTTCCTTTAAGATAGATTAATAATTCAGTAGAATGGAGAAAAAATAGACAGCTTCTCAAAGATCTTTAATCCTAGAAAATTAGGGAGATGGCAGAGGATTCATCTGTTAGGGAAAAAAAATGATGAAAATAATCTATAAGTGCTTCATTTTCATTGTTTTTTAGCCTCATTTCCAGTAGTCTTCCCATTACCTGCTCTGTTCAGAGAATCATTCTGCTATTCCTTAAGATGGTTTTCCCCATGTTAGTTTGCAACATGTATTTTTATTAAATCAATTACCATGTAATTTACATCATATTGCTTAATTAAAGGGAAATTGTTTTGCTGAGGAGCCTGTTGGAGGATGAATGGAATCAATCAACTCTAATATAAGACTAGCCTCTTCATAAAGCCATTCATTTCCAAGTTTAGTCCTTGGGAAACAATAAATGGAATACTATTATACTGCCTAGAAAATATGACACTATAGTACATCTTAAATGTTTATGACAAGTCCACTGCACTAAGCTGGAACATTTGTTTTTATAAATCAGGTAAAAAAAAATAAAGGACCAATTTTAACAGGGGCTGAGGTGGCAATTCATTGTCCACAGATGATTAAGGTAAAAATGAGATGGAAGAAAAAGTTTCCAGGCCATCATTTCTACTGGGAGCACCAGGATTTCAAAAACTAGTAGGAGTTAGAAGAATGTACTGTTGAAATAAGAGGATATTTTACTCATTTTCCTCCACAAAGATGACAACTCTGTCACACTCATTTTTGTACAGCAGTCATGCAAGAAAACCGGTAATTATACTTCCACCCATCCTCAGCATTTTATGAGTACCAAGTATAATTTGTTTCTGTGGCATCATGCAATGCTAGGCACTTGTAGATAAAGGCATAGTGTGCTGCAGTTCTAATGTGCTTATTATCTGCACTCTAGGATACCTCGACGATAATTGCTTCCAGAAGAGGCACCACGCATAATATGGGTAATTTACAAAGTGATGGAATAGTAGCTGAAAACCTGTTTTGGGCAGGCATCTCCTAAAATCTTTGGATATTCCTCCCTTGTTTCCTCCAAAATTCCTCTTTCCTCCACTCTCGAATTTTCTGTTACATACCCTATAACAAAAACCTTGACAAAATCATTCCTTCTTACGTTTAGAAACACGACAGAAAAAAAAGGTGTTCCTCTGTTGTCTGCTTCCTGCCTCCACTCTGATAGCTTATGAGATAAAACTGTTCAGATGACCAGTTCAGCTCCACAATGCTGTGTATGAATTTTCTTGATGTTGTTGGAAATGAAAATCATGATACATAGTACAGTACTGTGAACCTCTATTGTTCTCAAGGCAAAAGAGAGTCCAGACAGACCACAACAGCACTGGTGTTGAACCTGGGACTGGGACAGTGCCTTGGGAGCAGCCGTTCTCATCATCTTTCACGCTACAGTTTTGTCTTAGTGTTTACTTACCCTGTAAAACCTTTCCCGTGGGTCGCTTATCTTCCTTTTCTTCTTCCTTCCCATCCTCTGTCACCTTCAAGGCATTTATTTGTTGGGGTAATGACAGTGCTTGCTTAGTGTCATAGAAAACAAGATTTTTTTTGCCTAATGACAAATAGCAATTGGTCTTAATTTTGAAGTCAATGAGTGAAGCCTCAGTCGCTGCTAATACATCATAACTGTTTTTTCACTTTGATAAATTACCTTCAGAAGGCACTTGACTAAAAGAGCTTGCAATCTGATGTTGTAACTTCTGCCTGGTACCTTAACTAAGCACTGACAACGTAACAAAGTAGAGGCTATACTGAAAACAGACACTCCTGAATTACATTCTGCTGTGTATTGATAGAAGCAGCACATAATAAGTAATCTGGGGTTTGGTTTTACTTTCAGTTTCTTTGATGAAGGTAGCTCTCTGAGGCTTTCTTGCTGAAAAGGAGACATTTGGGTTTGTATCATTTATGTTTCAGTACATTGGGTTTTGATTTTGCAAAGACAAAATGAGAGTACTCAAGAATTTTCCTTGCCTTAAGTAAACACCTCTGTTTCAGCATCTTGGTCTATTCTGGACACTTTTTAAAAGGTTTATTTATCAAAATGGAGAGGTTATATTTAACACAATCCCTAAAGGCAGTATATAAAATTCATATTAATCATGTTTGCCTGTATTCACTGAGCAGGAAAAGAAATAAATAAATTAGCTTTCTGGAGCATCTGCCTCTCTCCTTGCCTGGAACTCTGCTAACTGGTACATGATGGGTGAGAAGAAACTCTAAGACAGACTGTAGTGTCAGCCTATGTACTCATTTTTTTGAGGTCTGTGAGTGCTGCCACTCATGTTTTGTGCTCTGGTGGCGAAGAGAACGGCAACGATAGCACATCTAATACTCAGAGAAGGATTACCTTTTAAAAACCTGCAGGTCTCCCCACCAGCTAGCTTGGGAGATGCTTGAGCCAACAATAATTTGCTATGATTAGGTCAGGATGCAAAATGGGAAAATGGGGTTTCTCACCACCAGGGAATTTAGGCACAGCTGATGAAGGGATCAGACTGTGGATTTTAGAAAGCAAAGAGAAGAAAATAACTTTTCACCTGGAATTATGTTCACCCATGTATCGCATTGCCACAGAACCCATCAGGGTAAGAAGGTTCAGAGACAGATGAGACAAACTCATGTGAAAATGGATGTATGAGTGGTCTGAGGCACAAGGAGCAGGGAAGACCATTGTCTGCTGGTTGATGGAGTTTTCCTTGGTCTCTCCTGGATGAGATGTTGTGTATGCAGTATTTCATGATGGCAATTGCTCTCCTCTCTGTTACGAGAGAGACACTCAGAATATGGAGAGTGTTGCGAACCTTGTATAGGCTTTGCATTTCTGAGTTTCCCTCTTTGAGGGACTGGTTTGAGCTGACCTGCAGATGGTGCTCCTCGAACTAGTGCTTCAGCTGGGAAGAGTATTCACTTCCCTAGCTGACCTGCCAGGTGTTGTCTGACAAGATATATAAGGCAGTGAATGTTCTCTTTTAAACCCTTGTAATGATCCTGTAGCGAAGCCAGATTCCTCATTTTTCAAAGAGTGTTCTCTACCAGGTGACATATGACTTCAGAGGAAAAGCAGAGGCTTTCCCCTTTGGGGAAATATCTTAGTGAACCTTTGGAGCATACCAGGATATACTGAACCCAGAGCCAGTCTGCCCTAATTTAACACTGCACTGAGCCAGGGGTAGCTCCTCCTCCTTGCTCCCACAGAAAGTACATATGATTTTAATGCCTCTTTTTCTTTCCAACAGACATTTAGGCAAGCAAGAGGAGGAGGAATGATGGGGAGAAAAGGAGGAAAAAAGTCCTCCAGTACTGGAGGATTCTTGTCTGGAGTCATTTGTTTGAAAAGGAAAAAAATGTCAGTGGGGACATCAGATCACTTGTGGGCAGAAAAGAAACATGAGGAAGAATCTAGCCAATGCCTCGAGTTGAAATGGGCAGTGACGAGGAGGTTTTAGTTTGCTTACAAGTGAGAGAGGAGGAGATGAAGACAGGAGGGCTCTTGCATCACTCAAGGAGAGAGGCAGCAGCAACTGGGTTATTTGGGACTTTCTCAGCTTTCACCTCCAGGAATGGAAATTCCTTCCCCTTCCCATTATCAAGCCAGCAATTTTTTAAAGGGTTTGAATCATAATCATCACTTCCTTTAAGCTGTGCAGGACAGGCAAGGCATGAATTTTGACCACCTGTCCTAAATCTGAAAACCTATTTAATGATAATTTTGAGGAATCAGCATTTGGGTCAGCTACAATCATTTCCTACTGTCATTTAAAGCTGGAAAGCTGTGTGTTAGTGGGCCAGCAATTGTTTAGATATCAGTCTTGTGATACTGTTGCTCAAAACACGGCAGGCTTTGCAAAGGCTAATTCTACTGCTAAAGACACAACACCTTGTTCTCACCTAGGTAATCTGATCAAGCTCCAAATTTACCAAGGCTAAGGTACATAACAGTATAATCATGCAGTACTCAGGTAGAAAGGGTTTTAAAGTTAGATCGGGCTACTCAGAACTTCAGCAAGCTGAGCTTTTAATATCTCTGAGGATGGAGATGCTGCAGTGTCTGTGAACCCGTTCCAGTGTTTGACCAACCTGGTGAAGTTTTTTCCCTTAAGATCTACCTGGAATTTTCCAATCTGAGCTTGTGTCTTGTGGACTCTTTTTCTGTCACTATGTGCCTCTGGCTCCATCTTCTCTAAACCCTCCCATCACATAGCTGCAAACAGCAATAAAGTTCCCCTTTTATCTTTTCTGGTTAATGCTGAATAAATCCCATCCCCTTGGAGCTACAACTAGAACAGGACTGGGAAGGATCTGCCAAAGGGAAGGCAGGAGTTCAACTAACAGTATCCTGGGCTACATTAAGAGGAATGTTTCTAGCAGGTCAAGAGAGGTCATCATTCCCCTCTGCTGAGCACTGGTGGGATCACACCTGGAGTACTATGTCCAGCCCTGAGCTCGACAGTACAAGAGATACATGGACATAAGGGAAGGAGTCCACCAAAGGACCACAGAGGACTGAAGCATCTTTTAATGAGGAGAGGCTGGGAGAGCTGAGACTGTTCAGTCTGGAGAAAGGAGAGCTCAGGGGGTCTCATCAGAGTGTACAAATACCTGAAAGGAGGTTGCAAAGGGGATGGAGCCAGGCTCAGTCTAGTGGTGCCCAGTGACAGGACAAGACGAAATGGGCTCAAACTAAATAGCAGGAGGTTCCCTCTGAGCATTAGGAAACGCTTTTTTACTGTGAGGGTGACCAAATACTGACACAGGTTGCCCAGGGAGGTTGTGGAGTCTCCATACATGGAGATATTCAAATGCCATCTGAACATGGTCCTGGGTAACCGGTTCTAAGTGGTCCTGCTTGAGCAGGGGGTTGGACCAGATGATAACCTGCAGACGTCCCTTCCCAGCTCAACCATCATATGATTTTATGAACTCTCCTCTGAGGAAAACTCTGGGTGGAGCAGAGTTTGCAGCCTGTCAGGGAGCAGCAAGAGAAGGTCTGCTCCCTCAGAGACACAAGAATTGAAAGCCCAGAACTACGGATATATCGGGGTTGGAAGGAGGACACAAGGTAAGCTGGAAAAAAACACTCTCTGCTGAGGAATGCTTAGGCTGAGGGAGGGCTAGGGTGTGGTTTTTAGGGCTCAAACTAGGTTGAGGGCCAATGTAAAAGAAAGGCAAAAGCCTCCAGCCCCACCAGACATATGTTCATAGGGCTGAAAGAGGCTGTCCAAGGGAACTGAGAACCAATAGCAGAATTCTGAGGACTCTCTGAGGAAAACTGAGTAACTGGACAGTGAGTACTGACAAGTAAGTCAGTAATAAGGTTGAGAAGTCAATAGTTAGAGTTGAAGGAGAGAGCTCAGAGCTACATTTCAGGGAAAGTTTAGACTTGATGCTAGGAAAAAGTTCTTCACTGAAAGGGTGATTGGTCA
Organism: Dromococcyx pavoninus; assembly: GCA_033558185.1. Lineage (NCBI taxonomy): Eukaryota > Metazoa > Chordata > Aves > Cuculiformes > Neomorphidae > Dromococcyx > Dromococcyx pavoninus. Next base: position 3,227,433 of record JAUMJL010000138.1, on the reverse strand, counting down.
TTGGAATGCGCTGCCCAGGGAGGTGGTGGAGTCGCCGACCCTGGAGTTGTTTAAGGGGAGACTGGATGAGGCACTGAGTGCCATGGTTTAGATGATGGTTGGTGTTAGTGTTGGTGTTAGTGTTGGGATATAGGTTGGACTCGATGATCTCGGAGGTCCTTTCCAACCTGTGTGATACTGTGATACATTTAGTGTGAGGCTGGGCAGGGGCTACCATAGGAATCTTAGGGTATCAAAAATAATCATCCCTGAGGATCTTTTAGTTGTTGAGAGGATGGGGTGCCTACTCTGAAGCCCAGAATAGGGTTAGCTTTATTGTTAAGGTTGAAGGAATGGATTTATTTTGAGTGGGGTTGATGATAGATGCCTATTCTCATTGAATTTATGTTGTGATTTAGCACTGACTTTTTTACTGTATGTATCAGGCCCTAGCCAATGCAGTCTTGCTTGAGATTTCTTATTGAAAATCTAGAATACTCTCACTTCTATTCTCCAGGCAAAACTCACCTTCTCAGCCACCTGCTGCTCCAGGGAGCTTTGTGTCCTAGTGATGCTGGGACCTTTCCATCTTCCTAGTCTCTGCATTAGGCTCCCAGCTGCTTTGTTTGACATACGGAATAAAAAGAGAACAACATAAAAGAATCAAAACACTTTAAAACATCCCCTTAAGGCAGTGGTAGATTATTTACAAAATAATGTCTTAAGTCAGAACAAAACATTAAAATAAATATTAGGGGTGGGAACTGGAGGCTCAAACCATATTTTGCTGCTAGCACATACAGCGTCTGCTGCTGTCACCAGCTGTGTGCCTAGGGGAACACAAGTCCCTGACACATGGAAACAGAGAGTCCTCAGCAACAAGGAACTGAGGAATCAGTGCCCTGTAGGCAAAAGATAACTTTAAGAGGTTTTATAAAGTTACAGGCCAACATTTTACAATGCAGATCCCTCTACTGAGCACCTGATTTCAAATGGGGTGCTGGATCCTGCAAACATTTGCACCAAACTGTAGGTTTGTGCAGGTGAGCAGACTCACCAAACAGCAGGAATGCCTTCAGGGAGCCTGGGACCGAATGACCCTTGCAGAAGGATGTGGTGACACCAGATATTAGTGGCCCTCAGGCATTTGTTAGCACTCCAAGGGCTCTCTGCTGGTGCACAGCCGTAGCTGTGGCATGGGAGACTGGAGGTTTGAGTGTTTTCTTCTAACTTGGGTTATTTCAGTGATCAGCCTGGCTGGAGAAACATGCCAGGGCACTGGAAACTGCAGCATAGACACCAGCAGGAAGGAAATATCCTGAACTGCTTTTTCTGCCAGAGAAATCTATCATGCCATTACAACCTGAGCTCTCACCTCTTCTGCTGGGTTGGTTTTTTTTTTGCCTTACCTCACTCTCTTCTGCTTATTATTTAAGCTGCTTGAATGCCATCCAGTGACCAGGGACATTGGTAACCTCCTCTGGCATTTAACCTTGATGACTCCCAAGCACGAGCTATGCCACCAGGACATGGCAATACCACAAGTAGTATTAATAATTAGTACAGATTATTTTTCACATTAACCTATAACCTATTTCAAGTAGATAGAGAAGAAGCTTGTTGCCCTTGGAATGACAACAAGAATTATGTCTAAGCAGTGAACTGCCCTGTATCTTCAGTTCCAGTGCTTTGTTGCAGAGAGGGCTGTTTGTTGAACAAAAGCCATTTCTTCCTTATGATCCCCTCTCGTCAACATACACTTGGGGCTTCAATAAGGTTCTGCCCACTCACCCCACCACAGAAGGCATGTATTTTCCATGCATTTCTGTGGGAGATCCCATAGATTTCAGTGCTCCCCCTATACTGCAGAACAGCTGCATTTGACTGCTCTGCTCTCAGCCATGACAGTAGCATACAGCTCCTAGCGTAGCTAACGAACCTCAGCTGGGAAGATCTTTCCTACCTGAGAGTCCTCAGTAGTGAAAGTTGTCTCCAGATCGGGACTTTCCTAAGTGCATAAATCACAGGAGAGCAAATGTCTGACTGGTGTTCAAAAGGATCAGCAGTACTTTGTGGACTCTTTCAGAGTCCCACCCTCTCCCTTGTGTTTCTTCTATCTCCCTTGCATTGGATCCAGAGACTCTGCTATTGCACTGGGATGACACCATTGGAAAACTACTCTTGACAGTGATGTGTGAGGGTATTTTCAACCACTTCATCTTCTTAGTGGTTGCATCATCGTTCAACTGTCTCAAAGGAGTTGGCAGAAAAGCAGCAATGGGTGAAGGGGGAGGGAGAAGGACACAATGTCCACAGCAGTTAGCAGCTTGGTCAGGTTAGGTATGCCAGCAAACAGGAGACCCTAATTCACCTAAGAGTTTCTGAAAATACTAATCACTCTTTTTTTTAAATAAATTTGTCTTAACTGATCACTTACTTTTGTTTCAAGTCAAAGTCCTACTTAACAACAGTCAAATACTGACTCAGAGAAGAACAAGTAAAAAGTTGCCTTGAAACTCCACAGTATATTTTTATGGATTCAAACTATGAGGTTTCAATAGATGTGAGGGAAGGCCAAGCTGTCACTAACATCAATTAATCTTTTCAAGGTCACCTCTTCCATAATTTTTATTAACTTCTATTGAGTGTTGATGTTCATCTTTGAAACAGAAATATGTTTAATAACACACTTCCTAAAAATTTCTGCTGCACCTTCACTGAAGGTTGTTTAGTGGGAAGGACTCTGAGCCCCAGCTCTGAGTGGGGCTGCCAGGCGGAGCTCTGCCAGCCGGTGTGTGTCTGCATTACCTCTCCAAGCCTTTCTTGTTACCTGCACCTGGGCTAATGCACAGTGATGCATCTCCAACGAGAAATATTTCTCAACTGGAGTTGTAAAACCTGCAGAGAAGGTTTTTGTATTTTATGGTGTGGTTTGGTTTGGTTTTAATAGTGGGTTGATACTGCATGGGCAGAATGAGATTTTAAATTAAGCCTTGTTATTAGAGCAGCGCCAAGAATTAAAATAAATAGTTTGAATTTACTTGGTCTCTTAGCACACTGAGCAGTCACTGAACAGAGTGGAATACCCAGGGTGGTGGGAAGAAGCAGATTTTGCTGCAACATCTCCCAAAGCTGGTGTCTTCCAGCACTCTCCACGACCTGTGTGACAGAGGGCCGTGAAAATGCAGCCTCTCACTGGGAAGCCTCACAGTGAGAAGTCAAAAGGAGATTAATTCTGGGAAGTGATTTAAAGATGAGGAAGTTGCTGGTGACCATCTTGGTCCCACGTCAGCATGCTGTGTCCTCAAAGTCATTTAAAACCATCCATCTTCTAAATTTCAGAGAAGTGGTGTGCACTTTTTGCCACAGAGGTCACAGAAAACAGACAGAGCACGAGTAGCAGGCAAAAGGTACCCAAGGAACTTCTCTCCAGTGCTCACTGAGGGGTGATCCAGGGGCTTGGGTTAAATGTCAGTGTGCAGGGTGCCTGCCAGCCTCCTCCACTACTAATTGCTCTCTGCTATTCCACCACAGACCCTGGAATTTCATGCATCTGGTCTTCAAAGGAGAAGGGACAGCTGGCCTGTGACAGTAGGAGTGTCAGGGCTGGGGAAACCTCTTAGCCTTCCAGATGTGAGGGAATGACATGGCTGAGATTTCCTTCAGTGGGTTGGATGTTAAATGCACTGGGCTGGCACCATGGACTCCAGTAGGGCTAAGCCTGGAGCTGTGGGTTGAGCTGCACTGTCAAAGGGTGATAGGGAGTACAGAGACCAAGTAGGCTTCTCCAGATTTGCACCAAGGATATGGCATAGCCCTGGGCCACATTTCTTCTCAAGGATGGCCATTACAATTTACCTACACACAAGCACCAGAGACAGAAATGCAGGTAAGGTGGATTAGAAGATATAGTAAAGTCATGCCGCGCAGAAGATCGCATAAAAAGTGACTTCAGGAGAATATAAAATAACTTAATTTTCCATTATACTACCAGAGAATACTAACCTCTAAGTTTTGACATGTACAGGTGACAAAATAAGAAGTTTTTTTAGAGGCAGAAGTTCTTCAGAGCCCCAAAGACAGAACCAAAATGACTGACATTTTCTCATACTCTAGCTCTCATTTTACAAAAAACGCATGGTGCAATTACCTTTATGTGGTATCAGGAGAGAAGGAATAGCCTGTATAGCAAGAAGACACAGAAAAGTGGAAGGACTTACAAAGGACATTGCTGAATCCTGAAACCCAGGTTGTGTTCGTTATCAGCTCATCAGGACACTCTTGAGACACACATCCTCAAATGGGGCACATTATTAACGCTGTTGGGAACAATGAAATTCAGAGCTCTAACTCATCCTGATTTAAAAATACTTTGCAAGGTTTTGGGGAGGTTGTGTCTTTCTTTTTGTTTTGATTTGAAGGAAGAGATCGATGAAGTTATGAATGAAGAGTTGCAAGGCTTACCTCGATCAAGTAATATTGAGTGGTTACGTGACCTGATATTCTTAGCTGATGTTTTCAGTTCTCTCAGCAATGACAGCTCAAAAGTCCCAGAAAATTCACATCTCCTCTGCTTGACTGTGTGAATTCATCTGAAGGAACATTGAAATGACTGCAAAAGTCTTATTCAGGCATGAATAGAAAAGATGCTAAACTCTCTCTCTGCGCCTTTGTGGATAGAATGTGGATCACTTTATCCAAAGATACTTCTTGCAAACTAATTTTGCCATCCAGGCCTTAATTGTGTCCACTGTATGACACTGTCTGAATGAGATTGTGAGAACCCTCTATTTCAGCATCAATTATCCACCTGCTTGCTTTCCAAAGAAAATTCCAGCATACCTATCATTACCCTCAAATAAATTAAATTAAGATTATTCATCCAGGCTGCAAACTTGATAGACTAACAAAATATATCAGATTTGGAAATTTTACCTAGAGGAACAAAGTTATTTTTATTTTATGTCTAAAGAAATCCTTCTCCACCCAATTCCTAAACCTGCCCCGACCAAAGTCAGTGGGAGTTTTTCCTTGTCATTTAAAAAGCTTTCACTACTCTTTTATTCCATAGGCCTTCCCTGTAGGCATAAGCAGGTTAATTACTTCTTGAGTAGTATCTGCTTTGCATTATTATTAATTATTTAGCAATTAATTATGAGGCATTGCCTCTCAGGGATGCGTGTGAGATATAATAGGCATCAATAAGGATAGACTCTGCCCCAAGGAATTTCCAGTCTTTTCTTTTTATTTGTATGACCAACATGATGTAGCTCAATTTATACAGTAGGTTGATCAAAAATTTGGAGAAAATAGCAATCTGTCTTAAGACTGAGGGACCAGAGGTTTACACAATGGTTAATGTATGCGCTTTTTACATCTAGGTGACACGTTCACACCCCAGAGATGGGGAGCAACTACAAATACTCAACCTCCAGTCATTGTTCTCTGAGAAGTACGTGCCTGGCACGTATGTTCACAAAATACATCTCCCCAGCTGGCTGTTCTAAAGGGAATGCCCAGTTGGCACAACTGGAATTGAATATGGAGGCCAACACCCATAACTCTCTGGACTGAGACTGAAAGATGCTAATGGGGAAAATTGCTGCCCCTCTTATATTTCTGCTGCAGTTCTGGATGTGAGTTCTGACTGCTGAAAGGCTGTTAAAAATATATCTTATTCTGAGGAAATATAACAGAAATAGCTTCCAGCTATTCTTCAGCTCCTGCCAGTCTGCACTGCAGTCACACGGGGAGCTTCTGAGCAGGGGCTCTGCTCCACCACCTACTAATGTCGCTCTGGTCCCTGCACCCTGATAAATGCAGAGGGAAAGCAGTGTTCCCAACTATCAGGCTGCACCCTGAATTACAAAGAAGAGGCATCGAGTGGGCTGTTCCTCTGTCTCTGAAACCGGTAGTGAGGAGAGGGGAATTCAGATGTATCAGAGCAAGACAGTATGCAGCAGACTGTCAGACTTGACACCAGCTAGGGATTTCACTGTTTAAATCCTAACTTCAGATTCAGTTTGTGCAGCAACAGGCTGAAAATGAAGCAGCAGGCAGATTTTTTTTCCCATACTTCCAAAGTCCAGGTACCCAGCTGTTACACCCACTTGCTGGTCTTCTCTATTTTTTCCCTCTGAGCCGCAGACAAGTAATTGACAACAGCATCACAGCTTAAAAGCTTCTGTGTAAAAACAAATCTGCTCTTCTGCACATTTAGGAATTCACCAAATCAAAGTGACACCGTCGTGAGTCTGGTGCCCTTTCAGAGGGTCTAGCCATGCTACTCCCAGGTTCAGCTCCTCTGTGAAACAGAGTCTTTTCCTTGGCATCATGATGTATGTAAAGCAGCAAGCAGCCTCCTGTGCACACGCGAGGCTGCCCTACTTTCTGCAAACGACTGCCCCTCAACCATCTTCAGCAGACAGTCTGATTACATTTCTCATACTGCAACACAGCTGTTCATAACTTGTCATCTGCACCAACAACACTGGCCAAGTATTCCTGCTGTATAATAGCTTTTTATTGCTTTCCCTTATATCCCTGGAAATCACATAAACATTGTATGAGGCAGAGGGGGATACATTTAGAACCACCTCTGCCAAATGCCACAGCAATGTTTTAATGAGTGTTGTCTTCCTCCAAGCTCCCATTTGCCAGAGCTCCTTTTGCTCTGCAGATACATGAGAGATGCTATTGACACAGCATTGCTGTGCACACTTTTGAATTTGGTGGATCCTGTTCTCCTGGTTGGCAATTCATGGCAAAAGACAAGTTATTTTGTGATGACTTGTTGCCTTTAATTCTAAAATCAGTAATGCTGAGTACAAGGAGATTGGTAGGAAACCAAAAGAATCTGGAAAACCATCAAGAGAAAAAACAGATGCCTGTCTTTATAAGGGGTAGGGACTGATTAGTCATTGTCCCTCCCAAGGTAAGAAGCAGGGGACATTAAGCAAAGCTGGCAGGTGGCAGGTTCAAAACAAACATGAGGGAATAGTTTTCACCAAGGCCCTAACAACGCTGTGGAATTCCTTGGCATGGGATACTATGGAAGCTAATTTTTACATGGCCCGAAAAGGACTGGATGGCTACATAGAAGAAAAATCTGTTGAGGATTATTAAATACAAAGACAATACATCTGACCTAGGAAACGTCTGACCTGTAATTCCTTGGAGCCTGGGGTTGATTCCCTGTACTTTTTCACTGTTCACTCACCATTTCCACATTGTCCTCTGTTGGCCACTATCAGGAATAGGATACCAGAGTAGATGCATCTTTCTTTTAATCCTGCAAGGCAATAGTTTTTGTTCTTAATGTGAATAAATCCACTGAACATTTAAAAAAAAAATGCTTAACTCTTACCTCACCTAACTCTATGGTGTTTACAACGATGATACGATCCAATGTGCATTTCTTTTTACAAAGTACAGCCACCAAGAAATAAAGTGCAGTTGCTGAGGCTGGCTCTGAAGCCATTTGCCCAACTCCTGGCAGATCACAATGCCAGCAGCGTGATTATGTCAATAACCAGGGACTGATTTTCTCAATTCTAAGAAGAGTTTGCTTTGCAATTCTGCTCTGAGAAAGTGATACCTGTGGAAATGCAAGAAGCTCGCCCACAAACATCTGCAATGCAACTACATCAAACCTTTCCCAGAAAACCCCTTGGGATTGAAAGGCTTCAGAGCAATATGCCAGAGAGCCACTTGGGCACAGCCATCAAAGACATTTTGATAATGTTTTATATAGTTCAGAAGGATTCTGCAAAATGTGTTGCTGCACATTTTCTTTTATTGGCAGGCCAAGCTGGAATGGAGGAAGCCAGGATCTGTTCCACTTCACTCTTCTTCAGTAGCTTTACCACCACTGAAAACTGAAGGCTTATTTCTCCAGCCAGGATGAGACAAGAGTATGTATTGTCACCCAGCACACTAATAATTAAGTCTTTGTGTATCCTACCACCTATCCTTTTTGAGCAAGCCAAAACCCACAGCTTCACTGCAAATTTTTAGACTTATTTCCTAAGGTAACTAGGTCTGCTGCTAAGCTGCCTGATAATATGACTGTGTTTCTGTATTAACCAGTCCCTTCCACTTCTGAAGTCATTGCCCAGTTGACAAGGTGGGAATGATTTAAAAAATCTGAGGGGAAAATAGCAGTGCCAATACAGCACTTACCGGACAACCAAGTTCAATCTCTAGACAGGTCCTTAAGAAACCACATCTTATTGCTTCTGCTGTTTATGGACATACTTTCTATAACTTGGAGATTGTGTATTTCACCACCTACAATCCAAATGAAAAAGATCCCACCAGGCCTTGACTAATATTCCCCGCTGATTGTATGATGAAATGAGTAAGTGGCAACAAGGCTAGATCAGGGAATAAGCAGAGACTAGGGTTCTCATTGCTGTACAGTAGGCAGAAAATGATTGTGCTCTGAAAAGCGTAATAACATCTTAAGTGAAACACTGGAGGACATCTAATAAGAAAGAAATCTGACAGAGTGGGAGGGAATGAAGAAGTTAATTTAACCAGAGCAGAGTAGGACAATTAGGGTAAGGTAATTAACAATAACTCTACCAACTATATTGAAAGCCCAGAGTAGTCTGTGCTGAACAAGAGGGTTGCTGAGACATGCAAATGTTATATATGACCTGGTCTGCTTGTGAACAGTTTATCTGGAGCATGACATGTGCTATTCACCCCAGGAAACAGATCTGTCAATCAGGGCTGAAAGAATGGAAAAAAATATTTTATAAGTCAGCAAACTGAGTCTTTTGAAAAGGTGTTTTAGTTGGAGGAGAGCAGAAGACTTCAGGTGCAGGTGAACATATTTGTGAATAATCTATAAGTCTTAAAGCTCAGACAAGCTTAGAAGTGGCATCATGAAGCCATTGTGAAGTCTTCTCAAACGAAAATACATATCTGTATTCCCTAGTTCCGCGTGTTTCTCAACCTTTCAATTGACAAATATTTTCTCCTAACCCCCTGTCACATTTGTATTTGCACTCCTTTCCTGATTTCAGTGTTTAGTCCACATCCCCTATCTGCTTCATGAAAAACTTCATTTCTATGGTCCCTGGAAGTGCTTCTTTTATGATGAAGTCAGGCCCTTTGCACAGAAGATGGTGTGTGGCTGCACAGTCCCAAGTTTGACTAGTTGGCATAAAGTCATTTGTAAAAGGACAATAACAAGCATGATGAATTCTAATGCTCTGTGTGTCATGGTGCTTAGATGGCTCATAGATAACTACATCACCAATATTTCACAAAGCTGCAGCAACTCAACTCTCTTAAAAAAAACAACTTACAAAACCAACACTTTATCATAATATTTGTGGACAAGTACTAAAAAAAATCAATGGTTGAGGATCTACATCTATCATAGCTTGCAGAAAACCCTCTGCTAATATTGGGTTGAAGGAACCTGCTCTAATTGTCTGGCTTCTTATGTCAGCTCATATTCACCTGACACCACTCACTGACATTAAAATAGATTTTCAGCCCCTTGCTTCATGCATCATAGGCAGCACAGAAAATAAATCATCTCTTTTAGAGATAGTGTTCATGACAATGAAGCTGGTGCCACAGAGAAGTTCCCTCATTAGTTGTCTCCCTTGCACCTACGGCATTTCAGGTCCTTCATGGATCATCAAGATCCCAGAATGTCTAAGGCACCCTGGGAGGTTGGGAAGGTCCTGATGACACATCCCGATATCCTGATATTCATTTATTCCCTTCTAGCACGGGAAAATAGCGTGTCCTACAAAGTTTTAAGGTATTGAACTGTGCTGCAACCTTGCCAATGGATGTAAGTCAACCTCAGCACATGAAATTCCCCAAGCATGACAGAAAACCAAGGGTTAAACAAGAACTTACTATATAAACATTATTATAACTAAAACTTAATAGCAACTAAATAATAATAATAATATAGTAATCACAATAAGTATATATGACAATCAATGATAATCTTATAATGAAGACTGCTCAGTGGTCCTTTAGCAGGCACCACTCACTGCAATTAAGTGCAATGGCCAGTGAAAAGGGAAGGCCTCCCATAGCTAAGAATTAATCATACCTCAGGCACATAGAGCATCTGATATTTAGTGGGTCCAGTGAATAATTTCTGTCAGTAAAACACAGACCGTAAGTCCAAGTGGAAAGTGAAAGACCTTAGAAGAGGTAGAGAGAGCAGCTTTACCCTGCTGAGATGATGTGTTCACTAGCCCAGATCCTGCTGAAGGTTGTGCGGTAGTTCACCCTCAGACTTTTCACACTAATGAGGGCTGCACTGTGGTAGAGACAGAGTGAGCACAAGAGAAGCCACTCCATGGTAGATCAGACATCCATTTGCCCAAGGCTCCCCCAGTGACTGAAACCAAAGGCCTGGGAAGGCATAAAAATGAATCAAACACAGAGTGATACCACCACAAACGTTTTCTAAGCCTTCAATTACTTGCAGCTCAAGGACTTCTTGAACCTGAAGCAAAGCTTTTGTATGTAATAAATCTCGATGGATTTCTCTTTGGAGAATATGCTTCGTGATCCCTTGAGCCCACAGATGCATCCAGCACCTTCACCCTTCTGTGCCAAGGAGGTCCCACAGTCTGACTCTGTGGCAAGAAGAGCTGCCTCCTTTTGTGGGTTTTTGACATGCTAGCTTATGGCCTCTAGTACAAAGGAAGGAGGGAGAAGCTGTCTGAAACAGTTGCAACTCCCTATCCACACCACTCAGGTTCCAGTAAGCCTCCACCCCAGCTCCTTTCAGTCTCGGAGGCTGAAGCCCCCCAACCAGTTTATTTATAAATTCCTATTGAGGAAGCTAGTTCATATCTTGGATCATCCTTGTCATTTGTCCCTGCTGTGGTTACCAGTCCTCAGTGTTTGGAGTTAGGACACGTGCTCTGGGAAGGAAAATTGAGAGGAAAATGAGCTAGGACACACTCTGGTAAAGGGCTGGTGCACAGTCAGCCAGGGACTAGCTCACACCGAAGGCAAAGAGCAAAACAAAGACCATAGCAAACACAGCCTTCATCCTGTGGGGTGGACATGGTGGAAAAATCCACATCTGAATTTGAAAGAAAGTGCAGGAGACTGATGGAGGAGAATTAAAAGTGCATTAGGACTCTCAAACGTGTCACCACAAGTGCTCCATTGACAAGTGCTGTCATGCTCAGCTCAAATAATGCTTCAGGGAAGCCAGGGCACACTTCTGAGGAAGTGCATGAGAGCCCTGTGAGATCTCTCCGTTTAATACATTACAATGAATAGTTAATGACAGGGCACTTACAATAAATGGCAATACCCACTTCACTGTGAAGCATCCCCTGGCACAGAGGGAATCCATTGTTTCCCTGGCAATCTCACCTGGCTCCTTGCTTTGTTCCTCTCTTGGAGAGAGATACCTACTGCAGAGGGTGCTGCTGAAAGATGACACTCATTTCAATAGTCACGTAACGGCAATTCTTCATAAAATATCTCATTTGCCTATTAAAAGGCAGCAAGGCTCTAACCTCAGGTGGTTTCACCCCCACAATCTGAAAGCTAATTTTAACCTACAAAGGTTTTTATTTTTCCTCCTCTTTCTCGAGGCTCTTTGCTTAATAAGTACCTTTTTTTACAGAAAATGCTTAACATCTTCGCACATACTCTGGGTAAAGACCTTTTGAGCAAAAGACTATTTTAGCAGTGGAATGAGGTGATAATGTACTAGCAGCACCAAAATCTGCTGCCCCCCAAATACAGTTCATCTGGCTAATCTTTCCCTAATAGGTACGCCATTAAACAGAAGGAATTTTTACTATGGCATAGAAAAGGGAGAAAGGATTGAAATTCCCAAACTTTCTCAGCTGATGAGATGCCCACAAACATGAGAAGAGCTAATGATATCTCAGGACATTAAAGTCCCTACCATTTTTTCACCTGTCTTGTGCTGCAGCCCACTGTCCCTGCAGCTCAGCGGTTGGTGAATCACAAGATCGTTCCTTGCCTGCTTTTGCACCAAGCCTTCCAGGTTATTTAAATCACCGTCAGACACATCTTACCTTTGTCTTTGCATATTAAGAGAGCTCACACAAGCTGCTAGCAGGCTGTAGATGCTGGGGTGGGGGTCTATGGTCTAGCTGGCTACAAGCACCTGCTGTTGTGGGGGCCTACAGTCCCCAGCCACCACTGCTGATACGCCTATGTCTGCAACGTAATAGCCCAAAGGTCTGTGGAGTTCATTTGCCAGTAGTTACAGGTGTTTTATTTGATACTCCTCTAGCCACAGGACACTGAATATGTCATTTCCACTCATTCTCCCTTTCTCATCTGAGTGTCGGGAACACCAGGTAGGTAAGGCTTTTGCTCTTTTGGCAGACCTGTCACAAGAGGATAATCTGGCAGCAGCAGGAAAGAGCTGTGAGCAGATTTAGGGATAAAGCCACCATAGGGCAGATCACCACAGGGATCTGCTTTTCCTTCTCTATTTTGCTGCTCAGTGTTAATTACACTTCTGTCATCTTGAATTTTCCTAGTCAGGAAAACTCCTCCACAGCTTCTTCTTGTCCTGTAGCAATAAGTGCCTTAACTAATTCTATATGAGAAGAGCTGAGCTGAGCCCCTGTTCAGCTGGGCCTGGAGTCAGAGAGTTGCCTGGAGTCAATCCTGAATTTGCTGCAGCGAAACTGTGAAGGATGGCACCACAGGGCTTTGTAAGTGTTCCTGAGTTATGTGATGCTCCTTGCCCATGAATTAGAGGATCATAAAGGACACTGCTTCTAAGTACCCAGATGATGACTTGTAGCCTCTCTCACTTAGCAGGCTACGCTCCAGGTATCGGGGGCTCCCATCACTCACTCAGGCAGCCTTCTGCCAGCACACGCAAATTGCCTCAGCCTGGCTGCTGGGTCTTAAATGAAGCTCATCCTCTTTAAGAGAAGTCTGATATCCCTCATCTAAATGTTTGCTTAGGAATGAGAGTGCTCCTGGCTTACTGAGTGCTTCTCTGTCTATAACACATATGCAGATGCACATGCACACACTCCACCTGGCAGCTGGTGTGGGGCAGCAAAAGTGCAAGAGGGCCAACGATGAGCTGAGGGAAGAACAAACTGGCTTTCCTTCCTACCCTAATGGTCACAGCGACCTTACACATTACAGCTTTCCAATATTGCTTGGCAGCACCCTCTGATAGCTCATTTCTGGCTGTCGCTTGTAGAGCCAAACCAAACCCCGTGTCATGGCTCCATCCTTGCTCTGCATTCAAAGGTCAGGACTTACCTACTTCTGGAAGAAGGAAAATGTGAACTTTCAGAGGCAGAGATGCAGTCTTAGCTTTACAGCTCCTCTCACAGGAATCAATATAAAATTATTATTCCAGGTTTGCCAAAAGCAGGGCACAGAGCTGGTTGAGTCAGGGTCACAGCTGCACCACTCATCTGGAAGCAGGGGTGTCGCTGGCATCACCTGCACCTCTGCCTTCCTCCTGCACACCTGTATATTGATTGGAAAGGATTTGCAGTGAATTGGATGGAAATTGCTGGTGTAAATCCCCCTACAGCCTGGTGAGAATAATTCCCTCCCTCTTCCCCTCCTCTGTCACAGCCAGGAATGATATTAAGACTATGGGACCAAGGATTTCCAGATTTCAAACATTAAAGTATTTTAATTGCTCTTCAGGGTAATTCAGCATGGAACATATGAAACATCACAGGCAGAAAAAATAGCTAGTCTGGAAAATGTCTATAATTTTCAGGGATTCATTTTATTGCTGACTGCATCCAAATATTTCTGCCCTTGACTAAGTGCCCCCTGTTCCCCTGCGTCTCTTAGCAGTCCCTGCAGCAACTGAGAAGAATAGTACTAGAAAGAATGAACAGCCAAAGCACGAACATAATATCTCTCAGTTAATGAAGGGGGCTTCTCTGCTCGCTGATTTAGTACTAACACTGCAGGCTTGGGTAGAGCTGGCTGCCTTTATTCACCGAAATGCAACAAGGACACCAAGTTTGGAGGAGAAATGCCACTAATACAACTTACAGCCCCCTGCTCTTAGTTTTCCTCCCTTACAGCTTTCATACCTCTGAGGGAAGCCCCTGCTCAATCTGACAGTTGTTATCCATTATTTATGGAGTGATGCAGACACGTCTAATGCAAAGATTATTATTTTTTTTCCCTAGCACCTTTGGGGCTGCCAGAAGCAGAGGCAACCAGAAATTAACTCCCCTCCTGATTTCCCTCCCTCCTCCTACACACTGGGCAGACACAGACACGTACACTGCTCACCTACTGCTTTCTTAAGTGCCAATGTGGAGGTTGCCTTCTCAGTGACTGGGCTCACTCCACTGGGTTAAAATGCCTGTAAACACCAGTCTTTCTAAATGTTTGTGATGCAGACATTTGACATTTATTTTAGACTGACCCCGAGGTTTGGTGCAAATCTTTGTAGCTTGGTAGCTTTCAGCTCCATCCTCCCTGAGACAACAAGGATGACTTTTGACATGGGTTGACACGTGGGCTAATCCTTGTGTAGATAGGTAATTTATACTGTAGCTGGCAGCAGATGGATAAAGCAACGAGAGGGCCAGGAAAGGCTTACCTTGGCTGTTGCACCTCAGGGACATAGGTTGTCTTTTCCACACAAAGATGTACAAATCTGCTAACAATGGCTTGCATCCCAAGAGAAGACAAAGTTTATGTGGTTGCCAGATTACTCCTGCAATCACTCTGATGACATATGTGACAATTAATGATTGAAAGTTTGCATACATTGGGGTGTGCACACACACACACACACACATATGCATGTGCACACTTTTAGGATGTACCCTGAGGAGACTGCCAACCAAAACTGCTTTAGAGGAGCAAAAGAGGACATGCCCAGCTCAGCCTCTTTCAAGTATGAGCCTGCAAGCATTATCAAATACATAGAGGTGTAGGCAGTGCCCTCTAGGTAGCAAAGGGAATTATTTGTGGCATGTTTTCCTTTATCCTAAAATTAGCCCTGGGACTAATGATTTTTCTGCAGCACACAAGGCCCTCCCTGTCCTCTCTCCCAGATGATATGGCTTTGAATGCTGGAGAGCTGGGTTTCTCTGATACCCAACTATGTCCCTTACTAACAGACATCCTCTCTCAACCAGATGCATATGAATGGAGAGCTCCAGAAACAGTGGAGAGCTAAAGAGGATGTCCATTCATCCCCATGTGTCGACGCAGGATTAATATATCTGACCTGTCTCTGGCAGACCTTCAAACACTGTGTTTGAGGAATATTATTACATTTCACCTCCCCACGGCAACTTTTTGCCTTTTCTGAAGGAAACATTTACCAGAACCGTTCTTTCTCTGTCAAGTTTCTGAAACTGTTAAACCAATATGACCTGCTCTTCTTTCCCACACCTACCAGGCTTGTACTTCCCTGCATTTCTTATAAGTAAGTGAGTTGTAGTCTGAGCTATTTATTGGATGCCTCTAGCCTTGGAGCCAAGGAGAGAAAGCTCACATCCATATCGGTCCTTTGGGGCAGCTCTCATCACAGTGAAAGCAGAGCCCTCGCCTTCCCCGCTGGCTTCCTGCAGCCATTCATCAGGCAGGGGGAGGCCAGATTACGTTACTCTCTTGTTTATTGCTAACAGGGTTCACATCATTCTCACAATGCTGTGTTTTGGTTTGTACTTTTTTTTGAAAAAAAAAAAGAAATAAGAAGCACAGGCTTCTAAAGGGCATGGGAGACTCGGCTCCAGTCTTAACCCACTTCAAGGCAGGTGATTTCTGCTGTGCAATGGCAATAAGACATCCAAACAAAGAGGAGATGTGGTCTCTGAACTTCAAGGAGAGGAAGACGTGGGGGGTTTGCAGAAACAAAAAAAAATAATCAATGGATTTCTCCACATGCATTTGGCAAGCTCATCATAACAAAAGCAGGCAAACCCCTTCCTCTCTAAGCCAACGTCCATCGTAGTGTGTAGTCTATTGTATAAAATGCATCTAAAATATGACTATATATGCATGCGTGCAAGTATATATGCACATACACACACTCACACATAAGAAATTATATCTTTCATGGCATCTCCTATTAAGTGGTGATACAGAAATCCTTTTGCTACCACCATGTTTCACTTGCTCTTCATCCAGTCAGGTTTGCACCCAGTCAGATGCACAGGGATAAGGTGCCTACTTCTGGATTTTTTTTGTCAGGTAAATTAGGAAATGTTTAACAGAAATGATTGCATCTAGCTACTTGTAAGAGAACACTCACACTGCAAGTTCCCAACCATTTTCCCTTCTTACCTTTGCAATGTCTTTCCTCTTGGAAGAGCTGAATACCAGCAGAATAATACCCTGAAGCTGAAAACAGGAGATTTGGTTTGTGCTCTTCCTTCTGTCACTAATTTCCTGTATAACCTTAGGTGAGCCATTTAACTGACCAGTGGTGCACTTTGCCCACCTCAAAAGAAGCTGCAGTAAGAATATCTGCACTGCCCATTGCTAACGAGTGATGAAATGCATTACTAAGCCTAAAAAAAGGAAGACAAAAATATAAAGAATGTCTGACTGGCCCAGAGCAATGGTCCATGCAGAGGAGTGGCAGTACAAAATGCTCTTAGTGAGAGCTGGTCAGTCTGGTCACTGTCTGTGTCCCATTATTGACATCCTTCCCAGGGTCGACAATCATGGGACTGGAAGGGTTGGAGTGTACATCTCTGCCTATCCAGTTTAGCAACTATTTATAGAATTGGTGTCTATAAACTGCATGCCATATGGAGAGCTGGCAGATCTGCTTTAACAGAATACGTTGCCACAGACCTTAGACATGTTTCAGCTGACATCCTTCTGCTTCATCGTGGTCTATACCTTGCTTTCCTCACATGCATTGCACCATGTAGAGGTGTGGGCAGGAAAAAAAAACCTTGGCTGTGTTGAGGATAAGAGGAAATCTCAAAAAGGGTCGTGGGTTTAAGAAACCAAATAAGCAGTAATTAAAAATAAGCGGGCAGAAATTGTACGTTCCCTTACTCTATCTGGGTATGTGGTGGTGGATTTAGTATGCCAATATTGACATTTTAATTAATCACTGCTTCTAAAATGCTTGTGGGTGAAAGCCTAACACAGTCAAAATTATTATTATTAATAATAATATTCTAGCAGCATTTCACTTTTTATTATTACATTATCATGCATTAATATTATATAAGATTATTAATAAAAACAATAGTCTGTCCCTTGATATGGGGAGGGGCATCTTTATCTCTTTCCAGAATAAAAAGAACAGTACTACTTATTAAAGGCTTTCCCCATATTTTAGGCAATTACCACTTTTTAATTTTATCATTGAAATTAACCACAGAGTGACAGGCCACAACTGTCATAATTAACAACAACAATAGAAAAAGAAATCCAACGCACTCCAGTAAATAGAAGCAGTCCCCTCCTACCCCCCTCAAAGGCTGCAAAATACATAGGGGACCCTGTTGTCATAGTAACTGACATTACAGCTTGCTTTCGATAATTAATGGAGGGCTTTGCTATTACAGTATTCTTGAAATTTCACTTTCCCCTGTGCTGCACTGCAGAATGCAGTATCATTTCCCCATTCATAAATATTTCATTACCACAGTCTGCTGTGTTTCATCATCACTGATAACGCCCAGCCTAATCCACCCATTGCTGAATTCACGTAGCCCCGCCGGTAAAGCAACTTTCATTTCCTCCTTCCACTTCTGCAGCCTTCATTTTTCTTGTTCAGTCCTATCCTGCTGCAAAACTGTCATCACAGGCTAAGTGCCCAGACCTTTATATTTCGAAAAAATAAATGGGAGGAGTAAAATCTCTGCCTGAGTAAAGGAGATACAGACACACGTACGCACGGTGTTTGTAGCACAGGTGTAATTTGTGTGTATTGCCGAACAGAGATACTTAGATCAGGGATGGAGAGGAGAATTGCAATATGTTACTGTGGAAGGAAACTCAGAATCTGATTCAGCAAAATACAGGAGCACCTCTAGATACATGCATTGTCCCCCCGATGACGCTGTAAGCGACAGAAGAGACGGTCTCATCCGGAGGACCAGTTGCAGCATAATATGTTTTGCAAATAATGCACTAGTAGAGAACACCCAAAGCCAACGGGGCAAACTGCTGCAGTTACACAGATGGCAAGGAGAGAAGAAATAGTTTATTTTTTTTCCTTAGTATAAAAATTCTCAACCAAATTAAATTCGATGTGCTTACATAGATAGTTTCCAATATTCACGCACAGAGCATTTGAATTTTTTTGTTGAGTTTCGCTTGACTTATTTTTCTTCTTCTTTTTTTTTTTAATACTTTCCCCTTTTACATTGCTATCGCTTTGAAACAACCCAGTAGCTAAAGACCAAGAGACTTTGAAGAGTTAGTGCTGATCTCCCTAATGCCAATTGCAAGGTTTCTCTCCTGTAACTCTGTGATAGACTTGCCTTAGGCTGACTTTACAGAGGAGGAGACTAGGGAAGCCAAAGGGAAAGGAAATGCCACATGTAGCGTCTTAGACAGAATGCTGCATAGAATCTGGCCTGTTTTGTAATAGGTATTACAGTTATGATGCAGTTTTCCTCTGGGAGGGGTTAAATCCTGGATAAGGAATCATGGCACAAATGAGCATTAATGGAGACTACTGCATGCATCTCTTGACAGGCACTATATAAATGTACAAGGAAAATTTGTTTCATCTATTCTGAATGTAGCAGAAATAGCTAAGTAAAAAATTGCACAGTCCATGCAATAAATAGCAGTTATTTGCCTATGCCATGCAATCTGCAAGACCTGCTAGGATGTCATTCATGTTGACACATTTAAAGAGAGAAGCTCTGCAAATTCATTTTCTTCCAAGGATCATAAAAAATCCTACATTTCTTTTACACATTTTCAATTCAGGCTCAGTAGCTTCATGCAGCAAGAAGGGAACACTGGAAGGAGATTAAGGGAATCTTGGGAATCTTTGGCAAATAAAATAAAATAAAATAAAATAAAATAAAATAAAATAAAATAAAATAAAATAAAATAAAATAGCTAATGCAAATTCCTTTTCTTGCCAGGAACCATAATAGTCTTCTCTTGTATACTACAAGTTCCTGACCATCAGCCAGGAATGAATATACAGACTAGAGGAATCCACAACAATCCAGAGATTTTTTTGTCTCTGCATGGAACATGACTATGATGAACAAAATTCATTTTTCAATCAGCTGGTAGAGTCTCTCACCCAAGAGTTTTGGGACAGAGAGTCTCATGGAGCCAAACAAACGCCAGTCAAAGCCAAGAGGGCTCAGGTCAATATCCAGAAAGGAAGTTTACAGTATCAGTTGAACACAAAACAAAGACCCAAACTACTTATGCGAATCTTCAAGCCTATGTAATAAGCCCATCCGTGGAAATGTAGAGTCCAAGCACACTTAGCATGGACCAAAGCTTTTCCTGGTGTAATCCTAGTAGACTATGCTGACCTTACTTGAGCACACAGTGGCCTCCTCTCTCTAGAGACATCAAAAGTTCAGACCTTCTGAGCAATTAGTGTGGAGGAATGGCACAAGCTTAAACCCCGTTGGCAGCCTGCTATGTAAAATTGCTGTGCAGCCTGTACAACCAAAAGGCATTGATGAGTCTTATGGCATCTCACTCCCAAGCAAAAGTGGCCAGCAAGTTATTTTCAGTCATGCACCTTGCAGGTTGAACAGAGGGGTGAGTTCTCCAGCTTGCAAAGCATTTCAGGAGTGAAACATGCAACAGAGCTGCAGCCAGATTCCTTGGTATTCCCAAATGCAAAAGGGCATGGGCTAAAAGCCATTCCTGTGAGGAAAAGAAAGCCCTGATTCTCCACACAACCTTCCTGCTGCCTAATGTTGCATTATTGCTGTATAAATACTTGTGTTCAGCCTTCATTCATCCAAAAGCTGTCCGCATATAGCTCTTCAACCCAGAAGTTCACAGGGACTTTTTTCTTTGTTCTGTTCGGGTTTAGAAAAGGAAGAATGTAAGCAGATGAGTTTTGTGCAATATATCCACCTGATCTGAAGAGAAATTACTTTTGACAATAAAGGCTATGATGTCTTTTCCTATTTCGGACAGAAAGATGCGCTTGAGTGCGTGGGTGTAAGAGAGAAAGCAAGACAGTAAGTGCATGAGTGGGCTTACATGTAATTGTCATTTTATCTTGTATTTCTTTTAAGTTTCCCTATGCTTTCTGTAGTTTATAAAGAGATTTCCTAGACCCCTGTCTTCTGCCTCCCATCTTCATAAGTTCAGTCATACTTTCACCACCAACTACAGTGAAAATTTTTCATTGTTGTTTCCTTTGTAAGAGTCTGTGTCCCCCATCCTGCCACTGTGTCCATTTGTGTGATGCTTCATCAGCAGGAAAGTTCGCACATTCAGGTTGGAATGCCTAGCACAAAAGGCCAGTGACTAAAAGTTACCCATGCATCATTCTCCCTGAGAGGAGCAACGGAGTTACCTGGACCCTTTAGGCAGCAATTCATCATGTTCAGCTGGTCCTGGCATGAAGTTCCCTTGGTTAATGCTGTACGTTTCAACAGGCCTTTGGCAGTCAAGGAACCACTGTTTCCAACCCTTCCTTGGTGTGGAGGCACCTGATTTTGGCATTGCACAGCCAAGTTGGCTGCCAACCCCAGGCTGTTTGTAAGGTCCTAGCTAAAGATGATAGAAGTTTTAATGCACAGCACGCTACAGATATCAGAGTATTGCCCCCTTTCCCTTTCAAATCTTCCTCAGACAAACACGGACAACGCGAATGGGCCCCTCTAGGGTGGTAACAGCTCTTCCTAGTCCTCTCCTCAAGGATTTCCTCTCATTGTACCAGGTCCTCTTTGAAAAACCCACCGTGACGGTTTGCGACCAGGAGTCCCCAGTACATAGCAATGCTGGAGCCTGCTGAGAGGTGCAGACTAAAAGCCTCTCACTGTCTAAGGAGCGTGAACCATGAGGGCATCCCTCCCTGCTCTCTGCTCAAGGTTCTGAGGGTGACTGGTTCCCTTGGGGCTAGCTGAAGGAAAAGTCCTTATACTAGAAAAGCAACTGACGCAGGGGCTAAAGGAGCACCTGGCAGCTGCATGTATGAAATGATGGGTAGAAAGTACGCCAGCAGATGGTATTGATCCGCTCTCGACACCAAGTCCTTGTAGAAGGGCTTCAGAGACGCAGATTCCCCTCTCGCCCACCCTATCAACAGAAAAGCTAAGGGAAAGTTACCCTGCAGTTCTCTCACCCTCAAGAGTTTCCATTTTTTGGCCTGTATTTGCTCATTGGAGGTGAGCTAGAGAAGAGGATTCAAGGAGAGGAAATCCCAGAGCTCAGCAATGTGTCCTGCAAGCCCAGGCCCAGAAAAAACAGAGATCTTTCAAAGTGCAGCCTTGATGCTGTAACTTATCCTTAACAGAATATCTTACTTTCCTGTTTCCTTGCAGAGCTAAGCTATTCTGTTGCCATGGTGACTGGCTGAAGTTCAGGGACCATTTCTGAGTAGCCCTTCTCACCGTACTGCACCAGATACTGTAGATGGTCTCTGTATGACTGCGATGTAAATGATGTAAATGCAACCACTATCTCGTTAAATATTCAAACTAACAAAGTCAGCTCATGCATTGTGTTACCTCTGGAGGTCTCAAAATATGTGGCAAAGGAAAACTGGCATCAGGATTCCCATTTTACAGCTGAGGGCAAGTGGCTTCTTCATGGTCTGACTGGTCAGTGTCACTGCAGCAAATAAAACGCAGAGCCCCTCCACTCCCTTTTCAGTCAATCACATCACATCTCATGGTACTTAGACCTCATTGACTAGTCAAGATTTGCCCTGTGTCTGGAATTTGGAATCACCTCCGTACTTTTACCTAATATGAATTTATTATTTCAGTAGGAAACAATGATCTGTGAACCACCAATGCTGTGGGTTTGCTGCTAGATCCCAGATGAAGTCCCTTCCCATCCTTTTCCAGCCTCCTCATACCAGGAGCGACCAAGCAAACAGAGAGGAGGGATGTATAGCCTCTTGCCAGAGGCCATCCTTCTCCCAAAATGTGGCAGTATACCCAGACTGAATGTTGTAGCAGATAACAGCAGCTGATGAACAACTCACAGATTCAATGATTTTATATCAATGCTATTAAGAAAGGTAGCATTGCTAAGACATCTATATGAAAAAGGAATATAAGTCCCATTCACAACAAAATGAAGTCCAGAAACGTGTCCTAGTGAAAGTTGATTACTAATCTACAGTCTTATTCCCAGCACAAGTTGAAAGTTTTTAGACAGAGAAATTGTCCATAAGATGGTCTGAAAAAAAAATTGAGCCATTTTAGAGAAACCTTGCAATGTTGGCAGCTGACATGGTGCAAGTTGTTGGTGCAACCATTTCGTCAGATGTCACAACACTAAGAACCTGTAAGTCCTCATAACCCCAGATCATGAAAGTTTACAGTGATTTTCAAGTTGACTTCTCACCAGCACACAAAGAAGTAGCAATTCCTCTAATGTCTCTGAATGTCTCATCAATCTGGAGACAAAAAAATAAAAAAAGGACTATCACATCAGTTGTTTTAAATAAATATTTTTTGGGCTCTGATATTTTGGAAGCATGAAAATGGCAAGATTTTGTCTCAGGCTTGAATGACTATTTTGTTTTGTTGAAATGTTAAAATTTCTGGTGGATAAAGTGACAGCTCTAACTCCAACCAATCCCTATGAATAATAAAAGCATTCAAAGCAAAATCTTGACAGATTTATGCATGACTAGATAACAGTCACATTAACTAAATCTGTAGTGACTATTGAACAAAAATCTTGAATATTGCATAAATCTGTCTAGTGATTTGTGACAAATAGAGGTAGTCAAACTAGTCACTACCTCAGCTATTCAGTAGTCAATAGCATTTTATACAGGAACATTTGCCACCTTCATTAACAAATGAATTGTGTATGATTAACTGTGAAGCAAACAAATTTTACGTTAAACATGGTGTTGCAAATAGCGTAAATGAGAACAAACAATTTTTAATGTCATGTGAGTCAGTGCTATGGTGAGCATGTGGCTCCAGAAGGATGACATGTTCAGCCTGCACGTTCTCACACAGCTCATTTCCTTCCTCTTTCAACTGATACCACTCCTCAGGGCTGTCATCTAAGAAAGTCTAATTTCAAAGGCTGTACAATAATGCAGAACATCTGTATTCTGGCCACTTTCTAACTCTTTCTCTTAAATTTGTGACTACTTATTTAAAAAAACAAAGAAACACAAACAGAGTTGTTCTCCACAGGAATGATAACCAACACAGTTCACTTTAAAATTACAAAAGCAGCTTTTCCAAATTGCCTTTTCTGGTTCCATACACAGACCTTACTATTTCACATTTTCAAACTTTTCCAATAGGGCTTGCTTGGTGTCTTTGCTAAACGAAATGAAAGACCCTTTGTCCTCCAGGAATTCAGAGCCTGGAACTCAAGACAAACACAAAGGAGATAAAAAACACATAAAAAGGCAGCTTTTGCCTATAGCAGCCACATTCAGGCAACAGGCTCAAAACAAGATATTACAACATGAACCAAACATCTAGAGTCAACAGCCTGGAAAATGCAGCATCTGCAAGAAACCCTTCTTGAAAAGCCCCCAAGAAGTAACACCATGAGAGTGACAAAGGCCAAGGGAAGCAGTGATATCACGATCAGCAAGAGTGGCCCCATGCCCATTCTTTACACCAGTCCAATGTGGCTCAGCTCAGGATCATGTGAGTCCAGCAGATTTCTCCCTTCCTACCCAAAAGCAATCAAGGAAGCCAGGACAATATTGCCAGACCCTGCTACATTACAAGGAAAGACATGGCAAAAGGCAGTTGTGAAATAAATTCTTGCCTAGATAATTCATCAGTTAATGAAATTCTGGCAATCCAAACTTATTCCTTTATAGGTTCAATTACATGAAGTTATTCTTTATACCCCATCTTATACTGCTGCTGTGTGTTGCTGTTTTCCATTAAAATAAGTTGCTTCAGTCCAGTGGTTGCTACATTTCAGTGTGAGCTGCAGCAATTCTGCCATTACATGGATGCACACGTGCACACCCCCAATCTGAAACGTGCTCTTGGATCCTTCTGGACTACCAGGGCTCTATAAAAATAAGTGTAACAATTTGCATTTTCCCATTCGCAATGCCATTTTCAAATAGCACCATTGGCCTAAAGAACTCTCAATCTGGCACTTTCCATGACTGTTAAATAAACCTACAGTTTTTTATTAGTTATATTGTTACTTTTTTCATTCAGCTTTAACACCCTGCTACCCTCAGAGCTTTAAAACAGTCAAATCTCATTACAGAGAATATCATATTATAGGAGCTAGAAATGGAGAGAACCTATTAGGTCACCAGTTCAAACCCTGCCAACTAATGCTTACGCTGTGGAGCAATGCTTTGTTCAGTCTGGCTTTAAAAAGGACCAAGCAGTTGGGCTCCTATCCTTTCCTGTGGGAGACTGTTCCACAGCAAACTATATCTCACTGTCAGAAAATTTTATCTTACATTCAGCCTGACTGTCTCACTATTAGCCCTTGTTACATCCCTGCATGTCAGGCTAAAAATTCCTCTCTCACGCACAGGAGAGTGGGAGGGTGTTCGTATTCATCAGAGTGCTGCATGTCTCACAAACCACACATTTGTTAGTCATTCCTGAGCTAAGCTCTGCATCGTTTTTAATTTGAACTCATCTACCTGTACTTCCACATCTCCTGATGAGCTTTGTCACCCTCATCCAAAAGTTCTCCAGATTTGTCAGTACATCTCTGGTTATTGAGGGCCTGGTGTTGACTGTACCAGTTATTTTGGGATCTGGGACACCAGGCAAAGCTAGCTGCCAGGTTCAAACCAAACCAAAGCACACTTTCTTTCTAACAGAGCTTAGTTAAACTGAGCTCCTTGCCACAGAATGTGAATAACAGAAGTTTGCACAAGTACAAAGGGCAACTGAATAAGTAAATGGAAGAAAAATAATATATTGAGAGGTCTTACATAGATGATCTTGTATTTAAGTGCCTGGACTACCAAGCTATGCTCAATCATATTAAAACAAGAAGAACAAAATGCTATTAGATAACTTGAATAACGCTTCCAAGTATGCTTACTCACCTTTCACAAGAGAAATATGTTCCAGTTCACCACCACGTAAGTCTTAGCACCCACGGCACCCTAGAAAGATGTGTCTGAGTTAAGTTACCCCAATGCAAGCATTAGTGATGTGCTGGTCTCAGTGCAGGGAAGGACCAAAAGTAAGAGAAACACTGTCATGTCTGGAGTGATGGTCTTACATGGCTTAGACTTAATGATTAAGGACTTTATTTACCTCATTACAGCAGATCCAAGGTACCCAAGAACTGATGATTTGGAATGTTATATCTTCTGTCAGACCAGGCATGCTAAAGCCCCAGGAAGAAATTCTGTAGCTCCTGACATAGCTTCAGTACATGCACTAAACTGAGGTCCTTGCAGAGACACAGAGGACCAATGTCCTGTGAACAAGCTGCCAGTTGCCCCTTCAGCCTCACAGGAAATGTGCTTTGAAAAGGAGAGAGGTTTGGAGTGAAGTGGGGAAAACTAAATACCCGATGAACCTCCTCACCTACCAGATACCTTCCTTTATCCTTCGTATCTCTGTCACTGTTACTGTTACACTTCTGGTTTGATTTTGTAAATTCAGGTGGAGAAAGCATCCAGTGTAACTTATTAAATGCCACTGCAATGCAGAGAAAGAGAGTAGTGAAGAGGGGCCTAATCCTGACCAGTGTTGCAAGGATCAGGTAAAGCACTAAGGTCTCCTCTTCCCTCATTGCTGTGGATACAAACTGCCTACGGAATGCAAGCAAATCTGTTACTGGATCAGAAGGGACTCCAGAACACGTGGGTTTAGGGCTTAATTTGTGGCACCAGGTAAAACTCCCAGCCTTCAGTTTGTGTGTCTGATAAAATGTGCATGGTTTGATCTTAATTTGAAAAATGTTTCAAGATCCTTAAGACCTTGTGAGAAAGTTCAGTGTTATTGGCACAACTAAGAAGTCTCATATTTATGGTCAAATTTGCCCCTCCTATTTAGGTCTGTCCCTAAGTGAGAGTGTTTCACAATAAGCCTACCACATCCCATTTACAGGGTGTGTTTTTTCGGAGAGCTTTCTGGACAGGGTCCCATACATGGTGCTCTGGCTTTACTTACAAAATAATTCAATGGCCATATAGGAAAGGCCACTGGGATCACCATGGCCTAATGTGGACCTCATGATCTATATGAGGACCGCACAGACGCCTTTAACCTGAGTTTTTCTAAATCAAGAAGACTGCAAGGAGGCTCTTGGCTTGGTTCAACATCAGCCTGGACCGCAGAGGTGGTTTCCAGGTGGAGATGGGCATGCATGATGCCATCTGCATCTACATCAGACAAATCACCTCTTCCCTAGTACATAATTGTTGCTATCTGAATGCAGGGCTGACTGTCTCATGTACTCACCAATGGGAAATTCCAGTACTTTCCTTCCTGTTCATCATGTCTCCATTGAAACATCAGTGCTAGGAGAGGCACCACTGTACCTGGCCAATCTCTCCTCCAGCTGATCTCCTTCATAGCTTAGAGAAAGTGGTAGCAATCAACAGGCCCTGAAAGTTAAAAGCCACTTTCCCATTTGTTACCCTATCCGCTGCAGAGCCTTCTCCTCTTGGCAGGTGACGAGGTTCCTTTCAAGTATGTAACTGATACATCTTCGAGTGCCTCTCCTGAAACACACTGAACCCAAAGCAGGAATTCTTCCTTCCTATCCCAACCACACGTTTTCAGCATTGGCCTTAAAACAGATCTTCCAGTGGTCATGGGCAGCCCACCCACCTGTCTGGGCAGAAATGCACTCACAGATGTACTGGTTCCTGCCTAGCCTGGCAAACCCATGCTCATGCACAAATGCCCTCCAGAAGTCTGTGCTGCTGCTGCAGCAGAACAAATTCTGAGCTGTAGGCTGGGCTGCCTGGGCAAGGTGGCTGAACTGTCCCGACTGCACAAGGACAGTAATGCAGAGGTACTGAATCCCTTGGTGACACATTTCACAGTAGCCCTAAGGATGCTTAACAATTCCAACACTGTAGGCAGTCGAGGAATTCAATCAGCAAAGTATCACAGAAGGTGTTAGGAAATAAGAAGAGAAGGCCCAGCCAACAACTCCAGATGTGTGACCAAATAGAAAAGAAGCCAGAAAACTACCACGTTGTTTTCCAAACATGAATGAAAGAGCCTTCAGTGGCAAAGCTGTCTTCTGTTGGAGCCTCATGGGCAGCACTGATGTGGAAATGTTACCACTGCACAAGCCTGCCCTCTAGCAAAGATCAAAACAGACTTTTATTAATAACTTTTAAGAGGCTAGGATATTCTACTATTATTGTTATTAGGGCAGGACGTTTAAGTAGTTCAAATTTCTTTTATAAAGCTGGCCTTTCTGTTAAGTCACCTTTCTTCTCACAAGGCAGAAAAAGGCCTGCATTGTCACCGGCGGCAGGTGTTGTACAGGAGCCTAAAACAGATGCCAGAAAGCCTTTCAGGCTGAAAGCAAAAAGTCTCAAGTGGGAAAGGGAATTCTCTGCCCAAAATTTGATTGGTATTTGAAGGGAGAGTGCTCAGAAGACTGTTATCTCTCTGACAGCAGGAGGCATCAGAAAGTATTGAATTTTTCTTGGAAAAAGGTGATTTTCTGTGTATTGGAGCAAAGCAGCAGGAGAGAAAAGTCTCTAACCACACAGAGTATGGGGAACAACAACTCTGTGTTTGCAACTGCAGGACAGAAATAAGGCTCACATCACCCACTCCACCTGATTTTATATGTATGCCTGTGTGCAGCACACAAATAACACAATTTGGCAAGGTGCTGAAGATCTCCTCAGCAATGCTGGGTTGCCCTCCTTGTTAAAAAAAAAAGAGGTAACGCTGCAAGACCCAGAACAACAGGAAATCATTTCATTCTTAACCAAATTCAAATTTTTCAGTTTCCAGCAAGCGGAAAGGAATGAAAAGTGATGCTGACTATATGGCACACCAACACAGCAGCTTGTAAACACACACATAGGACTGCTGTTATTGTTTATCAAAAATACATTTATAATCATTTTCTGGAAGTACATGCAGGGGATCGTGCTAGTCATCAGGTTCTTTCTAACATACTGTCTCCCCTGTCTGAATTTTCAGTTAAGATACGCTTGTTTACGCTGATGGCTTTTCATTACCACCCTGTTATTTCTCTGTCTCATCTTCTCAAGGAAGCAGGGGTGTGCGCAATAGTGATGATGCCCATCTTTCCACTGTCAGTGAGCGACTTTTGCTGGCTTTTGAACCCCTTTTGGAATAAATGTATCCACAGCAGCTCAAAGTGAGGGTCTCCAAGGCATGATGTTCTGGCAAACTTTATGGAAAACAACAGCTGTGCTGAGAAGAGAGACCCAAACATTAACGCACGTGCATTGGGGTCAGCAATCTGGTCTGCTTGGCCCCTTGGCCAGACAGCATGGAGGCCCTCTGAGCAAGTTTCTGGCAAGGTACTGGGCCACTTAGCAGGGCACTGTGGTAGGAAGAGGTGAAGAGCTGAGGTTTGGGATCATGGGATAGAGCTTAAATAGCATTTAAGAGGCTGTAGAAGCAAGACAGCATTTCACTGCATGGCCCAAGGCTGCCATGTATTGTGGGCATAGGACAGAGATTTGCAGGCAGTCAGGCTCCACCAGTGTTGATGTGTAAGGCACAGCATGTGCTCAGAGCCTCCAGGACCCAAGCAAGGGCTTCCTTATGAACACTGGGCAGACACCTCTGGAGAGTTGTTTGATGGCCCCATCCCTCCTGAAAGTATCCACCAAGATCCTGAGCACTCAACAAAAAGGGCCTCAGAGTTGCTACATGATGTTAGACTTTCAACTGAGTTAAGTCTCACTATCAGGAAGACACAAACCAACCTACAGACCTACACTTCCTTTCCTACACATTGATTTATTTGATTCCTATACTGAGGTCTGTCAATAAAGATGCTGTGAATGACTATTAGTTTCTCTACCACCAGTAGGTAAAGATTTGGCATGGGCATCAATAACCCCTCAAATTAATCAGCAGTTACTACAATAAGTGATGACCAAAAAGCCTGGCTGTGCATGCTAATTATTTGCTATGTGCCTATGCAAAGGCAGGCAGCCGAACTCACATTTGTGCCTCCCAATAGCATCGTGGGAGGGAGAGTAATTCAGCATTTTGAGCCCAGGACATCAGACCATAACTCCTCCCATCTTGCTTCTCAGCTACCCTGTGGTCTCTCACTAAACCTGCTCCCCTCTCCCAGAACGACACCACTGTCATCACCGTCACCACCGTCACCAAAAGCATTTTTCAAAATGTTTCAGCGACAAAACCTTTGGACAGATGCCTAGTGGGACTTTCAGAGCTTCACAGATATTGTCAAAATCCCACAAGCAGCTATCTGTACCTGCCAGGGTCTAATATTTTTTTAATCCTGACCCTTAGTCTTAACGTGTCTCATGTCTGTAGGTGAAGGTGGTCACGGCCATTCACGAGTACACAGCGATTCCACTGAAAAATGGCTGCACAGGTACCACATGATGAGATGCATCTAATTGATGCTTAGCTGCAGCAAATACCAACACAGCGCTGCTGGCTGTCTCCTACTGTGCTACAAGTGAAGCTGCAGACACTAAAATAAAGAGAACAATCCACTGCCTACTGAAGTGGCAGCTGCTCTAGATGACTGTGGTGCTGCCCAGCAAATTACCGAGCAGGCAGAGGCACAATTCCCTGGACTGTGTGTTAATCACTTGCATCCAGAGGGTGAGCACAGAGAGACCCTGCAGTAATGCAGTGTGGGAGCATGGGCTTTAGGCTCTGGTATAATAAATCTCCCTGCCTACAGCCTGACACAGTTTCTTCCCCAAAATTACACCAAACTTGAATAGCAAGAACTGTAAGAGAACTTAAGCGAAACTGAAGTGAGAAACCTATGTTATGGCAGAAGTGCTTTAGGTAGAGTTTTCCGAGTATAAAAGGCAGTCAAAACCAGACTCTACTTAGTTAACAGCGGGCATCAACAGAATAACAGAGGCCATCTGACAAATGCACAAAAGCATGAACAGTGCCAAACATGCACATGTATCAGATGTTAATGATGATCAAACCTTATAAAACAGATTCTGGAGAAGTCAGTGCCTTCACCCAGCACATGCCTGCACTCTCTGTTGAACTGCAATCATCTCCTCTGAGATACTCAGCTTAAAATTCAGATGTAATTGCAGTAACGTTTAAAAGCAGGTAATGAGTGACAATGACTAATTTCTTGTATCCCCTACAAATTTGTTCAAGGTCCTCACAAGATTGCTTCAGTTCTGGTGACCCTTCAGAGACAATGCTCACATGTAGTAAAATTTGATCAGGATGTGTGTAATCAGTCTACATAGAAAGCAAATCTGTTTTACATAAGAAGTCTTCTCTTAGCAAAACCGCACAGCAGACAATATCTGAAGTGAACTCTGAGCTTCAAAAATACATTTTTTTAAAAAAAAAAGAGCTTGAAAACTATTTCAGAGCTGAAGTACAAACCCATTTTGCCTCCCAGACGGTAACAATTCTGATAGAGATAGTTCAGCAAAATCAACCAGTAGGCCTCAAATACCCAGCTCAATCATTTAATGTGTTTGCACTGAATTCAACAGAACTTCCTTGCCCATAAAACTACTTCTTTGTGCTGGTGGCAAGACACAGAGTGCCTTTTGACTTTGGCTTAACTAGGAAGCACCAGCCAACCTTTAGTCAATTCACAGTGAAGACAAGGTTCTTTAGTTCTACTGAAATATGAAGTCAATGAGATGGACACAATTCTGCTTTTTGGGTTGAGACTCCCCATGCTTACTTTGACGGATCACCAGAAAGTCCTGTCTTGGCCACAGGTTTTACCTGGGACAGCTGAAATACAATAGTCTCTGCAGATAAAGCCTACCAAAAAACCAAACAGCCCACAACTTTTTTTTTTCTCATATTTAAAAAGAAAATGCTAACCCCTACATGAAATTATTCAAGAGCTGAGATAAATTCATCAGTGCTTGAGAAACTCTGCTTGAGAAACTCAGTACAGCTGCACAGAGTAAGAAGACCATAAATTCAGTGCTGAAGCATGGCCACCAACTTGCAGAAGAGACAAGAGTAACATTCTCAGTGGAAGGTAAGCGACCACCACCAGTGGTTTACTAACCTGATTCGGATTCTCAGCACAAAACTGCTTTGGATTTGTGCAAGTGTTTTATCGTGCCCAGAAATAGCATAGCAGAGGTCACTGAAGTCTCAAAGGGTAAAAACACGGAGCAATTTATTGCTTATCTTGCTCGCAAAAGCTGCAATGGGAGACTGTTGCAGCACCTTTAACGAGATCATCAAAACCACATAAGTCTCACTGTACTGTAAATTTGCTGCCAGTTTACTGGGAAGATCCCAAACTGGGTGTTAAAGCAAAATCTTTAGTCTTCCAAGAATCAGAGCTAGCTTGAAAACCAATGGTAACTAGGAACAAAATCAGCACCCAGAACATTAAACCAGTACACACTGTTCAGTCATAGAAATCCCCAGCCAGTTCTCCTGTGTAGCTTCTTTTGCTACAATTGATTTTTTTCTCTTTTATTAAAGGATGTGGATATAAAGCCCAGCAGCATACAAAAAATAAACACAGGCAGTTGATAAGAACAGGAAGCAAGGCCCTGTGCCTCTCCCTACACTAGTCAGTCAGCACGCACACTGCCTACTCAAATGCTGCTCCGCTTTGTATTTCCACATGGCTTGGTATCACTGTGATATTTAGGAACTTGTACACCTTTGCTAGACTTGTAGCTCATCCAAGATTGAGGGATGTTCATGAGACAAACTGTAGGGTAGCAGAGTTACCTCAGCTATGTTGCTCTTGGTCTTCAAGCTATTTTACCTGCCTTTGTGCTAACTATGTCTTAGAAAAGCCAAATGACAGTTGAGGGTAGCTCTTTCTTTGACTGAGTTGGTTGGTGACTGTACCAAGGGCCTTCCTCAGGTGGGTTTCTATACTCCCACCAAGAATCAGCCCAGATCCTGAGATGCTGGTAAAATCATGTGTCTCTAGTCAGTGGTAAGTCACACCTATTACACTTTCAGATTTCCATGGGCATCCACAAAGGACCATATGGTCTGAGAGTCTACAACTGCCCATAGCAAATTTCCCCAGTAAAATAAAGGTCAGGCTTTGAAGTCAAAGTCGTATTTTTCAAAGGACAGCAGCATAAAAATGCAAATTTGATGTCTTTTGATCTGAGGTTTGCTTTGCTAATAGTGGTGAATCTTCGCCAGAACAATAGGTCTTTAGAGCAGATTCATCCTGGAATACATATGACAAAGGCTTACCTAATCTAAACATACCCAAGAATTCATACTATGCTTACAGCCAGCCCATCTGAACTTATAGGTCTTAAAGTCCTTCATTTAATTGAACTGCGCTTGCTCCTGAACAAGCTGTGTTTTGGAGATTTTTTTTAAATCTTAATGGCTTGCATTTTTGACTGAAAGTTGCTGCTATGAAAACACCTAGAAGATGATCCCATGGTGTCAGGTCAATGTCAGGGAAAGCTTTGTACTTCCCCTTCGTCCAGTTAGCCCATGAGGTTAATCTTCTATGTTTCAAAGAATAACATTACTCCACCAAGACCTGGCTGTTGCAGGTAGTCCCTTCTCACCAGAGTGCAGACAGTTCACAGCCAGACAGGCCAAACACAGCTGATGATAGTGGCTGAAGACTGGCCGATTCAAGAAAATCCAGGTTTCCTTGCAAAGCTGGATATGTCAGCCTGTGGTTGCAGTGAAGATGGCTCACTGAGTAACTTTCTCCTCCTTGCCTTCCCCAAATTTCTATGTCCCCAAAGCTGGCTGATCAGAATGATAGAAGAACAGAAGGATTTAGGGAGCAGAAAAAGGAAACTTCACTAATCAATATATTAATACGAGAATCTACTCCACCCCAGAGAGCCTCTTGTTTTCCCAAGGGACAGTGCTTTCATACAGTGGGCAGGTTGCAGTATTCCTTCCATATGCAATCAATTAATCTCCACGTAATTTGCTGCTGCATGTGGCAGTATCAATCAAGCTTTGTTTTGGAACAACTACTGTTTAGCACAGTTCAAGGGAGTGCTTCTCTTCTTCAGTGGTCCTCTCTGATAATCCTGAAAAGGTAAACATCAAATGGGCTAGCTATTATTATGGATCTTAGTAGATCATGGATTGAAAATAAGCAAGTAGGTTTTTCTGTTGCTTAAATGGCACCCATTCTTTTTGCCTTGTAGAAAGTCTAGCATACTGTTTACATAATCAAGTTATTTGGATAACACAACAGCAATTTAGATTAGGATTTGTTTACACAGCTAAATATGTTGAGTAATGAAATTAAAATGAGCTCTCTGCTTCTGTCACATCTGCAATAGTAGCTGGCTTCTTATGGTTGAGTACAAGTCTGCTGCACAGATGTTTCTTGATAAGGTATAAATCAGTGTTAGACACTGTTTATTGCAGCATTTTTACTGCCTTCTTTCCTGAAGGAGAGAATGTCGCACAGCAACCAGATGTGACCTGCAAGACTGTATGAAGTACCGTTACAAGCAAAACCAGGTCCCATATTCCATATCAGCATCTACAAGGGCTCATCAAGTATTTATCAGACTATTTGAACACTTTCACAGGTCTTAGGATCATATCACTGCCTGAATGTACTTATTATAACCTGCAATGAAAAAGCCAAGCATCCTGTAAAGCGTCTGGTGCGGAAATAGCAGGAGATGCCATTTCAGTTTGGTTGCCTGCCTTACAGGTTAGATTTCTGAGCAGACACTGCTGCTAGAAAGTAAGATACTATGAGAGAT
This sequence comes from Dromococcyx pavoninus, assembly GCA_033558185.1. Taxonomy (NCBI): domain Eukaryota; kingdom Metazoa; phylum Chordata; class Aves; order Cuculiformes; family Neomorphidae; genus Dromococcyx; species Dromococcyx pavoninus. The sequence continues at coordinate 3,193,484 of JAUMJL010000138.1, read as the reverse complement.
CGAGGAGGCTGCTTCTCAGGGCATTGTAGGGAAGAGTTTCTTTTCTGCCATCCTGCCCCATGTGACATAAATCCTTTGATGGTGACAGGGGAACAAACTTATTTTGCACTGGTGCCTATGTGAGGAGAACTGAGACAAGGGAGATCCTCAGCTGGGGAAAGTGGCACAGCTCGGTGCACCTTGCTAAGTGGCTCTTCTCAGCTCTGTGGGAATAGGAAGATCCAACAGGAAAAACTCACCAAACATCCAGAAATTGAAGACAGCCAAGCCTGGCCTCAGATTCACATTGATTCCTTCTCTGTAGCAGATGAAAGCAATACCCATGGGCACTGAAGGTAAGGGAGCCAAACTTCATAAGATGTACTTCTTCGAAGGTTTCTTGAAGTAAAACCTTCCATTTCTTATTTAAAAAAGAGGGGGGGATGGAAGGCTAAAGGAGTTTTTCTTCTCTGAGCTAATAGGTGTCTCTGATTTGCTTCACTTGTTACACGGGCAGAAGATCCTGTCAACACAAAAGTAATGCCAAGTATTTACAGTTTAATGGAACCCAGGGACCAATTAAAACAGAGAAAACCACCAGGTAGTGTATTTCTTATTGTAACAGGAGGGAAATCTTACATTACTGCTGTTCCCCCATTTCTTAAAATAAAGCACCAGCGCTTTGTCAATGATTTCTCAGTAGTAATGTTTATTATCAGGTAGTTTTACCATTGCCTGTTTATCAATCGCTTTCCATGTCCGGGGTCACAAAAGCCCTCTCTTTACTTGTAAACCCCCATTTCAAAAAGGATAAAAAAAGGAAAAGCAACTGTCATCAGGTCTGTGGATCAACGATGCTACTAGAACCTGCCCTCAACCCCAAGTTCTCGAACTGCTGATTCTTCAATAGCTCGATGGATGCGATGCACTTCATCCTGTGTTAAAGTCCTCTCCGGGTGGCGGTAAATGATACGGTAGCAATGGCTGACCTTCTTTGTCCTACAAAACACAAACCAAAAGAGGACTCATAAATACACGTGCCTACAAATGCAAATAAATGAGGCCAAACACTTACCCTGTGGACCATTTTTTTATTTGCAGTCTAATTTTGTTCCTGTTGCTTGAAAATCACCTTAATGCTAAAATACACAGTCTGGAGAGGTGGGAATGAGCTGAATTTTAATTTTGGTAGAGGGCTTTGCTAAAGTCCACCTTATACTTCAACTTGCATTGCAGTGGGGTACCTTCTTACAGAGCAAACAAGCCCAGGAGGGCTGTGCAAACACCACTGAACTGCTGCTGACACCACAGCTCTGTAATTTTGGTGTCAATGGGGGTAACTTGTGGAGCTCCAGGCACACATCTCCCCTCAGACCAGTGGGGCTGGTGGTTACAGGCATAAGGAAAACACAGCACAACCTCTGCATGCTGGAGAGAAACGTTGCTAGATAACATGGCATGCCTCACAAGCCTTGCCATCCAGGTATCAGCCTGGGGTATGAGGCTGAACACACAGCAGAAAAATAGAGTAAGCCATGTACTTTTCAATTCAGGTGACTATTTTGCATTTGCTGGAAATGAAAAACAAGGACAAAACACATCTGATGTCTCCATTTGTGGAAGAAAGACAGAGAGGCAGGATGAGGGCGGCTGTCACCCCAGAAGCAGAGCATCAAACGGCAGCGCCCAGACACTGGCTGTGCTGCAGCTGAGGTGCAGGGGCAGCCCAACAAGCTCAGGAAGAAACAGGGTGAGACATCACAGCAGGTGCACGTGGCAAAATTTTGTACTCCTTGTTACTATGTAAAAAAAAAGGGAAAAAACCCCAGGAAAAACAACCAGGGAGAGAGAATGATGTGGAAAAATACTTAAGAGTTGCTGAGTTAGGCAAAGATAAGTTAATGGATAAAATAGAAGCAAACCAGTAAGTTGAACAAAAGAGAAAAAAATCTTGCCCCCCATCAACACCAGACCGGAGTACATAGCTCTTGCAAGGAGCATCTTTACAATTGCAGAGCTTGTATTACTGAAATTAAATGGTAGATGTGGCTTCCTTTTTATTTTGGGTTTCAAATGGAGCCCACACAGCTTCTTCTTTCAAAGCCAAACACTCACTTTTCAGTGAAAGAAAGAAAATCTGAGGGGAAAAATAATGGGAAACCAGAGATCAAGAACTAGGCAGAGGATCTCCCAAACTAGCAAAACTTCACATTTAATGTCACGCAAAGACATTCAGAAAGCTTTGGGTCATCTTTCTCCTAAAAACTGTTTCATGTTAGAAACCACATTTATCATGACTATTTGATTAAAGCTAAGGTTATATGTGCTCATACACAAATGTAAGTCTCTCAAGGCACTCATTTCAACTTCAGATTCTATTAGCAAGAGGCACAGGTAGTTTTTATCTCAGAATAGCTATTTGATACCAACTTTGACCCACCCAACATGAGTGGGAAGCTTGCCCTGCTCTCACTGGCAGTTTACAATAGAAAGGTTATTGCAAATTAAAGCATTCCTCTTTTTTTGTGTGTGCTCTGAAGATAAAGCAAGTTAAATCTGCCTAGCATAGGAAAGGGCAAACTGCATTTCATAAAGTGTTAAGCTGACTACAGTTAACTGCTAAAAACCAGCCAAGAACTTTCCCTGGGTGCACGTTAAACATTGTAGAAAAGTGAACTTCAAGAAAAGAGGAGGAGGTGTAACTGTGGAGAAGGTGCTTCTCTGCTCTACCTCTGCAAAGCAATTGAGAGGACAGAGCTAGGAGAAGCAAGTAAATGGAATAACAAAGGTTTGGCCAGATGCTACACTATAAGAGAGAAATTTGAATAAGAGAGACGGATGACTAATTTGTGCTCAACAGAAACAATTTTCAAAACCAGGCTGGCAAATACCATTATAGCTGGTAGTATTTCAGCTTTTAACGGTGCTACAGTAACCCACCTGAACAAAAACATTTGCAAACTGCTTTGGCTAGAAAACTATTTATAAGAGGTACAGTCACAGGCTTGATCATGTATATACTGGGAATATATCCCATAATGGAAAACTCATTACCACCATTTAATGTGATGTAAACACAAGTTTGCTTAACATATGTAAGCTGTCGTGGGGATAACTACAGCACTGTTTCTTCATTGGTCATGGTTAAACTGAAGGTAACGATTTTTCTTGACCCACGTGTTTATGTATTCCCCTCTCTCCATTGTAGGGAGCAGTTCATTCATGAGACAAATTAAATAGGTCAGCATAGGACACAACAGTTGCCTGTGGGTGTTGTGGAAAACTGGCATCTTTAGGAGGCATTTAAATTCAGAAAGAGCAGAGGTCTAGCAGAACTAAAAGTTCTGTTAGCTGCAGTTGAAGTTAAGCATTGGTGCAGGAGAAATAAAACAGGGATTGCATTAAATGTAATTAATCAAATTTTGATCATAGCCAAAAAGAGGTGTAATTACTAGTATGCACGGCTGGCTACACACAGCTCACATGGTTGGTATGTAACACTTTTCTCCCATCTTTTAGCTAGATGTATTTGCATCTCTGTTACTAATTAGAAAGAAGGAATGGAATAGTTCAATGCTATTTCAATAAAAGACACACTGCAAGTTTCAAAACCTTAAGCATTCTTTCCAGAGCAGTATTAGCAACTTTTCAAGGGAGGAGGAGACTTGGCTTGTCCTCACCCTGATACCTACTCCCTGCCCCTCCCCACCAAAAATACTAAGACAATATAATTAATCACTGTCATCAGTTGCAACTGGTAACAATTACTGTAAGCATATAATATGTTCTTGCTGATTCCCTTTCTTGCTTTCATTTTATTCTGCAGAGTCACAGAGTGTTCTCCTACCTTAAAGATGGCTCTGCTAATGCATAATAACCCTCTCCTGCATGGCACACTGCAGCCTGACAACACAGCAGCAGTGGATCTCTATCCTGAGCAAAAGAAAATTTGAGGCCAAAACCTAGAACAGCGGCTTCACCAGCTAAGAACAAAAATTAGAAGCTTAACAGTGAGCCCACTGGGCTTTATTTACCTAAACGGCACCACCAGACAAGCCCACGCGGTTTGCAGTCATGTGGATTCCTCTCCCATTAGGTTTCAGCTGATCTTAGTGTCACAAATCTCCTCTGTACCAGCCTGCAGCTTTCAGGTAATGAAATACAGTGAATAGAGTGAAGCACTGCTCAAAGGGAAGAGGAAGATAGGGATTTATTCTGATGCCGTTGGAAAAAACAAGAAGATGCTCCATGACCAAACACTGGAGTGAAACAATGCCTGGTACACTTTCAGAGGTTATTTGGAGGAAATAGCTTTGCCTTGTGACTCTCAAGAATTGGCACACAGCTGCCTCCATGTGCTAGGGAGCTGCTTACTGCCAGATCAGATTCACTGCGTGGGGCCAACCTGAAGGTCAGTGTATATGTTTCAGCCTCATATCTGAGCACAGCAAGAAAGTAAGGGGCCTCAGTCTCCCACCAGTCTAATAAAAAGAATATGAAAGCAATCTGACGCTGAGACCAGTTAGAATGAAAGGTTACGTTAGGCAGCACAAATTAATACCTGTGTGTTAGCCTTCCCTGCATGGAATTCCACTGAAGGATATTTTAAATACAGCTTGGGTAGAAAGCTGATCCCAGAAGCTAGCAACACCAAAACAGGATTCCCATCATACCTGAATTATATCAATACTGAGGAATCCATTCCACGTGGATTTAAGCTTGGGTGTGACTTTGTTTAAGACGAACTTTGTACTCTCAGTTCACGCTGGGTCTCCTCAGTTTTTAGAGGCTCACTGCTCCATCCAGTGAGTCAATTCAAAATCTGCTGTAAATCCAGGAAGATTCAAGACTATGCTAGAGGCTGGATATCTTCAAGACTTGCCTTGCTGTCAGCATAGTAACCCTGGAGCACTCATCACGCCAGTTACGCACGTTTAATGGAATGTGTCTCTCAACTTACTGAGGCTGAGGCTTTCAGGAATAGAAGCAAGCTGTGCAGTGGGCATGCACGCGAAGACCAGAATGTGTGCAAGCCTGTGAGGCTCAGAATAGGGTACAAAACCCTACTTTTTCCTCAGGGTTATGGCTACTACAGATATAAGAACTGAATAGGTGGAATAAAGATAGGAAAAAGCAAACTTTCTGGTACAAATGCACACATATAAAATCCAGTGAAATAAAACATACACATACCAAACCCAGTGAAAAAACTTTTACACATTGCAGGGGCGAACAACAGAAGGTTGTTCAGTAAAATGCTTGAGACATTTAATTTTATATACCAAACATAGAAAAATAATTGGATCCTGAAAGTAAGAGGGTAAGAGTAATAATCTCAGGAACAGACAGGACACAATACCTGTTCTGTGTAAATACCAGAGTTTTATTTAACTTCACGTTCCTTAGGTTTGACTGAAAATGTTCAGTGCCAAATGCTTTTCAATGTCTAATCATGTTTTCACCAAAACAAAATGCAAGGGGTAATAGTCTTTGTTATTTGTTGTTTAAAAACTGACCACTTGAAGATTAAACATTTGCCAATCTGGCAAACAAAAGAAAAATAAATAACTCTGTTTGGATATTGTACCTCTTGGGAACTGGCATCTAAGTTCCTTGACCTTCTCTTTCCTTGTGTTTCAGAATCCATTGCAGGACTACATCTCCCATGAGAGGCCAAAGCCAAAAATTCCTATGATGGATTACTTCCTCTCTCCAGAAAAGAAAGTTGGCTGACGTAGCTGATGAGAGATCAAAACATTCTGAGGAGAAAAGAAGCATGCAATACCTGGAAGTCTGGCAGCGCTGGCCGTGCTGAAGTGTTGTGGCTGCTAGCCATAAGATTCTTACAGAAGAATTTACATTTTCAGTGAGTAAACCCACAAGAAATCAACAAAGTTTCTGTCATTGCTGGCCCTCCCACTTTACCCGTATTTCTCTTCGTCTCCTAAATCCCTCATAACTTACTGGGAGAATGAGGCAGCTCCAGCAGCAACAGGCTCTGTGGGTCTTGACAGAAATTCATGACATTGATACCTCATTCACAACCCCTTTTGTCTTTCCAGGGCAACTGGTTAGCACTGGAGTGGGTCAGGGACACAATCTATTTGCAAAGAGTAACTCTGGAAGATGAACTGCGTTTGCAGAGTTGTTGTGCTTCTTGTGCAAAGACATCATGTTTACCTCCTCCTGAGCCATAGCATGCGAGTATGACGACAGAAGAGGCTCTATCTAGTCCTGCTCCTGTCAAACAGCAATACTAATGATTCCATCATTGGTCATTAGCCACAACAGTATCGCTCAAAAGTTGCCAACCATTTGCAACTGAAATGCCATCTGGAAGTACTTAAGACAGCCCATCTCAATAATCTGAACAAATCCAACACGAGAGGTGAATTTGGACTCTTTCAAATGCTACCTAAAATATTTATAGTAAAAATGTTAAATGTGATACCTTTTCAGTTCTTCTGAGTGAAAGATCAAAGAAGAGAAGTATAAATATTTAGCAGGTTTTCCCCCAACTAGGTGTGAATACTAAAGGCGACAAAAAGTATTACTAAAAATAACACTGGTGCCAAATTAAAACATATTCATAATTGAGAAAAAAGGGAATTTATAGGAGAATTTAAAATAATTCATTCTCCTAAGAAATGAAGAAGGATGGGAATGACAGCCACTTTAGAAGTACCTCCATTGAGCACCAACAGAAACCAGAGTCTACAAAGCTTGGTGGCAGACAAGTGAATGGTATGGACTGCATGGTGTTTCAGGTACTTGTATAGATTTCATCCTTGACATTAGTGGTTTTGTCCAGGAGCAAGGTATTTAAGTTACCTTTACATTTGCTGAGAATTGGGGTAAAGAGGAACATGTCTCTGGACTAAGATCAAGAACCTAAATGATTATTCCAAGGCCATACAGCAAATGGATGACAGAGGGGAAACTTGGATAAATGCAGGTGCAGATGCTTTAAGTTATGCTTCTTTGAAGTTACTCTTCCATGCTCACAAAGTCACCCTTCTCTGCAAATTGCAAAACAGCCCTGGAGAGACAACAGATTACAGTGGGAAAAAACAGCTCATCCCATATACAAGGAACCAGGAAGGGTAAAGTCCAGAGCCAACATCAGGATAACGAACTTTTCTGTTTATTAAGCGACAAAGTAATCCCAAATCAGAGAAAATGGGATTGGGAGAAGAAGAGAGAGCAAGAAGAGATGAATTAAGTGGAGAGCAGAACACAGGGGTTATTTACAAAAATTGAAAGCAGAGGTTAAAGAAATCGCTCACACTTTTTTTCTGTAAAAGGTAACAAATTAACAGCACCTGGCCCCTGGGCAGCCTGCAGCATTGGAAGGCAATGTAAATTTTGTACATCTGTGTGTGCAAATACAGGGACCCTCTCAACAGGACTGCTTACAGTACCTCTTGAACCGGGTGGAAGTTCTGCAGTCACTTGCACAACTAAGTGTGTTTACTATCTCTTTCCAGTCCATACATTTTTTTTTTCCTCTCAGAATTGTCAGGTTTTATACAAGTCTTAATCTGGCTAACTGGATTTGTTTAGGAGATGCAGAAATTCCTCCCCACACAGACAGTCACAAGAAACCTGTTCTCGTTGCTTTTCTGACAGTTGCTGCCTTGGGAAGACAACTCATAAAAAGTCCTCAAAGTATGAAAATCTACTGGTCAGCAGATTAACGTTTCCCTTGCTGGGTCCCATTTGCACAGGATTGCACATTGGGACCATGATGAGAGACAAAGACCCCATGTCTTGTAGGTAATGCTTGCCAGGTTATTTTGAATATAACGACAGGGGAAATGTCACAGCACCATTGAAAACAGCCAAATGATGACAACATACACCAATTAGGTACACTGACCAGAACTTTTACAGCTCTCAAAATCAGCATCAGCTTAGAAAACTTTAAGTGCCATGTTTGGAATTTTGCCCCCTTAATATTATGGCTACTCTTTATGAAAAGACAAATGAAAGAAAAAATGTGAATGTGATAGGACATACACATAGTGAACATCTCCTAAGGTAAGATGATATGAGCATCGTGTTATAAAACACCATGTGGCCGTGAAGGTTTAAAGGTCAGGGCATAAAATCAGATGAGTAATTCTGTAAGTACAATGAAACTATTAGTCTGCCACTCAGGAAAGGCAAGAAAGCCATTGAGACATTACAGGAGGAAGATCAAAATACCATTGTTGCCAAGACTTTACTAAAAAAACCTCACTAGCAAGAATTAATACCAGTAAAGTAGGGATAAGATTTCAGCCCAGAATGGGAAATACACACGGAGCGCTAGAGTAAATCAAATGTTCTCAAATTGTCTAAGCGACGAACTTTGCCCTAAGATACTTTAGGAATGAGCAGAAGAAATCTCAAAGCTGTTATCAGCTGTCTTTGAGAGCTCATGGAGGACAAGTAAGGTACCAAATGTTTGGAAAAGGTCAAACAGAGTGCTTATTTTTGAGAATGGAAAAAAAGCCATATGAGCTGTATACCATTTGTTATGAATTTAAATTCCCAGAAACACTCTGGTGCAGATAACTGAACCACTTGTAAGCACACAATGAAAATAAAAAAGACAAAATTTAGAAAACATGGATGTACAGAGCAAATCTAATTTTTCTCTACAAGGGGATAACAGGTTAATAAATCAATAATCAAGAAGTGAAAAAATAAATTGCAGGGAGTAACATAGGGAGTAGTTGTGTGTCAGGGGTGTGTAAGTGCATCTGGCACATATATTCATAGTCATCTAAATCAGATTAGAAAAAATGGTCTAAGATCAATATGCCACAAAACATGGATCCATTGGCAGTTGCAAAGTTTCAGGCAAAATTGAAAAATCTTAGGAAACAAATTTAGAAGTTATAACAATAACATGAGAAAACTTTTGAAAAGTACTAGATTGAGTTTGTAAAATTAGGTAGTAAAAAGTCTGTCTTCCTAAATGTTTCTCCATGGAAAGAATTCCATGAAGGTAGATGAGGAACCTGGTGATCAACACAATTACTACTAGAAGTTAATATTCCAAATGGCTGGAGTAGCTGCCAATAATTTGTTGTTTCTGGAAGCAGTTATCCACAGTTCATAGCCAAATCAGAAGGATCCTTCTTGTAGGGTTCCTGGCTGCTGTATGGCAGAATATTTTCAGGTCATGCAGCAGAAGTGTTTGTTAACCGGCAAATTATAGTAAACTGGGCAAAACAGTAAGCATAAATAAGGAAAAGATTAGAATAATCTTGAGTGGAAAAGCTGAAGGGTACAATTCAACCAAAACAAGTGTAAGCTTCTGTATTTAGCCAGGCAAAACTAGCTGCATGCACAGAACAAGTGGGCATACAGCAGTTCTGCACAAAGCACCTAAGGATCACCCAGGATGACAAGCTGAGGATGAATCCATGATGTTGCTATGCTGCTTTAAGCTAAGCAAGCACCACTGTGGGACAAACTACTGGAATGCAGTCCAGAGACATCCTTCTGTGCTACTCAACACTGCTACTGGCTTAGCTGAAGTACCCTTTCCAGACCTCATGAAAGATGTGAGGCAGATCACTAGAGAGCAATGAGAACCAGCAGATGTCTAGACAACAGAAATTATAAGGAAAGACAGAGAGAACACAGGTTCCTCAGTCTAAAGAAGAGCAAGCATGACAACACTCTTCAAATACATAAAATGCTGCTGCATAGAGTTAGGTAACAGTCTGTTCATAAACATTCAGAAGTGGCAGGAGACGAAAGTAATGAGCTCATATTGCAGAAACGTTCAGCTTAAAAAATTCTTTTGGAAAGGTGGTGGGATCCTCATTGCTGGAAATCTTTAAGGACTGGTTATACAAGTGTCTGTCAGGAATGCTATAAGTAGAGCTGCTCCTATTTCGGAGTAGGAGGATGAACTAGGTGGCAGTACTCTTCAGTTCTGTAGCCTAAAGTAATGTAATGGTCTTTAAAATCCAGAAAGTTACTTGAGTAGCAAAGACATTTCCCTATATCTCCAAGTAAATAACATTGTGTATTTATCTATCCCATTGTAGAATCATAGAATGGTTTGGGTTGGAAAGGACCTTAAAGCCCATCCAGTTCCAAGTCCCCTACCATGGGCAGGGACACCTCCCACCAGACCAGGCTGCTCAAGGCCCCATCCAACCTGCCCTTGAACACTTCAGGGAGGGGGCATCCACAGCTTCCCTGGGCAACCTCTGCTAGTGTCTCACCACCCTCATTGTGAAGAATTTCTTCCTAATGTCTAAACCAAATTTCCCCTCTGCCAGTTTAAAGCCATTATACATAGAGAAAAAGACCAGTTCAGGAAGTCAAGGAAGAAAGAAATATAAACCATTACTGCTACACGTGGCAAATAAGCTCTGTGTTACCAACACTAGATTCCCATGAAATAAAGCAAACACGGAAAAACTTTTGAAGAGGAACAGCCGAGACCCACAGACTGAGAGAGGAAAAGAACCTCCTGAAAACAACAGAACATCTTTTAGGCCAGCAATTCTTTCACTAGCCTTATAGGTCAATGTTGAAATACAGCAGATGAATGGAAAGCAAAGACTTGCTGAGTTACCTTTCACTGCCTAAAGACAATTAAAAAGCAAACAAAACCCCCAGAAAAGTCCACTCTGTAAGACAGCATCCCAAAGGAAGAATGTCACTCAGCTGCTTGTCTCCTTTGCTTCAGGGTTGAGAGATGCCTTAGGAAAGCTCTAAGGAACAGCCACAGTAGATGCTGCATAGCTGTGATTGATAGGCCAAACTGCATATTGCTCTTTACGTCTTTCTGAGTTGATATCAAGAGGTTAACCCTTTGCTTTCAGCCTTCCACGTTCACATTTAACCCAGGCAATCATAAAATAAGAACGAAGTCTTCCCTCTAACAAAACAATGTTGCAAACAAGGCTGTTGGAAATCCACACCACATAGCAATCTGGGGAACTCAAGAGACTAGGAGACATCTGAGACACCAATACTTGAATATTGGCCATGAGGAGGACAACAATATTGACATAGGAGTTGATTAACTTTATGCCTTATTGCAGGTAGACAGACTGAAAAATACTAAGGAAATGACATGGCCAAGGACATACTGCAGATAAGCTAATTTCAGAATATAAATACATAGATATGTAATAGAAATTTCATTTAATAGCACCTCAACATAATGCTCTGAATAATCAGCCATCTTTGCCTTGTACATGTAATCCTGGCCTCTCCATTCTCACCTGCTTGATGTTATGTATTCACTTATGGTACCTCTCCTTTACGTATACAACAGCTGGGAGGAAGGAACTCCCTTTCATTTTATCTACCTACACTGCAGAGAATGAAAGGCCATGACTCTGCTACAAGGAAAAATAACCCCATGTACTCATATAAGAAGATGTGTATATAAGTGCATATAAACATCCATAGCTGCAAAGATTAGTTTTTTATTAGCCCTTGCAAGTTTCCTTGGGCTGTTAAGATCACCAGTTTGGGGGAAATCTTGATGTTTACTAAACCTTCTTAACCGATTACATGTTGATCTCATAAAATCCATTGCATACGTGTTCTTTTGTTCTCACATGAAATATGAAGTTGCCAAGGAACAACTAAACTATTTAAGACTTATACCTGCATAGTAACAAAGAATGTCTTAATGGGGGCACGTATTACTTTGAAAGTACTGCAGCCTATTGTTCCCTGAACTGGAGACTCTCTTGAAGAGGTTTAAGACATATACACTCCTTTCTCCTCAGAAAATTCTTGACATGATTGTCTGAAGTCATACCAGAAAGACACATACAGGTTCCTGCACCACCCACCTTATTTGTAGGTAAATCAGTGTAGGTTGCATACAGCTGCACCCAGATAGCAACTATTAATTCAGCTAGTTAACTAAAATGAATTCAAGTTATTCTTACATTACTGATCTTAGAGTTATGGAAGAGGAGGCTGGTATTTATTATACATAAGATGCAGCAATTTGTCAGCATGACCTTAAGCACCATCATCTCTGCTAGCAGATCTTCTTAATTTGAACTACAGTAACCATCAAGGAAGGAGATACTCCTTCTGAGATTACAGGTAGCAACACCTGAACAGTCACCTTGCCAAGTGCCACCTGGAGGTCACACCATTAAAATCAGCATAGATGGCTCTCTACTTTGCCTTATTCTTGTCACACCCAGCCAGGATGGCTGGCATTCTAACACTTTGTTTTGAAACCTTCACAGTACAACATGAAAATTACTAGGCATTAATACTGCTGAGAGGGTTGCAATGCTACCCAGGCTACCTTCTGAATCATCCACATCCATCAAGTCCCTCCAGCACGCTTACATGCACAGTCTTCTTCCCAGCTAGTGACACCACCTCTCTGCAGGGATGGCTGAACAAACACAGGTGGCTGGACGTGTGTATTCAGTGAGGGAATACATCTCCTTAAAATGGATGAGCTGACAAAGGAAACACCGTAGCCCATAAAGAGGAAGAAGAGAGAAACTACAATGTCCCCGTGACATTTTGCACTGTAGTCTCTACCAAAAGCTGAAGACACAGAGACACGGTTTGACAACCCAGTGAGATCAGATCGCTGAGCAGCATGAAGCAGATGAACAGAGACACCTGCAGATCCCAGTCCTGAAACCTGTGCACTTTTAATCGACAGGATTTAACCTGTATCATGATACTTGATGCTATTGCGATTTTACTTTAACATTCATGTCAGGAAAGATTAAAACAATCTCACCCTTCATTGGTAACCTGCCACAGAAGCTGAAGCATCAGTCCAAAGCATGGGTTGCATGGGACCTGGGCAGTCAAAACATTTATAAGCACTTCTATACTGAGTGAGAACTTTCCTATACTGCTAGCATATCTGCACTAGAAGGGACAAGCTTAGTCTCTTGTATCTCCACAGATATCAGTTCTGATTCTGTATACGTAACAACACACACAAAAACTCCCCAGGAAAGCAAGGAAAGAATCTGGATCAAGCTCAGAGTTTACCTACAAAGTCCACACTTATATCCGTAGTATGTTGGATCAATCTTTAAGTCTTTTTTTTTTTTTTTAGGTTGAGGCTGTATCTATTTTCTTTTCCACAAAGATTGGGTGAGCATTTCAGTAGCACATGGGTAAATCAATAAAACTGAGCTGCAGTGCTGTTTGCACAAATCCTTCTCCAATCCAGGATTCTCCTGTTCCTCAGACTTGCCCTACTGTACCAAATCAGCACACCTGCCTGAGTGGCTGGACGTGTGATGAACCACACCAGCAAGCTGATGTCGTTGAAAAATGAACAGGTAGAAAAATGAAAAAAAATAAGTCTCACGTTCCCACCATCTGGTTCACTGAATGGCCACACCAGTCACTGTGCCAGCACAAACCAAGACTGATGCTGCCAGAAGAAATGCATGTGGAAACAGGGACTAAAATCACAAGCTGTTAATTCACTGAATTCACATAAGCACTAGAGCACATCCTCCTTTTTTTTCCTCTTAAGTTTATGTAAAAACATTTTAAACATTACGTTCAGAATAAGAGTCAAGGAGAGGAAAAAACCCATCCCCAAATGCTGCTGAGTCCAATCTCCCGACCTGTTCCCACTGAAGGCAGTGGGACGACACTTCTTTCTGCCAACTGAGATTTTAGCTGATGTTTTACAAAACAAGAGGGACAGGTCCCTGGGTAGCAATGTTTTAAAACTGATCAGCAGAAGCAGCCAGCCTGATTCTCTTCTTAAAAGTGATGATACACCAGTTTAGTTAGGAAATGAATGTGTTCAGGACAGCATGAGAAGAGGTAAGCAAAACCAGCTGTGACAGCTGAACTTTGCAACAGTGAAAACTCCTTTGTCACCAGTTGAGCCTGAGGTCAGTGGTTTGAGCAGACCTTAAGTGTGCAGGGTCTTTCGTAGGGCCTCTGCTCTAATACAGATTTCATTCTATGCAAGCAAAGTTCTCTCTTCTAGCAAAAGCAATACAGATCCAGTATATACAGGCCTGTGCTTGGAAGCTTGCTCTTGCAGTATTTCATCGTATATAGCAGCAATGCTTAAGAGTTTGCTTCCATTAAAGATGAAACTGCTCAAGATCACTGCCTTTAACTGCTCCTCTCTGTTGTGGGACATCAGCCCAAGCTGACTGTTTGACTTTTGGGTATTAAGAAGAAAGGCTGGATAGAAGTAGCTTGTGGGGATCAAGAGAAAGAAAAAATAAAAGTGAATTGCCTCTCTGCTGATAGAAGGCACAGTTGCCTTTAATGAAGAGTTATGTGGACAATGTGAGATAATCTGTGTGGGACTGCTAGGAAACTTAGCTATGAGATACTTTGAGTTACCACCTATAAAGTTGCTAACTGGATCAGTAAGTTGTTGAGTCACTACCATATATAAGACTGGGTTGCTCTGGATGGCATATGAAATCCATATGGTGGTTTGCTTCTGTTTAGAGAAGAAGATAGATATGAGAATACTTCATGAAATAAAAGTAATAATAAATAATTATATGGCATTCACACTCACATTGTCCTTTATCTAATTAAACATATCCTGTGATTAAGAATTAGCAGGCATGAAATTAGCATGGATTTTTAATATTTTGGGAAAAAAATACAGTACTTTCACTGCACTGGTGTATCTGCTATGATATCAACTTAAAGTAAAATGAGGATTAGGGGGAAAGATACTGGGTATTACATATAAATCACTAATCTTTCACCTCTTAGAAAATTTTCACATTCAAACTAATATGTTAAAGCACTTAACACAAAAAAGAGAAGAATTTACAAAACCACCACTGTGGCTATAATTCATTCTGGAGTAACTAATCAAGCAAAGACCCGGGGCTGAGCTAGTCAGAAAACTCTATTACCTTTCACCTGAAGAAAGTGTGATTAGTGGAAGAAATGTCACATTTACACTTAAAAATAATTTCAAAGACAATTTATATCTTTTGGCACAACTCAGACATTTAAAAAATATTATAAGAGAGAAAGGTAGAAATAGCAAAAGACCACTCCTCTTTATGATTTCTTATTCTTGTATTAAGTCATCAAGTTTAGTCTGAACACTGAGTATCTCAGCACTTGGTGATTCCCAGATAGCAGTGCTGAATTGCCCTTTGCTGATGCTCAGGGATGCAGTGCTGGGGCTCTTGGAGATGAAGGCTCCCTGCACAGCACCTTTGAAGTGCCTGCCACCCTGTGTAGCATCAACCTACAGTGCAGCACAGAGCTGCAGGACAAGGAGCAAGGGGGAAGTACATCATCTTTACTCCCTCTGCTGTGAAGAGGGAAAGGTGGTCTCCGCAGCTATTCTTTAGCATGTGGGAAAGGGACAAAGGCAGTCCAACTGGATGAGGAAGGAATATTTACTGTCACATAAGCTTCTCTGGTGATTTTCCTCAAAGGTGACATTGACAGCATTGCATATAAAATCAGCATCTCTTCTGAAGATGTCCTTGCACACTCACCATAAGAAGACTCAGAGCATTACTCCCAGCTGCAATGCCGTCTTGAGCAGTGCAATTCATAACCATTACATGTGGTCACTCTGCTGCCCTTACGGGTTTTCATAGAATCCTAGAATTATCTGGGTTGGAAGAGACCTCCAAGATCATCAAGTCCAACCCTTAATCCAACACTATCATGTTTACTAGAACATGGCACTAAGTGCTGCATCCAGTCTTATTTTAAACACCTCCAGGGATGGTGAATCCACCATCTCTCTGGGCAGGCCATTCCAGTACCTGATTACTCGTTCTGTGAAGAACTTTCTTCTGATATCCAGCCTAAACCTTCCCTGGCAGAGTCTAAGCTCATGCCCTCTTGTTCTGTTGATGGTTGCCTGGGAGAAGAGTCCGACCCCCACCTGTCTACAACCTCCTTTCAGATAGTTGTAGAGAGCGATGAGGTCACCCCTGAGCCTCCTCTTCTCCAGGCTAAACAACCCCAGCTCCCTCAGCCTCTCTTCATAGGACTTGTGCTCAAGTCCCTTCACCAGTTTTGTTGCTCTTCTCTGGATCCTCTCCAGCACCTCAATATCTTTCTTGAACTGAGGGGCTCAGAACTGAACACAATACTCAAGGTGTGGCCTCACCAATACCAAGTACAGGGGAAGGATCACTTCCCTCGTCCTGCTGGCCACACTATTCCTGATACAGGCCAGGATGCCATTGGCCTTCTTGGCCACCTGGGCACACTGCTGGCTCATGTTTAGCCTCCTGTCAATTAGCACCCCCAGGTCCCTTTCCACCTGACTGCTCTCCAGCCACTCTGTCCCCAGCCTGTAGCGCTGCATGGGGTTGTTGTGGCCAAAGTGCAGGACCTGGCACTTGGCCTTGTTGAACTTCATCCTGTTGGACTCAGCCCATCTCTCCAGCCTATCAAGGTCCTTCTGCAGAGCCCTCCTGCCTTCCGGCAGGTCGACACTCCCTCCCAACTTGGTGTCATCTGCAAATTTACTCATGATGGACTCAATCCCCTCATCTAAATCATCAATGAAGATGTTAAACAGAACTGGACCCAACACTGAACCCTAAGGGACACCACTGGTGACCGGCCGCCAGCTGGACGCAGCCCCGTTCACCAGCACTCTCTGGGCCCGGCCATCCAGCCAGTTCTTAACCCAGCTGAGAGTGCACCTGTCCAAGCCATGGGCTACCAGTTTATCCAGGAGTATGCCGTGGGAGACAGCGTCAAAGGCTTTGCTCAAGTCCAGACAGACTACATCCACAGGCTTCCCTTCATCCACCAGGCGGGTTACCTGATCATAAAAGGAGATCAGGTTGGTCAGACAGGACCTGCCCCTCACAAAGCCATGCTGGCTGCGTTGGATCCCATGTCGATCCTGAAGGTGCTGTGTGATTGCACTCAGGATGATCTGTTCCATAACCTTGCCAGGCACTGAGGTCAGGCTGACAGGCGGATAGTTGTCTGGGTCCTCCTCGCAGCCCTTTTTGTGGATTGGCGTGACATCTGCCAGAGAGCCAGGACTGTTGGTAGATGATGGAGAGTGGCTCGGCAAGCTCTTCTGCCAACTCCCTCATCACCCATTTTGTGGTTGAGTTTCGTCTGTTTGTTTTTATTGTTGTGGTTTGTTTTTTTTGTGGGTTTTTTTTTTTGAATGACAACTATTCTCAATCTTCTTTTTCTAGCTTTTCACTCTTCCTTATAATTCTGGTTTTGCTTGGCATTCACTGACCATTCAGCTGTGAATCCTGTCTGTGGAGCCAGCTGAAGTTACTTAGGAAATTCAAAGGAAAGGAGCTGTAAGAACTATACAAAAACTACTTTCAGCACAGAGGTACCAAATTCATGGTCACTCTCACTTGCAACCCCCTGGAAACATTGTGCAAATCACAGAAGCACAGGACAATCTTGGAGAGAATTCACAATTCCATTTCTCTTTTGTGTTTTCACTTGGCACTTCCCTTTCAGTTTCCTTTCAACAGCACCTTTGATGAGCCTTTTTTTTACTTTCCAGCTCTTTTAAGGACCCTTCATAGAGGGCATAATTTTTCCTCTGTTACATATCTCAGACAGAACACTACAAAAGATGAACTTGATCTAGCTAAACTGCATCCATTTGGTAGTGAAATTCTGATGGTAAATGATCACTACTGTTATTTCAATTCATCATTTGGCATACCTCGCCCTTGCCCCGTATCACTGAGCTACAGACATCACAGTTGAAGGGTTGTGTGTCTTGCAAAGGTTACCATTAAAAGAATCAATGGGCTAGACTGAAATCATAGAAATTTATTTTAATCACAAAATGAACCAAACCTGCGCCTTGCTGAAAATTTACCCTCTCTAGTGCTATAAACACAGCTGTGCACACATAGTAACCATGATATTCACTAGTTTTCCCCCTTCTAAGTGCACTCACAGACTGTGATCCTTGAGCTACAGAGAATTACTAAGGTATCATTCATCAGCTGAACTGATGAAAGCAACGATGTCCAGTATCTATCCATACTACCAATACAATAAAACACATCAGCTTGAATTGCTCCAGTAAAAAATATTTAAGAATGCGAAGACCTCCAGCCTATGCAGATGAGCAGAGAGGCGGAAATTCAATCAGCTACAAAAATGGGATCAATTCCAATTACAAGTTCATACCTTATTTATAGCAGTCTGGCCTGCCTAAATTAACACGTTCATTTCTAACAAACATCAGACATCTCTGACCACAGCAGGATATCAGAAGGGGAAGCAGGCTTGAGAAGGACATTGAGTGACAAGGACTTACTGAATGCCATTCAATGAACCATTTAGCCTCTGTTTGTGAAGAGAAATGTAGGCACATCAGCTTTCTAAGAAGGTCAATTTAGCAGAAGCTCCCATCCAAATAAAGGGCTCTGAAATCCTTGGAGAAGGAAATGTAAGGATTTGACACACCTGCATTTCATGTGTAGGACCATCTCTGTGAACACCTGTAGTCCTGCTGAAAGACTATTCAACTCTTTAATGAGACAACATGATTTCTCAGAGGCAATCTTGCAGTGTGGAATGGCAACACATGCTAAGGCAAAACTCCTACTGTGAACATTGGAAAATAAAGTGTAAAACTTTATGCATAAATGCTTTACAAAAAAATATTGCAGTAATATTTATCTGTTTAAATCTCCTCTTCATCAGCTATTCCAATATGGAACAAAGCAGTCTATTATGAAACACCTGAGCAGACTAAACAGGTGGTTTACTGGACTTGAGAACAACTATCAGCTGATGTCACTCTCAAGATTAACAGGTAAAAAAAGTCTGTTTCCCCTCATCCATCATGGTAAAGACAGCAGTAGGTCCAGACACAAATATGATTAGTCTAAACAGTAATCTTTGATGTGGCAAGGGCTGCAAATGTTACCTGCAGAACTGAAAGATGTGCATGAAAAGGACAGTCTCCAAGAGAAGGTAAAAAGCCTCTGAGAGACCTCTCTGCTAGACATCCTCCACATTCGTGGATTACTCTCTTTTCACAGCAAATACTACAGCCTCTTCCTCTGGAAAGAGCAGGCAGCAATGTCTTCAACAGCAACAGCAGCTGAAGCAGCCCTTGCCCTGCTCCCTGCTGTAGCAGCACCAGCCCTGCTTTGTGGCCACATAGCTGGTTGTGCAGACAGAAGATACCCATGTGGCTGAAGCACAACCCTCCCCTCCTGCTTTTTTGTGTAGGACAGGTTTTCAGCTAGTTAAGGTCCCTGACTTAGTTCACTGATTTGCATGTCATAATCCAGGGGATGGCATGACTGCAGTACAGAAGACTGGGAATGGTTAATCAAAATACAAGTTTTTGCCTAAGATCACAGTTCCAGGACAGAGAACCTGACAGCTCAACTCCTACCTGCCTGGAGCTCTCATAAGGAACTGCCAATGCAAGATACGACATCCTCAGTGGGTACTGCCTAAGACCAATGCTTGAAATTCTTATCCTGACCTTCCTTAAGTCTGACTGACATCCTTCCTATCCGTCCAACTAGCTTCAGTGTGAGATATTGCAAGGTAAATGATATTGCTTGCTTGTAACCCATATGAGAATTGAGAGAACACTGAAGTGGGTTCGCATTGCAATACATTCATTTTGTAAGTAAACTTCTTCCTGTTCTTCATAGTTGCAGAGACTCATGAAAGAGCAAGTAGAGGCTTGTGGGATTTGGGATGTTTGTCTGGCTAGAGACATAAGAGAATCTGATTAATTTGTGTTTCCTTTCAGAAACGTGATATCCACCAAACAATCACAAAAATAAAGCCATGATCAAACAACTGATTGCAGGGGAGCATGGGGATGCCCACACACAGTAAACCTGCCCTGCTTCCTGCGAAAGTCTGCAGCCTGCACCAGGTTCTGTAGTGCTGTGTTAGATTGCTCCCTGTCCTCACACTAGCTCATGCACAGGATTTCTAAAAGAAAAGCAAGCCTTTTATTTTTATCTTCCATTTGCATCTAGGTTTTCAAAGAGACAACTGTGATTTTGGAAATAATTAATTAAAAGAGCACAGAGGACTCATATAAATATTGGAATTGAATTTGGGGCAAACAACAATGTATCTTGGTTTAGCTTTCATACTGGTAGATCTTTATACTGAAAAGCAAAGGAAGTGTAAGTGGGAAGATGGAAATATAGTTCTACCTGATGTGTATTATTCAGTACATATACTCTATAATACAACTATACATAGTTAGATTTAACAGAATGGCGCTCAAGTAGAGTTTGGAAAGAAAAAATACCCAGAAGTACTTCCATTATTTTTGTGTTAGCTGAATATTGCCAATAATTTTTGTTGCAAAAACACTTTCCTTGCACTTTCAACGTTCCTCTGAGACAAAAGCAAAAATACTTTAGCTGTGAAAATGATCCATTTTAGAAGTGTCAAACTATTTTTAAACCCTACTTTTCAGTATGCTTCTCTATGCCTAGATTATCAGTAATTGTGAAATTCCCCCAGAAAGGGAATTTAGAAAGGAAAGGCAGGTGGGAAGGAAAAAAGCCATATATATTTACGTATATATTATCTTTAGAGGGGAAGTTACAATGTGCCAAATTCTGACACTTAGCACAAAACAAATATCACCTTACTATTACATGGCTCCGTTGAAGTCAATGGGTGCCCAGTACTACAAAGCAGAACCAAAATCTAATGCTGAACATTCAGAATATGGAGGAAGCAGCAGACCTAGTGAAGTGTTGCATGCATCTATCCCATGACATAAATCACTTTAAGATCACAGAGGTAAGTAAGATGAAGTGTAAGTAGGAGGACACATTCATTGACTTCACTTGAGAGGAAAAGGAGTAACCCCACAAAATATGAAGGCGGGGTAGGTAAACTGATGGAGGTAGGTAAACTGATAAGGGAGCTGTAGGACAGTAAAAGGGAGATTGCTTGAAGCAGTCCCTGAAGCTGGTAACGAACATGCGTTTAAGTCTTATTTTAGAAGCTAATCCAAGAGGAATATGCTTAGAATCATAGAATTGCTTGGTTGGAAAAGACCTTGAGATCACTGAGTCCAACTCTACCTGTCCACTACTAAACCATATCCCCGAGAAACTCCTTTACCTGTCTTTTAAACACCTCCAAGGATGGTGACTCAAACACCTCCCTGGTCCAGTGCCTGATCACCCTTTCAATGAAGGAATTTTTCCTAATGTCTAGTCTGAACCTCTCCTGAACCATTTCCTACTGCCCCATCACCTGCTACTTGTGAGAAGAGACCAGCACCCACCTCGCTACAACTTCCTTTCAGGGAGTTGTAGACAGTGATGAGGTCTCCCCTCAGCCTCCTCTTCTCCAAACTAAACAACCCCAGTTCCCCCAGCTGCTCCTCGTAGGACTTGTTCTCCAGCCCCTTCACCAGCCTCGTAGCCCTTCTCTGGACATGCTCCAGCACCTCAATGTCCTTCTTGTAGTGAGGGCCCAGAGCTGAACACAGTACTCGAGGTGCGGCCTCACCAGTGCTGAGAACAGGGACACAATCACCTCCCTTGTCCTGCTGGCCACAACATTTCTGATACAGGCCAAGATGCCATTGGCCATCTCGGCCACTTGGGAACATCACTGGCTCATATTCAGCCGGCTGTCAACCAACATTCCCCAGGTCCTTCTCCTCCAGGCAGTTCTTAGTATCACAGTATCACAGTATCACAAGGTTGGAAAAGACCTCTGAGATCATCTAGTACAACCTACTCCTCCTCAAGTCTGTACCGCTACATGGGGTTGTTGTGCCCCAAGTGCAGGACCTGTCACTTGGCCTTGTTAAACCTCATCCCATTGGTCTCAGCCCATCGATCCAGCCTGTCCGGATCCCTCTGCAGAGCCTCCCTTCCTTCAAGCAGATCGACACTTCCACCCAGCTTAGAGTTATCTGCAAACTTACTAGGGGTACGCTCAATCCCCTCATCCAAATCATTGATAAAAATATTGAACATGACTGGACCCAACACTGAGCCCTGGGAAACACCACTTGAGACCAGCCTCCAACTGGATTTAACTCCATCCACCACCATTCTTTGGGCCCGGCCATAAAGGCAGTTTTTTACCCAGCAGAGGGTGTGTTCAGGCCAATGGCAGCCAGTCTGTCAAGCAGGCTCTTGGACTAGAGTTCTCCTCTACCCAACAGAGCCGCATCAGGTGATATTGCAAACCTCCCTTTGCTGTCAGTAGAGGAATGACTGACAAGATTTCAAAAGCTGCAAGACAACCAGGCTTTGCTCCTTCCATGAACTTCTTTTTCTGGGGTACTAAGAGAGCAGGCAGTCTTATAGGCTTCCTCCTGCTCCTTTACAGTAGGACAGAGCTTGCAGGCAGTATCCTTTGCGATGAGGAATTAAACAAGTACTCCTTCAAAAGGCACAAAACTACCACAAGATCAACAGCTTAATTTGTTTTAATTTTAATTTTTTTTTTTAGTGAGAGACTTCTGCAGCTATGACACTATATCCAGGTGTAAAACAAGCAAATTGCATTTCTGAACACCTGAACGACTCCAGGTGGACCTATACCTCAAATGTGGGTATTGCAGGACTTGTTAAGAATACCAGCCTGGATATGGTGTTTTCCAAAATCCAGAAGGAAAACATTATTATAGTGCAATAAAAGTCCAAGCTCATATTTAAACCAGGAATTGTTGATCCCAGTTCAAAGCAGCAGCACATTTTCATTACATGGAGCACAGAAGGAAGAACTTCTTGTCAGATATGTCTCTGGAAAATTTGCTCAGAGGAACACGTCTGTGTGCATATAGAGGAAGGGCCTATTTTGGGGAAAAAGGTGTCCCCTGAAGGTTTCACACATCTGTTTTTATGAACTGCCCTGGAGATTTTCTATATTGGTTTTCCAGAAGAGAAGCTTGTACAAAGCACTGCAAAGCTTGCCTTTCTGCAAAGGCTGCTACCTCTACTGGAAAAATACAAGCACTGAATGCACATTTAGATGTTACACAAGACACATTTTAGACTATGGCAGCAAGGAAGGCAGAGAGACAGACATTTCAGAGCCCATACTCTCCTTTACAAAGACAAAAAAAACCACCCCAAAAATTGAAGAGCTACCCCTTCTGAGTCCTCCTGCAAGTGAACTGTAGCTCTCCTGTCAGTACCTAACAGAACAAGGCATGAAAACTCACAAAATCAAAACGAATAGACCTGTTGTTAAAAGCCAGGGAGAAGAAAAGTGCTTGCACGGAGACTTAGCAAGCTCTGCAACTCCAAAGAGAGACTTAAACCATCTTCCTTCCATTCATGAAACTGTCACAATCCCAATCCAAGGTTTAAGCTCTGGCCTTTGGAGAATGCCAAGCCCAGAGACCAGCATCCACATGGTGCTGCAGGGATGTTTAAGAGGAGCCTGGTATCACAATGTGAGGAAGAACAACTTCCAGTCATGCCCTCTTCACATGAAATTCCCTCAGGCAAATAGTCAGCACTCTCCCATCCAGCAGAGGCAGTGTTACAGCGCTGGCAGTAAATGCTGCAGTACATTTTCCTGATTCCCTCCAGCAACAGTTCTCTAAAAAGCTCCTTGTTCACAATCTCTTTGTGAAGACCATTATCTTTTTCATTTAGAAGATCACCAGGAGGAATTTTCCACAGTTAGTCGCGGAGATAGTGCACAGAGGGATAACGGACAGTTAATGTAAGAATATCATCTTCTATTTGGATGGGCTTAGTGTGCACCCGCATGTAAAGTTTAGGCACAAACTTGTGGTGGTTGCATTCCACATTTCAGCTCATCCACTTAATCCCATGCACACAAGAACATATTTACATGGATATCCAACACTTGCACACTTTTCTCTCTGCCCGCTACCTACCCCAAAGCTGTTTTATTGCTCTAAGGACATACATAACCTTCCTACTTAGTCATGCAAGGAAGCATATGGGCTACAAAATTGACTTTCACTGCTGGTTTGGATTTCTTGGCTAATTCATATGGTTTTTAATTCCATGCCCTTTAGGTCTATAATAGATATCACCCTTGATAATTTGGAGCAAGAATTAAGCTATTATTGAAAGAATCTGTCAGGGTACTTATTTATAGTTTTAATTTTATGATTGTCTTGATGTAAATCCTATCAGACGTTGGCTAGGTCTAAACAGAAATCATTAAATCACCCAATGTACTAATTCAATGGAAAAACTGAAATAGTAGTATATTAAATATGTTACAAATGAAGTTGTTAAATCATTCATCACTTACAGGTTTTGACATGGTTTTTGTTGTGTAATGAATAAAACAAAAACCCTATCCAATAATGCAATATGTATTTTTCAGGACAATTACTGTATCATATGCTGGACTTATCTTCAGTACAAGGAAATATTCATTTATTAGCACTTAGATAAAGCTTACCTAACATTTTCCATGCTGCAATGTCTTTATTAAACACTGAGCTGAAGAAATATAATTGTATTTGTATTCAGGAAGAAATTATTTTGTTTGAGTGTGGAATTTACTTCCATTGTGGACACTCTACATAAGAATCTGACCCACAACTTGCAACTACCTTTATCTCTCTCTAGGCTCAGTAACAGCTAAGCGGAGGTATCAACTCACAGGATCAGGCCCAGGGCTGGACTTGGAAAATTGGTGAGAATTTTCATTTTGTTATGATTTAAATTAGTAATCCCCCAATATTTTCATTTCTAAAACAAAAATACCTCTCATTTAGGGGAAAATTCTCTTTGCAAAGACGCAATTATGCCAATTCAAGAGGATTTACTGAATTCAATTACAGATGATATTTCTGATTAGCCACATCACCATCCTAACCCAAGAAGGAGCAAAGGGATAAGGAAGGAAAACAGATAAGGCTGAAGGTAGCATTTTAAATGCTTAGCTGCTATAGATATTGATATTAAGAATGTCCTTTTGATGAGGTCAGCATTTATGAAAACACTGTAGTCACATTTGTACACTAGTCAAAGATGAACTGCACTGGTAACATTTAATCTCTGGGGGAGTAGTCTTTTCTCTTGAATGTTTTCATGACACTGAAAAAATAGCGTATTAATATACAACAGAAAGAAAGAAGAAAAAAACCCCTTCAAAATGTCAGAGCTTTTTTCATAAATGTCTAACACAGAAACAGTCGTCAATCCCTGTTTCAGTTGGACCATGGGGAACCCCCCAACAGGAGACTCAGCTTTCATCTTTACAGAAGAGGAAAAGGGCACCTAGAAACTTTATCTTTGTAATTAAATGAGAAAAACTATTCTGTGATCTATTAATACCCCTGCCCTCCTGGAGAGAGGAAAAAAAAGTTACAGAAGATGTTTCAAAACTTCTCTTTCATTGTGGCACTGGGGATCATATACTCCTACTTCACTGGCAGTCCCTTCAGGGAAAAAAGGAAAGCTCATCCTATCATGTCCTTGATGGTACACTGTTCTCAGAAGGAAGGGACAACACAGGATTCCAGTCTAAAAATACAGACACAGATTTTCACCTTTCCAGATAATACCAGGACACAGGCTTTCAAAAATGGACTTAATTGTGGGAGAATCCTTTCACTGGGAAGCAGCCCACAGTGAAGATACTTCTCAGGAATCCAGAACAGAATATGTGAGGGATTAAAAGGCACAGGTGATCTCTGTATTATTAAAGGCCTACCACAGAGGCCAGTGATCACACGAGCAACAGCGTAACTTAGTGCAGCTGTCCCTATCGGACTTACGAATCCCACAGGAATGCCACAGGAGAGAAGGTAACACTGAAGAGGAAAAGGCTACAGCAGTGAGGCTGGGAACTCCCAATTCAAACCACTTTTGAGGTTGCTGTAGTTTACACTAGCTCCCTTCCTCAGCGTGAACAACTCGAGCTGCTCATGTGTTGCGTGCTTGAGCCCCCTGACCATCCTGGTGGCCCTTTGTAGGACTCAATTTGTCATCGTCCTCCTCGTACTGTCAAAAATCAAAGTATTTGATTGAGCTTACCTTCCTGTGAAAAAGCATTTTGGATTGGAAAAAAAAAACAAATTCTGCTTCTAATTTCCATACAGCAGAGGCTTCTTGTATTTGAAACCCCTATTTGGCCTTTGTGAGGGATTCCATTCTTTCTTGCTGCAGTGGGGTGCCTTCAGGCTCTGACTCTAAACTCGGAATAATGTGGGAGCTGTGACTGTGTTTCCTTCACTTTGTATCCTTGCACTGTCCACTATTTTCACATCACATTAATCTTTGGTTCCATATGCAACAAAGTGCCAGCACTGTAATATGCTACTTCTGCGACTGCTATTCATCCAACAGCTTCTAATTCAGTATGAAAATAGCAGCTTCTTTCTGAACAACTTCAACATAACTAGTGTCTGGTAATTTTATTGGCTGCTGCAAAGTTACCCAAAGACAAATCTAGCTCTCTGAGTTAAATTTAAAATAAGAATTTTATGCTGCTTTGATCTGGAGGTAGTCATCTGCAAGAGAATTACTACAGAAAAAACAATCAAATAGCAAGAGGTGAGAGAAATATGGGGAATGAGTCTTAAACAACTTGCAGTAACAGAAGGATTAGTGCTGTAAGATGGATCAAGAGCCCTCTGGTCCTTTTAAGCATGCAGTACCAGCTCACTGAGAAAGCAACCCCATGCCCCATAAAGACCATTTCTCTGATAACAAACCAATGGAGGAAGCTTTTTCTCATCCATTAATGACTGGGCTTATGCACCAAAGCAAAAAGATTTCATTTATATGTTAGTCTAATTTTCTTACAAACCTGCTGGAGCTCTTTTGCTCAAGACATTCTTGTGTCAGGGATTATTTATGCACTTTTGTCATAAAAGATTTCCTTTCAACTGTTTTGAATGTGGTGCCTTCTAATTGCAGTGGATGTTCTTATATCTGCAAATCAGTAAGTATGAGCATGCAGCCAGCCTTTTCTGTACTATTCATTATTTTTACATTCTGCTATCATGTCACCTGTCATCGGCTTCCTCCCTGACCTAAGCAGTTCTAATGCATTTCATTCATCCTCGTGTCTCATGCATTTTCACATTTCAGACAACTTTTACAGCCTGGATATTTTTTTTCCTGATGTTTGTCAAGATGTATGGACCAGCTACAAACACACCTTCTCGTAAGAGGGACAGGCTCACAATTCATATAATAGCATCATAATATTTACAGCTGCATGCAACCATGTTCTACTTCATTTACTTAAATGAAAAGAAGGAACAATCAAATGTATAGAAAATTAAATCAAAGTGCAGGATATATGACTTCATGTTCAGAAGAAACAATTCTCCTTAAGGACTGCCAATAAATTTAAAGGAATAATAGAATACTTTGGGTTGGAAGGGACCTTTAAAGATCTTCTAGTCCCAACCCTTCTGCAGGAGCAGGGACACACCTTTAACTACATCAGGTTGCTTAAAGCCTCATGCAACCTGAGCTTGAATATTTCCAGGTATGGGGCCTCCACTACCTCTCTGGGCAACCTGTTCCAGTGTTTCACCACCTTCATTGTAAAAAATTTCTTCCTTATATCCAGTCTAAATCTACCCTCCCTTACTTTAAAACTATTATCTCTTGTCCTATCACTGCATTCCTCGATAGAGTCCTTCCTCAGCTTTCCTGTAGTCCCTTTTAAGTACTGATAGACCGCTATAAGGTCTCCTCGCAGCCTTCTCTTCTCCAGACTGAACAACCCAAGCTCTGTCACCTCGTAGATGAGGTGCTCCAGCCCTCTGAGCCCTCCTCTGGACCCGCTCCAACAGCTCCCTGACCTTTCTGTGCTGAGGGTCTCAGAGCTGGACGCAG
Source organism: Dromococcyx pavoninus (assembly GCA_033558185.1). Lineage (NCBI taxonomy): Eukaryota > Metazoa > Chordata > Aves > Cuculiformes > Neomorphidae > Dromococcyx > Dromococcyx pavoninus. Next base: position 3,165,750 of record JAUMJL010000138.1, on the reverse strand, counting down.
TACTCCAGGTGAGATCTCACCAGAGATGAGACTACTCTGTCTTACATCAGCAGAACTACATACACATACAAGCACTTCAGCGTTATGTAGCGCCTTTCTTTATGTCAAAGTCATAAATTACAGCAATCCTACTACCTATGCCATCAACAGTTTGTTTCTAAAGTTAAGCTGCATTCATCAATATCTGCAAGAAGGACAAAATATTCCTTTCTGATAAGTGTTATCCCTCTTTAGCCATGGTGCCCAATAGATTTTATTGTCACCATTGTTCTTCTTCCATGCAATGAGTATAGGTCATTCTAAAATAAGGCTTAAGGGCTTGTAGGTTGCACAGGAGCTGGATTACACAAAAGATTATGTATTTTCATTATTAGAACAGCACTGTATTCAGTCCGAGATTCTTCAAAAAGTCTGGCAATTTGTGCAATTTATAGGCATGTACTGCTCCAAAATCCTTCCTTCTCAAACACAGTCAAGTTTATTATTATCCCTCCCAGAGCTACTGTTTGCAAGTATCTTTCTGATAGATGGCACATCCATACTACGGACAGCAGGGCAGTACAGAGGTGTCTGAGCTAGCATTATTACACCCAGGTTTGAGGCAGAAGCAAGGAACTGCAACAGCATGGCTCTTGGCACAGGACAATTTACCCTACTTCTTCATAGGTAGATCACATACCACAGTCTTCAGTGGCCAGGCTACTTCCAGAACACGACAACTCATTTAAACCTGGCTGAGGTACCTGAGGGACCCATAAGCTGATTGAATTTGATCTCCCATGAGCAAGTCAGTTAGCTATTCTGAAATATCCCTAATGTCTCCCTGCTTTGATGACTTACAAAATTTCAGCGACTTTTCTTGTATTTTCATCAGTCTTGCTAACACTGCATATGTGTATTCAGAAACTCATTCTTTAAAGCCCCTGTCACCCTCTCCCTGCTGTCAGCAGACATCAGAGGTGAAACGTCAATCTTGTTAAAGTCGATAGCAAACTGCTGACTTCTCTGGGGTCCACATTTCATCCCACAACGTCAGGAAATTGTTCAAACTAGTGATCGTGCTGGTTCTCACAGCTCCCCCTCAGCAACTAATGGGCTATATGAAGATACAGGTACGAAGCAATTTTAAAAATCAAAGCATCCAAGACACCTCTAAACCCCTGCAACAGGCTGATATCAGAGGTGAAATCAGAAACAAACAGCGACGCTCCTGCAGCCCAGTGTCCTCACCAGCATGGATAGCTGCAGCCAGCTCTGCAGACTCTTGTCCAGTGTCTTCAAGAGCCTGTAACCAGCCAGACAGAGTTAGTGGGAGGGTCAATGCTCATCAATGCAGAGGCTCTGATTCCTTGCCCTGTGGAAATTTTACCCAGGCAATTTTTATTGCTACTTGTAGCAGCCAACAAGGCTCAGCTTCTTGTGTAAGAGCAAGACAGATGGTGCTTCTGAAAACAGCACATGCCGTCTCTTCTGAAATGCCCTTTTCAGGTAAATTTAAAAAATGGACCAAGCTGGCACCTGCAGGTCAAACTCTGCAGTTCCTTCAAAATTCAGGAAAGCTAAAGCATGCCATACACAGCTACTATAATTCCCCAGGCTGGCACTTAGTCATCAGTCAAAGGTACTCTCACAGAAAAGAAGTAGATTTCTTTCTCCTCCATTGCTTTCTAATGTTATTGAAATAAAAATAGATGGAACTGTGATTTTTCACATCTGATGCTGTTGTCTAAGCACTAAACTTTGGCTTCTTTCAGAAGCTGTCTCTTCTATAAAAATACACTGCATCTGTGCTGGAGCTTTCCTAATAATTCAAGCAAAAGTTAGCAGCTCTTACAGCTGGCTACAAATACACTGACCTATTTCATGCCACTTAATACAACGAAAGTTTCATTCATATCCTCTATTTGCTTTATGAAATACTCTCAAATTCTTTTACCAACAGCAACAATTGTCCTGAACAAGTCAATCTTTCTTCCACAGTCACACATTTTAGCTTAACAAAGTACCCACGCTTCAAAACTTTTACAATACAGGGGAGACGTGAGGGGACACAACCAGCTGCAATGCTCAAAAACCTCTCTCTGATCCTTCTACCATTCCCCATTCTGCAAAGCATCCAAGTTTCATTATGTACAACAGAACATGACAGGTTTGTTGAGAAAAATATATGAATAATGGAGGATGATTCTGGACTTAGTGAAAATAGGTACATACAGAAAACAGACACCTTTTCAGAAGGCCCTTTGAGAGCTTAGGAACATCAGGTCTACTTTCAAGGAGCCTGAGGTCCAGATGCACAGTAACATGCAAGTGCCTACATCCAGCTAATTTCAGAAGCATGAATGCCATTGCTGATGTAAGCTGATATTAAAGTCACTCAGGAAAACTTTACTCAATAACTCAAATATAATTATTCCTTCACAACATCATTTGCTTCTGAGCAAGTAAAGTACCCAATTCTGTTACCCTCACCAAAGTTGTTAAAAAACAGTGTATCAAATGGAAAAATCACTGAGCTTGGAGGCTATTACTAATGCAACAGCTTGATGAATTCTGCCATGAAAAAAAAAGTTTTGGCAACTTTTTCATAAATTTAAATAACTTCTTGAGAAAATGTGGTGATTATGACCATATGGGAATCATGAAAATAAATATATAAATAAATTTTGGCTTCTAGATAAATTAAATTTAAATCAACAATAATATTTAGGGATCATAAATAAATAAATAAACCCTTAATGCTTAGGTTTCAGTTGAAATTTTCTCTAAGCTTTTTTAGATTTCCTTCTTTGCTCAAGACCCAGGAGATGTAGACCCATGTGAATGGAAACAAGATTTACATGACTCCTCGTGTTCCAAACCCACCATGTTTTATTCAGTATAATAAATACCAGCAATATTAATGTTTTGCCTGGTAGACACTCTTACAATACTATAAGGATTTTAAGAAATCATATCGCTTTTGCTTAACCAATGATGCTTAACATTCTCTCTCAAAAATGCATTACTTTAATTCCTTGAGTTTCCCTCATAACATATGATTTTTCCTCTTCATTGTTGCCAGTTCAGTCTGTGCATTTAATCTGTACTAGCTACTATATTGACACATTTCATTTTAATTTTACAGGTATTTGTAAAGAGTTATCAGTTGGGGGTAGTTTATTTAACAAGTGTATGAAAGCATTCAGTAAAATGATAAAGGCATTCAGGATAGAAAAACAGCCAGATACAGTGGCTTTTCCTCTGTATGACCTGAGGTATGACAATTTGGCCAGCTTCTACTAGATGGCCACTTTGAAAGATCATGTTGAATGTTGACAGACTGATATTCTGACACAGCATCTCCAATGGTAAGATAAAGTTGCACCTGTGTATGTTGCAGAAAACCAAACCACTCTCGCCTTGTGCATGGTTCATATTGCTTATTAATTTTAACATCTGCTGTTCATATGTTCTTCTTTTTCTCAAGGATGCATCAACCTAGTCTGGCTTGGTCTTTGTAAGGCACAAACCTGACCTCTTCTTAATTAGGTTCCTGCTTCTCATACTATAGGTTTCTTGACACCTTAGTTTCTGTCTGAACTTAGGCTGCACAGCTGATTTCTCTATCAGGTGGCTGCCACTGCAGGCACTTGTAGAGGTGATAACATTCTGGCTTGCTGACTAAAATTTCATCCTAAGATACTTCAAGTGCACCTCTTTGGCTCAACTGTTTCTCATTTGCTAATTGACAGCAGCATTTTAATTAAGATGTGAGAAAAAAAGAGCAAGGTCAAAGCTATGTGCATTGAAAACACTAACTGCAGTTTCCAGGCTGGGAAACCCAGCATTTCCAAGGCTTCTGATACCATATGTTGTAATGCTAAAGAAACAAATATCTTTTATTATGTTGAGTCCCTGGTTGCAAAGCCATTAATTCTCCATGGATATGTAAAATTCCAGCCTCATATTCTTCTATCACCAATAGGGCTGCATGAAGTCCGGTCTGTTTCCATTGCCTTTTTATTACCTAAATTTATAGTTTCTCCATCTTTCCTCCTTGCTACCCCTTATTCTCATGTGCCCTCTGTCCATTTTGACATTTGTATGATTTATCTCATAATGAAGACCTGCTCCTGAACAGCATCATTGGATGCTATCACAACCCCATTTATCTCCACGGCCTGGACAAGAGAACCAAACTCTATCTTTCTGGAATTCCTTGTGGACCGAGGGATCCCCATTCAACTGAACTGCTATCCTAAGACTGATCAAAGTCTACTCCATACACAAGAAAACACTCGGTAAAAGCTGAGCAGAATGAATACATGACAGTGGATGGTGTGATATCGAGTCTTTGTCCACGTGGGGTTGGTACACAAAGTCTGAGTCTGGTGTGTTCCCATAGGAATAGGGGAGAACATTCAACTCCCTGAACAAATGAGTTATTAAGAATTTAACTACACAAGTCCCAAGAGAAAACCATTGAAGACTATTCAAAATGAATTTGAAATTGTTTCTTTTTACAGAAAAGGCACTAAGTGCCAACATTGCAGTACCTCCCTGGATTAGCAGAACATGTTTACGGGCCACAGGGAAATTTCTATTCCAGGAAGTCTGAGACAGCACTACTGAATGAAGAATCAACTCTGTCTTCAGGGTAAAGTGCCAGACTTGGAGCAACGTCCCCTGAAGTAATCTACCAATAGAAGCCAGTTTCCTCTAGGTTTAAACCGATCTCACTAACATTAAAATCTGGCCCATAATAAGCCACAGTTTAAGCAGCTCAAGAAACAGATCAACTTCTCTGATTCTGGAAGTAGTGCTGGCTGGCCAGGCCAATCTCCTTGGGGTTACTGCTCTGTGTCAGCCTTGGGAGATGCCAGACGTCTTTGGGCTGAAAAAGCTGAAAGTGCAGGGTGTACTGTCTGGTCCCTGGCCCACTGCATGATACACAGGCAGCTGCAGAGGTACACAAAAACCTAGCCCATGCCTTCAAGGCAGCTTTTCTGTAGGAACAGAATGAAAACACCTACATTATACACGGCACTTCTCTCCAGCTAGTGTTTTCTGGGAGAATGCATCACACACATGTAGGAACTGGACATATTTTTCCAACTTCTACTCTTTCTTTCCCCTCTAAATAGTTCTGCTTGAAAATGGCCTGATTACAGGAATGTTTAATCACATTCTCCCATTACACTGAAGACAAGGAGAAGCACTCTTTATGTAGTGGACTTTATGTCCTCTGTTTCAGTGTCAGTGCTTTTGTCTCTTGAACCATCCACCTCTGGATTATCTGAGGGTTTGCTTTGCCTTTAGTGTGGCTCAGACTGTGAAGAATTGCTGTATCTCACAACAGCTTCCTGAACAAGACACCTAGGTCCCCTAACAAATTTCTTTCTCTGCCCACTTTAAAGAATGCAAATTGAAGAGTACAGTGCCCGGTAGTACATTTTTTTCAGGAACAATGTGCAGGCATTTCCAGCAAGTGCTTTTAATGGAAGCCTCTTTGCCAAGTATTATCTCCTTCCCTAGCTGTGGTTTTGAGAAAGCGCATTTGTTCGCAATAGGAACAGCAGAGCAGAACTTTCAGTTCTCTACACTTAATCACTGTATCACCTGGTAGATAAACTGGAAGGGCTTCTTTTTTCCTCATAGGGTCTACACATGTAAACTTTTAGTACTGAGCTTATACTTACCAGTTGGGATAGTAAGATACAGCTAAACTCAAATTAAAATCATTGACAGTAATAGCACTAGATTCAGCAAGTTAAAATCAAAGGCTAAAGAGATATAAGCACAGTAGAATCACTTGAAAGAACACAGGAAAAGCAAGATGGAGCAAGGGACAGAGGGGTTAAAATTACGAGACAATCAGAATATAGGAAACAGAAAAAAGTGAAGCTCCCAGCCAGATTTCAGAGCAGCCTTTAAAATGGCCTGTGCTGCTAAACAAAAGATAGGCCATTTATTTATTTACCCAATTCGCATTGATTTGGAAAACTAGCAAGAGTATTGCAAAATAAAAACAGCATTAGAAAAGCCTACATTTGGATTAGCTTGTGCTGCTATAATTTGCAGGAGTGCATTGACATTATGTGTGATGGGACTCAGTAAACAAAATTAATATAACATGGCTACCACTCAAGATTTCCATAACATTTTATGACTTCACACTGCTTTGCAATATAAACTTAATAAATTAATCTCCATAAGGTAGGCAATCTGATTAGCCCTATTTCACAGATGAGTTAACCAAGGCTTGGCAGAAGTGATATCACCCAAAGCAGCAGAGAGAGTTGATGGGAAAGAGTAACAATTAGTAGAGTAGTTCTGGGCCACAGAGACCTTGCCATTCTTTCTGGCCAATTATTGTGCAGGACTCCCTCATTCCTACCGCAGTGCAAAATTTAGAGATCTGCCCCTCTGTCTGTCAGCATTTCCATGTTCCCTCAAAACATCATCAATAAAGAAACACACAGACACACACAATCTGACTGAGGGACCTCGTTTCTGCTGCACAAATGCACACCAGATCCTGAATCCCTCTAGCTTAGTCTGCAAAATTAACCTGGACAGAGAAAGAGGTCTCCTGACCTGCTCCAGCCAGTAGAAATCTAGGCAGTCCCAAAGAGACATGAAAAGGAATAATCCCCAGAGGAGAAGAGAAACAGGACAAGTAGCAACCCAACTCTTGCAGACCTTCCACCCATCAGACATCACTGTGGGCCATGCTCTCCTTCACTGGAGGCACTTACACGTGTTCTCTCACCGCTTGACTCTCCCACTGAAAAGCATGTTTGAAACAATGACAGCTGCTTTGTCAGTTTCCTGCTCAACCATGGTGGAACCATGGCTTTCTGGATTCATGAAGCTGTTTCAGTTTTCCCTGAAAGATTTATTTTGCCATTGGCATTTATTTTGACTGAATATCATGTCACATCAGTTCAGTGGAAAGGAAAAGAGAGGATCCCTCTTAGTGATGGCATTTTCTATTATGCTAGACCAGCTGTTGATAGGACGCTATATCCAAAGGGAAAAAGAGGGTCTTTCTAACAGGCATTCTAAACACCAACATTAGTAATGATGTAGAATGATTTACCCTCATCCAAAGATACATTTGCAGACTTGCACCTTTTTCTACACATCCTAAAATTCTCTACAAGCCTTCAGGATATAAAAATGTCAACTACTATTCATTAGTCAAAAAATGTGACAGAAGTGTCACTCAGGAAGTAGACGGGTTTGTGAACAGGCACGACATAGACAAATCGAACCTAACTGCACCTTGCAAAACTGGCTTGTCTGTTGGCTGCACAACACAAACCATAGTAGGTGCATAATCAAGTAAACACATAACTACATAACTATCTGCAGCATCATCATTCAGCAAAGCAAACAAGAAATCATAATGCGATCCCGCGATTTGTTTTTCTGCCCTTTTTCCCTCCTAAAATTTACCACATTCTGCTGCAGCAAAACATCTTTCAACTGCTACATTGGAGGAAGGAAAAATGCGTTCTGCACACTAGGTCAGTAAAGGTGAGTGCTAAGAGGACAAGAACACTAAACCATTTCTTTTGCCTAGATTCCTCTCTACTCACGTCCCAGGTCATCTGGCTTTGTGACATTTTAATGGTAGTCACATAAGACTGGGGCTTTACCTATGTCCCCAAGGGAGAAAATGGAAAGAAGTAGATACAAAATCTTCCTTAACCTGAAAGACCCCTGCTTTAGGTAGAGCAGGTGATTTACTGGAGAGCTGACAGAACTTGTGGACAGAGGAATGGAATATTTGAACACGCAGCAGGGATAAAATACCACTATAAAAATAAAGCTTACGCGCATCCGATCTCTTTAGATTTGCCTGCTGACACTGGTACAAAACAGTATCTATTTGACAAACACTTTGTATTTGGTCATGGAATCTCACCGAAATTATCATAAACTGAGAAAAATGTTATTGGAGAAATGCCAGTGGAATGTTACAATTGCTGATAAGCTTCATACATACACTCAGACAAATATACATTAGTCTGGAGCTGACAACCACCACTGTCCCTTTTTGAACATGTTAAAATCTAAAGTAGGAGCTCTAGGGTAGTCTGAAATCATGGTATATCATAGGTATTACAAAATTCCCTTTTAGTATCTTCAATATGAAAAAGCCAGAAGCGAAAAGTATCTCAGATAGAGTGCAATACGGACAGACTGGGCCATTTACTGCACATTTGAAGCAAAGGTCACCACAAAAGAGAATTTACTTCATTAGAGCCCAAAGTAAAGAAGTATAAATGGCTGGGACTCACAAAGCAATGAAAAAAAAGAACAGATTGGCTCAACTACTCCCATGGGAAAGAACCTACCTCGAAATATTTCATTTGCTGGGAATGCTCTGATCTGGAAAGAAACTGCTCCACTCAGTCCTAGGAGACCAGACCACTACTCACACAACAGACTGCTGAAAAAAATTCTTATCCATTGACCTTGGGTCAACCACCTCAATAAAGAAGCAAAGTCAGTCTCTGAGACTAGAGCTGGCATTCAGCTACATCAGCTACTGTCTAAGAGGTTCAGTGAGAGGTTTTGTCCACAACAGTTTTTTTTTCAATTTCACAAAGACACTAGTCCAGTTCAGACAACTGGGAACTGGTTGTTTGGGGTCAGTCCAGTCCGTTACTCTTTTGCCTTTCTGTGAACTTTGGAATCTGCTCTCCTCATTTTTTTCAGACCATGGTAGAGTTTGGTTCAAGCTAATCTCTGGGACATCGCTCTTACTCTTCTATAGCCCCCTATAAGGCCTAAGGGCCTTGTTTATTTATTTGCTTTGATTTTTCTCTGTCCCTGGAAGCCAACAGCAGTTCCCAGATGATCAGCTGAGAGGCATGACTGCCCCTCAAAAGGCTGGGAGAAGGACTGGTTTGGTTTTTCTATGTGATGAAACACAGTAAGAATAAAGGTTTGAAGTTTGCCTGTTAGGATAAACTTTTCTTGAGGAGCTTATGGCAGTAAGGACACACTCACTGAAAAGAGCATTTTAAATGTCTATTCACAACCCACAGCAATTGTTAACATATTCTAAATCATTTTATGACTTAAAGTTATAGGAGCAAAAAACGGCTTGAGTGAACTGAAAACATCTCAAAACAGTCTACTCAGTCTAGAATAAACTTATCCTGTAGCACACTGGTAGATTGGAAAGGTGCTGCCAGATGACTCAAAAAGAAAATAAACTCAAAACAGTGCTTAGAGCTTTCTTGAATCTTTTGATGCATGTCTTACCTAATGTAAAATGTGCTTTATGTCTTCAAAGTGGCAATGCAAACTAAGTAACTGATCCTCACAATGTGGAACAGGTCAGTAGTACCATACTGTGATAGACAGGTTAACATTAAAACAGAAGAACTATGTCATCCTGGGCCCTTCTGTCCTTAAAGGCTTCAAAACCAAATGGTCTCATTTCGAATGTAGTAAAATTATTTGATTTTGTGTTTTAAAAGCAGCTCTAAGAAACCCTGAGTGGGCTCTGAAAGAAAGAGAGGGCTGCTTTCTTCCTTTTGTACATCCATCCTGCTAATCTACCCCACTACTTTGTTTTCAGATTATGTTCTCAGTGCAACTTGACCCATACAACTTTTGGTACTCAGCAGTCTTGAACACCAGGCCTCTTGTTTCTGAAGACTGAAAATCGCAACTGACAGTTTATTGTAAACAAATTTGTGCCAGACAATTATGAGATGCACATTTCTCCTTTTAACTCATGACAGGTTCTTTTTTTTTTTTTTGCTCCCTCCAGGAAAAGTGTTAAAGTGCTGCTCTGCTCCTACCACCAACTCTGAAGTGACACTGCAGGATTCCGGTTTTGATTCCATCATTTATTAATTTGGCAGTTTGAAAAGAAAGACATTTTGCTAAATGCCAGGCTCCTCCTGGAGCCTATTCAACATTTGTGTTATCTTTCCACATTTCTTTCCCAACAATCCTGCCACTAGAGGAAGGCACTGTTGAAGGAACTAAGTAAGAAAAAGAGGATGTATCGTCATTGGAAAGAAGGGGACGTAAGCCAAGTCATGTTCAAAGATGTTGTTAAGTCATGTAGGAGGAAAATCAGGGAAGCAAAAGCCCAGCTGGAGCTCAAATTGGCCACTTCTGTTAAGGATAATAAGAAGAGTTTTTATAAATATATCAATGGTAGAAAGAAGGGCGGCAGCGACCTCCACTCCTTGTTGGATGTGGAGGGAAATATAGTAACCAAAGATGCAGAGAAGGCTGAGGTACTTAATGCCTTCTTTGCCTCAGTTTTCAACAGCAAGGATGTCAGCTCGCTTGACAGTTGGCCCTCTGAAGTGGTTGATGAGGGCAGGGTGAAATATGGCCCTCCTGCAATCCATGAGGAGGAAGTTAGAGATCTGCTGAGCCACTTGGACCCTCATAAGTCTATGGGGCCGGATGGGATCCATCCTAGGGTGTTGAGAGAGCCACTCTCCATCATCTTTAAACAGTCCTGGCTCACTGGAGAGGTCCCAGAAGACTGGAAGTTGGCCAATGTGACGCCCTCCACAAGAAGGGCCCTAAGGATGATCCAGGTAATTACAGACCTGTCAGCCTGACCTCGGTCCCAGGTAAAATCACGGAGCAGATAATCCTGGGTGAAATCATGCGGCACCTGCGGAACGGTCAAGAGATCAGGCCCAGCCAGCATGGGTTTAGGAGGGGTAGGTCCTGCCTGACCAACCTGATCTCCTTTTATGACCATGTGACTCGCCTGGTGGATGAGAGGAAGGCTGTGGATGTGGTATACTTGGACTTTAGCAAGGCCTTTGACACTGTCCCCCACAGTAGACTCCTAGGGAAGATGGCAGCCTGTGGCTTAGATGGGAGCACTCTGTGCTGGGTTAGGAATTGGCTGGATGGCCGGGCCCAGAGAGTGGTGGTGAATGGTGTCTCATCCAGTTGGCGGCCGGTCACCAGTGGTGTCCTTCAGGGATCGGTGTTGGGTCCGGTCCTGTTTAATATCTTTATTGATGATCTGGATGAGGGGATTGAGTCCATCATCAGCAAGTTTGCAGATGGGAGGAAGGGTTGATCTGTTAGAGGGTAGGATGGCCCTGCAGAGGGACCTGGACAGATTGGAGAGATGGGTTGATTCTAATGGGGTGATGTTTAATAAGTCCAAATGTTGGGTACTTCATTTTGGACACAACAATCCCATGCAGAGCTACAGACTGGGGACAGAGTGGCTGGAGAGTAGTCAGGCAGAAAGGGACCTGGGAGTGCTGGTTGACAGGAAGCTCAACATAAGCCAGCAGTGTGCCCAGGTGGCCAAGAAGGCCAATGACATTCTGGTCTGCATCAGGAATAGTGTAGTCAGCAGAACCAGAGAAGTTATTGTCCCCCTGTACTCGGCACTGGTCAGGCCTCATCTGGAATACTGTGTACAGTTCTGGGCCCCCCAGTTTGGGAAAGATGTTAGGATACTGGAATGTGTTCAGAGGAGGGCAACGAAGATGGTGAAGGGGCTGGAGCATAAGCCCTACGAGGAGCGACTGAGGGAGTTGGGGCTGTTTAGTCTAAAGAAGAGGAGGCTCAGGGGAGACCTCATTGCTCTCTACAACTACCTAAAAGGAGGTTGTAGTCGGGCAGGGGTTGGTCTCTTCTCTCAGGTGACCAGTGACAGAACTAGAGGTCATGGACTCAAGCTTCGTCAGGGAAAGTTTAGGCTTGATGTGAGGAAGAAGTTCTTCACTGAAAGGGTGATTGGCCATTGGAATGCATTGCCCAGGGAGCTGGTGGAGTCGCCGACCCTGGAGGTGTTTAAGGGGAGATTGGATGTGGCACTGAGTGCCATGGTTTAGATGATGGTTGGTGTTAGTGTTGGGTTATAGGTTGGACTTGATGATCTCAGAGGTCCTTTCCAACCTTATGATACTGCGATACTGTGACAGTGCACAATAAACAGACCCCAGCTCATCTTCCCATGGCTATTCCATTTCTGCAGCACTCACCATGTTCAAACTAAACTCACCGCAACACCAAATCTGGGCCAATCCACTGCTGAGGAAAGTGCTGTTTTCAGACAGCTCAATGCCAAGCCAGACCAGGATGAAATGGCTGCAGAAGTGGCTGAGTGAGTGCACACTGCACTGGAAGAGAATGCATAAAGTTCTAAAGAAGTAAATTCTCTAGAAAACTAAGGATGACGTGGTATCTTCAGATTAACTGTAGGGAAGGGAGAACAAAGCCAAGGACTCCATACAAGAGAAACTGCTGCAGAAGCTGCTAAAACAGGGCCTGTTGAGGACCTACCGTTCTGTCTGAACCATCTTTCCCTGAACTTGTTGGCTCCTGGCTCTTTACTCTGTGCTCTCTTCATCTCAGCTTCACAGTGCCTTGGAGTGCTTTAAGTCATTTCAGAGTTTGTCTTCTCACGTGCTTGGTCTTCAGAAAGCTTTTTCAAGCACCATTTCTTTTTTGCAACAACTACCATCGTAATGGGGCCCTGCTCTCAGTTGCTCTTCAGGCATTACTGTATTCCATGTAGTCACTCATTAACACAGGTACTGATAAAATAATTCTTACAAACGGATTTTGTAAAAACCATAAAAAATGGCATAAATCAAAAGATAGCGCTAATTGCTAAAGATGGTGTCATGTCAGCCAGGGTGTTGGCCAAAATGTTCCTGGACTGTACCTTCTCTGGGTACTGCTCACACAACCATGCATATGCTGAAACAAAAGGGAGTGTCCTGAGATGAAACACCTTGGGAAGGCAGTGGTTCAGTCCCTGTCTGCTGGGGAGAACTCCTCATCCAGTTTCGTAGGCCTGTTCATTGTGGAGGAAAGCATCATTTGAAAGAGACCTATTTCTTGATTTAGGCTGAAGACCATTAGCTGGTTGCCCAGATACCTGCTCAGATTCTTTCACCCTACTGCTGAGTGAGGGAAAGGGTCAGGCCAAACACCCCAAATTTACTTTTTAAAGTATTGATCATACTCTAGAAATAGAGAAAGATGGCTCTGTCAGAAGATTGACAGTGGGGCTGTGATTTTTTGGGGCTCATTCACACACTGATGTAGTATGCCTTCAGCAGGGATGCAAAACCAGATTGGTTACTCATGGTCCTTTAGCCTGGCAGAACTCCTTCAAAACTGGGTCCTGGACATAGTTTCTGAGGAGGGTGGAAACTGGTACTGGCTGTGCTGAGTATGGCATTTTGACTGCCTCCTGAATTGTCTCACCTGACAGAGATTGAAAGACCTTCACATTTCCACTTTACTACAGACCACTGCTGATCTTTAGTGTGTCACGTAGCCTCCGTCATAGCTATCACTACCCATCTGTTTTGATGTGGTCCATGAAATCTTGGAGGCTGTTGATTCAGACCTACGGAACTGCACAGTTTATTTATTCTCAGTTCAGCCCATTTGTCGGCCTAAAAAGACATCTCTTTAAAAAAAAATTGAAACATTATAATTGATCTTTCACATTACAAAGTCTAGATGTCCAGTTAAATTGCAGGTGATCATTTTATTTCAGGAAGAGTACAAAATTGAGCTGAATGGTTCAACATAGACAGTGATTATTAAGACAAAAAAAAAGCAACCACATTAATTCCAATTTAGACTTGGCAAACATAGAACAACCAGAAAGATTTATGTGGATCCACATATGTAGACTAAAGCACATTATCCTCTTTGGCCTCCATCCTCTCACATGCACTGTTTGTTCTGGGATTTACTGAATCTCTTCTTTCCACATCTTGGTGAAAGCAGAGCTATTTTTTTAACCTCTGATAAAACACTCAGTGAAGATATTCCCAAGGTAACATTCACCATTTTCACACTATAGCCTTACAGTGATTTTTATAAACTGATTAGACAAACACTCATTTGTTTAGTCCTTGTCTTTTCCATTCATTTTGTTCTTCTTAGGATATATCACCTTACAAACAGTGCTACCATCTAACTTATCAGATTGATACAGTTCTATTTTAAATTTCTGTTACAGGAATACATTTTGGTGAACTGTCTGGTACTGGTAATCACTAATCAACTCTGATGTAATCAATCTACTCACACCACTACCCTCTCTGACACCATCAGTACACCAAGTAATGTAAAATCTTAATGAGAATGAAGCAACAGGTGAGAGAACAGTAAAGATACTGACAGCATTCTGTGAGGAGGCTCCTATGTACCAGTACAACAAAACATTGGGAATATTAATGCCACATATGTGTTTTTATATATAAATACAAAAAAAATTAAAAATGGGACTGAAAAATGCACCAAAGATCAGAGAACTCTTTTAGTATATGATTACTTTTACGCTTCATAGCAATCTGAAGTTATAAACCATACATAGGTTGAAACTGTGACTTCAAAGAACTGCTACAAATTTTCCCCCTGACAGCACACTTGGTTTCCAAATCTGGGTAGCGCCAGCATGTGGTTCATTCTTCAAAAGATAATGAAAGGTGCGGGTTTTATCAGCAAAAGCCACATCATCCTACAGTGCTGGAGCTAGGCACATGCTGCTAACTCAAGACAGGGTATTGACAGAAACTGCTGTGACAGATTTGTTTCCCCAAGCAAATATGACAACAAGGTGATAATATCAAGCCCTGCCTGATGCAGAGGAGTAAGGAAAACAAGGAAGAAAAAAAACCCTAACCCAAGAATGAGTCCAAAGAATTGGGAAGCGTTCACAGGCTCCACTGAGTTTTCTATTTTAGGTATGTTTGTGTATTTTTTTATTTGTTTTTATTCCTCAAGAGGCTTTGGTTACAGCTAAGATTGCTTTACTCAGCACTCATTATATTTCATATTCTTTCATCTGAGGATAAAAAATTCTGCAGCAAATGCATTGAAGGATTTAACTCTAATGCAGCCTCTCCCATTACAGGTTCAAACTCTTCTGAAATGCTGGCTTGTAGTTTTTCCTCATGATCCTCTGAACTGTAGATCAGAGCAACTGTTCCAACCACTTTTCAGTTACTGATGCTGGGGCTTCCCCTTTCAGTCACTCAGAACCCTCCTCCTCATCCTTACCCTACTGAACATGACCCAGCCTGAGGGTCCAGAGCTAAAGGGATGCTCCTCTCCTACAGTGAATGAAAATCAGTTCCACTAAATATGCAAAATAAGTCAGAACCAAAAGGCACAGACAAGTACAGGACTTCTATGCATTAAACAAGATCATGTCCCACAAGATCAACTGATCTGGGCTGCAGAAATGCCTAAACTGGTCCACAAAGGCACAGTTATTAGCAATTTGCTCAGCCCAAGAGCTGAAGAGGCAGATAGTATGGTTGAAGCTGGGGGATCCCTAGAAGTGGGCTGCAGGTTAACTGTGCCATGGATAGAGAAACATCAGAGCAGGGCCCACATCAGCAGCTCAGGCCTAGATGGATTTATTCGCTCAAAAAAGACTGCTGAATGCAACACCACTGCTTCCAGGGCCAGCACCGCTGTCCCAGGCAGCCCTTGGTGTTAATCCCTTGCAGACTCGAGCTGTCTCTGCTCTGCACAGCAGTCCCTGGCAAGTCTTGGCATCAGCCCCTGTCAGCCAAGGGATGACCAGAAACTGTCAGCTGTTTGAGGTGCTTCTGTCTCCAGAGCCACAAGTAACAAGAGAGTTGGTTATATACTCATTTCATTGCATTGCTCCCTCCCATAAACAGCTCAACCAGGGAACAGGAATGCTCCTGACCACAGGGAAGGTTATGGTCCCTCTATAACCCTTTCTTTGAGGTTCTTCAAATATTTTTTATAACACTATTTTAAAATAAAAAGTATATACAGCGACAGAACTTAAAAAATTGGTCAAAACATGACCACAAACACTCCTGCTTTGCTCCATGCTTTGAAAGCACCAGAGAGATAAACATGCTTGCACCATGTCTTCAGCAAACTAGCAACTGAGAGGAGTGCCCATTTGAAACAGCAGAGCCAAAATCCTACTGCTCTTAACCCTTTTTGAAGGCCTCCTATAGAACAGGTCCAAGGCCAGCTGTCTGGGCAGATGAAATGCCATCTGTGCTATGAAACTAAGCCTTTCATGCCTGGGGCTAATAGCCTGAGCAGTAAGTAACGGTTGTGTAGAGCAGGAGAGTTTCCTGCCTAGAAATTCTGTGCTTACCATAATGTGAAGGCTGCCTTCCCTTCTTGCACACATGATTTATGTGCCATGTTGGAGAAGGGAGGTCTCGCTCTTTCCTGAGAAATAACTATACCTTTCTACACCTTTGATATATTCATATTAATCACACAGCTTAAGGTTTTCTGACAGTAACACCTGAAAAGTAATTACATGCCTGCAGGCCAGGTGAAAATAAAAGGAATTAATGGGTATTATCTGCCCCTCTGGGCTGTGTATTTACATTACCTCCTCTGCCCAAACAAAATGCTGAAACACTTAGATTCATGCACATGGAAGAGTGAGACTACAGCAAAATAAATAACTTAGGTTTTCATAATCCCAAAAAGGTGCCAGTACTGTCTATCAAAGTAGGCAAACACAAAAACCAGGAAAGATAAGCATAGAACATAAATTTATTTGTTCTAATTTGACCATTTCAGGTTTCTTACTAGTTGATTTCCAAGTTTGACTCCAGTATGGTTCAGCCACAAACATTTCAAGTGCACAAGCATTGACAGGCCCCATACTGTAAATGTGTGCATCAACTGAAAACAAAGCTTGCCACCACCTGGAGAAAACACATCACTCCTTTCTGTGTCTTTAGACCTAGAGGCTCGAATTAAAGTCTGTCTTACTTGGCTCAAAATACTTAAATACATGTTACTAGAGTAAAAGAAAAAATGAAAGTAAATTAAATCTGCCGAGGGACAGATCTATTTTGCACTCTGACAATTTTCCTGAGGTTTTACTTTTAATGTTTATTGTTTAACTTCATAAAATTGAGTAACTAGCATAACAGCACCTCAAACGCCTGAGATAAACAGCCCATTAAAATATGAAGCATCTTGTTAATAAAATATACTCACCAGAACACACCACAATTCCCCACAAGCTCATGTAGTTTTCAGGCTAGTAAACACTTCTAATGATCATCAGCAAACCTGAGTTTTCTTCAACGGTTCGTTACACCACTTTTTCCAAGAAAGGTCTTGATATCACAGTTAAGAAAAAAAGCAAAGAGAGAACTTGTTTCATAACCTTCCTGGGGTCTGCAGAGTGAAGATGCAAGAAAATCCTGACCATAACACCACAGCCTTCCTCCTCTCACTGACGCTAACTTCTGCTATACCAGCCACGAGGCACATGCAAAGGAGTTTCATCAAGCAGAAATGTAGAATGTAGAAAGGCACATTTTAAAAGGGAATACAAGCAGCTCAGCTTTAGGCAACATTGTGCTCCAGCTACTGGCGAACCTTTTGAGGAAAGAAGGGGCTAAATACATTGAAAAGCATAATTTTTATTCTCTGCTTGGTTATCTCAAGATTAATGTGCAGCATCAATAAGATGAGAAAAATTCTTACCTGTACCTTGTCTACGATGGACCAAGTCCACCCTGAGAGATGCTGCTAGTTTCTTTTAGGTTAGCAGCTTCACCACTTCACCATCACACATTAATCCCGTGGATTGAAAGTTTTGTCTTCAGTGAAAGCACACTATCAAACATTTTGGTTTTGTTACCATATAGCAAATGTCTGCTAAAGATGAGGAATTGACCACAATTCCTGTTTTCAGGACACCACATCTTCAGAGTCATCAGACAGACATCTTTTCTTCCTCACAGGTTTCCAAGGAACAATATTGCACAGGGCACAAGGAGACCACAGAAAAAGAAATCACACATTCACTGTAAGTTTAAGATACTGGACCTAGAGAAGGAGAAACCTATCCTCTTCAGTTGATCAAAGATTATAGGCTAAAATGTCTCTAACATCAGGGCCCAGAAGTGAAGCATTTCATCACAAGATTGTCAAGACCAATTAACAGATTCCCTGCATGTCTTTGGTTTGGAAGTCAAACCTGACATTTTTTTTAAAGGTCTTAATTGTCAGAGCTCTGCTACTCTTCAGCCTTCTGGAGAAAAAAAGAAACCAGTCTTTTTAGCATCAGAAGTATTCAACAAGTTAAGTTCTGAGCTGGTTCATGGTGTCTTTAGAAGACATGAGTCCTACTCATTATTGACCTCCCTGCAGAAAGTTATTTCTTTTTCTCTTTCTGGTTTATTTTCTATAGAGATTGCTACAATTGCTTTTATCATTCCTCCTGGAGTCATTTCAGGTTAATGCACTTGGCTGGATACACTTCTTAAATACAGCTCACATTTGAAGGTCTTCTTTGAATACAGTCTGGACAGAGAAATTCAGGGTGAAAAGAGAAAAACTTCAGAAAGTTTTGGATTCAGAATAGGTTGTCTTAGCAAAACAGTAATTGCTTTTCGAAACTTACAATCTTGCATTGTGGAATCTAGAATTAATTACAAATGCAAGCTTACCTAAGCCTAATTTGCTTTACGCATCACACTTTAATTTTCTATAAAATATGCTATTTCTCCATCTGAAAGTATTTTTCAGCAAAATGACCTTGACTTGAAATCTGATCTTCAAATTAAGAAAACTTTTATCTAAAACCTCACACTCAATAGTGTCAATTGCCAGTAAGTCTCCCCACAGAAAACTAGGTAACTTCTCAAGAATAACCTCTAACTCAGTATAGTTTTTGTGTAATCCATTTGGCTAGGACTCCTTGTAATCTACAAAATTTGTTGCAGGGTTCAGGATAATGTTTTTGGCCATTTTTGAGCAAGTATTAAGTGTGAAAATAAAATGATACATTTCAGAGACATACTGTCTCCCATCTAGAATTCACCCCGGTATTAGCCAGGAACTTCACATTTCAAGTTTGCAAGTGAATGTAAATCATGTTCAGTGTGAATATGATATTAAAACAATGATTTAAAGACACTTCAAAGGATAATTGAAAGCTGATTAATCTAAATTTTGTTTCATGTCTTTTTCCTTTGTGCACTGAAAGCCATCACAGTTTCCTGCAGTTACTGCTACAGGAGTGCTATTCAAGAACATATTTCTCTTAGCTAAATTTTGCAGTTAAAAAGAACATAATTACACAAGTAGTATAAAGCAGTATAGGCGTTGCAGGTTTTCTCTACTAGACATACTTGCAGTTTACAACCAGCACATTTTAAGACAGATTTACCAGTAATATTCTCTTCTCTATCCACCTTTGCAGCCCTCTCAGCATGCTCCAGCAATTTGAGAGAGAAGTTCAATATAGTACAGCCCCATCCTGCATGGTGTCTACACCTCCAACTATGCTTCCTCATTAGAAAAACTTTTCTGATTAGGTCAGGAGGCTTTAGAGTACTATGTATCCTACACAGAGTTGTTCACAAGGGTGTATTTCATAGGCTTTATGTTAAAAAACACCATCATGGGGTCCTTCTCTGATCTCCACCCACAGCACAGACAACAATTTCACCCAGTGCTAACTTGCTCTGAAGTCACCGACTTAATGGGTTACACCAAAACATTATCTTTCAGAAAAAATCCAAATTTGAGTAACAGATCTTTTATCTTTGCTAAGCTTATTTTAAAATGTATGGTTGCCTTTTTCCTTCCTCCTTGTCAAAGAATCACAGATTCATTTAGGTTGGAAAAGACCTTTAAGATCATTGAGCCCAACCATAAACATAACACTGCCAAGTCCAACACTAAACCATATCCCTAAGTGCCACATATACACCTCTCTTAAATACCTCTGAAATTGGCTGCAGGAACTTTTCCCCTTTTGCTACTGCTTGTAATAGTTTTTAAGGAAAAACTGGCCACACAAGATCTGTGTCTGATCTGATTAACAAAGGAAAAAAATCTGTTGTCTTGCATTGCCTTTGGATTCTCTTCTTTTAGAGGGAGGTTTACTCCCCAGGACTTAGAATCATGGAATGGTTTGGGCTAGAAGGGACCTCAAAAATCATCCAGTTCCAAACCCTCTGCCATGGACAGGGACCCCCTTCACTAAATCAGGATGCTCAGAATCCAACCTGGCCTCCAGGGATGGACCATCCACGACTTCTCTGGGCAATATGTTCCAGTGCCTCAGCACCCTCACAGTAAAAAATTTCTCCTTAGTATGTAATCTAAATCTCCCCTCTTCCAGCCTAAAACCATTACCCTTCATCCTGCCACCACACTCCCTGATAAAGAGCCCTTCCCCAGCTTTCCCATAGGTGCCCTTTAGGTACTACAAGGCTTCTATAAGGTCTCCTTGGACCCTCCTCTTCTCTAGGCGAAACAAGCCCAAACCTCTCAGCTTGTCCTCATAGCAGAGGTGCTCCAGCCCTCTGATCATCTTCGAGGCCTCCTCTTGACTCGACATACCTCACAGAGTCTTTTCAACGAAAAGAAGCAAACCTTTCCTCCTCTGCTATATTTTCAGAAGCCTGTGCTGCTCCAGGTGCTATCCACAGTCCTGTGCACAAAGGGTAATTTTGCCATGTGTCTTCTATTCACTAACTGATCACAGCAAATGGCGTGTTTCAGAGAGGCCAAGAGATCTCCCTGAGCTGCAGAGCTGAGTGTTCACACACAGCTACACCATGCATAACACCGGTGAACGTCATCTCATTTGTCCAATTTTTACAGATACTGCAGCTGAATACTAAAAGGGAGTCAAGAAATCACCTGCTTTTGTTTGCAATTTACACACACATATATATACATAGAAACAAGAATATACAGGTCAACTGTCAATACCATAAATCCAATACATAGCAATGCAAAGTGCAGAGCAGGTCAAATGAGTCAAATTCTAATAATTTAAATTGTTTCCATCCTCAAAAGGATCTGAAAGAAACAGAATACAGAATGACTTTACTAAAGGGGTAAATTTCCTCAATAAAGAAGGCTTTGTCCTGCTCCAGCTTCTTTGTTAGTGCTGAAGCATCCAAGTATTTGGTCATCTGTATCACATTTTTAACCATGTGTTTTTTTCCAAGGCATATCATCTTCAACTACCAATAAGCTGCCTGACCAGATGAGCACTGTCAGTTCATCTCTATTCCCTCGTTCCCTGCCCCAATTCTTCTGCAAAGGTTTCCTGAGCAGCAGAAAGCATCTAAGCAGGACACTGTCTGCAGTTCAAAA
Source organism: Dromococcyx pavoninus (assembly GCA_033558185.1). NCBI lineage: Eukaryota > Metazoa > Chordata > Aves > Cuculiformes > Neomorphidae > Dromococcyx > Dromococcyx pavoninus. The sequence continues at coordinate 3,144,630 of JAUMJL010000138.1, read as the reverse complement.
TAATCCCCGTTGAGTTAACGCAATGCCAAAACGGCAGAGTAAATAATAACTCATTTGCCAATGAAAATTGCACTCTGCACTGTCCTCTTAGCATAGAATAAAGGCAATTTTGGTGCTTTTCATGCCAGGGCTGTTCAACAGAAGCAGAGGCAAGAGAATCATTGATGACCTAGAAGAGAATTTAGATGGGACAGGGCAGAACCAGCAAACAACTGCTATTGAGGAGATTAATACAAATTGAAATGTCACCCATATTTATGCACCTCACAGTCTACTGTAGATCAACAAAAACTGCATCATTAAAATGCATACACAGTGCTTACCAAATATATAGTGTGTGGAATTAACAACTCTGATTCATTTTATAAGATACCTGTGAAAAAATATTTAAAATTTATTTAAAAACAAATGATTTTTTCAACAGCAGGATTTTGTATGGAGCCTCCAAAATTTTTTTTTTGACAAAATACTTTATTCCTGTACAGCAAATTACTTCAGCTTTATTTCAGTAGAGGCTATTTCACAAATGCAAGGAATAAATGAATCCCAAAAGCATTACAAAACTTCCGCTGTAAAAATGTAAATGGATTATCCCTCCATTAATACCTCACTAAACGGCAACACTTTAGAAGCAATCATTCTTCTGTTGCTCACAACATAAAAGCAAAATGATATTTTCTCCATAAATCATCTGGCTATTACAAAACTAGTGTAAAAAGATGTTGGGTCTAGAGACAATAAAGTCTTTAGATCATCTTGCAAGCACGTTTACAAATGTCAGACTGGTGTTTTCATCTCTTTTATACTGGAAGTAATGCCCAACATTTATTCACAGGACTGTTTAAGAGAAGAGCAGATTTCTGCAATAGATTTTAAGTGTTACCATCAGCTTGTGTCTACTTGATTTTAATATAACATTGATTGAAAATATAAAATAACTTTTAATATCCTTTTATTACAACTGTCCTGTAGCACATCTTTATGGAGGTGTTGGGTCTCCTGCTAGAGTGGAACCAAGCTGCAAGGCCAGTAAAGACAGAAAGAAGAAAAACTGTCTTAAAACATTTTTGTGACTCTCTTGAGGCCGGCACCAAGACAACTTTCTTCACAGAAGCATTAGTACCAGCAAACAACAAGAATTGTTTCCTTGAACACAAAATCCTAACAGTGGATAGACAGATGTTTATTTCTAGGACCAGACCAAACTATATGCCCTTCCAATGTTAATCCCCACCAGCCACCTCCAGTGAAATGAAAAGGACTACCTCTTTTCTTTATATATAATTGATCTAGTTAATTTCTGATCACTCACTATCCACTTCAGCAGTACTTTTTCATGCTTGTGCCCAAAATAAAGACACTCATTTTGTGTTTACTCTGAATTGCACTATTCATCTGATCTGTACAGACTGTGCCCTCTTCTCCCTTTATTCTGGGGTAATGCATCGGACTTCACATCCATGTTGCATTGCTAGGCTCAAAATTCACCTCACTCATAACAAAGGAATTACTTTCCATAAAATTGTGGCTGACATGAGGATGTTTAAACATGCATTACTTCACTTCCATTTGTATATGTACAAACAGCCAATTAATACACACATATACAACTGTGCAGAAGCCTCTGCTTCCACTGGGAATTGTCACCTCTCTTCGCTTTTCTAGATTTTCACAATCCTCAGCTCTACCTTCCCATGCAGCAATTAAAAAAAGTAAAGTATTTCGGTATCCATCTACTTGGAGAGAAGCCATGAAACTTATTAATTACATCAGTATCCAGCTGAGGTCTGTGCGCACTCAGTTTTATGGAAGTACCAATACAATCACCTCGAGTCCAGTGCTACCGATATAGGTCCTCTGCTGTAATCATTGCAAAGCAACTCCGAGTCACTCTGTTTAGGGATAAGGGACCAATGCTGGCCCTTGGACACCTGGGCACCCATCCAGTCACGTCCTAACTGTGCATGGATCCAGTCTCCCAACATATGTTAGAGCACCATGGGTACTGCTCTGAATTGCACCAGCAGGCAGAAATCAGCAGAACTAGGGAAAAACAAGCTATGCTCTCTCCCCTTATTCATCCTGTTAACATAGGCCATGGAAAGAGGAATGTGTCCCAGACACGATGACAGAGACTTTACACAATCTGGGAAGCTGCATGTGGGTAATATAATGGAGCAACATCCTAGGAGCTGACAATGCCATAATGTATTTGTTATTTGATTCCTGTATATCCCTAGTGGCACACTTAAAATACTAAACACTCTAAGCTTCCAGCCCCTCTTGTTTTTAACATCTTTATAGCCAGAGAAATACAGACTTGCCCAATACTAAGCAGTATCTTGCCATGTAATACAAAACTGCTGATCCTATCTATTTACTAGGTCAAGAAAGCTAAGTTACTTCTGCTACAAATGCAGCATTAAATCAGCCATACAACACCGTAGTTGTATTTTCAGCAGTTTTATGTATCAGTTAAAAAACTGCAAAGATCTGAGTACAAAATACTTGCTGGTAGTAATGCTCAAAGAGAAAGAAAGCACATATGTTTATTTTAGATCACAGGCTGACTGTGCAGCATAGGGAGTTAGAAATTGTCTCTGCCTTTAAAATATGAACTGAGTAAATTTGGTATGCAAGTCATTGAGGGAGAACCTTACAATGTCCTTTTTACAGTCACTATTTCCTGACTCACTTTCATTGGACAAAAACTGCAATTCTCTTTATACCATACGATCTTTCAGACCAAGTTTGAGTATTTGGAACTCTTTTTCTCCTTGGAAACTTATAATTCAGATCCTTGAAGTACTCAAACTTTTCCTATACTACCCTTTTTTACTAATATGTCTGAGCCTATTCTGAAAACCCTTCTGAAGGCCCTTCTAGAAATGTTTGTCATGCTCTTACTCACGCAGACTAATTCTTTATCCATCAGTGGAGAAAGTTAAGGCATCAGTGTCTGACCTTCAGTTGCCCCTAACACTACAGCTGATCACCATATCTTTGCATTCCAAAGCCCACGTGATGAATCATGTAATCCTAGAATGATTAAGATCGGAAAAGACCTCTAAGATCACCCAGTCCAACCTAGTCCAACACCACTGCGTCATGAAGTGCAACATCTACATGCTTTCTGAATACCTCCACGGATGATGACTCAGCCACTTCCCTGGGCAGCCTGTTCCACTGCTTGAGAACCCTTTCAGTGAAGTAATATTTCTTAATACCCAATCTAAACCTCCCCTGGCACAACTTGAGGCCATTTCCTCTGATCCTATCACTTGTCCCTTAGGAGAAGAGACCAGCGCACACCTCACTACAACCTCCTTTCAAGTAGTTGCAGAGGGAGGGCGATAAGGTCTCCTCTCAGCCTCCTCTTCTCCAGACTAAACAACTCCGGTTCCCTAGAGCTGCTCCTCATAAGACTTGTTCTCCAGACTCGTCACCACCATCGTTGCCCTGAAACTACGTTGCCCTGAACATGGACCTGGGATTCCAGAATTCCTAAACAGCAAGAATGGAAGACACTAAACATTTCCAGGTGAGGAGAGCGAACAGTTACTTCAGTTTTCTTCACAGTATTGAAGCAACAAAAATTTCCATTTCAAGCACTAATTTTTTAATGGTGCAGATTTAAAACTGGTAAATGCTTCCTTATTGATAAAGAACACTGCACCTCTTCATTCCCACTCTGTGCTCAGCCATCACTGGACCTCAACAGTTAATCTCCAAACTAACATTTTTGTGCCAGTTCACTTGACTGGTGTGGTTCCCAGCAGCTCTGATCAGGTGATGGCTCCTCTGCTGACTTACATTTAATGACAAATTTTGAAAAGTATCAGTTATAGAGAAATTCCTGAAATTTTAAGAGAATTGCTATTCAAGCACCTCAAAACAATCTGAGCACTATAAAGGCAGGCTGTCCTGCTGTTTAGAAACCTGGCATTACACAAGAGTAGCAGGTTGATAAGAAGTAACAGATAGTCTTGCCCAGCTCTCTCTGGACACAGAAACGCTAATCTGAAATGTTCCAACATATAATCTCTCCTACCATTACACAGTCTACTTCTGATTAAACATACCTCAGTATCCTCCCTAAATCTTAAATTCTAATCCTAGGCCACCACCCTTTCCATACTTCAGTATCACACTAGGAACTCTTGTTTCTCTTTTACAAAAAAAAGAATTTCTCTCTTATGTAATACACAAGTAAGGCTTTACCAGCTAAAGGTGTGCCCAGCTGAACAGCAGGTCAACCATTCAGCAATACACTACTTTGTGCTTTGTACAGTAATTCAACAATCTGTAAACTACCTTGCTTAATTTTGGAGAGATACTTACCTCCTAATATGTCTCCTCAAGCCACCAGACTTCTGCAATCTGGACTGCAATCCTACCATTCTTAATGAGATGTTCATGAAATGACAGTTGGAGTGACTAGTGTCCTAGACTTAGGCTGGAACTCTTACAAAGGATGAGGACAGTAGGAAAGAAGATGCTCTTTCCCAGATCTGCTCTATCAAAGATGCCCTGCCACTGGCTCGACTTGGCAACATCATGTGCCAGCAATGGAGTATTTACATTCTGCTGAGTGCTGCTGTAACACAGACAATTAGAAAATAACATCACATCCTTTCTTCACTAGTCTCAGGGGACTTTTCTAATGCACAATACCTTCATTCATCCTAGTCAGGCACCCTGTCTTGTATCACCACACAAGTTCTGTTACACACATTACCACTGAACTCCTTGCTCTACTCCAGAAGCAACGTCGATCCAACACCCAAAGTAGGTTAGTCATAGATTGGATCCCAAGGAAACAGCAACCACAAGCGCTCTACACAACTCTACCAGCTGGCAACATGCACATGAACCTGCATAAAATTAAACATCTGCTGCATGCCTCAAAGGAACCATTCCCTTCCTTCTATTCTCTCTAGACATATATGATATGATATAGTTGCAAGCAGTGTCTATTACACAGCAGACAGATGCAATTTAATTTTGGATTCTTCTGAATACATGTCCACATGCATCTACATATACCCTCTGCTTTGTTTTATTTTTCATATTACGGATTTTAACATCAGCAGCCTAGAATGCATGTTCAAGATAGAAAATTCAGTTCTTCAGTACAGACCACTTTGGTTTCATGTAAACAAGTAACGTGACTTGGGTTTCATGTCACACAAACGTCCATCTAAGGTGAATGATCAGCATTAACATTTAGACTATATTTGGCTACCTGCAAGACTGTCAATGCTGACTGAAGGAAACCACAGATTTTCCAGAATAGGATATAACATTACCAGTGTCTGTAGATTTCGATCATGTAGGCCAGCTAGAGTATGCAATTTTTAGTGGAGTCTTTGGTTTAATAAGAGCTTTCCTTGTTACTAAATGCACAGACTAAATCAGATTCACTGCTTTTAAAGAAGTCAGCAGACAATTTAGCAAAATGAGATTTTCATATTCAGAAGTGAAATTCCAGCTAGAATATTTCTGTACGTCCTAAAATGTTTCTTGTAAAACTATACACTAAATCACCTAACGCATGGTATTAAGGCTTAGTCATTCTGCCATGCAGGCCTCCCAATATTACTAACCACATACCTTCGACCTCCTGTATTTACAGAGTTGTGAAATCAGGGAAACTTAAGAACATTTGACTTGGTGAAACTACACATCAAAGGCCAACTACACACATCATTTTTACAAGATTGGACACAAAGGTGACAGCTGTGCAGACACTTAGATCTGCTTAACAGAAAGCCTGTGACTATCCCCAAGGAGTATCCATGTCACTAAAGTTACCACATGCGAAAGTCTACAGATTCGGCACCACAGCATGAATTTCTACTGTGTGAGCTTACTCCCTTCTGCATATACTAAGTTTATACTAGCAGAGCTCCACTTCATTTGGGCATCAGTCCTCATACTCCTGGGACTCAGATTTGGCAGCTGGAAATGAGGCTCAGCAGCCCCAGGCAAAGTCATCACTGCAGCTCCCCTCAGAGTCCTTCAGATACTAATTGCCAACTAAGTGCTACATACATAAATCTCAGCTAGCTCAGGAATAGGAAAGTCAGTGTAGGTAAGACTGAAACGTAACAGCCAATGATTTTGCCACTTGCCTTGCTCCACCCCAACTTCAAGCCTACATTTCTGAAAGTTTTAATAGGTTATTTGGTAGAGAAAACAGACTGTAGTTATCTGATGAGGCATTTTCAAGTCAGAAGCAGATATAAAACGAAAAGCTTATTGTGTACTGTTTGTCAAATGAAGGTGCCCATAATTGTTATTAGATTGTCTACTGCGACTTCTATTAAGAAAATTCCCAAACTAAATGGTATAATTTCTAAATAGAAGTTTAAATTTGCCATAATGAAAGAGGTACAGAGTTTAACATAATGAAGAAAGGGGTACCTTTAATACTTGCTGAAGGAATACGTGCTCCTAAGTAGCTGGGGAATAATAATGTTTGTTTTTACAGAATTCGTAAATGTGTGTCAGGATGAATCAAATTTTCATTACATCTTTATTGACAAGGATCCTTCCCAAGTTCTGATGAAAATGTTTGCAGTCTAACACCTCAAGGGAAAAAAAAAAGACTGAACTTAAAAACTTCATATTCAGTTATTTTTATGGAACTCAAGTCAGACAAGAAGCAAGCCAAGTTTTTAGAAAATTTATTCTGTACTTTCACACTTGGAATCTTAAAGCTGGCAAAACTCTCAGAAAACACATGCTAAGTTTGGATGGCCACAGTAAAAAAGCTCTGGAAAAAAAGATAATCTATTGATAAAACTGCTGAAAAACTATGCCTTGTAGGAAATCTATGAAAGTGGAGATTAAACTCCAGAGTAAAGAAACAGCCTTCTTTGAACAGAACTTGATTTAGTGTATCACCTACCATTGTTTACAGAAAAAAAGGAAAATGAAATTTTGAGGTCGGAATCTCTCCGGTGCCTCACAGATGCGCAGCAGGGAGCAGAAGCTTGCTTTGGCATATCATACAAGAGGAAAGAATGGCAAGGCAAACGAAAGGTGAAGGAGCACCAAGCCTTCTGACTTCTGTTGGGTTGTTGGTTTTTTTTTACTTAAACACATATGAAATTTACAACTGAGGCACAGTAAGATCGTTTTAAATCCATAGTACTGTATGATTTTCAAACGAGTTGTTAGAAATGAGTCTTTCTTTCTGAGTAACTATGATCTGTCTTAGGCCAAGAACTGGGAAATAACTGTCAAAAAATACAGGAAACAGACGATGTCAGCCACAACACTTCAGAAAGAAGTCCTAGAAGCACTGCACAAGACTGTGAGGTATTATTATATAGAGAGCTTTTTTATTTTTCCTTGTAACAGGGAGTTTCACTCCTTAAGAAACGTGGATATTAAATCTAATGCTGACTTGGCCATCTTCCCAAAAGAGGGAGGTTTTGCAGGTAAAACACAGAACCAACAGTTCCATTCCTGGAAGTCTGTGGCATTCCCCAGCAGTACATGTCCTGTGTAAAACGGTTCCCAAATTTGTAATCTGATTTGGACAGAGTTGTAATGGATAAACATTAAAATGACTCATTGCATCACTACTCAACTGTTAAAGATACCTAAGTGAGAAGAGAAGAAGGTTTCTTAAAAAAATTAGAGGCAGAACCAAAGTCTTCTTCAAAGTAATAGCAGTAATCACAGAATCACACCTGGCAGTCTAATTTGCCCTTGAATTCATACACAGAATGACTTTTTTTTTCATTTATCAGTAATCTTTATTAAATACCACCATTTTCAATTAAAAGCATCATTGTAACTGAAGAGAAAAAGCACTTTAAAGTAATATCTGGAGACAAAAGTGTTATTCAAATGTTATGAGGCAAAGAAACCATCAGTGAGAATTTTTGATACTTGAAGAGCCTACTGCAGGAGTGAGGAAGGGGAAGCTGAAAGGAGAAAGGAGAAAGAAATGAGCTGCAGGAGTGAGGAAGGAACTGCAGAAAAGAAAGGTATGAACTGCAGGAGTGAGGAAGGGGAAGCTGAAAGGAGAAAGAAAGGTATGAGCTGGTAGTGACACAGGGGCATGCTGAGTCAGCAAGACAGTGGGAAAATTGCGTAAAGAATTTTTAAAAGGATTTTATTTATCCTTTACAAGTTTATTAGAAATGGAATAAGAGAAGTTGATATATAATGGAAAAGATTACATTTAGATAGTTTGATTGGCTGTTGCATAGGTAATATATCCATAATTTGAGCACTTTTAGTTAAAGACTATGCATGAAAGAACAGAGTTTACATGGTTCGCAGACATAAAGATACACTCAGGAAGATGCCGAATACAGAATACAAGAAATGCTCCAGAGAAACCTCAGCATTGTGACTGGTTCACCAATTAACATGCTGTCACTTTAAAGGTGTTTAAAGCCTTCTTCCTCCTCATGCCACTAAAGGACTTTGCACAGTTCTGCAGCAGTTCAGATGAATTTCTAATCATTATTCTTAGTTGAGCAGTAAGTGTATTTTCATCTTCTGCTAACTACACTGCCCAAATAATTAAACCTCCATTCAATCACGTGGACAGGTGCTAAATAAAGCTGAGAACTTGCCAAAAACACGATGGCTTTTCCTAGGTTTCAGTTTAGACGTGAGTATGAGGTATGGGTATGATCAGAAGCCTGACAGGAGTGAACTCAATCAAAATTGAAACTGCAACCTTGAAAGCCTGGTGACTTCTGCTCTAGAGAACACTGTTTTCTACCTCTCTTCCTCACACAGGAAGACAGATGGACTCGCACGCACACACACACATTCTTTTCATGTAGCATTCTATGGTCGAAACATTTATGGGTCAATCAGAAGTACATTTTGATCTTATATCAAAGTCATTCATCTTGATAGAAGAAAGACAGACATTTCTTACATTGTGAAGTAACATTTACTGGAATAAATACTGGACAAGGTATCACTGTGGGTTTTCAAGATGTGATTGGTCAGGGTGCTAGATGACCTCACTCAGGCTTCCTTTCCAACAAAAAGTTGGACCAGATGACCTTTCAAGGTCCTTTGCAACCTGGGCTGCTCTATGATTTTCAGTAAAACAGGAAATCTGCAAAATTAGAATGATGTTTTTGCAAAGGCAAAGTGTAATAATTGTGCTGAGAAAGACGTAAGGAATGATCAATGCAATCTGTTACAAGACTTGAGTTAGAAACATGCTATTTCTACCTCTTGAAATCTCCATTTGAAACAGTCATTATTCTCATTTAATACACTACGAGGATTAGAACAATGTTGATAGTTATCTCTCTCATAGGATGTTGTGAAGACTGATTTGTACGCATATATTATTTCAAAAATGTAAGATAGAAGAATAATGTTATGCATTATTAGCACTGGTAGAACCATAATACCATTTTATATTAACTCAGCATTCCACATACAGCTAGTAAATTGCTATTCAAAAGGTCTCTTCTCCTTCCAGCATTCCTCCCAGATTCCTTCCAACTCCCAAGCTGGTTATTGAGCAAGTTGTTATGCCATTTTAAAAGACTAACAGGCTTCCCTAGAGGAAGAAAAATCTGAAGACAAAACATCACAAGCAAGTTCTTCCTTTAGAACACTTCTATGCATAGATACTTAGAAAAGCTGAAATAAAATCAAGTAGAGGCAATGGCATTTCTGGTACCTTCTCAACTGTGCTTAAAATGACCAAGAAATGTAACCTTACGTAATAAAAGAGGTCAGATTTACAAGAATGTTTCCTGATTGAATTAAAAAATACATTTGCCTGCTGATGAAAATTTACAAAATCGCAAAAATTATTTTTTCCTCACATGTAACATATTTTTCAAGTAGAAAACACAAGAAAACATATGCCATTAAAACTATCACTGTGACAAGGAATTACCTGAGCATCAGAACCAATAGACTCCTATGTGTCAACAAAAGAATTAAAAGATAAAATTACACCCATGATTTAGCCATAATTTAATGTTTCATGATTAAATTTAGTGAGACCTTTTTCACACTTGTTTGTTAGACTTTGATTTCACTATTAAAGAAAATTAGACTATTTGAAATGAAAAGCCATTTTTCCACAGAGGTAAACTGACATTGTCACCTTGTTCAGGCTGGTAGACGATTTGTGTTATGGATTTCCCAATCCACCTGCATCCCTCTAGTCCTTGAATAAAACTGTAGCCTTATGGAGAAATGATTAAACATTGGTTCCTTCAGCTCTCTCATGGTTAAATCCCTCATTTTTAAGCCAGTTGCCCTCCTGTTTCATTTTATCCATCACCTCCTCCGCCCATGGTGAAACCAGGACACAGATGACTTTATGCCCAAATGAAATAAAGTCTTGAGAAACCAAGACTGTCTTCTGGCCAAGTATTTTATTTACATCTCACTAAACCAATAGGCATTTCAGTTCCCATTCAGTTCTCCCTATTTTTAAGGTGCTGTACTGTGCTTGTAATACTAACGGTCCAGTTCAGCTTGCTGATCTAGCCAGCAGTGCCACCGCTTCCCCATGCCAGGTGCTGCAGGTCTGAAGCACCGTGGAAGTGTTTTCTTTATACATGAAAGTTCCAGATCATGCTGTAATGATGGACTGAAGTGGCTGATCGAAAAAGTTGACTGTAAAGAAAAATCCTCAGGTAGCTGCACACAGAGATCACACCAAAGGCAAAAAAAATATATAGAATTAAGGATAAACCGGGTACTGATGAAGAAGGCAAGGAAGATGGAGCCTGGAGCACAAGCCCTGTGAGGACGGGCTGTGAAGGCTTGCTGCAGGGGGATGCAGCTTGGGAGACCTAATAGTTGCCTTCCAGTGCTTACAAGTAGGTTATGGAAAAGAATGAGTCAGCCTCTTCACAGCAGTGCAGGGAAGGAGAACGAGTGACAACAGTAGGTCAAGATTAAGCGAAGTTCAGATCAGATATCTGGAAAGACTTTTTCACAGTCAAGCAGTGGAGCACGTTGCCCAGAGAGGCTGTGTGGTCTTCAGCCTTGGAGGTTTCCAAGAGGAAACTAGATAAACTCCTAAGCAACCCAGTTTGGAGTCAGTGTCATCCATGCTTTTAGCAGAAAGCTAGATGGTGGAACCAAAATCAAGAACAGGTCTGTAGCCTTGGGGCATGGGAAAAACTGGAAAATAAGACAGGCAGGGGTGTAAACACATGCCTCCTCCAGGAACATATCTTCTGGAAACAGGGACTTTATCTAGGTTTGAAGGAGTACAAAGAGAGGCACCCTGCATAAACAGTTTGAATAGTTTGAACAACTTATTTTAAAGGCAATACTAAGCAATACAATTCTAAGCACTAAGAAATAATCTTGAATTGTTTAGAATTTTATTAGGAACAAAAATAATCAAGTTATAGAAATGTAGCTGTGTTTGCAGACAATCACTTTAAAGAGTGTGCAATTTAATAAAAAAATGCAATACAAAAGTTTACTATACAATTTAAAGTCATCATATTTAAGTCTGGTTTTTTGCTGTGTAAGGTCTACCTGCAAACATTACTTTCTCTGGATAATTTTATAGGAATTGTAGAGAAAAAACTCCTTCAGCCACATTTTCTCTCAGGTCCATGACTGGCTGATTCACACTTGCATAACAGTTTCCATTTCAAAACCACACTCACCAAATTTCCCAGGCATCAGAGGTGGCTCTTTGATTTTCTACGCAATAGTGCCAGGCTAAGTTACTAATAAGCATCATCATACAGAGACTGCGGTTAACGTGATGACATAAACAGGTTTCTTTCTGATCAAAAGCATCAAGCAGTGGAACGCTCATCTGTGAAGAAGTAATTTAAACAGTAAGAGGATACTGCCCAAAGTGAAGCACAAAGTAAAGTCAAGCCATAGACTAAGGGACTCCCCTAATTTGGATTGATTCTAGTGGGATGAAGTGATTGCAGCTTTTGAAACCCATCTAAGAAAAAAGTTATCAGAAAATCAGTAGCTTTTGAGGAACCATAGTGAATACAGAGCTGAGAGACCACATGGGCACCAGTCAGGGGAACACAGTTCCCATGCCAGGTCCAGAAATCACAAGCAAAGAAACTGGCTCTGTCTCTTTGTCCTTACTGCGTTTGCAGAAACAGACCACTGCCAGAAGAAAGGTCTGGACCAGATTCTGGGGCATCTTTCTAGGACAAACAACTTGAAAATTCCTCCTCTTTCAATTCAAAAACAGGCAATACCAAAAAACCAACACAATTCTAAAAAGTTTACCTTATAAATTCGGTAAGCTGTAGGTTAACTCACTGCTTGAAGAAGCCAGTATGATTTTCCTGGAGTCTATTTTTCTACAGCGCCAGTACCAATATCCACACTTCCTCCTCAGGAACGTTGGGACATGAATCTTTAATAATTTAATGGAGAAGGAGGAATTTTGTGAGATAAATCAAGAGAAAAAAACACTAGTTCACTCATTTTATTATATTCAAGCAACACGCAAGTCCATTTGGATGTTTAAAAGAAAACTGCAATGGAATGTGAACCTTTAAAAAACATGGATTTCCAGTCATGTTTAAAATATAATTTATGCAATTCATCTTTTTTCACAGGTGCTACTGCATCACTGAGCAACAGGAGTGCAATGGGGAGTTAAGTGGCAGGGAGGAACAGCGGACAGTGTAGGGACAACTACTTACTGTTACGACAGCTATTGATCTTGAGAACACAGGCATGACAGCTGTATACAGTATTTTTTGGGCTATGCAGTTCATCCATCATCTACTCCTCAATCTAATCTCCAAACATATCGCCATTACCCAATTCCCATCAAGCTGTGCTAAATGACTCTTTCCGCAGAGGCTTGCAGGGCATGACCTGCTCCTCCTTTGCTGGCACCCACGGACATGTCTCTGTCTATTTGCAGCCCTGTCAGCTTTCTACAGCCATCCTTAGCATCCTTTCAAACTGAATTCGTTCTGCCTCCTTTGGAATTGCAGGACAGGCAGACAACAGGGAAGTGGGAAGACGCTAATTGAAAATTAGCTGTGCTGCAGGTCTCCCACACCTCACTTTTATCTCATCAGTACCTTCTCACCCTTTGCTTTTCTGGCTGCACTAGTCTGTGTCTTGATTGAATTCATGAAAATGCCTGGAACCATTACTGGTGTGACAGACAAACAGCAACCATGTTCTTGGCTTGAAAAAGCAATTTCAAGTCCCTGTGTCCTAGGAATTTCTCAGTTAAAGGAGCACAAAGTAGAGTTAAACACTCCCTTTATAGCACCAGATTTTAATACAATCAGGTTTCAGATCTGGGTTTTATTCTAAATATCAAACAACTGATTGCAAATACAGAGATGCAGGGAAATAGCAATAGCCTCCAGCAAAAATAGCTAGATTTCAAAGTTTGGCAAAAAAAATAATCTCAAATTACTGAATTACACCATACAAGACCATATGAACAGCTGTTTTGGGCCAGACCAAAGGGCTATATAGCTCTGTCCTATCTGCAACAAAAAACAGCCCCTCACAACACAAACTTATGATGCACAGTTAACAGCTTTGATAAGTGGATAACTTAATTTGAAAACCAAGCCAATGTGCATGTGCATTAGCCCAAGCCTCTAATACTCTCCTGGGCTGTAATCTGTTTCCAACACAAAGCATTTCCGAGATACATGTTGCTTCTAAGTATCTTTCATGTCTCAGTATATTCCTCTGTATTAACTCATCCAGTCCCCATCCACAGGAACTTTTGGCCTGTCTTTCATCCTCCTGCAAGGAGTTTCAGAGGAGCCTGGACCTCATCCTGCATGTTGTGAAGCTGGTTCCTAGTAGTTTCGTCTGAAGCATGCTGCTTTTTGTACTTGAAGAAGCCATGGAGCCATCCTTCTCTACCCATATTCTCTATCAGTCATCCACCAAATCATCTCTACCAAAATCAGTTTTCTCAATCACTCCCTTCCTTTGTTTACCCCTGTCAATTTTAATAGAATCGTAGAATTGTTTAGGTTGGAAAAGACCTTTAACATCATCGAGTCCAACCCTTAACTTAGCACTGCCAAACCACCAGTAAACCACGTCCCTAAGCACCACATCTACAAGTCTTTCATATACATCCAGAGATGGTGACTCCACCACTTCCCTGGACAGCCTGCTACAATGCTTTATAACCCTTTTAGCGCAGAAATTATTCCTAATTTCCAGTCTAAACCTCCCCTGACGCAACTTGAGGCCCTTTCCTCTTGTCCTATCATTTGTTACTTGGAAGAAGAGACCAACACTCACCTCGCCACAACCTCCTTTCAGGTAATTGTAGAGAGTGATAAGGACTAAACAATTCTAGTTCCCTCATCCACTCCTCATAAGACTTGTGCTCTAAATCATTCACCCTTCTCTGGACTTACAACGTGTCCTTGTTGAAATGGAAATCCTAGCCTACACGCAAAAGGGATCATGAAAGCCTAGAGCCTCATCTTCCTTCCCACATGCCATCCAAGGTACTCGTATGGTGGCAGCAGCATGGTGGAGCCATAGGTTCCTATCTTTGCCACTGGGTATCAGCTTTCCAAAGAGGAGAATAGGAAAAACACGAGTCATAACCGCACATTCATGTCACGAGCAGCACAGAGCAAACTATTCCTTTGACGGGTCTCAAGGTGGCCTGGAGGGAATTTGGGGCTGCCCTCCAGCACTAACCTGCCCCAAGGCACCAGTAGTGCCATGCATGCTTTGCAAGGGCATCTCTGTTTCAGAGACAGGGCTGCATGCAGGAATCTCTCACTTACTATGCATCCAGATCTGTCTATAGATCAGAAACCATATTTGTTTATTTCAAATGTGAATTCCAATTATAGCACAAAATTATTCTGAGGGGGTAACAACAAAGATGCTGCTTTTGGTCCAAGATGAATTAATTTCAAAGCAATTTCGAACGCGCTGCTAAGCAGCAGAAGTTGTAGAATTGTACAACACAAGGCAGGCTGCCAACACAGCTCTGCTGTAGCTGAGCAGGCAGAAGTTCAACATAAACAAAAGTAACTAAAAATGAAAACTGGGGGGTAGAGGGAGGAAAGGGAGCTATACAGACAAACAGGCAAATGCTAACGCTGAGAAAGAAAACCCTAAAACCCACAAAAAAACCATTCTTAGCAAGGAGGGAGTATACCCCCTATTTAAAACACAGCGCAAAGAAGCATTGCAAAATGGGCTTGTCCCAGCACTGCTAGGAACTGTGAGAGCCAGTAGAAGATTTTAGATTCAGCTGCTGCTCAGACAAGCTACTTTACAGGCTTAGAAATTGGCCACACATTTTCAGAAGGCTCAACCATTAGTGTGGCTGAAACTGAAGTCCTCGAGAAAGCAGGAGCAGAATGACTTATTACATGAACAGCGTTTACCTCACAGAGGTAACTGCTTAAGAGTTAAGAGAAACTATTTAGTCATCTTTGTAACTTTGACTCTGGCCTCTCAGGTGCCTGTGCTACCCACTGAGAAAGGCTGTGGATCTGTAATTTCACAGAAATTTTGGAATTAGAAACTCGTCTGATCCACAGCCATGAAGTGGCAAACTAAAGTTGAACAGGCTGGGCGTTCCAGACAGTTTACTTGGTTTATTTACTTGGAAAATATCTGCTTTGTTGCAACTGTGGTCAACGCTAAAAATAAGTGTTTGCTAAAGACTTCTCTTTGATGGGTTCTGTAGCCACAAGTCCAGGGAGCAGTGTTGGAGGATCAGCTACTGGAAATGACAGAGAGGCGGACTCTTCAGGCTAACACTGGTATCAAGGGATCATACACGGAGTCACAAGGAACTGACCTCTCCTCAACGCTCCCAAGCCAGCAGAATAACTGCTTTCATAACTTCAGTGTAGTTTTTACTCAGCTGTTATCATTGATTGCTAATTTGTGGCATTAAAACATTGCACCTCAAGAAGTTCAATGGAATTCCAGGGAAAAGGCACCTAAAAAGGCACTAACTGAAACTGAGGAGCCAGGCTGAGCCCAGGGAGCACTGGAATGAAAGGTCTTAGGTAGCCTTAAGGATGCGTCACAAATTTGTCTTAAAAAGTGTTAGACAAATATATTTTATTACAGCTTTGCTACCAGTTTTGTGTATGATTTAGAGAGTGCTTGTCAGCTTTTTGCCCACGGACCACTGAAATGACCAGAGGAAAAAAGTACATGCTTACTTCTCCACACAGAAACAAAGTGGAAAAGAGAAAAACTATACAAGCGAGCATTCAAAGTCCACACATTTAGTGGACAATAAATAGGGAAAAAAACACTTGAGGCAACACTACCTAAGATGAATTGTGGCTTTATCTTTTCTTCCCATCTTTCCACAAGAAACAATGGTAAGAAAGGCAAGGTAAATAACCAGATCACAATATACTGCTGAAAAAATCAGGCAGAAATAAAATCCAGCAACCTAACAGAGAGTCCATTGCAGGAAAACCCATTATACCATCCCACAAAAGATCAAGAAATTTGCTTAGCACAAAATGATAAACAAAAGCCAGAATATTCTGAAAAGAACAAGAAAAACAAAACACTTATAATAGTATAATGCTAGCATAAAAGTCAATGTCATGTGCTCACCTTGGATACAGACTTACTCTGATCTCCACATCTAAAAATTATACAGAGGCAATAAATGGTCCAAGAGTCAGGCAGCAAAAGTTATTAGTCAAAGACAGACAACTGAATTAGGAATGACTGACAAGACTGAGGCTCTTTATCTGAAAGATAACTACAGGACTGACTAAATATACACAATACAGTGAAAGTTAATTAGGAGGTATTTTTTCCTTGCCCTCCTAATGCAATATCAAACAGAATTAAAACATATTTCAAATTAATACGCTGTTTTAAAAACAATGGCTGGATAACTCATGCCACTCATTGCCACAAAATACAACTGATGCAAATAATCAAGAGGATTAAACCTCAACTGGATATATACACGAATAAGCCCTGCATTTCCACTATAAGCAATTACCAACACGTGGAGGTTAGTAAGACATCCTATAATGGAGATATCACTTCCTAACAATTTAGGAAAGGATTTCATACACCTCTGTAGCATCCCTGACTAGCTATTGCTGACGACACGACACTCAACTGGAGAGACGCTCCTCAGATTACGCCAGCACACCCCATGTTTCCAAGGCTGTTCTGCGGCAGCAGGTACTAGGTGCAAGCTAGGATGTGCATATCCTTGAAGGCATGTTAGGGCTGTTATCAAGCAGGCTTGATTAGAAAAGTCACACTTTTGCAGTTAAGGTAAACTTTTTGTAACCTCACTTACAGCCCTTCCTAATGCTTAAGCAAACTAGTATTCACTCTTTAATCTTCGGAGAGTTTCTTTTCCATTCTATGATTACATCTTTTAATTTCATGTTAAAGCTATCTTGTTACTTTTCTGGAGACCCAAGAACAGACTGTAGATAAGTACAAAACCAAGAACAGTACACCTTAATCATGTTTTTGCGACACTACGCAAGCAACCTCACAGAGCCTCTTCCAAAGCAAATATATTCCTTTTTACGACAGTCTCTCCTAAAAGTAATAAGATTGTTTGTAAAGAGGGTATCCTTCAGTAATGGAAATGCTAATCATAGACCTGTCAGCACCCCTAAATGCCTGTCAATGGCAAACAATAAAACAAGCAATTAGATGAAGGAACCTGTTTCCTAGCCAGACAAACCAAGCATGATTGCAATGTGAAAGGAAAGTTCAGCTTGGCAAAGTTGAAGTCAGCAATAGCTAGTTATCTCCTCCCTTCCTTCCCAGCTGCATGCTTGCAAGAGTTGACATTGTCATATGTAGAAAAAACCCAGAGTGTTAGCTACAGTCTTAGTTTTTCTTTCATGTTCTATACCTGGTTGTTCTGGTGCTCCAATATGAGAAAAATTTGATAACGAACCTGTATTTTCATTCGTCCTTAGTAAAGTTGGGGATGATTGATTTTTCAGTCAGAGATGACCAGCTTTCACAAGACATAAAAATGTAGCTAAGCGGAGTGCAAGCGTATTGCTACAACATCTATGCGTCTTCTGTAGCTCCAAAATGCCAGAAAACTTGAAGGACTTCTGAATGCAACTGTAATGCAAATCTCATTAACTACCACTTTAGCCTACGGAGCAAGTATCAGCACGTCCCTCCTGAATAACAAGAGTATTTCTAATGTCAGTCATCATATTTCTTAATGGAGAACGGAATTCACTGGCAATGAAGTCCAGGTTACCAGAAGAGAAATGACTTTGTGTTCTCTGCTGACACACTGAGTTTTAATGAGCAAAGGATACACTCAGGGCCTGGGCCTGATCCCATTTAAGTCAATGGGATGGTTTCTACTGACTTCAATAGGCTTTGGATGGAGCTCTGAGGTCCCGATTTTGCACCTGTCGCACTCCCAACTTCCCTGAAACCCTGAGTGAATTTCAGTGTCACTCAAAGAAGAACGGTTCTTTGACAGCTAATTCTACCACTTACTCCAACATGGAAGTTGCTATATAAGCAGGAAAAAAATCAGTCATTGGGAATTTCCAACTGCATTTTCAAAAAAATAACTTTTTGGGATGACAGTCATCTTGTGCCAACCCTGATCATGAAGAAAGTGCAGTTAAGTGCTTCAGATGTATTATAGTCTTTCCCACCATCACTTACAGATGCCTTGCTGAAAGCATATTTTAATTTCTACTCTACTTATTTTAGTAATCATAGAATCATGAATGGTTTGGGTTGGAAGGGACCTTAAAGATCATTTACTTCCAGCCCCCCTCTATAATATAAAGTTTAAAAGACAGCTTTTTCCTGTCTGCATGGTAATTTTGTTTCTACCTCTGTGCCTTGCAAGCCATTAATTCAGTATATGTCTGACCTACCATCAAGTAGGTTCTTTAAAGACCTTAATAAATCACACATAAGCTTTGAGATAACGATACAATTCATAGAATCATACAATACTAGGTTGGAAGGGATCCAAAGGATCACCTGGTTCAACATTTCTTCACAAAATTCTTCAATTAAAAGTAACAGTCATGACTGCAGCATCTCTCTAATGTGCTGCTGCCTTCTGTTGGTAGTACACTACACAAACACAGCTGGGGTCAACATATGAGTTTTCTTCAGAACTGTTTTGCAGCTTTTCCTCCATTTGATACTCTGACAAACTATAGATTTTAGCTCTTGCCCATCAATCTTGCAATAGCTTTGCCTACTTGGTTATCACAGAATAAGTGTATTTATTTTCTTTTCCTGTGCATGCTTCTTTTTGGTCATAATTACAATGAAAATGGCAAGCACACAGTAGATATTCTCCATAACAGGGTTAAAGAATAAGTCCAACTAGTTTGACTTTACAAGTCAAAGCAGATCTATTTTATAAATAGGATACCTGCCAAAACCAATCAATAATTGAAAGAGTAAGAGACTTGGAGACTAACACGTTCTTCAAGATGCTTCCATCCTGAACTGCAGAAACCTTCAGGTTCCTGGTATAAAGTATTGTCACATTGAAATCCATACAGAACTCCTGATTTAAGGAACAAGATTTATCCCCCCTCACTTTTGGTGTCTAGCATGCCACTTGACACGACCACTTGCCTGCTGCAAGTTACTCCACTGAAGAAAGGACTGAAGCACAGAACAGGGAATACCTAGGTAGGCGGCAGCTCTGTAGGGACAAAGGAAGGTAGCACCTGAACACATTCTGAAGTCTAATTATTTAGAAAAATAATGTGCATGAATTCTGGTCGTAATTATTTCTCATGCACACTTTTTTAAACTCTCAGCCAAGACTTTAAAAAAAATACGTGTTTGGTGAATTCCTTTTTGGTCTCATTTTCAGAAGTGCTAAACATCAGCTTCTGAGAAGCATGGTCCTCTAAAGCTTCTTAATTCAGTTATCCAGAAAAAACATCAGCTATGTTTGAAGATATTGTTCTTTTTCAGTGATGGCAATTTTTCACCTTTTCTTCAGCTTCCATTCCTGTCTCGCCCAATGCTCCAAGCAGAAATAGAGCTTTTTAGGCAAGAAATGTTACCCTGTGAACATACTGCCATATTAAAAAACAAAACTGCAAGTTGAAAGGCAGTGGGGAACCACTCTGAAAACCTGAATCATCCTGAGGCTTCAGCTAGCTAGCATTAGTTGATAGGTTCATTGGATTTTTGGACTTTTAAAAAATAATATCATTAGTAACAGGAGAACCTCTTTGCTTTAACTTCTTCCACAGATGGACATTGTTGCTTCAGGAGATACATCCTGCTTTCTGTGTGCTGCTACAGGATTGCAGATGAGGAAAACAACAGAAAGAGAACAGATGCTGAAACTGAATGGAAGGAAAAAAAAGAGTGAATGGGGGGAAAAATATTAATTACACAGAATATAACTTTAAAGCAGGTATTGAATCCACGTTACTTATCCATTTTCCATTCAGTATTTGCCTAGGTTGACAGTTCTCCCTCTAGTAGACAGAAATGATCTTTCCTCTGGAGAGATAATACATTGTGTATGATGCAATTGACCTCATGTGACAGAGGGAAGATTAAAAAGAATATAAGCAAGGGTTCCAAGCAGATTTAAAATCCAGTAGATTCAGAACATACATAAAACTAGCACAATAATATAGTAGTGAAGCATGTTAGTTTACTTGTGCCAAAAGAGCTTAGAAAATTATCCCTAAAACATTCTCCACCAAGATGAAAGTGGATTTACTTCAAAGTCAACACAAGGAACAGGGCTAGTAATCAGAACCATAGAAGACTTTGAATTTGTAATATTAAATGATCACCACATTACAATCATGTAAACACACATTCAGCTGGGTGGCCCATAATGGCTATTATGATCTACTAAGTTAATATTCAATTTCACAACCAGTATATAACTGTAATTCCTATTTAGAAAATGGACTGCAAAAGCCCAAAAGGACTCTTTGAGGTTGATGAAAGAAACTACTGTATAAAAAGAGAAGTTTGAGATCATATAAATATTCTATATATTTAAACATACAGAAAATAGATATTGCCATACTAAGGTAAAAGAAGACATCATTTAATCTAGTATCCTGCTGATAGAATTGTCTAGTAACAGATGTTTCAGGGCTGTATGAAATACAACAGTGATTGTACAAATACTGCAGGCCCATAATTCATACTGGGATTTCATCACGACCCCAGGCAGATGTCACTTATGTTCTGAAGCACAAGAATTGACAGTCTTTGCAATTTTTGTGTAACCATAGAGGTTTATTTGCCTGAAAGACATCCAGTTCTGCAGACTTATTACACATCATACTGCACATTTTATAATAGTTAGCTTTTTGAATGTTTCCTCTTGGACTAATACAAGGGAGAACCTACTGGTTTCTTTCATCACCTTCAATTTTTTTTAAACACCTCTAATGTGTTCTCTTCCCTTAGAAGAGGATTTGAAAATAAGGACTCATTTTATAAAGCCAAATTCAGGAATATTTGCATTAGGAGACACTAAGAAAAATGTCTGCCTAAGTCACAAAGCCACAGTTAAACACTTGGCTTTGCATAACTAAACCTAGCCATTTACACATCCCATCTACCCAATGCAGCTGAAAGCAGTGTTCTAACTCAAACTGTTAAATTTCCATCATGGTTTGTCAGATACATCACTTAATACTTTGGCCTCCTCTGTTTCACTTGTCCACGGGATGAGGATGGCAATACCTCAGCTGAGAACCCTTGTAAAACCTTCATATATAAAGTTAGAAAAAACACAACATTACATTGCATTAGTCTTCATTTATCTCCTTTCTGGTGTTCATTCACAAAGTATGAACACAAAGTATTCAAATGTTACAAGGATGAGCAGTCATTCATTTCCTTACTAGCCATCTGTCCCATACATGTACTAATACGCATGAAAATACTACACAGAAATCTTCTCTTCATCCTCAAAATAGTTTTTAAAAGGCACTCTTCCCTTGCATTTCTGTATGATGCCTGATAAATAATAGATCAGTTGCATGGTGTTAGTGTTAATATTAATGTTACCAGACAGCGCTTGAGAGAAGCGGGACAGAAACCTGAATTCCAGACGAATTTGGAACAGCAGCAGTCACCATCCAGGTGCACCTTTTGCAGCTTAGGTCCATCTCTACAGTATACAGATCTTATAGGGTGGACAGTCCCATGAATTTTTATTCAACTTACCCAGAGATGAGGACACTTAGCCCTTGATAGATCTTAGAAATGATTTTCTTAAACAAATTATTTAAAGTTAACTGGGAGGTTAAAATAAAATATCCATCAAGCACAAAATAAACAATGGGAAGATGCTGTGATCTGTTTGAGGAATGCTGATATTTGTTTGTTCTGAAATTAAAGAAAATCTTGTTTCCTCAGCCTAAATGTTGACATTTTCCAGCATGGAGATAAATAACCTTTGAGCTGCTTAATGCTTTGTTTCAGCTTCAAGAAATCCTTCCTAGCTAGAGGGGGTTTTTTCCCTACAAAAATGTGTTCCATGTCCATAAAATATAAAGAGTGGGATTAATTATTTAGTACTAAATCCATCTCTCTTCTGTGCAGTAACACTAGGAAGTGAAGAGATACGTATAAAGACTGTTTTCTCTCTTGGCAGCTGTGCAGGATGTATGGCTGGCTGAATCTAGGCTAAGAATGAGAGGCCTGTTCACCATATCACCAGCCTCCACAGTCCAGTGAACTACAAATGTGTGCAGACATCACCCATATGCAATTCTCAACACACAGAGGACAACAATGTCCTCCATCATTATAAGAAATGCCTGGTGTGGTTGCCTCAGGATGGTGGCTGCTTTCTGTGGCTGGAAAGATGCTTGTAAAAGATAAGCAAATGGCACCATCTCTACTTTCCTATGCAGATTTCTCTTCAAGAACCCAAGGAAATTTTATAGAAACTCAGGACCAGCTACAGACGTGTTGCTTCTTCACAGTGCTAGGACACAACAGAAAACAAACATACCATATGTTCACACTAAAGTTAGTTTAAAAATCTAATTAAGAAGGAGTGGACAAAATTTATACAAGGGTTGTGTTGATTTGTTTAAAAGGAAAACTAGTTTCAGGCACAGATCTGAGACCTAGCCAAAACACATTTCCCTTCCTCACGCGTATTCTCTTGCAGGGATTCCCAGTCTGCAGCACAAGCATCCATCACTGGCAGCCTTGACAGGACCGATCCACCTTGATTTCCTAGCCTACTGGGGTAGAATGGCCAGCTATTATGTTACTGTGGGAGAATGGATGCTGCAGGGGTAGAGACCAATAAAAAAAATAGAGGGGAAGGGTATTGCATTCCAGCCTCAGGCAGAGAGCAGAGCAGAGTAATGAGCATCCCAGGCAGCAGCAGACAGAGACAGAGCAACGGCATAGGCAGAGAAAATCCTTTCAACATGAAGTAGAAAGAGAAGGACAAAGAGGGACCAGGTGAAAGAAGGACTCTTCACTTTTTACATGTAGTGAATTATTCCCCTATCCTAGCTGCTGAGTAGACCACTTTCAAAAGATACTGCAAGATTAAACTGATTTTGAGCTCTTCAGAAAACACGATACTTAACATCTAACAGAAGTAATCGATTACAAAAGCTTTCACTCTCTGACGTACTCACAGCCATTGCAATGCTTCTCAAAGTGCAATGTGCTCACAATTATGTACCATGAAAAAGAGCTTTGCACGGAAGTATTCTCAACCACTGGTCTAGAAAGTCAGTGAATCACTAGGATTCCTCTGAACTCAGAAGAACTCACGAGCCTACTGCTATTCTCCTGTGTATCCTGTGGTAGCTGACTCCTTTAGTCATTTTTCACCAGCCTACTGCTTGTCAATAAATCACTGTGCTAATTCCTGTGATGCCTCCTGTGAAGTGCTTTGGGAATTGTGGCAAAGATTTCAGGGCTGCATCTGAGAACCGCTGGTGAATGACTGACTCCAGGTTGACATGATGAAGAAAGGTTAAGCTCTTCAGCCAAGCAGCCTCTTAGAAAGATTCATTGTGACTCCCACTATCCCTTTCCTATATAGCAAGGCTATCCTCTGCATCTGCTTGAATACATAAGGGAGTTGACATTTGTCTTCTGTGTGGCTCACGTACGTAAGTTTTCCTCTCTTCTCATTACCCATAAAGGGTGATTACACTTCCTACGGAATATCACTGGTGATACATCACACTTCAGGGCTGTGTGTCCGTCCCCTCCTCCTCTAATGGGAACCTGTGGTTACTTCATCTTTTTCCTTTCTTGAATACCAAACCTCCCACAAGCCCGTGTGTTAGCCACCAGCCTCCCACCAAAGAAGAATAATGGGACTCCCACTGAAGTTCATTAATAGTAAATTATTTTCAGTTAGTGATGACTATTTTCTCAGTGAAGTTTCTGAAGAGCTAGCGACAGCACAACAGAACACTGTCTGCCCCACAATTGATTTGAATTCAGTGGTTTGGAGGAAACCTCAGACTTCAATAGCAAGCGATTAAGAACAGTTATTTGTATGGTGTCTGTCTGAAGACTGAGGATAGGAAGGAAGGTAGAGTCTGCCTTTCCTGATCAGTTGATTATTCCTTTTTTTTCCCACCAGATGGTCTTCAAGAAAACACTGGCATCAGAGGTCTGAACTGGCAGTCACAAGCTGTGTAAAAAGCCATAAGTCACAGAACTCACACTTTATTGTATAAAGCAAGGAATTGGTTGTTGGTTTTGTTTGTTTTTTTTTTCCTTCTTCTTCTTGGTTAAACAAAGTTAAGGCATTTACTAGTATTTTTCAAGTCCATCTTTCTGTCAAGAAATGCCCAGCATAAGCAGACGCTGAACGGTTCAAGGGCATGTTGTTTCTACAGGAGAGACTTCTCTGTCCCTCCTTTCACTCCTCTCATAGTTCTTTATACGACACTCAGATTTGAGCAGGGAACTGCTATCTGGGGGACTTTCAAAGGAACCTGAGGGAATTAGGTGTCTTAATCCACACTAGAATTCAAAAGTCCTACGCCCAGCACTTAAAAATCTTTGAGGAGCATGCTTAACAAAAATATGCACAGAGATTCCAAGTCTAGACATGTATACGTAATAAATATAGCACTGAAAAGGTCTATTTCCACATAAAACAATACTTTCTGGCTTGTGCTATAAAAATGCATGCTTATTTTTGTTTTCTCTGACTTCATCCAGTAGGTACTATAAAGAAGCCGGAAAAGAACTGTTTAAAATTTAGAAATCTTAAAATACCTAGAAAACACCTTTTTAAACAAAAATGTGTGCATATTTACTTAATTAATTCACTATATTCATTTCAATCTGGAATGTTTTTGTGGGAGAGAAAAGCGTGGAATTAAAAGCTTTTCCTTAACAATAAAAACTAGCAGATGGCTGCCCTGTGCTCTGAGAATGCCCCTGCTACTAGGCAGGATATCTGGCAAAACTAAACTCTAACAGTCTCAGTCCTGGTGGGAGACAGCAGGGTATCAAGATTGCTAGAAAGTGGGAAGAGCAAGACACCCTGAAGCCATGTAGCAATCAGCATGGCAGAGTTACCTTGTAGTTACAGACACAGAGACTAATTTCAGGCTTCTTTAAACCTCTAGGCAGCCAAGATGAAAACCTCACCAACCCAGCCCTTAGGTGGTAGATCATCTGGACTCTGGTGGGATAAGAGCAGAATCCATATGTCTTCATAAAGCATCCCTCTCTGGGCAGCACAGTCTGTAAATTAATTTGGTCAGAAACACCCTGACCATTTCTGAGCAGGAGTTTCTGTGAGAATGGAGTTGCTATTTCTACACAGCTGCTGTTGAAAGGAGAAAAGGCAGGGAAGAAAAAGAAACCAAAGGGTAGTTGGGGCTACTCCGACTGTGAATCAAGCAAACACCACTGGCCATTGGGGTAGTCTGGGGCACATGGGAATGCTGGACATAAACACATCAGGAGTGAAATGCACTCAAGACCATGCAATTACAGGTATGTTTTCTAAGCTGAAGCCCAGAAGACAAAAGAAACAACAGAAAACGTTCTCATTCATGAGAGAAAGCAGGTGGCACTGCTCCTGGCTGGGACAAGAGAGGGAAAAGAGAAGAGGGACTGGGGGTACTATGGTAGTGCTTTAATTAGCCACTATATAGTAAAGCTCTACTGCAGAGGTGTCAAACTCAGGGCCCGCAGGCCAAATCCATCCCTCCACCTTGTTTTATCTGGCCCTGCACCTTGTTTCTCCCCGGCGGCAGCGCCGAGCTCCTTGCCCCTTCGCTCCTGCCCGTGCTGGTCATGTGTGCAGCGTGTGAGGCGCGTTACGCTGCAGGAGCAGGAGACCGGGGGGAGCCATGAGTCTGACACCCCTGCTCTACTGCAACAGCTGAATATTTCAAGCAGTATTCACCGACAGAACCTCCCATAAACAGTTAATCTATTGCAAAAATATTAGTCTTAGTCATTTGACTAAATGAGAGGAAAAAAAGTCCAGAGCTGGGGAACACAGCTCATTAATGGGAACCCGATCCTCTGCTAGCTACTGTCCAAAGTAGCTTCTAGGTTGTCTTTTTCTGCAGAGAAGCTGCTTCTGGGGCTTTGCCAGTTCAGCAGTTAAAGGTAATCTCAAAGAATCCCTCAGAAAACTGTAAAGTGCTCAGGCTGAAGAACAAGGTGTTCAGGGACTGAACTGATTGTTCTAATTTGCGTAATACTAGCAGCAAGCAGTGCGTTAGCATTATTCTGCTTAATTCACTTGTTCCAGAAGCAAGAGAAAATCAAGTCAACTCCAATAAATAACCAGATCTAAAAGCATTTGATTTGATCTCCATCTAGATAAAGTGCAACAAATCTGGCAACAAAAAGGAAAATTATGTTATTACATTGTTTTGTCTGTATACTAACAAGCTACGGGTGTGCATTGACATAACACAGCAGTCAATAGGATCTGACTCTTCACTGTCAGGTCTGTTCCTTTTGCTATTTGCAAAAGAACAGGCACAATTCACCTGAGTACTCCCCAAAGTCTCTAAAGATGGTGCCACAGTGCATCCACCTTACTCTGTCACAGCAGTGAATACATGTACTCTTTGTTTGCTTAACAGACTGTTACAAATGTGCAGATCTCACTCCAGCTGCGTGCAAGTAATTCACTCAAACACAAGAATAAGTCCTTTATTAACTGTTCCCCACTTACATTTTTAACAGCATAGCAGTCAAAACACAGCAAATCAATTCCCCTCCCCCTTACTGTCTCCACACTGCCTTTTCAGGGTATTTTTAGTTGCTCTGATTAAAAATTTACCTCTTAAGTACCATTGAGGACACAGTGCATTTCTTGATTACAGTTTTGTGTACTTTTACAGCCTACCTATGTATCTTCCTTACAAAGGAAGATGTGGAGTCATATTCTTCCTTCCTTCCCTTCTATTTCTAACAAAAGAGAATTCTAGTATCAAACTTCAAAAAATCAGGTCCCAGACCAGCAGGAAAACCACCTCTCTGCAAAATGCAGAAAATACTTTTTTGGACTGAGGATGTGAGGCCGTCACAGCTGACAGGATGATGCACGGTATCTAGGAGAAGAGACATGGCATGCTAAGCTGAAAAAAACATTTGCAGGGCTCACCCAAAGCAAAGATAAGCAGTCTCAGCATTTGAAGATTCTCTTTGTGGTGCTGCATTTTAGGGGACAGGCACTCGCCCCAAAACTCTTCTCTCTGTCTGTCTTCTTCATCGGTTACAACTCAGGTCAAAAACATATTCTGTCATTTCTACTACATGCGATTAGCCTCTGTTACTTTGGACAGGTATGCTTTCATTACCAGCCCTGGAATTCCATGTGTATGTAGTCACAGTACCTACTTGAATGTCTCAGAAATGCAAGACGCTGCTATTACTGGGATTTTCTGCATGGCAGCAGTTCTAGTTTGCTTACTTATAATGGGCAGAGACTCTGCTACTTTTTGACTGCCATTCAGCCAGCCTTTCTTTTTCTCTGTGAAACCTGCTTCCTTTCTGAAACTGGAGATATCTTGACCACTAAAAAGGGGATTACTTTGTGATATAACTTCTGAAGGTTGATTAAACAGGTTAGACAAGTTGAGTAGAAGACCTCAACTTAAAAATACGGAGGGTACAACAACCATTGCAAAGAGTAAGGAAAAAAACCCTGATTTTTTTTTCTCCCTTCAATATAGTCCAAAATATTCTCTTTGGTTTTGCAAATGTTTGTTCACTAGAAAGTTCCAAATGGAAAAATGTGCAGCCACAAATCCTTACTCACCACATATTTGCACGGCAATGTTTAAATGTCCTTAAAGATCTCCAAGGATTTGAAAGGAATAATTCAGCCATGTAGCAAAACAGTGCCATTGCTTTGCTGTAGCCAGTCGCATGGCTCATGCAGCTCACGGCAACGGACAACTCAAGGCAAGTCAGGTGAACTGATTTTACAAACCATGCACAGATAAATACTCCTCACTTATACTAATCATGCATATCAAAATCTAAATGTTTATGTCTAATGCATCAAGCAAAGGAGAGCTTAAATCTGCAAGATGAACTGTGGAAAATATTTTGCTCACTGCAAAGGGACATTTCTTCTCTGTTTGCCTTACAGATACCTTGCTCCTGTTCTTGCCATAACCACCATAGTTGCACTTGGCTCTTTCGCATTTCAGCAAAGCCACAGCTTTTTCTTCTTATCTGTTCATTTATTCTTTATATGCCTGAATAATGGATGTGTTACTGTCATGCTTTGTGTTATTCATTTTGGATGAAGTTACATGAGGTGACAAGTGCCCTTATTGTCCCAACCACATTTGGGTGTAGAGGTCTGTGATGGTCTTTTATGTTATGGGCAATGGGAAAGAATCAACAGCTGACATCAGCTCTGACCTCATCAGTCTTATGTACTACTCACTTCCTCCCCCAGATGCATGTTCTGAACGCAAGAGCCATATTTCATACAGGTAATGTTCCTCTCAGTCCTGAGTTCCCAGATTTCCCAGTTTGACTGTGGATCTAAACTCCGTGAGCAGCTGCCTGGTGTCCCAAGCACTGTTTGGCAGCTGAAATCCACAGGTCATCTCCTCTAATGTGCTGACACATATCTGCAATGTGGAGAGGCATATGGGAATTGCAGGCACCTAAAAAAATCTTGGTTCTCCTTTTAGTTCAACACTGTTGACTCAAAAGGAGTGCTTGGGACAGGTAGATTTGTTTGGAATCCCTGGGATGAAACCAAAGGGAGGAAGTTCTTGTGGATCACAGGACTCTTGCTGACCATCCCTAAAGTTATCCTAGTTTCCAGAATCACTTTATGCAAAGCTACCTACCTCGGCTAAAGCTCATTTCTCTGTCTGAAACAGAGCACATGGATTTCTTTGCTCCGTGAGGTCTACCTGTTGCACTGGTGAACAGGAATTTAGAGGAGTAACAAAATTCAAGAGAGGTAAATACAGAAACGTCTACATGTCCTAACTAATGCTGGTACATTATTTTCTAATAGGGAATGCTTATTTTTTCACCTCAAAGTAACATGCAGTACAAAATAACTTTCTGCATGAAACATTTGACAGTTGATCTAGCCCCACTAGACTGGCATCTGTTACCACTATCATAGTTTCAGCTGTAAGGAAAAGACTAAACTGGATCAAAGAGCTCATTTTCTGGAAACCCTTCTTCAGATATCACACATTACTCAATTTATCTGTGTCTTGTTTAGTTAAATTTACCTAGAATGCATTTAGGTTGCAATGGTTCTTAATCACCCTAGCACAGCAACTTGGCGTTCTCCTAAATTTGTGCATTTCAGCAATGAGACTCCTTCCTGCTGTAACTTTTAATTGCCTGTGATTTCCTGGAAGATGTCTCGACATTATCACCTTACAAAGTGGATAATCAAGATTTACTTTTTTTTTTCCAGATCTCTCTTCCTTGTTTAAACAATTGGTTGTCTCACGCTTTTTTTCCCCCTCTTTCCTTTTCCCTGAAGAGGAATACATTTTCACTGTTAATACTCACTGGAATTGAAATGTACTGCAGCATGGTTATCATTCTGAAGTCTAGTGGAACCTTAAAAGGTTTCTGAACCACAGAAAAGTCTGTAAGGTACCAATTATAAGGGATCTTAATTAAAAGATCTCTTTGTGTTCTGAATTAGTTTTGTTTGTACAGCATTTTCTGTTTTCCAATCTTTATAGTCCTATAACTACGAAAGCTAGTTTAGGAAGGAAAATATGACTTCCAAATGACCTAATTCCTCATGAAAATGGTATTTTTAAAGGATGAAATAAGTCTGAATTTTAAACTCTAGAAGTAATACTTATTAAGCTGCTTGTAAGTAACTAACACTTAAGATAGCAGTACTGTAGCCTTCCCTATTCTATATACTTTTCTCCCATGCTCCACATCAGAATCACTACAAATTCAAGATAATTATTATAAGCATCTAGATCTGTAACACACAGATCCATAGCAACACTGAGGATCTCTTATGTTTATTTCTGTGCCCAGAGGCTTTTCTGCAACACTGAATTAAAGAATCTACTGTATCGTTCCTGTAATAAGACAATTATCTTGGAATGAAGACTAAACAGTACTCTCTTCTTCTCAAAGAGTCAGTCTTTCAAAGGCTTTGGAGAATAGACAAAAATAACTACATCATTGGTCTGCAATTTACAAATCTGCACACACCCTGTCCTAAGAAGAGAGTGCAAATTAACCATTCTTTCGAAGGCAGTTTTCATCTATAATCCTTTTTTTTTAATGAGGTAGATAATCTCCTTGGAATTACTAGTTTTTTTTAATGGGTTATTTTAGAAGATTTCTTTTATTGTTGTTGCAGTTGAATAAACTAAGAGGTCTACAAAACCACTTACCAACAATGCATTAGTGTCACCACCCAAATTCTTCAGACATGAAGGTGAGAAATATTTCCTCCCTGTAGTGTCAGAAAATATTTGAATGCCTGCTGAGTGAGGGTTTAATACTTTAGAGGACAATATTAGGAAAGTCCTAAAACCGTGTGACAATTCTCAGCATGCAGTTATTCTTCCCACCTATCTGCAGAAGTCACAGAAGGAATCAGAGGTGTATTCCTTGAGAAGGAAGAAAAGATCTTATACTGTCGTTACTGTTATATACTCAGGATGCGTCAAAGTATATCAAAGGAAAAAACACATATAGTAGAAATAGTAGAATAGAGTCCCAACTTCTCCACTCTACTAGTATAGAAGGTATTAGTCTCAGTAGAGAAGCACTACCCATGACTGATGCAATGCTGCTGGCAAAACCCTCCCCAAGTATGTGGATCCTCCTATAAGCTGCAAGAGTAATCACATAATAACACTGCCTCTGTCTGAGGCAGAAAGGAACGAGGTTTTTCAAGCCTTGGCAGAGTTGCTTACATGGAATGCAGGATATTCCCCAAAGAGAAGATGTGACAACAAATGTGATTGCATGTTTGGTATTACTGGGGATAATGTAAACAAAAAAAGTGGCAAAGAACACACTGTTTGTATGTATGCAGTACTGTGTGTATAACAGTATTATACATACAATAAACATTCAACATGAGCAAATTGAAAGGATGAGTTCCAAAAATGGGTCCAACACCCCAATTTTTACAGAAAAAATGTTAATATTGATTCTACTGTATTCAAAGCATCAAGATAAAAGGCAATTAAATATATTTTCAGCAGTATCCACGTAAGCAACCTTCAATGTCTATGAACTTGTGCTAACTGATACTATGCAGCAATAAGAAGTTATCCTTACCTACAACAAACTTGGTTTTCAATTTCTCTGTAAGATACAGTCTTGTTCTTTAAAAGAAATCGTACTCATTATCATATCCTAGCCTATATGGCTCTGCTGGTCATTCTGTTTTGAGTATATGGTTAAGACAATTTACCATGATTTGCATCGTGAGGACCACTCAAGAATTAATGACTCAAAGCTTTCAGATGCCCACACAAATTCCATTAGTATTTCTGTTTCTTCACACAGCAGAAACAGTCTCATATAACAGCACACACAAAGGGTAAAAAGGAAAAAAACAAATATTAATCCACTCAACCACAATGAAAACTAGGCCAGAAAATAATCTGTTCATCTAGTCTGAAACTCACATCAAATTAAAAAAAATAGGACTAAACACCTGGACGTAGGAATTAAAAATTCTATAGGTGTTTGAGCACATGAACCATTTTCCCATTAACTTAAAAAACCACTGCAGTGAAGTTTACTACTGCCTTTCTACAGCACTAAAAACCCCCCACTTCTCAAAGAGGAGAAATTATTTTAAAAGTCAATTTCAGAATCTTGGGTAGTCAGCAGTATACTTACTTCTAGGTTTGGAAAGAGCAGAATGAAAAGCAGTGCATCTGTAATAGTTGATACTTCTCAATTTTTGAGACAAATGATCAGTTGGTCAAAGTTACCTGTGCATGCAATGGTCGTGTCAGTGCTGCTCTATCATAAGAAGGTATTCTGAAGCCTGAGAGATTGTTTAATAACTTACATAAATATCAGACAAGAAGAAGAAAATCTATTTTTTTCTCCCTGTTCAACACCAACAATAGTATTCTCCAATGAACCATTATTACATTTATAGTAAAGATTTACCAGTGAATCAGGACTAGAAAAAGAAAGGAGGAGAGCAAGGGGACAAACACCATCACTCAGCAAAGAGTAAGACTGGGACATCAGACATTATGGATAAGAGTGTCATGCATTGGCAGATGGACCGAGGAAGACAGTTGGTTCACTGCTGCTGTGGTGAATGGCACAGCACACTGTGGTTGCACTCTGAACACCAGAAATTCAGTACTAGTATAACAGTAAAATATAAGATAATGTTTTTAAGTAAAAATATTTATTCCTGAGAGTGTTGCAAAGAAGGTTATGAAGCTAAAAAATGAAATGTGTAAACATTGTAAGAATCAAGAATTTCTTGGTACACAGAATTAAAATATTTATAAAATATTTATATTCTGACCACAGGAAAAATGTGTTAAGTTTTACTTACTTTGGATGGGTAAATTCATCCACTAGGACAACCTTTTCTATCAGGTCTCCACCGATGTTTCGAGCCAAATCATAGAAATCATTCTTAGAGTATGTCTCAAAAGGCAGCCAAAAGGAGATGTCATTGATCAAAGGTGGATATCTGCTGAGTGGCTGAAAAAAATTTTAAGAAATATATCTTTATCAGTGCTCAGACTTCGTAGGTGTACTTACAACTGTTTTGAACTTATCTAACACACAGAGCACACACTTTGGAAGCTTTCTGAAATGCTTTTTGAAATGCAAACTGACCTCTTAACTGAGATGCAAGATTTTATACTAGAAAATGTCTTCTGAAGATTCCTTCATAATCGTGATTTGATTCATTCATTCACAAGAAAAAACTTCTTTTATTTGCTAAAATAGGCATGTATGAGCCTGAATATGCTTTTGGATCAGAGCTATTTAAAAAGAAGAGATTCTTTTAACATGATTATTCACTAGGTAGAATAGCACTATTTAAAAGCATTTTTCAGATTTTTTAGAGATTTACAAAATCTTCTCATACTCATGTTTAAAATTTATATGGATTTTTTATCATTCTTATATAAACAATGTTTATTATTTGTACTGTCCAGTTGCATGCTAAGAAAGTCTTATCAGTAGGTGTCACCTTATTAAAAGGTTACAATAAGAAACACATTTTGGCTTAAAAAGGAGCAGTCTATTTCCCAGTGGTTTTTACAGATATTCAAACATTTACAACAACAAAAAATTGATTGCTGTTATCATAGTTATTAATTCCAAAAGTACCACAACAAATTCTTAAACATAAAGGGGCATTTTTGCTGCAGACACTAAGACCTCATCTTGTGGTCAGAACAGGGTAACTTGTTATTTGCAAAAATAGGAAGAGAAAGAAAACTAGACAATATTAGTTTTTCAGTTTTCAAGAAACTTCTCTGGAGTTAATGCATCTCAGATCTTGCCTTTGTTGAGACATTTTTCCCTTTGAAGAAAAGAAAATGGTAATACTCCTATTTCATGCCCTCTAGGCCATGCAATATCTTACTTCTGCCTCCCATTAATGCACTGCACTTGAAATAAATAATTTCGCACAAGATTGTTGGGGTCTACAGAAGAAAACACCTTTTCTTATTTTGCTTATATGTATATGACAGCTGATGTGTATGCCTTGGTCTATGCAGTATATTATCTCATACAAAAAAGTATTCCATGCCTGGGAACAGTGAAATCCTAAGTGAATAGCTGTTAAAGCAATAAACCTTTTAAAATGCCAAATTTACAGCACGCTGATTTACACAAATCCTGCTCTGTACAATGTAAACCAGTCAATAAATATCTGATAAGGAATACAATGCAAGTTTTAAATTAATAAACCCCCAGTGACTAAAATTGTGAATCACAAATGATTAGGCAACAAGGAATACACTTGCCAAATGAATTAATATCCTGTACACTAAATTTAAAAAAAATAATCACATAACAAAGCCATCACACGGGATTTTGAGGAAACACTAATGAATTCATTGTAAACATCTCATCTGCTACATGAATGACTCAGCTGCAAATTTGGAGATACTCTTCAGTCAACAACTTGATACATGTGTTAGTGTAAATAAAGTTACTGTCCTGCAGTAGACCCTTACATTCTCTGAACACCCCCATTTACCACTATATTTACTGTTGCTATATTTCAGTAACCTACTGAACACACTTCTGAGTTTGCCAGGATGAATCCAAAACTCACTGAACTCCCTCCCAGCTTCAGCATATTTAATTATTCGACCAGAAGATGTGGCTCACGAGCCTAAGTATGACCACTTCATTTGGCAGATGCCTTCTTCCGTTCCCACAAGTATAAGGTCGCTGAAGAAAAATAATCACAGATTCAAGTAGCTCAGTAATATCCTAAACCCCTGAAGTAGCAGAGTACCCACAATTCATAGTGAGTGAGTAAGTATTTGCTACCGGGTTCAAAAGCAGCAGAATTAGTCAGGCACATGAAAACAGCACTTTTCCTCCCACTTAAAATGAGGTATACACAAGGACCCATTGCGGCCAGATCTTGCAAACGTACCTGAAACAGTCTGACTTACGTTATCAGTGTCATCAAATTCCACGAGAGCAAAGTTACTCAAAGATGTAATGAACTGTAAGGTATGGGCCTCCTGGGTTATCAAGTCTATTAAAAAACTGCTTTGAGTCATTCCATGGTGTTACATGTGTGTACAAAACTGCTGTATTTTTATGTGTCCACGCATATGAGTATGTTTTAGACTGGAAGGACAAGTGCTTAAAACAGTGAGCATAACATTTTATTATCAAGTACTAACCTTTTCTCAGAGCCTTATAATGCAGACAAATCTTTTGTGGTAAAAGACAAGGGGATAAACTTGTATTATACAGTCCCCTCACCACACGGCTGCAGTCAATATTATTACAGTAAGTATTATACCAACATTAAAGTTAGTACAAGGATAAAATTCTTAGTTCTCAGACCTATTGATCTGTTTGTTGTAGAGCTACATGAGCTGCATAACTGTTTATTAGCTACACCTAAAATGTCAGGAAGATAAGACAAGGATCTCCAACTGGCAGGTCAAGATGACGTTACCAAGTTTGCATTCAGGCACACCAACAAATACATACTGTAGTCCAGCAGATCCTGTTGCCACCATTTTCCTTCTTTCTGTACTCTCCTGCCCTTTAACAACAGAGCAGTGTAAAGCCCAGTGACCTCAATCCCTTTCCAGGTTCAAGGCAAACGGTAGCCCCAAAGACTATTTCCTCATTTACAGACATCTTAGAGTCCCTCTCCAGAGCAATGTGTTCTTCCCACTACATTTTCTGCTCTGCAGTCACCTCCAAGCACCACTTCCAGCCACTTCCTCTTCACGACTTAGGTGTTGTCCAGCACAATGCCTGGAGAAGCTAACAGGACACTGGTTGGCTCCACTCCTTGTGTGTTGTCTGACTCCTACCATACTGCCCAAGACTGGAAGCCCAAGGGTCCTTCCTCCCACCACCTGACTACTCCCCCCCCCCTAAGGTTTCTGGAAAAATGAAAAGAGGTTTCTGAAGAGGTAGAACTGCTCCCACCTGCAGTGCATTGCTGTGAGGCGCTGGCCAGGCCTGGCAGGCAGCACTGCTGATGCACAGACAACTCTACAACAGTTCCTTGGTCCCATCAGAGCTTTGTCACCACAGCACTACTTTAAATGTTCTGTTAGCTTTCCATTTCAAACACTGCCATGTACCACGTTTGACATTTTTCAACAGCCTCAGAAAACGAGAGTGTAATCCCAGTAATTACAATATCTATAGAACTACATTGAGCCCACGTTGTAGGGAATATTGTAAATAATAACATCACATTTTTCAGCATTTAAGAGTACTGAATTACTATCCTTTTTTAAATACTAAAACGGAAGCTTATGATGATCCACCCTCAATGATACAAGTTTACTAGTCATTAGTCACACTTCCTTCTCCTTAACAAATAAGCCAAGTACTTACTGAAACTGCAGGGTTTTCCCTCTCAGGATGCTAATTTTAGTATAGAAATGAGTAGCTGTAACCTGCTCCACCAGCATGCCTCACCCATGCCTAGATGTACTTGAGGAGTATCTCATTGAAAACTGAGGGCTGTGATTTTTCTACATGGGTTTGTGATAGTTTAGAACATGGGTGGTAAACGCAAGGCCCACAGGCCAAATCTGTCCCTCCACCTTGTTTCTCCCCGGTGGCAGTGCCGAGCTCCTTGCCCCTTCGCTCCTGCCAGCGCTGGTCACGTGTGCAGCGTTTGACACGCGTTACGCTGCAGGAACAGGCTGATGTGGCCCTTAGTGAAAATGAACTTGACACCTATGATTTAGGGCATTCTTCATCCTCAGCCTTCTGCTCAACCTTTCTGTCTGAGATTACCACCCCTGCTATAGCTGATAAAACAAGCACACTCCTGTACCTCCACCATTGCAGATCTTCATAGGCAGCTGAAAATTGCCTCTCTCAGAGGCTTATGCTAATATATGCTGGATGAGGTACTGCAGCAGCTTGGGACATTGAGAGGCAGCTGTCTTAAGCAGCAACAGGATCCACAGGAACTCATCTGCCAGCATAAAATTTGGGCTTTGAGTACATTGCCACACCAGGGCACTACCCCAGACACCTTGGCCGCAGGAATCAAGTGGTCACCGTAAAAGTAGGCTCTGTTCATCCACACTTGGCAAAGGATCATCAGCTGATCTGGATCCAGAAACCTCACAGCTTAACAGGACAGAAAATACAATACATGGTAGAAGCCCTCACCCCTTGAGGAAAAAAAGGCTGAGGATAATGCACAGCCAGTGTCAGTAAATAAGCTGGCAGAAGGCCACAGAGTGTCTTTAGCCCAGAGTCCTGAAAAACAGGATAAACCTCAGGACTTTCCACAACTATTTGGTATTAGGGAAAAAAAGCATTTTCCCAGATGCAGTAACCATGACTGCAACACACTGAAGATACAGGAGAAGTTTTGTGCTGTGGCTGTTGACTCGATTCCCTCCTTGGTGCTGGCTGCAGATGGGGCAGAAACAACAAACAAGTGACAAACAATGGTGGAGGAAAAAGCTGTGCTTGTATTTTGACAGCAGCGACATAAATGCAAGGTTAACAATGACATGTCCCAAAAAATAGCTTAGCAACTCCACAACAGCCAAATTATTAAAAAGCCAGCCATGCTTTACTGCCATCACGAGTCTAAGTCAGAAAAATATGAGACTTAGTAGCATCACAGATGTCAAGATTTAACAGTCCTGCACTGCCCATGTTTTGAGAAATATATACATAAACTATACAGCTTTATTGGAACATCATATTCTCATTGAAATGAAAGCCACAGTCCAATAATAGCTAAGCCTTTCTTAATATATTCCATGGCAAAACTACATTAATTCAAAGTTATCACAGGAAATTTAAACACATAAGAGGCATGAAAGTCAAATTTGCAAATTTACAGCTGTAACTTAGGCCCCTTGCACATAATGAAGTTTCCTTTATTAGCGTATATGCTCCTAGATTTACACTCTTGTATTTTTGACCAGTGCAGACAAATTACAGTTGCTGCAGGAAACATAATTTTTAATTTCTTGGCTGTCGTGGCTTAAAATTTGCAGTCACAATGTTCCATTATGATAAGTTCTTTCACCAAAGCAATTTTTTCCTAGTTATATACAGTAAATTCTATCTATTCATACATGTAGACACACACATACATATTTATGTGTAAACACATGGACACACATATATCCAAAGGAGGAAATGGAGAACTTTATCTATAAAGTCTGATAAGCAGATATCCAGATAAGTACTGGGATCAAGCTCTCAAAACCAAAGTAAATGGTCCAGTTTGGAATTGATGCATTGCTCTGTCCTCTTATAGGGAACGACAGAACAGTGCTAGCCTCCAGTTCTACTCTGAGCTACTCAGGGAACCACAGAACCACAGAATGGTTGAGATTGGAAGGTACCATGAAGGTCATCCAGTCCAGTCCCCCCCTGCAGTGAACAGGGGAACTTTCAACCATATCTTGGTTGCTCAGAGTCCCATCCAACCTGACCCTGAATGTTTCCAGGGAGGTGGCATCTACCCCCTCCCTGGGCAACCTGTTCCAGTGTTTCTCCATCCTCAGCAAAAAAAAATTTCTTCCTAATGTCTAGCATAAGCTTCTCCTCTGGACCCACTCCAATAGGTCCATGTCTTTCCTTTGCTGAGGGCTCCAGAGTTGGACGCAGTATTCCACGTGTAAAGTGAACACATAATTATGTGTAGTCCTTTTTGGAGAGCTGTCTGCTTCAACTCAGCAAGCTCGCATACGGGTATGAGGAATACCATGTGTCTATGTGAAAACCATGCACTCCCTGGATTTCAGTCCTCTGCTTATACATGGATCATTTTGAGTGGAAGCAAGTTTTTTCATGCAGGGGTGAGAATGATCTGTGTCCTTGGCTGGAATATCATGCGAGTGCCTTTCAGTGTCCCAAATGGCTTCAAATCATTAATTCATTTAATCTGGGAAGGGAAACACCCTTCACGACTTCTCACAGAAGCAATGGGCAAGGGAGAGAGTAAGGGAGGCATCAAGTTTCAAATGAACTAAAGGAAGCATTTTTGCCAAACTCTGCATACTGTAACTAGAGACTTGTTACATGGAACCAAAAAGGATTAAACAAATTCATGGGGGACAGATCTTCTGGTCACCATTAAACAGAACAATCCAATCGCATTTTCAGTTCAGCAGCTCTCTTATGACTTTAGGTAGGATCAGTAAAACCAGAAAAGGATCACACTATTTTCACACTTGCTCTACTGTTCTCCAAGAACTTGCTCTTTTCCATCATGAGATACAGCATGCTTGAGCTGGATGGTCAGGTATAGCACAACAGGTCTTTTCAAGAAAATTTCTTCTTTCATGCCTTTATGGTAATAACAATATTACCAAACCAAATCTCCTTTCTTTTTCTAGTTTAGTGATTGCTCATCTTAAAGCAAGTATGAAGGACAGCAAAAAGACGTCGAGCTACTGAAGAGAACAGGGTGTACACCACCTTAGATACAACTCCTCTTAGGCATGGCAGCAGTGCTATGCAATTAAGCCTTCGAGGGGCTCTAGGGCTGGAGGAAGGGGAAAGACTGCCCAAACATTCCCATAGCCATCCCTATTTTCTGCTCTTTATGTTTTCTAACCGGTCAGGTCCCTTTCCATTCCTAAAGGTTTTAATTTGACATAGTTGACGGAAATGTTTGATTTCTAGCCTATATTTAGGAGCCCTGGTTCTAAGCCCTGCCCACGTTTGAGACAAGAACCCAGGCAAAAGCTACAATCAGCCATAAGATTTGTCTACAGACACTGCAGCTGACTGGACTTGCCAACACACACTCACAAGTCAAATCAATTAAATAATATCCCAGTTCCCACTCCAACTATCACAGTTCACAGCCTTTCATGGGGATGAATAAAAGGGAAGGGGTGTCAGACTTCCCTCTAGAGATCAATAACTTGAAGAAAATAAGACATTTGGCAGACAGACTGTTTTTCAGCAGCAGCCTGCAACATTAAAACAGCACTGGGTTATGAGTCTTTGCTGTTCCTTATCTTGGTGAAGCATCTCTTTGCCTTTCCCTCCCTCATCCCTGGCGAAAAACATTCATGGAACTAGAGAAATACAGAAAGTACCTTGCAGAAAATATAAGAAAGAAAACAACATTATCAAGAAACACGGTAAATTAAACTGTTCTCAAAGGTGAAACATTCATTCTAGATGCAAGTTGAGCAAGGAGGTGCAATGGGGCACAAACTGTCTTTCTAGAGATGTCTCACCCTTCAAAGTGGGATGAAGTGGCTGCAGGCCCTTGGGAGGAGCAACAGCTTTGTACCTGGCCAAATCTGTGTACCAGATCTTCCTCTGCTGTGTGGTTCGTGCCACCAAGAGGGCTCTATCCCCCTCCCACCAAAAGCTATGCCCTATGGGGTCTTGTTGAAGACAACAGTTTCTTTCTTGAGCCATACTATAGGTTCTCCGAAGGAGCAAAACAAGAAAGAGTTTAATTGCGTAGCTTCTGCCTAAGTGGTCACATTGTAGCTCTTCTTATAGTCTCATTTAGCCACCTTTTCCAATGCTAGTGAAATACTTCTCAATAGAACCCCCCACTCCCCTGGAGACTCATCACAAATGCCCACATACATGCACATACACAAGAACAAATACAATCTTTCTTGCATGCTAAAAGTTACACCTTAATATAAAGGAGCCTGCCTGACAAAAGAAAGTCAATACCTAATATGACACCAAAAAAATTAAGATGGGTAACAGTGAAAGAAAAGATTAAGCTTGTTAGAGAATCTGTTCCACCTTTTCCAAGCACCAGAAAGAATTCACAAGAGGATTAGTGCCATGGCAGAAAAAAAGTCAGGAGAAAGCTTGCCCTTAAACATGTTCATCCAAAAGTAACACTAGTTATTAAGCTTATGTGGTATCACCAGAAAAGGACATTGTGTTCCTGAGCAAAACATTATTTTTAATCACAATTATTTTATTTTAAATTCAAGCTCATTTAAATTTGATATGGATGATACTCCTAGCTTAAAGGTGCCATACACTTTTCTTGAGTGCAAATATGTATTTTAGACTGATCTACGGTCAAAACCATATGGCTTTTAAGATGCTTTTCAGACACAAAAGGATCACTTCTATTGCCATTGAAAATATTATTTTTATATGAATACTACGGATTTGAAACAGTACAGGAAAGACATAAAAAAATGAAAGGATTGACCTAATCCT
The DNA here is from genome assembly GCA_033558185.1 of Dromococcyx pavoninus. Lineage (NCBI taxonomy): Eukaryota > Metazoa > Chordata > Aves > Cuculiformes > Neomorphidae > Dromococcyx > Dromococcyx pavoninus. Next base: position 3,103,329 of record JAUMJL010000138.1, on the reverse strand, counting down.
ATTAAAAACAGGGCTATTGCAATGTACACAGTAGAGAGATATTTCCAGATACTCATGCACTTGGCCTTACCACTTGTTATCTGATTATAAAATCCATCAAAAGATAAATATAAATCACATATAAGTCACTCAAATACCAGTGACTCCCTGTTCTGTGCTTGACTAGTCAAAAATAATTTCTCATTTGCATACAACAAACAGGACTCACAGAGAGAACCACCAAAAAGGATGACTCTCTACTACTCACCACTACACCTCAGCTTTTTACAACCCCTTTTGAAAGTACTAGGGTGAAGAAGAGATTAGCCTGACACTTTCCTATATCAGTTCTAGGTCTACCATAGAAAAACATACGTTCTCCTCACGCTTCTTCCCTCCTCCAAGCTGACCTCCTACTGAACTAGCTGGTTTCACCGTGCTAATCTTATCCCATCTCAAACACAAATATATCACTGCAAAACAACTAAAAGCCAAGAAATGCTTTTTCTGGTAGCAGTTGCTACCAGAAAACTGTCGTGACACAACAGAAAACTAATGGGACATTCTATTTATTATGTTGCAGTGTCGTCTATAGAAAAAGAGCAAGCTTGTGTCTTCAGAAAGAAATCCAGTGATTTGGAATCACCAAATGGTAACGTGGATTCTTACACCAAAGCTAGTAATCAACACTTCAGGCTGCCATTTGCACAGGTTGTCCATATTGTGTCTGTCCTTCCTACCAAAATCTCTCACATCACAGGCAGAATCAGCTATCTATCAGTTTCTTTTGTATCATGAGTAAAAGGGGCAGAGAAGACACAGACCTCGAAAAAAAAAAAATTCAACAAACAAAGACTGTACAAACGAATCCTGCACATTTCTACATTCCCTGCAAGGAACAGGCAGTAAACTGGTGTAAGTCAGCAGAAACCCACTTTGTAGCAGATACTAAGAATTTCTTCTTCAGTAGTGCTGAGCACCTTCAGTTCCTGCTGAAACCACTGGTTGCTGCAGGAATTCAGTGTTTGCCATGCTCAGAAGTCAGGTTTCCTCCTTTCTGATGGTTTGGTTTGTATGTTTTCTCTCATTATGCTTAATAATAATGCTGAGATTAATATCTCAGTGGTGTAAAATACTGCACGCATCCACAATTCATTTATAAGATTTATATCTAAATAAAGAATGCAAGTATTGGGAAAGAGACTGCAGCAATATGAAGATATATTTCTTCCACACACATAGCATAACAATGGAAACAAATTGCACCTAATATTTTATTTCAGCTTAAACCAAAAATCTCATATAAAGCACAGTTGACTATATTTCCTTTTCTGCTCATTAAATCCACTATTCTGGAGAGTTATTGTATAAATAGCAGTATCTCTAGAACACCTGAATATTACTTATACCAAAATAAGCTGGCATTACAAATCTGACAGACACACGCAACCCCAGAAAAAGTACCTCCTCCTGCCTAACAAGCTGTATTTTTCTCTCTCTCTCTCCTAAAAAGCATAGAGATTTCAAAGACAACTTTGTATTTCCTGGCCAGGTACAATTTCACATAATGCCCTGGACACTGCTATGCCACAGAGGAATGTCCTCATCTTTCTACACTTCTCAGACTTATGAGCTAAGATGTATCATCTGGGAAATGCTGTAGACACTGCATCATAAAAAGCTGTGCTCCCCAGGAAATTTAAAAGATGTCAAGTGCTGCATACAGCAATTTACCTGAGCAGATTATTTGTGGGTTTGAAATATTCTTCATTATTTCCAGTGTCACTAAAATAGCTGGGTTTCCTTCTTCACATGGGGACACTGCCCAAGTTGCAATTACTCTTAGCAAAATCCAGCACTTCAGTCTCTAGAGTAGTCAACTTGAATTTTTTCCCCTTAAGTAATAAATTCACACAAATCACAACCTCCAAGGTGCAAAACCAATACTAAAACATCAGGGTAGCAAGCTAAAACCAGTATCTAACTTTAAGGAACAGTAGGTAAGCTAGAGAGAAACAGAAATGAAAGGCTCTACTTACTTGTCTGATAATCAGAAGAGGGAGAAATGCCTTTAACTTTTCCTTTCAGGCAGAACCTGAGCACTCCTAAAGCTATACTTTTGTTAAAGAGCAACAACACTAAGAAACAGAAAACTGCAGAGAAGTCCTAAGCTGAGAACAGACCAAACAGAAAAAACACAAAAAAGCACTAAGCCTTTAACTATGCAATGACAAAATGCAAAGAACATTTAAGTCCCTACAAGCAGAATCCTTGTGCAGAACAGGTATTTTTTTAATGCCTTTCCTTATTTTACAAGAATCAGAAAATGGGTTCACTATTGCTGATTTAGGAGAACAGGTTACATGTGGGAATAATTTTGCAAACTGGATTTAACATGTTTGCAGATACATGAGGATGCAAGCAATCCTCAAAAGGGGTGATCTGTTCCCATTATTAAATTTTTAGAAAACTGCAAAAACAAATCCTCTGCAGCATATACACCCAAGGCATTACTTACTTTTCATACTTTGGTTTAGGCTTTCGCTTACTATGCTCCATGTGCGTCTCACATGGAAACTGAGGATGGGTATGATAAGAATAATGCAGCTCTTCCCAACTGTTGTTGGGCTATTCTCTGTAGCCCAATTCATATTCTGATCAGAGAAGTGATAGCTGAAAGTATGGGGGGTTTTTATTAACACCATGTACTTCAAAAGGTGCTCCTGTTCACACATACGCACACATGCACACAGACTGTTCTCCCCAGCCCTCACTTCCTAGGGACACTCTACGGCTGAGCTGCAATGGCTACTCATGATGCAGTGGATGAGTGTAGGGGTTTAGGCATGATTTTAGAGAACACTTTATCAAAAGCTCTTTCCAAGATGTACGTTTGTGTGTAAAACATCGACACAAACGTTAAAATAGCTATCAAGAAAACTAATCTATGACAAATCCCAGCTTTTTATCCAAAACTGGTAAAAACAATTAGAGCATATTTCTTATTGGTTTCAAGACCTCTTTCTCCCTGCCCCTTGCTTTATATTTTTCTGGTTGCATATGCATTCCAAAACATACCTGTATCTCTGAAGACACACATTTGCATAGTGTATGTGCTTAGGCACATGTTAAACACGAGTTTATTCTTACATCAAATGCATGATTCATATGCACAAAGATGTACTTAACCCTCCTGTAGGCATGCAAATATTCAGACTGTGATAGTTATCTCATACTGCCAGTCCGAAACCAGGGTCCCATTAGGTAGATGGAGTACAAAATGACAGACCCTGTCCTGAAGAACTTTCCACCCTAGGATAATACAGAATCACAGAATCTTAGAATGACCTGAGTTGGAAGGGACCCACAAGGATCATCAAGTCCAACTCCTGTCCCTGCATACAACAATCTCAACATTCACACCCAGTGCCTGAGGGCATTGTCCAAATGCTTCTGGAATATTGTCAGGCTTGGCACTGTGACTGCTTCCCTGGGGAGCTGTTCCAGTGCTCCACCACTCTCTGAGTGCAGAACCTCTTCCCAAAATCTAACCAAAACCTCTCTTGACGCATCACAATATTGGAGAAGACATGCTGAGGCAGGAGGTACAAGACAACTACAACTGTGAGTAGCATGGAAAACAGACTCATTGAGAAGGGAAATTGAGTCAATTCTCAGGTCAGAACCAAAGATTGAAATCACGACATGTACTGTGTCATTCTCCTAGCCAGAATTCTATTCACCACACTGTAATCAAACCAATAGTGGAAAAATATTGCCAAAAGTGTTGAGTTACCCTCTTTACTAGCTACATACTTCAGTAGACAGTAAGACTGCAAGTTCTGAACATCTGTGGATTCCTGCTGAAACAACCAGCAGCTGGTTCTCATAGCTTCACATAATCAATGGGAGATCTATTGTTATTTTATACTTCCAGGTTTACTCCTTCACCTAATATTAATTTAATGTAGGTTTCAGCATATATATCACTGCTGCAAATTGCTCCATGGCTTATTTAAGCACTTGGTATAACCATCATACTTCATCATTTGGGATGCAATAAAGATTGGTTGGTATATTCAGCAGCAGAATTACTCATTTGTGAGCTATTTGTTTTAAAGAGACTCAACCAGACAAACTGCAAATATATGAGGTTTAGAGATCAGAGCAAAACATTGTTAACACATGCTTTTTGAAACATTGCACATTTTGTTAAGTAATCATTTAAATAGTATTGGATGGACTTTGACTGGGATGCATTGGCTTTTGTGTAAAAAAAAAGGACGTCAGCAGCAAAATGGTTCTACTGACAACTGTACATTGCAGCAACATTCACAACTGGAAATCCATTTTTTATTTACACAACATTGGGGTGAGCACAAAATTCAGTTAAGGCTACAGTTGCCCTTTAAAAACAATTTGGAAGTAAGTCCCTAGTGGTCTGTTCCCAGTTGCTGGGAATCTCTTTCACTTGTATTGATGACACACTTCTTGTGTATATCACATTCTCTACATATGCACCCATCATCTTCTAAACTAACAACGTGTTTTAAATTCAGCCACACCCAAACAGGACATTCTTGAGGCACTATTGTTTTTCTTTTGCTTGTGCCAAAGTCTTTTGCATGGGATACACTGTGAATGTTATCACTCTTAAAAGAGTTGGGACTGGCTGGGTTTCCACCATTTAATTCCAGCCTTACAGAGAGGGAGAAAAAATAAACAACTGTGATCTTGACTCTTTAGTTGGTTTTGAATGGGTAACATTCCTTTTTTATGTGAATATATTTTTTTTCATTAATTGAATGGAAGGGCAATGACAAACACCTCTTTGAGAAGACATGGAGAGCCCAATTTTAAATCCAAAGGAGACATCTACAGACTCAGTGGCATGTGAATCTCGTGAGTGTTGCACAGGTGTGTTTCATTTGGGATGCCACTACTGGAATCTAAGTGGCAAATGTTCAATAAGAACCACTGTGTGTCTTCATCCATATTACCCTGTCCTTTCTTCTCTAGTCCTTAACTTTTCTTACAGTTACTGTTGGACTCCCTCTTTCTTTCTTCCATGACACAGGGTTTGGATGTCCAAAGTAAATGGAAGGAAAATGTAGAAAACTCTCAGCTAGTAAAGCCTTGTCTTTCCACCCAGGCTGCTCATTTTCCCCACTGATCCATGACCTTTCTTTCCCTTGTGCTGCTTATGCATGCAGGCCACAGTGTCACACTATCCAGTGGCAAAGGCACCCTACATGTTTTTTCCCTCCCATGTTTCCCCAGTCACTTCTGGGTTTATCCTGCCTCCAAAAAGAAACATGCTGTCTCCTCTGTTGTGTCAAGGGCATGAAGCAATCCTGAGAAGCAGATCAGGGAACTGATACGGCTTTAAGGAACCACAGAGGAAAAAGGGTCCCTGATCTACCTCAAAGTGTAGCTATATAATTAGCTGCTGTGGTACAACTGGAACAGCAGTGCACAACAGTACACGGGAATACGGCAAAGATCAAAAACGTATGCTTCTCATCCTGACACTGTGAGAACCAGGACTCTGGGAACAAGTAGTACAGAACAGTCACAAATCCACCAAAATCCTTCTAACAGAGAGACGTTTCAACTGCTGTCTCTGACTGAACCTGTAGTCAAAAGGGAGGGCATCTTCCAGGTGGATAAAATTGTATTTCATACTACAAACTTCCAAAAACTCCTATGGCACTCTCTAGGTTTGTTAGTAAAGCCCTGGCCCTCACACATAGCTAAGAATTTGAGGAAACGCAAAATTACATCCAGGTTTTAGAATTATCTGCCACATTGTAAGAAGCCCACTGGTGCTTCAACTGTGTGTTAGTACAGAAAACTGAAAGTAAGGATGAAGTATTTTGCTCTTTATACACATATATGCACACACATATATACACACTCCACCCACTCTAAACGAATTCTGACTGGGAAAGTTGTGAGCAAAGCAAAAATCCCGTAACATCCAGAAAGAACAGCTCAAACCAGCTATTTTGCTTCAAGTAACCATCAGCAAGACAAAATCTGCTATTGGCATGTAACAACTTAACAGAGAACATGAGAGTTTTCAAATATATAAAGATTGTGAAAACAACCTAGAATTACTTCAAGTATTTTCAAGGAACATAGGTAAACAAGAGTTACATTTTTGCTAATGAATATCATAGGCTGAGTATTCAAGGTGGCTGCTAGATGGATAATACAGATCAGCTTCCTCCTTTGGGGCTCCAGCAGAAAACAGATAGAGATATTACATAAGATAAATACCACTAACTAAGCACAAAGAGCTATTGACATTTTTCCAAGTACATGCAGAAAGGAATTAAACTATTGCTGATTTGTTCAGGTTCAATGGGAGGTCCATTCAGTAAGACTAGATTTCAGTGGGTGGGTGCAGGGATGGAAATAGAGTATGCATGAAAACCTGCATCATCAGTATTAGCCTAAAGGGTAGCAGCTGGATTGCTGGGAACCACATCCCCCGTCAGTGGTTATTTTTACCAAGAGCTTCAGTACTATCATCTCAGCACAGCCTTAGTCATGTGCCTGGGTTCTGGCCCACTAAGCATTTCACAAATCCAGAATTAAAACGTGGAGTCCAGTGATGGTTCCTGCCTCCAAAAGCTGACGTGCTAACTGTATGACAAATGACATCAAGCAGATTAAGGCTGGAGGCAGAGTCCACCAAAACCATGACATGAAACTCATTAAAATGACAAACAGGTCTCTCAGCTCTTCACCGCCTCAGACATTCAGTGCCAGCTGCTTTGGTAGGCTTTGCAAGAAATGGGGAGTTTGTGAAGGAGAGGTCTGAAGGAGAAATCACAGAGAGCTCCTCCCCAGCGTGAGAAGCAATATCAGAGAAAACCCAAAATACTTACTTGGGCATTTAACAAGTGGGAAGAAATGTTGAGATCTCTGCCCAGTTTGATGTAGATATCAGTTTCTGCATAAGGACTAAGTGCTGCTAGGTGAGAACAGGTTATAAAGTGTCTTGACAGTGAAGAAAAACATCTCCTTGATAAGCCACAGAAGGGATAATAAGAAAACATGCAAAGATAAGAACTCAGCTCTGTTGAGAAGGACCTGGGGCCTCCTGGTGGACAGCGACTGGGCATGAGTGCTCCCCAGTAGCAAACGTGGCCAAGAGCATCCCGGGTTGTACCAACAGGAGCACACACTGCAGATCAAGGAGAGTGATTATTCCTCTCCATTCATTGCTCATTAGACCACATATAGAGTACTGCATTCAGTTTTGGCCTCCCCTGATGCAGGAAAGACATTGACAAACTGGAGCAATTTCAGCAATGGGCCAGGTAGATCAGGGGGCTGAAACACGTGCCCTGTAAGAAAAGGCTGAGGAAGCTGAGTTTGTTCAGCCTGGAGAAGAGATAGCTTCAGGGGAACCTAACAGCAGCCTGCAAGTACATGTAAGGAGGTCATCAACACTCCCATGCATGGTGGGAGGATGAGAAGCAATGGACAAAAGTAAAACCAAGAGAATTTCAGAACGGATGTAAGAAAAAACTTTTTCACCACGAGGACAGTCAAGTAGTGGAAGAGGTTGCATAAAAAGCTTGCGCAGTTCCCATCTTGGGAGGTTTTAAAGATCCAACTGGATACTGTATGAGCAACCTGGTCTGGTCTCAAAGCTGATCCTACTTTAAGGAGGAGGTGGGCCTAGAGCTCTCCTGAAATCCCTTCCAACCTGAATTAGCCTGAGATACTGAGACTAGGAAGATGAATGAAAGCCAAGGTAAAGATGCGGTGGGAAGATAAGACAGGGTACTCCCTCTGATGCCAATATTGCTGTTCCTATGACACAGAACTAATACAGGTAACACTCCTCAACACCTTCCCATACCTGCATTTCTGTACAGGGTTAGACACAATCTCTCTTTTAAACAAGAGACAGATAGTCTATACAACCATTAGCTGTGGTAAAGGATCCTCAATTCAGGTTTTACTTGGGGAAATAAAAAGCTAAGAATAGCCAGAGAAAGAAAGCACTGGACATGTTTGGAAAATTCATTACCTTGAAAGGCTGAGAACACAGGTCCAGTTGTGCTCCAAGGAAACTGCATGTGTGTCTGAGCATCTGTTTACTGCATCATATGATGGAAAAGCCACTATATTACTCATTTGCAGTTTGCTGGTATGTAAGCTGCTTATTTTTTATAACTGGACATAAAAGTCCACAAAATTAAATTAGGATAAGATAGCATTGAATTTTCCAGTTTTCATCACTCCTCTTCTGGTTTTGAGGTATGCCTGAGATTTGGACAGCTGCGATAAATCTTTCAATCTTTACTCTCAGACAACACATCTTTTGCTTTCAACACAAAGTCCCATCCCAAGACAGAACAGAACTGCTTTGATGGCTTGTGGTCATAATTTTTGTGATCGCTCATACTTCTTTGTTTTTCAAAAGGAGATCAAGAGTAGTTGTGTACAGTACAAAGTCTGTTAAGACTTTCTGATTGATTTAGAAAAAGACTTTTGCATCAGTCTCAACAGTTTTTTTTTCCTTAAACCTACTCTTCTGTTTCTTTCTCCTCTTCCCACTCTGCCTCCCCTCATCTTGTTTAAAGTTTCGCTGTTTGTCCGCAGACTTTTTCACATTGCCCCCAATGCTTCAAGTACACCTCTTCTCTCTTCTACCTTCCTCTTACTTTGTCTTATCTCAGTGGTTTGCTTTTCCTGTGCCCAGTCTCATGTGACTGTCCATCCACTCTCCCATTTCTTGCTTGCTTGTTGACTTTCTTTACCCAAGTATTGATCAGTAAAACAAGCTTGAATCAAAGATTTTGCAAATGAAGTTTGTGGTTTATCAGATTAAACTCTTCCTGCTTTTAACAGCCATCTTCAAAGTCTCTGCTTCGGCCCTGCAAGCTGCTGATTGCTCTCAGAAGGATCGCTGGAAATACAGAGATCTCTGACCTGAAATGATTTAGGCATTTAGGTAAAGTTTAACTGAGCACAGGAACTATTCCGTTGATTTAAATGGGACTACTTGCAAGTTTAAAGCTCAGCATGTCCTTCAGTATTTTGTCTGACTGGGGCCAGAGGACTCAGGTTCCTAGAGCTTCAATGCCAACACTGGCTACAAACACTATGAGACAGAACATCCTGATGAGAAAAGACTTGATGATCAAGTGATTTCTAATCCAACCACGCATCTTAGTGCAGCTTGTCCACAATGAAGCAGACAACATTTTTGCCTTCTTTCCATGGCTATTCAACACTAAAAAAACCAGGAGTTCTGCAATGTTCTGCAGAGTATAGAGACAAGCCTGAGATAAAAGACAGAACTGTAAAGATTTTATTGACGTTCATTTAAGATGATCTATGTAAGTTACTCATAAGAAATTCAACCTTTCAAAAGTCATGCCAATAAAATGTTTAGGCTACACCACCATCTCTTCTCTGTTGTGCCTCCACATACATAGACACATACATTATATATCTTCAATTACAGTAAGACTAATTAGACAATAAATCACAGTTAAGGCTGTACCTCATTTGTTCACACATCCAAGTTAAATTTACATACTAATGGTTGCATATTTGTCTTTAATAGATGCACTATTAGAAAGTAAATGTAATAAATGAATAACCATTTAAGCATGGAGTTACCTAATCTTCATGAAAAATAACTCAAAATGTAACAGCCAGTGAATCTATGTACTTTTTTATGGGCAAATAAAGCTAATCACAGACTAAGAAGATAAATATAAATTATATGGAGTAGCATACTAATGATCAATCAGACAGAATCACCCTGTGCAGTATATGTAGTAAGATCAAACTGGTTGAAATAGCTGGCTTATACATTAGATGCTCTCCTTCTCAAGCATGGAATAAAGGAAATAGACTAAGATGGTTTAATTTGCAAAAGCTTCCTCTTGCATCTACCAGTGCATTTTATATTCAGCATCTCCTAAAGCTACAGGACAAGCTATATTTCTCACAAAAATCAGTTATGTGCACAGGAAAGATGTACAGGAATGATTACTGTCTCAGGAAACTAAGAACTACACAGCAAGGTAAAAAATGGTACTTTGTAACTGTGGGAACAAGAGGGATCACATACATAGCAAATAGTGCAAACTGGGCTACTGGATTAATTCTTTGTCATTAGAATTCAGGTTTAATTCATATGACACACTGGGCACTGGAGAAAGATGAGCGCATTTTGATTCCCTTTCCATATATAATGAATAACTTCTTCCACACAACTCCGCCTTTCCGCAGATGTACTTTTTCTCTTCTCTGCTGACCTCAACTCTTCACTTTCCAAAGCAGAGATGGTCTCCTAGGTTAGGGCCACATACAGCTACAGCTGTGCAGGAGGTGAACAGCGTCAATTCAAGCTGGTTGTCAACTCTCCTCACTTCACTGCCAAAGATTACCAGCCCTTTAGGTCTCCCAGCAGAGCTGCCCAAGGACCTTTGCTTTTCCCAGTACCAGCAGAATGATTCTGGTTAGAAAGCCCATTATTTTGAGTATTGAAGCTAACAGGTTATTATGAAGTAACTGAGTTTGGAAAGACTGCATGTGCCAGCAGATCCAAGGAAGAAGCAGCCCCTGAAGATGATGGAAGGAGGTGGTAAAAAGTAGGTGGTACTAGGCTTATTGCAGATAACTGCAGAATATTACAGATATTGTAGAAATGAGGAAAAGAAGAAGAAAGCAACTCCCCTAAATGTCACAGAGGGAATCTGCAGTTTAGGTAGGACTCTGATCTAGATTCCCTCTGTACGAGTGCTTCCCTTAGAACAGCATAACTATGCTTCTGCTTGACCTCAGTCTGGGTCACAAGACTCATCTGCAATCAAAATAATTCTTTAAAACAACAGCAGCCACAGCCACCAGCAGCATCAAATGAAAGTGACTTTGTGAGAGAGAATGCATCAGCAGTCAATTGACATGACATGCCACTTGCTCGCCGTGGCAGCAAAATGATGGAAGTTCCAGGAACCATTCTGCTGCCAGAGCTCATTTGTTTTAATCAACACCTCTGGGCACACCACACTCCGTCTGAAGTGCAAGTGTCTTCCTTCCCTAAATGTCATTTCATTTTTGTACCTTTTCTTGAAAGTTGTCAGCCCACGGACACATCTTTTTTTTTTTGTAAGAATGCTGGCTCTGCATGAGCTGGAAAGCAATCACATGTGACTGTGCTCAGAGCCCTGACAAACACAGATGTAACACGGTGTACTAGATCAGATCCAAGCTCTTTGTTTTATCACATTACACCTCGTAGGTGCTTAGTCTTTCCTGCCCTGTCCATCCTCAGCCTTTCTTTTCACAGTCTGAGCAGAAGCCCTACACAAGTGATTGAAGGCAAGGTACCAGCCTCTGATCCTCCACACTGCTATGACTTGTGCCAAATTATAGCTAGAGTGATTTGGAAATCCATATCAGTGCAATACTCTGACCTGTGGGGAGCAGCACTCTAACACCGCTGTGCTGAGTGGTCACAGTGGTACAAGCGTTGTCGGCTTTTCCCAGCAGTTTTTTGACCTACGGAAGCCTGCACACTTACACTGAGCATTTGATAACACAGGGAAAAGTCTGATACATTCAGACTGTTAAAAAGCAGAAAACATACACTTTAAGTCCCAAGAAAATACTCCAATTAAATTCCATTTTTTAGCAAGAGCTACTATTAATAATAGTCCAGCTATTATTAAAGGTTACTGCTATGTAGTGTGGACTTCAAGTAAACAGAAAGAAAAAAATTTATGTTGATGGATAAAATTCAGATTATAAGAAAGGATGGGGGTGTTTCCAAAGGTTGAGAGGTCTATCTCATTTAAGCACATAATGGATGGACGTTTACTCAGGCCTTATGAGGCTGCAGGATTCAATTTGTGTAATGAAAGGCTCTCAGAACACCTGGTCTGTCTTGGTTCAGTTCAGTCAGGCTGAAAAGTCCTGCATGGCCTTGTATGCAGAAGAGCTGATGCTTTTTTAATATCCATTGAGATTTCTTACACCATCAACACTGGAAGACAGGCTAAAAGTTTTCTTTTAAATATGGTATGAATAAACCATGTGATTCATTAATTATGACTTTTCAGAAAGTAGACAGGTGCAGGTCTGCTAACTTGGTTTTACAGCATACCTGAGAAATAACACAGAACAGAAAGAAAGAATTGGCTTATTAACTCACATTACTTGAGATCTTACAGTAGCACCAAAGATTATTTCCCAACATTCTTATTCAAAGGGTCATTAACCCTTTAAAAAGAAACTCCAGTATGTACCAGAAGTATGTACAGTACTTAGCTCAAAAAAGCTCAATGTAAGATACCAGATGAAAGCTGGATACAAACTTCCTTTTAAAGCAAAAACCAAGCTTGCCTCTCGTTTCTTATACACAGAGAAAGAGTTGTAAAAATATGAACTAAGAGTTAGGAAGAATTATTCTACCAAAATTGAGGATTGGACATGCAAGTGTGGGGTGTGTACGCATGTGTTAAAAGGGGAAAAAAGAAGTCCCTAAGAAGTGCTTGAAATTCTGTTTCTAAAACGTTGACCATATCCTTTCTTCAAAAGATAGAAACAAAAGACAGAAAATAACCAATTTTTCCATCTCTGCTGCCCCTCTCCCACTCCCCTCATTCTCCCAATCTTCATTGGCCTGTTTGTTGGGATATGACAACTGCCAACACATTAATGTAATAAAGCAATAGGTAATTGCCTGATAATATTACTCTGGTCTTTCCCTTCAGTACAAGTTAGAGCATAATGGCAGAGGACAATTTCTCTTCCTTGAAGTCCCTCACCTACTGCATTATACTTCCTGATTCATGTCATTGTTTCATAATGTATTTCAGCCAGCAAGCCTCAATTTCATGACTTTCTCTACAACATCAGTTTTGGGTCGTAGAACTTTCTCCTTATTACAAGTCAAACCAATGTCAGCTGAAACCAATGCTGCTCAGCACGGAGAAATGCTTGAAGACATATCAAGACCTTGTCACCACTCTCCTATTGTTTGATACAGACAGTTACCCAGCAAAACAGTGGAAAACCATGTGCTTGCAGTGACTCCTGCTCAGCTAAGGTTACCAAAGAGCAACGATTTAAAAAAAAAAAAGAAGAAAGGAAGAAAAAGGAAAAAAAAAAGATTTCTTTCATTTTTAGCTTCCTAGAAACTGTATTCTTTCCTCTGAACCTATCCACAGTAACCTATGTCTCTGTCATCTTCAGATCAGTTCATTACACCTGACTTTATCTGAAGCTGAACATGAAAATGATATGCAACTTAGGAGAAGCCAACAGCCAGTCTTCTCTTTGGCTCACCTGCAACATCAGATCATACCATTCCAACAACCTGGGCCTTCCCCAAGACCCCAATCTACTTCTAATATCAGTTTGAGGCTGATCCACAATTTTAAAACAAGCAACAAATCTCACCTTTGTTCTATCAGAGATCAGATTGCAATCTATAAAAGAAGCCACAGTCCGTGCTCCTCAGGAACAATGTCTATCAGTAAGATACAGGATGAAAAGAAGACTTGAGCACTCCTTATTGACCAACAAACATTCTGTAGGAGAGTAGGGAAACCTACAGGCAGACCCACATTCAGGAACAGTGCCAAAACTCTGTCCTCTTTCTGTAAAGAAAACAAAACAAAAAATCCCATCCACCCCCTAAACCTGTCCAAACACCATTTTGCCTTTTTTTTCTCTACCAAAGATGTTCCAGAATTGCTATGAATTTAAAAATAGACGCTGTTACAGAGCTGATGTGGAGGCTGCTCGGATATCATCTGGGCATAATCACTGTTTATTTTGCCTTTTTATATTTTCAATTCTTAAAAAGAATGTATTTTGCTGCTTTAGTACTCATCAAGCATCAACACAGCTATGTCAGTTCAACTGCCCCGAAGACCAGTGGTGCCAGCTGACTTGAACCTTCCCATGCTCACGACGAAGGATACCATGGAAGCAGCACTTCCACACAATCCAGTTATGCATGATTACTTTGCAACCACAAAAGGAAAACAAGGTTGCCAACTACAAAAATCACCTCTGTAGAGGAGTTAAAAAGAAACAGAAAGTGGGCCGGCACTCTCCCTCCACTATAACCTGGAGGAAAGAGCTGATGTATTGAAGACAGCAAGGCACATTCACAAAGCATTTTGCCAAAGTTTAACCGTGCAACTCACATTTCCTTCAATGAATGTAGAGTGAAAACAATGGGAGAAATCTGGAATGTATTACAATATCTGAACACTAAGCATCAAATACATTTTTATAATGAAATGGAAATATGGAGACAATTCAAGCACATACCCAAATCATACACAAGCCTAAATCAATTCCTATTCTGGATAAATTTAAAAGTCAAATACATGCTTAAGTATTACTCAGAACAGAGATATTCACTGGGTATCAGCAATTCAGAATATTATCTGGCTAAAAAAACACAGTTATCATCACAAGCTGGATTTTATTGCAGTATATCAAGCGATCATGATAGCTGGAAAGCTGTTGGTTTAAAACCTAATTTATTAATGGCACAGAATTTTAATTATGTGATACTCTCTAGGGCTACACATACTTCTTACTGACAGAAAATTATTACCATATATATAATTTTACCTGGAATTTTATTTTTTGCCAAATGTGAGGCACAACAAACTGCTTCAAGAAGCGTTCATCTTCACTCCAGAACAGTCGGATGTCAGGGATATTGTACAGGATCATGGCCAGCCTCTCCAAACCCAAGCCAAATGCCCAGCCAATTTTATCCTGAGCACCAGCTGCAATAAACAAACAAAGAAGTTAAAAACTCAAGAGCTCGAGTTCACAGCATGAAAAATTGCTGATGAATGTTCAGCATTTACCAAAGGGGGAAAAAAAAAAGTGAAGTGGCGAGACAGAAAAGCCTACAAGCACCCTGCCAAATGAAAGATTTAAAGGTTATAGGACAGATCCTACATCCATCAAAATCTGCAGCAAGACTGAGTCCTGGAACCAAAAGTGGTAATAAAATAAAGCCACACCGCTGGCAATTTGTGTCCAAAGTTTCAGACAGACTTGGAGAAACACTACATAACGCCACACATTGCTCCTCTGTGCTCTGATTAGCGCCGAGCACTTCCCACATGACTCAGTTGCATTTTATAAGACATGTAAACATGAGTTTCCAGTTCAGAGTATTTCACTTGGGCTGACAGACCAGGCCAAGCTTATGCAGCACTAATTTCATTACCAAAATCTGAGAGGATTAAAACTGCCTCTTTAGAGGCATCTAGAAGAAACAGAGCAATGGGATGAGAGGCGCTGTTCCATTAGCATCACACCTCTCACCAGGGAATTCCCAGGCTGCTGCCCCTGGGACAAGCCACTGCTCCCACCCACACAAGTCTCTTCTATGCAGCACTAAATACAAAAAGACAACAATAATTAACACAGTAGAGCTGTACAGATAGTAATGGTGCTACATGTCTCTCAGGAAAGTAAATATTCATACCTTCATTTATAGGGCAGGAGCACAGAGTCATTCAGTGGGGATTTTTTCAGCACTGGGAATGAACTCCCTGCTTATGCGTCACCCTAGTGATTCTGAAAAAAATTGAGAGACCAGCAGCTCTGGCAAAGGCTCAGAGCTTTTTAAAACTTAAACTAATGCCTAATAAACACACTTAGGCTGAGAGGATACGTGCATGTGTGACAGACTTGACTGTTCACCATCAGCACTGGCAGTGTGCTCCTGAATCATATAATATCGCTGCGCGTCTCACAGCTATCCAGCTACAGCAAGGCCATACTTGCCTCCCCCAGTATTAATTTAAAGTCTGATTTTTTGGAAACTTTTAACTGGGCAGCTTCTCCACCATCATGTTGGAGGCTGGAGGCAGAAGTCTTTTTTCTGACCCTTGTCTCTGCTATGAGAAAGGAGACAGTTTTACTTCTTTGGGCATCGATGAAACTCCAAGGTATGCTGTCACGTTCCATGTTCGGACAAAACAGCCCAGAGTCCTGTTTAAACGCAGACAGGCATAACAAGCTTGGGAAAAGAGACACCGTCATCATTTTGAATCTTTTAATTACTTTGAACCTGCCCATTTACCTGGAATAGTAAATCCCGAGCAGAACTCACCTGTGTCTTATCTGCTATCTCAGCAGTATTGCACTCCCACAGCAGTATTGGTCAACTTTATAACAATATTCCCCAGAGGAGTATGGATATTTTAACCTATCCCTTCTCGTGTGCTCATAGGCAAGACTGCACTTTCTGGGTTTTGAAATCAGACAGTTTATCAACTGAATGGTGGAAGTCCTAAGAAATAGAGGGCTAGGTGTGAAGTCAAAAGGTATCTCATGGCAGAGCTGCTCAGCTAGTACGCTTTCATCACCCAACAGGCTTTGAGTTAACCTGACCTTGGAATCCTACAAGCCATGCTACACGTGAAGAATGTATGATTTGCTGCTGTTGAGTTATTTTTAGAGACAGGATAGTGACTACACAGAACATGCTGAAATTTGTGTTTGGGAAAGATTTTGAGCTTCGACTATAAGTGTAAACTATAAACTGTGTCTTTTCCAAGCTGAAAGTACTATTTCTCTCCATACTCCAGTATATAGAAGTTATTATATTTTTATGGCTATGAGGAAGGGAATACAATTCATTGCAAAGGCGTTGCTTCCCCAAGCTTCTAGCTTGTCTGTCTTAGATCATCAACTCCTGCCTCAGCAGCAAAACTCTTATTCACTTCAAGAGTGCCAGGCTTTCATATATGTATGGACGTAGACAGATTAATACAATCCACCCCCTCCTCCAGAGGTAAAGCTGAGCACCTGGAGCAACACCAATAAGGGTTCTGAACAGCTACCACTTAATGTCAACAAAAGCATTAAACCTGAAACCTAAACATGCTAGGTTAAGTATCAGTGCTAGTTAATTCACTGATACTCACTTAAGTACACATGATAAGAGATGACGATCCTCCTTCCCCACATTATTGATGAGTACTGGTAAATTGGACAGGGAAAAAAAAACAGGTAGGATAGAAGATCAGCAGAATGAGTTTATGTCCTTATAGAGTCATAGAATGTTTTGGTTTGGAAAGGATCTTAAAGATCATCTAGTTCCAACCCCCCTGCCACAGGCAGGGATAGCTCCCACCGGATCACGCTGCTCAAGACCCCATCCAATCTGGCACTGAACACTTCCAGGGAAGGAGCATCTATCTACAACCTCCCTGGGTAACCTGTACCAGTGTCTCACCACCCTCATCGTGAAGAATTTCTTCCTAATGTCTAATCTAAATCTTCTCCCTTACAGTTTAAAGCCATTCCCCTTCATCCTGTCACTACTTGTAAAAGTCCCTCCCAGCTTTCCTGTAGCCCCTTCAGGTACTGGAAGGTCGCTATAAGGTCTCCCTGGAACCTTCTCTTCTCCAGAGAGGACAAGCCCAACTCTCTCAGCCTGTCCTTATAGAGGAGGTGCTTCAGCCCTCTGATCATCTTTGTAGCTCTCCTCTGGACCTACTCTAACAGTTCCATAACCTTTTTATGTTGGGGATTCCAGAACTGGATACAATACACCAGGTAGGGTCTAAGAAAAGTGGAACAGAGCGGGAGAATCACCTCCCTCAACCTGCAGGCAACAATTCTCCTGGTGCACCCCAGGACATGGTTGGCCTTCTGGGCTGTGAGCGCACATTGCCGGCTCATGTTGAGCTTCTCATCAGTCAGCACCACCCAGTCCTTCTCCGCAGGACTGCTCCCAGTCACATTATCCCCCATCCCGTATTGAAACCACGGATTGCCCCAGCCCAGGAGTAGGACCTTGCACTTGGCCTTATTAAATCTCATGAAGTTCACAAAGGCCCACTTCTCCAGGTCCCTCTGGATGAAATCCTGTCCTTCTGGTGTGACCACGAAGCAGAGCTTTACATTTAAAATTTGTGCTTTTTTATTATTTTGATATAAAAATGGTTTTCATTGCAATTCTTTGCTCACACTTTGAGGTTAATGCACAGTATTTTTACCTAACTGATTTGATATACATTTTAATTCAGCAATGAATACTTTGATTTTATATCAGTGATTTCTTTTTTTTTTTTAAGGACTGGGACACATCATATTTCTTTGCACTGTGTAGCAGACAAAAAATTAATCACCCAGCTACCTGCCAAGCAGTTCAGAGCATTGGCATCTGAGCTATGAACAAACACATAATCACAGAACTGGTCTTTGGATGATCCTTGTACAATTATCAGCCTTCAGACAACAAACTTCTCACGCATCTGCAGTGAAAGTTGCATGAGTGAAGTAGTCCCTCTAATCAGAGGACAAAAAAAGAAAAAAAGAAAAGAACAAGGGCAACGCAGATAACCAGAACTCTTCCTCAAATCAGCACTGGCAAATCTCCACTGCACTCCTCATCTTCATTTATTTTGTCTCTGATCTCCAACTTCAGTTTTGTAAAGCTCAAAGTCAAAGCAGCATATAAAGATTTCCTGACACACAAGCTTTCCCCAACTGGCTCTCAAAGGTTTGTATGCTGCCAGGCTCCTGCTGCCTCACGTGAAAAACATGACTACCCA
Source organism: Dromococcyx pavoninus (assembly GCA_033558185.1). Taxonomy (NCBI): domain Eukaryota; kingdom Metazoa; phylum Chordata; class Aves; order Cuculiformes; family Neomorphidae; genus Dromococcyx; species Dromococcyx pavoninus. Next base: position 3,084,760 of record JAUMJL010000138.1, on the reverse strand, counting down.
CCAGGAGAAAATTGCTGGAAGCTTTGCATGTCAGGCAGCCAAAGATGGAAAATGACAGGATAAATGGTTTGACAGGTTTCCCACGTTGGGGGCTAAGACAGTCCAATCTGAATCCAGAGGGCTGCAACATAACAGCTGTGTCTTACAGGGAGCTCAAGAGTCCTTATCCTCCTTGAGAAGCAACATCTATATGTCCTGCTCTTAAGCTTCCAGCCGAGATGAATCAGTTTACACTCAAACGTATACCAATCAAGCCATTCTCCAAAAAATGTTGTTAAATGAAAGCTGAATTTGATCGGCCAGGATGGGAAGCTGCTGTCAGAACTCATGGAGTGCCACCGAATCCTCAGAAATGCCCACAGACAGGAACGTTTACCTTCTCAATGAGTGTGAAGCAATACATTTTGCATTGTATAAGACTTTTAAGATGCATTTTGCAATGTAGTGTTAGGAACAGGATGACAAAACTTTTTTGTTACACACTTTAGTCAAGCTCATTTTTATATCTATGCTGGCTTTTATTTAACAATTTTTGCTACTGCTGTAAAACTGCCAATAAAGAAATCTTTCTTTCAATACAGCCTAAATTGGGTCTTCAAATTGTTATAGTCAGCAGTTACTGAGAAGTGAAATAAATTAAATTTTGATCTTGGATTGAGGCAAAGTCAGAAGCACACAACAGCCTGCATACAAGGTGTTCTTCACAAAGTCCTCAAAAATGAATATACTCAAAGTACGTGTAGCTGAAAGCTGGGATGAATTCCAGAAGCAGACTTGAATTTGATCTCCTGCTTTCAGTACAAACCCTGGCTGTTCATGGAGCAAATTCAGGAACTAAAATGGTGTGAAGATGGGGTGAAAAGATTCTCAAGGATACACAGACTACTCATACTGTTTTATAAAACAAATCAGTGCTTTAAACTGTGTAGAAAGTGTTATAGAAATAATGAACATGTAACTTGACATGAAACATCAGAAATTCCCGAGACAAAGATCTATGACCACATTTGAGTTCTATGTGATTAAAGGACAGCTTATGAGCAAGGCGTTGAAAAAAAGCTTCTGCAAATTAAGTATTTACTCATCAGTAGAGATAAAGAATGCATACTGAACATGAAGGTCTCAGCAGTGAGGTGAACCATGCTTACCCATGTAAAAATAAGCCATTTAAAATTATTTCCTACTTCAGATAAAACTCCTGTATGTTGGGAGTAATAAGGTTTTACACGGAAAAAATGAATATGAAGCTGTCGATCTAATATAGAAGAGTTTCTGAAAGTGCAAGGTCAGGTGGCTGGGATGTTAAGCAACTGGGGCCAGAAATCAGAACTGTCGTATTATTCTCTAACACTGTTAAATTGATGCATTCAGGCTCCTGTGAGCAATTCAGTTTAAATTACCTCCTAAAATAAGGACTTGGCTTTCAGACTATGCATGTTAAGTAAGACACTCCTCAAGAACTCAAGAAAAGAAGTAAACATTCAATTATGCCTATTCTGTGGAAAAAAGAACTTCACTTTCTAAATCTCATATGTGGAATAATTTTCTAACAATAATAGTCACTTTGAGACTACAGCTTCATCTCCTGGGTCAGACTGATCTGTTCTTTTTGTTCCACTTGAAAAGTAAGCAAAAGAACTTCAAAGCTTTTTAATATGTATACTTATTTTTGTTCCATAATCAAAACAGCTGGGTACATACTAGAGGAATAGTCTAAAAAAGTTCTACCCAGGGAAGCCATCCACCAGATTCAACTTTCTTCTAATATGTAATTAACATACATTCTACTATTTTACCAACATTTCACCAGACCAAACAGCTGGGAGGAAAGCGTTTGTGATGGGGAGAAATGGAGGACCAGAGCAGAAGAGGACACAAAAAATAGATTAGCAAGTAGAGGAAAGAGAAAACCAAAGCAACAGCAAAGAAGAACTCTACCTGTTTTTTTCCACACCTCAGACTGACACTTTCAGTTTCAAATTCTTTTATCTTTCTGCTTCTGAAGTTAAGAATTCTTCAGTCCTCCTCCCCTGTTCCTTTCTATCTTCCTATCTTGGCCTGTGTCCACTTCTCCCATTCCCAAAGCCCGTGCTAAGTATTCACAACAAAATCAATGACAAAACCACCATTAAATAGAACATCACTTAAAAATTCAGATATTTTTTCAAAGTTCATAACCATATTCTGCAATAACCTTCAACCTTTCAAATTACGAAAGATGAAGTATCCACTTAACTGCCAAGTGCACTACAAGATATTAGCCATTAACTACAAACTCTTTTACAGTACATAGTCTTTCTTTTTCTCTATACCTCAGCCTACATACCTGAACACACAGCTCAGTTTATGAGGGTTTTTTTTCCTTTATCCCTGGATGTCTCAAGGCATTCTCTATGGAGAGCATTGCAGTCTGCTGTCCTAATTTATGTCACAGAGCAAAAAATTAACGAACTTCTTGGGTCTGTTTCCCCTGTCTCTCCTTGGGTGCACCAGAACTGTTCTCTGCATATGTAAAAGCAATTTCTGATTCCTTTCACAATGTTTTGTTCACTCAGGCAAAGCTGGATTTTGAGGTTTTGGGTCTTTTAATACCACTAAATCTCCCTAGACATTGGGGTCGTATAGATTTGAAAAAATAAAAGCTATAAAGAAATACGTGAGGGGCTGCCACTTGGCAGAAAGACCAAGTCTACAGTACAGGTAAAAATTCAATTACAAATCTCATTTTTTTCAGGGGTTTAACTATAACTGGGCAAAAGCACTCTATATACATTCATTGCCCCCAGATGCAACTTTTTTTGGCAAAATTTCACTGATACCAAAGTTAAACGTTTAGTGTCTTATGAAAATGCCTTTTCTTCAAGAACACCAGGCGCAGCAAGGAACAAGAACACAAAGAACATCACAATATGATACAATCTCCAAGAGATTAAGACATGCTCAAAACATACATAGACTCTTAAAACCTGACATGGCATGGTAAATTCAACTTTTACAGTCAGGGACTGACACTGCATTTTCTGTTTCTACAGCACCTACCAGAAAGAAGCCCTGGGCTTATGACTGAGGTTCCTTGACTCCACAATATATAAAAATCATAGACAGATAATATTTATGATTTAACAACTACACTCTTCTGCCACAAATTTGTTCTTCGGAAGAAACTCATGAAATGCCTCACGATCACGGAGGCACCACTTGCCTTAAAACTAGGGCTGGGATAACCACCCTTCCTTTCCTAGAATGATTTAGGTAAGACATAAAGTAAGCATAAAACACTACATGTCAAAATCTTTCTGTCAATAGTAGTTCAACATTTTGATGGTAAAGCTATAAAAAGATTTCAGTGAACCACAGCATATATATTCCAACACAACGAACTCCAACAGAATCCCACCACAACATTTCATAGCAGTTCTGATAAGGTTCCAGGTATGCACAGTTCATTTATTTCAAAAAATCACAACATGAAAGGTCCAGGTGTACCTAAACATATTGTCACATCACACAAGCTGCAAAAATATTTGTTCAGAAGTGCTATCCCCAGTTTCCTTTCTTCTTATTAGAGAACTACTCCACCAGTCTTATGCTATAACAGTTTGAAGGGCATTTCTCACTCTTGCTCAGAATAGGGCTCTTCAAAGTGTGATTGGCTTCCCAAGCTATGCCTGCTCATTGATCTCCCATCCAAAAAAAATTGACGGTTGAGTGTTCCAGGGCAAAATAATATCTGATAAAAGGTCTCATGCTATTCAAAGACATGGATATGTTTTAAATACATAATTACAGGAAGTAAGTACTATATGAGATCAGACACTACCAAAGAGGGGTTGCAGACAATGTCACAAAAGGACCCACTTTTACTTTTCTCTATATTGTTCCTGAGTACAGTGCTTCCAGTTGGCACCTGTCAACCTGCAAATATCTTTATCTGCAACTATAACATACCTACAGATGCTTAACTAGTCTCTTGGTACATTTTGCACACAAGGCATGCAAAACGGAAAAGCATAAAGCTGTAACATTAACGGACACCTCACAAAATTCTGCTCTGAGCCTCAGGAAAAACCTCAATGAGCCATGACGTGGTCTTCTGCCTAGGCCTAAAATCTCCTTTGTCTCCTCTCTCATGCCCATGTTTCCAGGAACACCAAGAAGGAGCAAAACCTGAATTTACAAATTATTTCCTTTAGCCTGTAGTGCACTGCTTGATTTCTATGTGGTCAGAACCCTTTGAACTGCATCACCTGGGAAAGGACTTGAGCTATGCCTAACCCAGTGCCTGGTCAGTGACATTTTGGAATGGCACTGCCATGCCCAGCACACTTCTGGGACAGGAAATGAAAGGGTGGCACTCAAGGCAAAAGAGTTCTCCCTCCTACTCACTTCATCCTTTTAAATCTTACCCGGTCATTACCATTAATTTATTCTCTTTGGATTTGGGGACGCTTCCAAGCACACACAGAAATATCTGCAAGAAGATGCTGAGCAGAAGTGTCATTCTGGGGGACACCATTAGCTACTTCACCACTACATATTGCTAAATATCTGGTCTAAGCCAGTCCCTTCAGCTCTACTGCAAATGGGGAGAGACAATTAAAAATAATTATTCACTCTATCATAAGACATGTATAGACAAAACAGAACCTTTAGACAGGTAAATCAGATTAGATTAATTTGACCCTACGTGTCCATTTTGGCTTCAAGTTTTAAGCATTCCTGTATAATTACAAGGAAGAGAACAAAAATCTTTCATCTCTGAGTAATCACCACACATTAATTTCTCATTTGGACTTCTTTCTAAGATTTCTTTTAATTAGTTTCATCATTTCTAGTACCCTCTTTCATGATTTAGGAATTTATATGACACAAATACAATGAAAATTACATTTTCAGTACTCTCCTGTCTTTATCTCCCTCTTCCTGCACTGCACAAAGTGCCTATAGCCACTTTTAAAATTATTTCTTTATGATTTATTTGATTGATTTCAACTCATCTTCTTCACCAGTAACACTAGAGGATCACAGCCAGAGCTCCATGCTGGTTTTGCTTGAGTAGAACATTTAAGTCAGTGACTATTTTTAAAATTAGCCCACCATCTCCATATGAAGCAGGTGACAAAAAACATTGAACAGGAAGCAAATGCTCCTTAAAGTTCAAATCTTCTCTTTTTCCTCTGCTTTATAATTTGTATGAAATTCCTGAGTTCTGGCAGCAGCAAACTTATTTCTGAAAAATAATGGTTTCTTAGAAAATGACATAAATTGCATTACAATTGGACAGAAAGTGGTTGAAGGAGTTTTACAAAATTCACTATTACCAGCTTCTACATTACTGCAGTTGGAGGAAAATGTAACAATGTTAAGTTCCACATATACATAAGAAAAGCTTAGGAAAAGACACAAGGAGAGGTTTTGCTTGAAGTCCTTGAAATGATTTGTAGAAGCACCTTAGCTGTACATTTTGCGGAGGTTTCCTGCCCAGTCTTGCCACGGAGCTGACAAGACACATAAAAGATGATGGAAACAGATGCAGAAGGAATAAAATATACGAGTGAATCAGAATATGCTCTACAATTCTTTCTAGCAAAATGGCATGACTACAACAACCCTATGGTAAATGAGACCAATAGAAAAGGAAAAGAATCCTACAAGAACTAGCTTTTCCCTCAGGGACTAATATCTTGGCAAGATATCACTGCTACTTTATACGTTCAAAATTAATTTTGTATGTATTCTTTCAATGCACACCTTGAAATCCCCCTTTTAAGCAATCCATCTCTAATGACATTTTCTAGCAAAGCATATCAATAGTAAAATGTCCCCACTTTACGTGCAAGGCCGTTTTCCCAGGTATGACGGGCATCCAGGGAAGTATATGCTTTGCTAAAATGAAAAACAAAATATTACCTCATTAGAACATAGCAATGTGTCCCCAACAGAGTGAATTGGTAAAACTTGGGGGTCTTTTGGAAAGCTTGAAGAGATTCTTAGTGATGTACCTTTTCAACAGCAAAAGGTTTACATCAGCACAATTCCAGCAGGAAGATGTTGATTCTGCCGGTATGAAGCACACCTAGAGCACACCTAACACTGGGCGACCTCTCCTATAGTGGGCTGGGGAGTGAGAGTCACACACGAGGTGTGTGTTATACAACATGATATATTACACTGAGTTACTGATACACTGGTGATGTCCAAAAGTTGCTGTACACGTGTACTTATCCCACAGACAGCCTCTTGATGTGTTATATTACTGGAGTTACAGCTAGCAAGTAGAGTTATACCACTAACAGCCAGAAATGGAGGGAATGCTCACTGCAAAAGATAGGCTGAAAGATAACCCCACAACTATCCTCTTCCTAGGTCTATGTATTGTTCAGAACAGTTTACCCTCTTACACAGGGACCAATTGCATAACACAGAACAGCTTTATTTACCTTTGAAGGAGGGGGGAATTTCCTCATGAAAGGTAATCAAAGAAGGCAAAGACTGCCACATAAAGCACTCCAACTCCCACAGCTGCCTGAAAAAAAAAACATGCTTCTCCCACTATGTTCATATAAACTCTCAATTATATCTAATATCTTGTATGTATAATAATTACAGAGGTATATACACACAGAATTACTCTACAAAGCTTGTAATTATATTACACTGATGACTCGTAAGAATGTGATGATATACAACAGAATATCTCCATTTTTCAATTTTCAATTTAAAACCACCAGGAAACGACCCACATAAGTGAGACTTAATGCAACACTTGGTGTTTCAATGAAACATTCAGATATTCAGAAATGCTAGAATTAAGGTTGCCTGAGGAACACTAAGATGCTCTCATCTGAGAAATACATTACAATGTTGTTTTCAATGAGACAATCAAGTATTCATCTTTCCACAAGACTTTATTCTGTTCAGCACAGAGACAATGGTTAATGACCACTGCTTGTGTTCCTTGCACCGTGAACACGTACCTCAAATGCCTTATGCACTGAGCAATACGCAAGCAGAGCTCTGAAGATACATTCTTTCTTTTATGAGTTTCCCAATGAAGCACTCAGTTCCACAATATTTAAATGCTTGAAAAATATTAAGGACCTTTTTTTTTTCCACATGTCTGGGTGATTTGAGGAAGTACTGCTGTCTCTTGCATTGCAGGTTGGAAACTTGGGCACAGAGACTCTAAGATCAAAAGCATCTATTAATTTTGCTCCCTATCTGAGATACCCAGGACCTGATGTTTCTGAGCACCAAGCATTACACGGTGTTTAATATGTTCAAAGTACAGCTCCCTGTTGCTGCAGCCATGAGCACTCAACATTTCCGCAAATCAGAACCCCGGGTCTCAAGTCAGGCACTGAAACAAGAAGCACGCAGTTAGCAGCCACATGTGAAAAGTTTGGGTTAGGAGGTGTTCCTACGCTCAACTAGGAACCTTTTTGCTCAAGAACGAAAAGAAGGCAGAGCAGCATTCAGATGTACAAATTGTCCTTTCCTGCTGCCATCAAAGGCACCCATTTCATACTTGTCAACTCTTGCCTCAGTGAGGCAGAGGTTTGCAAGTGCAGCATCCTCCACACAGCAATCCCAGTTCATCCACAGAGGAATGATCATCCTGGAAACTGAATCAGACAGCCATCCTTAACAGTAGAAGTAGTAAATTTAGCCATGTCCTTTGCCTCCTAAAGTGCCCCTGCTCCAGGACTCTGGCTTTTCAACCAAGGAAGTTTCTCTCTCTCTTGCTGGGATGCAGCACGGAGGTTTCACGGGACTGAGCCTCCTGCATCCTGGAAAAGGTGCTGATGGATGCCTACAGCTCCAGACTGAACTGCAGAGAGCCTGACTCAGCCTGTGCCCAGCTCAGGGTGAACAATGGACGAGTTCAGCTGATAGTACATCATGGTACAACTGAGCCTGCACTAACTGCAAGTTTCCAGAGGAAGCCAGAGCTAAAACACTCTTGTGGATGAATGTATCTGAACCCTTCACTCAAGCTCTACTTTACTCACAGGCGCAGCCTCTCAGAGTGCGTTAGTCAGACTATGAAGATGATCAGAAGGCGGGAATATCTCTTGTATGCCTTTTTTCCCCCATGGAGGAACAATGGCCTCAGTCAAACTGCAGTCAAAACTGCAAAAATAAGGTGGGCTAAGGATGTAATTACACTTAATTAGTAGTTGGCTGAAAACTAGAGGAGTGCATAATCTGAATTCCACTCAAGAGAACAGAGGAAAAACAAAACTACAGAGACTTCAGTAAGGTACGGGAAAGTTTCTTCCTCATGGAACACCATCTTATTTAGTGCACAAGGAAGGGGCACAGAAGACAGACACCGTCTTGGCATGGAAAGAGAGATATGTTCAAGTGTGTAATCAGGGTGAAGGGGGTTGAGTATCACAGCATCTCAACAGGAAAGATTTGAGCTTCATTCAGAAAGCTTTGCATCTTCCTCATGGACTACATGAACGGAAATATTCTGACATATATACAACACAAAGGAAAGGTTACTGCTTTTATTACACGGTATTTTAATTCACTGCTAAAATATTAAAATGAATTAGCAGGGAAGAGTATTCATCTGCTTTTCTTTCTGGAGGAATGAATATATTAATAAAAATAATTTCTCTTGCTCAGTTGAAAAACTCTAATTTAAACCCCTTTATTAAAGGGATTTCTTTCTCAAAAAACAGTCACTAATATTCTAACTAATCTTCCTTTTTCACAGTTGGTATATTAATTTGTTCTTATGCACTGAACTTAATTTTGGGAAGGTAATGCTACTGACACTTAAAGAAATGAACCATAAAAGAAATGTTAGACCCCCTAATTCTGTAATTCCTATATAATGACAACTAATGAAATACTGTTTTCCACTGGGAATTTTTTTATGTGCTAGATAAAGGGGCTGCTGTGCTTTTAAGATTTACTCTGATGGTCAAATTGTGTCTCTTATATTAGAGACACTATATTAGAAATATAATTAAAAGCAGACTCTTCCTAAAAAATAAAACTACAGATCATAGTTTTTAATTACATCATGTTTCCTTTACAGTTTTAAAGTTGAAAGCAATTGCTACAGAAACACATAATTGTGTCTGGTAATTTTTACTCTGCACACATTTAGAGAAGTCCATGTTGCATGTCAGTCTCATTTGTCAATAGAGGAGAATCTGAAATATATTAACATTTAGTTTTACAGGACAGATACTAATTGGGTTGTTATTTTGTCACTGTGGAAATTCGTAGTGACCTTTCCGAAAAAGAAATAAGAAGTCAATAGAAAATGTTTCTTCTTGACTTTCTCCAACCCTTTTTTTTTTTTTAAACAACCATCTTGACTGCGCTAATCCCTTTCCAGTTACACAGAAAGTTTTTTTATTGGATTTTTTTTTGAGGTAGAAAGGATAAACAAGAGGTTTTATTTATTTTTTTTTACTTTGCATTTTACTTTAATAGAGGTTTTCTACGCTGTTAACTAACATATGCCATATTTACAGTAAATAACACCAAGTTTTCCAGCACAAATTATCCTAAGAAGTCATTCCCCTCCTCACCCTCTTCATCTCCCAGGAAATGGAAAAAGAAAACACAACAAAATGAAAACACAGAGGGGCCAGCTTTCAACGGTTGATGTAGAGTTGTGCATCTCACAAATAAATATCTGAACACACACTGTCAGTTTACGTACATATACCCATTGGACCTACTGAATAACAGTATTTGTAAATACCAGTCATATCACCATAGTTGTGGATAAAGATTAAATCAGCCCAAATCCTATTACTTGCTCTGCACTCCACCACCACGCACTTGACATCCTTCCCTCTGGCGGGCAAGGGGTCTTGCTTAATATTAAAGACAATGCAAACCCACAGTCATTTTAAAAGGTGGCATGGCCAGCTCTAGGATTACTCTGCCTCTCTCCTGAAAGTGAAAGAAGATTAAACACAAATGCACAATGGCACAGGAAGCAAATAGGAGAAATTAAAACTCCAGTTGCAGTTGCAGAGCCATGACCTCACTTGGATTGCAGACATAGTGGGACAGCTCGCTTTTCTGGAGTGATAAATGGCCATGGGCTTTTTGGGGAGAGATTTATAACTGAACTGAATGAAGCTCTGGGCAACCTGTTCTGCCTGGACTTGCTTTGATCTGGGGGTTGGACTTACAGACCACTGGAGGTCTCCTCACATGAATGATTCGGTGATTGTGGATTTTGTGTGTGCACATAATTCTCTGTAGGAAAATCATGCTCAATCTTTGCTAAGAAGGAATTTGCTAAGAAGGAAAAAGCCCAAAATACTAATCTGAACAAAAAACTTCAAATGTAGCTCTTACACAAGATTTCAGTGGGCTTAAAAAAAATCAAAAGGAGCCTGGAACACCATATAACAACATTGCCAAAAAAAATGGAAGCAAAACATGACAGCGTGATATCCTTCCTTGATAGATTACATTTTAAACTAACACAGTCTGAGGTTATTTACATGCAACTCCTTGTCAATTCCTTCTACAGCAAAGGGTTAAGTGTGTAATTTTGGGTGGATAAACTGCATGTTTTTTTCATGGCAACATTCTAAGAAGCATCTTTAGCTTACCTTCCTCATGAAACCACAATCAGAAGAATTTCTATAAATGTCACTTGACATTTATGGAGCACTTCATCATTTCAAGGCATGGTGAACAAACTAGTTAATATTTAATGCAGCTCTTGGGATTATGGCACCATTTCACAGATGAGAAAGAGACAGGCTCCAACACTCTAAGAAGAACGGTCTGTTTTCTTGGTGTCCTTTCCTGGGCTTTGAGGGACTGCGAGAACCAACAAGCTCCTGCCGTACGGGTTATGCAAACTGGCTAGTAATTTACAATACAGACAAAGAACTCTTAGTCTTGCAAACAGTCACTCAATAGGGCCTTTTTTTAAAATGGAAAAAAATCCTCCACACATGCATTAACGCACCGCTTTAAGAACACTGCAGTAGGATGCTTACAGCCAATGAAATAAAAGCATGAGATTTTAGGGTTTCCCAAAATTACTAAACATATAAGATGTCCAATCACATAAAGACATTGAATTTTGCCTGGGATTAGCAAACATGGTGAACTGCTGAGCTCCACATCCTATATAATCTATGTCACCCCTGAAAATAATGTTTGTTAATGTATATTTTTCCTTCTTTCCTTAGATCTTTACAAATAATTATTTGGGGTTTACTTTAATATTTTGGAAAGCAGAAACCTCTGCCAGGAATACAATATTTCACATCATAATCCTGGTATAAATTGTCATTCATCCAAATCCAGTAGATCTTGATGAAAACAAACAGAACTGCTATGTCCTCTCAGTTGTTCAGCATTCATTGCCTTGACTTTGAGGCTACAATTTCATCAGTGTTCTAGTTCTGAAACTCTCACTTCACTGACAGAGCTAGATTTCTGTGACCAAAAATATAAGCATAATCCTAACATACATGAAAAAAGGCAAATTTGAGTCTTTGGAAGATGCCTTGCCAAAAATAAGACAAAGAAATGCATGCTTTTGTGGTTAAATTCCCTTGACATTTCTATAATCTTATTATTTCAGTCTGTAAGAAGAAAAAAGAAAAAAGCCTTCAATGGTACCCAAATACCAATTAGCAATGCCATGTTTAAGTATCTACTTGTTACTTGGAAGCTGGCTACTTCTGCTCTGTGCTTTGAGTTTGAATTGAAGCTAAATATAACAAAACAGTAGGAATTATCAAATCGACACACAGGTACGTAAAACCATCTAGACCCAAGGGGGCTGCACGCTGCAACTCCTCCATTACTAATAAGGGATTGAAAATTGATAACAGACAACTCCCCTACAAGGAGATCACACCATCTGGCTTATCTCAAACCCAAAGGGAATTAAACAATAAAAGATAATAATTTTCCAACAGTGATGCAGCAGTGCAGAGCAGAGGACAAGAACCAACCACATCCTGGAGACTAATATTTTTGAAACATTTTTATAGCACGACTCTTCATCATTTTTTTGGCAAATTTCAAGCCTTAGGGAAGTACTACAATTAACCTTGCATTAGAAACCATGAAATTTGAAGCATAGTAGTAATTTCCTCAAAGAAATCAAATCATTAACTAAGTGAACAACATGGCTCCAAATTATTGATTTCTAGAATTAAGGTCTGAATCAGGAAAACACACTTCAACAGAAGTTTCTGTACTCTGCTCCAACCTCACGAAGCTTCTGAACTTCCAAACGTATTAAATTCTACACAATGATGCTGTGCTAACAGAATCTTAATTATACAGTATTACATTACTTCATCTTAACAGTTATCTACTCATACTGTTTGTGAGGAATTTATTATGACAAACTGAACATGGGTAAGAACACAGGATACGTGTTTAAAATTCTTAAACAGTCCATTTGATCAGGAGACACTAAGACTATAAGACCTCCTTACTCTATATGTCAAGATTAGTCATATATGAAAAAAACTACACTTAATAAAATATATGATAGCGAGTGTGCAGTACACTGTGTACAGGGGAAAGTAAGCATCAAGTTTTGCCTTGTAAGCTAACTGCTAACCATTCCTGGCTAGAAAGAAATATACGCAACATTTGGTTACCACACACGTGAACTGTAGGTTTTTCCCATGTTTCTCTGATACGAATATCACTGGTCATGAAACAGAGTAGCAAGATGGACACTGCTCAGGTGGATCATGAAACTTTCTAAGTTTCATTATCTCTGTCATTAACATATTTTAAAAGCATGCATATCTCTAAGGATGCAAACCACAAAATACCATAAAATCATTATAGTTGCACAAGCATGACTTGGTATTCACATATCATAAACTCAACAGAATCATCACAACTTCATTTTCCTTGTCGGTTCCTAGGATGCATTGTGCACCAGTTGCACGTAATTATGAGGTTTCCAGCTTCTGAGCACTGTTTTCATCATGGTTGCCTGGTTCCCTAAACAATTTAAAATGTCATCAGCCATTAAAATACAACCAGATTAATCAAAGTATCCTTGAATAATTATCACATGAAGTTTGTACATATGCTAGCATAAGCTTTCTTTCTACAAAATGTACATAATTCCCCCAGGTCAGATAATATAGGGCATACTCTAAGGCAGGGCTGCCAAACCACAGCTCCCCCCATTCTCCTGCCCCTGCAGCGTAACGCGTGTCACATGCTGCACACGTGACCAGCGCTGGCAGGAACAAAGGGGCAAGGAGCTCGGTGCTGCTGCCTGAGAGAAACAAGGTGCAGGGCCGGACAAAACAAGGTGGAGGGACGGACGGATTCAGCCCGTGGGCCGTAAGTTTGACACCCCTGCTCTCAGGCGTAGTAATCCTTGAATGAATGTAAATCCTTTCTGCTTTTTGTTGTCACAATAGAAACAGAAGTTCTTCTGCCAAACTCTAAGAAAGAATCAACATCAGCAACATATTTCAGTATGTATTCATTTTGAGCCCTCAAAAATCAAATTAAATAAATACCACTTTCCTACTCAGAAATTTATTCAGTCATTAAAATTAATTTATGTTTTTCATTGGAAAATAAAAAGCTATGCAAAAGTACAAATCCTTATTTTGGATTTAAAATAAATCCTCTACATTTCTATGCAACCTAAAATCAAAATTAATAGGTTTCTAGATTCACAAAAAGAAGTGCTACTCCAAAACAGACCTCTAGTTTATGTGCAGTCAATTGGCCAGAGCTGGAAGCTGCACTTGAAAGGCAAAACAAAAAGACCACCAAACACAAGATGGAAAACAGAATGAGAGGCAAAAAGGGAAAAAAAAACCCACCCCGCATTTGCACAGACTGGACTGTATAACAAGCTCAGCTGGTGTGAATTAGTAAAAAAGCTCCTCTAACATCAGTAAAGCTGTGCCAACATAGACCAGATGAGAACTAACTAAGCTGTCATCAGCCAAATGGCCAAAAAAAAAAAAAATTGGCCCAGATCTAATTTATTCCAATTTCCATTCATGGCACACAAAAATATATCATTGGCTTCAATGCTGTCAGTCCTAGTTCCCCCGCAGCGTAAGTAGGAGAACAATCAGAAGTATTGTGTTTCCACAGGCATGCTCATAAACATCTATGGACTGCATAACTGCTTAAGTTATCCATCACCACCCTGTTACCATATTTCAGATCAGATTAAATTCACCTTATTTCAGATTTCATAAAAATCCCAGAAAGTCAAGCCAGACAAAGAAGGAGGATTCCTGCCAAGCAGTAACTTTTATTAGAAGTCATGTGACTGGCTTTAGGAAACTTCACCTTTAAAAAAGTAAAAAAAAAATAAAAGCAAGTGTTGTAAGCACATAGAGCAAACCAAGAAGAGCAGAAACAGGCCACTAACCCTTTCCCCAACATGGGAAAGTGGAAGAAAGTCTGGACTGGCATCTGCCCTTTTGTCACTCTCCAACTTGTCAACAAAGGGTTTCAGCCATTATACAGCTCTTCACAGCTGATATCAACCTTATCACAGCACAGTGAGGAAGCTGAATTCAGTAAAATTACTAGTCACATTGTTCATTCCTTATTTTAGCTCTAGTCAATATTTACAATACGTTTAGACAGTCCTTTCAGATTAACAAAATAGCCCTTTTCTCTCTCCTGTTTTTCTGCAGAGCAACTGCGAGGATGTCTAAAAAGCTGAAGATGCACTGGCCACTTCTTGAATGTGCTAATTTAGCTGCCAGTTCTGGTCTAGTCAGGTCGATAGGAAGCTCCAGGAAGAACATTTTATCCCACTTCTTTCCCACTGAGATAAACCAGTCAGCTCTGCTACAGCTAATCTGTTAGTGGCAAACATATCTGGAGAATTTACTCACTTGCCTCTCCCAGCAATGCCAAAATTTGTGCACTATTCCCCAGTCTTCACTCCTACCACTAATCTCAGGATAAATTCATCATTACATCAGCTTTATTAGACCTGCTTAAATTGGCAAAGCTGCCAGCTTTTTTCACAGAATCAAAATTCACATAGTCACGCACAGATGCTATGATAGAAAAACTGCAAAGTCTGCCTCTATCGATCTTTCCTCTCTTTGAATCTACATAGTTCAAGCAAGAAAGAAAGGTGAATTTGCACAACTGCACCTCAAGTAAAGCACTCAAATAATTATGAAGATGTACTGTTCTCTGACCTTAAACTGCTCTCTATTCTATGACCGTGAAGACTGCCAGAATAAAACAAAGGCTACCAGAGTAAAATCTGGACAAAATCTTACCAGAGACTACATGAAAATATCTCCCACCCCTCCTACCCCTGAAAACAGAAGGTACAAATTCTGTTTCATATGTGTTTTAAAGTACCCTGCCTGCCCATATGTGCCAAAAAGGAGCACAGTAGTAGGAGATGACTAGAGGAAAAAGACTATTAAGTTGCAGGAAGAGCGCTGGTGATATCAAGTTTGATATCATTTGACTGAGCCGAGAAACATACACTTGGGTCCTCAATATCACTAGGGAGCTCTTCTATGTATTTGTCATGGTTGATACATTTGCCTTAACATTTCTACAAATTTGATCTAAAAGATTAATAAAAAGTGAGACAAGTGAAAAAGATCAATAAAGATTTAGAAGTATCCCAGAAGCTTACAGTGGTCTCTTAAGGTAGCATAAGCAGAGGTTTCACTGGTGAAATAAAGGCACAAGGCTATCACTTAGGTTGTTAAATGGTGCCTGTCAAAAAAAAGCCAGGTCTGATTATTTCAACAATAGCAGCCAAATCCATCTGGTGCTCAGTGACCATCCACAAAGCACTTACAAGCTTCAAAGGGCTGAGTTACTATGGCACATCCTCGAGATATATACACGAAATCATTACTAATCAATTTTTATTTTGTAAGAAGTTTTCTTCGGCCTTCTACTGTAAAGCTCAACTGAGTGACAACAATGGTTTGCCGATGAATTCAGAGCAAAATGGTGCTGGGGGGTACTTCGGAAGCCAACAGTAAACAATCTGCACCCAGAGCCATCCTGGTTCTAATTTTGTGAGATTTGATTTTACTGTTCAATAATGTGTCTTCCAACAGCTGTGCTTTGGGGGAGCACTGACACAACAAAATGCAGCTGCACATCGCATCAGCTCTGGTTTGATATGCCTGATGGTTTCAAAATTCAGCAAATGTTTACTTTTGGGCATCAGCTCAGCTACAGTCCGGCAATTAGAAGTGTTGAGCAACTGGGCATCACAGAAACTGATGATGCTCTGAGAAGGGTAACTGCAGAGACCTTGAAGGAATAGGACCATAATGATTTAACTATCACACATAACAGCAGAACTGTTGACACTGGAACACACAAATGTCAAAGCACCAAAGGAAAGAATTCTCTCAAGAACCTCTTTGCAACACACAGAACCAGAGAATAGTTAAGGTGGGAAAGGACCTCTTGAGATCATCAAGTCCAACCCCCTGGCTCAAGCAGGGCCAGCTAGAGCTGGTTGTGCAGCACTGGGTGCAACCGGGTTTTGAGTATCTCCACAGATGGAGTTACACAGGTCAACAGTCTCCAGCTGAACTGACTGGGACATCTTGTCTTCCTTTATTTTTCCCTTTTCCCTTTCCCTTCAAGTAACAGTGAATATGCAAAAAAAAAATTCAAAACCTTGAAAAAGACTGCATTTTATATGCTCACTGAAAAACATAACCCTAACATAGAGCAGTTCCTTGTCTTTTGAAAATGAGCTGAGAAAATATATTCACACAAGCCACTACTCTGGATCGTAACAACCATAATAGAGAAGCAATTTGAAAGTAAAGACTAGCAACGTAAAGAGTAAGAAAGTTGACTTCCATGCGGAAGGCACAAACACTGTTGAAGAACATCTCAAATCCTTTCCAAGGATCTTCAGCTGTTTGAGATTCCAGATGGACAAGACAAAGTGATTAGTCCTCTCTGACATCCTAGAATTTTCACCTTTAAGAAAAGAATTTTTCAGCAATAAAAAGGCCTGTAACACCTTCAGAAAACATTCCAATAGGAAAGCAATAAAAAAAAAAATCATGTCTGTGAAAGACCTTAATAGTAGCCAAAAAGCAAAGTATTACATCTACTCTACTCCCAGCTGCTCTTCCATATCTGCTCAAAAGGAGATAAAAGAATATTTTTAATCTATCTGTCCTGGCAGAAAACACAAGCTAATGTTTCAAAAGAATGAACATCTGCTTTGGATGGGGTAGATGAAGAAAAAATCATGAGCCAACCTGCAGATAACCTAAGTGCAAGGATTTATAAGAGAACCTGATACATGTGTCTTGATTATTTGCTTAATACATCTGGAATGTATTTCCTCATTTCTGCAATAGGATGATGGGGGGTTTTACCCCCCTAAAGAAAGATCCTCCACTGGGACTTATAAAGTCAGTAATATTTTAGGAAGTTACTATTACACTAAGAATAGTAGAGATTGTCTTGCATTTTCTTGTTCACAGCTTTATAACTAACTAAGTAGAAATGTAGGCTGTTATGTTCGAGGGAAGTTTCCCCAGAGAGATAAAATAGTCTAAAGCAGCAAAGCAGCAACGGCTTTCTATAATTCTGAATGTAATTATAAGAGTGAATTTCTTTTTATAGTGTAAACAGTCATAGTTAAGTAGATGAGTTCTAGTGGTTGCCACTTGCATTCCTAAGGGCACCTGCAAGAAAGCCAAGTTTCTCTCTCTGCCACATCTCAGATGACACCAAGCTGGGCAGCAGTGTTGGTCTGCTTGAAGGAAGGGAGGCACTGCAAAGAGATCTGGACAGGCTGGATCAATGGGTTGACACCAACGGGATGAGGTTTAACAAGACCAAATGCTGAGTCCTGCACTTGGGGCACAACAACCACACGTAGAGTTACAGGTTTAGGGAAGAATGGCTGGAGAGCTGCCTGGTGGAGAAGGACCTGGGGGTGTTCATTAGCAATCGGTTGAATATGAGCCAACACTGTGCCCAGGTGGCCAAGAAGGCCAACGGCATCTTGGCCTGTATCAAAAACAGTGTGGCCAGCAGGACAAGAGAATGATTGTGCCCCTGTACTCAGCATGGATGAGGCCAAACCTCAAGTACTGTGTTCAGTTCTGGACCCCTCGGTACAAGAAGGACATTCAGGTGTTGGAGCGCGTCTGGAGAAGGGCAACGAGGCTGTTGAAGGGGCTGGAGAACAAGGCCTACAAGGAACAGTTCAGGGAACTGGGGTTGTTTAGCTTGGAGAAGAGAAGGCTGAGGGGAGACCTCATCACTGTCTACGGCTACCTGAAAGGAGGCTGTGGCAGAGCGAGTGTTGATCTCTTCTCTCAGGTGACAGGTGATAGGACAAGAGGAAATGGCCATAAGTTGTGCCAGGGGAGGTTCAGACTGGATATTAGGAAGAATTTCTTTACCGAAAGGGTGGTCAGGCACTGGAACAGCTGCCCAGGGAGGTGGTTGAGTCACCATCCCTAGAGGTGTTTAAAAAACGGGTAAATGAGTTTTTGAGGGACATCGTTGAGGGGATGATGGGTGCAGTTGGACTCGATGACCTCAAAGGTCTTTTCCAACCAGAAGATTCTATGATTCTATGATGTCAGGACGTTTAATGAAGCATTACAGTTAATTCACACCATATGAACAAATGCATGTTTGTAGGTAGCAGTACTATGCTGAATCTAGAATTAGTATTGCTAATTTAAGGGCAGATCTTCAGAATAACGAGGACTGAACAAACCTCAAACCTCTCCGCAGAAACACAGTTTTTACAAAACTTGGCCCTTCTTCCTGTAAAGAAAAAAAAAATCTCTGCTATGGTTAGTGGATGTGAGTATGTGATCACATACACACAACAATTCACATTCATATATTTACACAGAGAGATACAGATGTGTATACCCGACACAAAGACCATCTTTCTGAATTAACACTTTTGGAGATATAAAGAAAAAGCTTTTCCAGCCCAAACAGTTGGTAAGAACTAAGAACGAAACACACAATTTCCACTTGAGGGGAAACCTTAGTAAAGATACCTTAGAAAATAACAGTACAGTACAATAGCCGAAAGGTACAGTCTGAAGTTTCATGGCAAGAGAGGATAGACAACTCGTGTCCTGGTGGCCTAAAAGAATGCTAAACCAGACTGTGCCACAGGCCTTCAAGGCACGAACTGCAAACCCTACAAAGCAAGAAATTAGTGGCAGCATTTCTCCCTCAGTGCTGCAGGGACATATGCTCCTACGACACACAGGACCAACACCGAAGCCATCTAACATCTGCTATGGTTAGCACAGAAGCTCCTCGCAGCCTGTAGCTCCTCACAAGACCACATTTTCTCTTAGCCACATACTGTTGAAAAGCTTTTTTACCTCTACTACTCCTTCTCCCAGAGAAAAATCCTCCTACTCAAATAATTACTATGCTCTGAACACCTTTGCACCTTGAAACTTCATCACCTGCCCTTCTGCTGAATTCTACACTTTCTTTCTCAGGACCCATCTCAGCTAAACCCAAACTGCTGTCTGGAGAGAGGTGGTGGTTGTTAGAACATGTTGAAAGAAAGAGCATTAGACACCCATATGTTAACATTTCTCATTTTCCTTGGTTCCTCTACTCTTTGGCAACAAGGTAGAAAGACGATATAACGGATTTATAGTTAACTTCTTGATGACGTAACAGGACAACTATTGAGACCTCCAGGATTTTTCAAACATATCCAAACCATTCTCTACCCACTCCATTATAAGTTATCCCCATAAACTTGCATACAGGTTAGCAGTTATCTCTCTAAAACATATTACGATATCTATGCACGTGATCAGATTTCAAAAAAGACCAAACACAGTATTTTCCAAGGAAGTTCTGGTATCTGGTTCCACAGAAAGAAGAATCTTTTCACTACAAGCACTAGCAGTAGGAATCAAAGGCTGAAAAGAATGACACTCTGATCTCTACATCTTTTTAAGTACCTATACTTAAGAAATCAGGACCATATAAGAGATGGTACCACAGGTTTCCAGTTATGTGTGTCTGATAATGATCACTGCGGTTGCACTGCCATTACCACTAAGATGGTTATTCATTACTCATTTTCACTACTTAAAATTATCACCACATGACTCAAAATGCAAGTTATTCCATGTGTTTCTTCTGTTGGAAATGAAGGAAACACAGTTCTGTTCATTTTGCCTTCTGTGATTCTTGTTTGGGAAGCAGCTGTAAAAACACAACTGCCTCAATGCTCCCTCATGATTTAATTAATTAATTTAATTTTAGCAAAATTTGATTACATGCTAAACATTTCTGATACAGTCAGGCATGAAACAGTCCAGATCAGAAGAGAGGCGTGGGAAAACCCTGGAAAACAGTAATGACATCAGGCAGAAAAATCAGAGAAGACAGTAAAGCAAGGCAGTTGGATTCTACCTTGATCTTACCCTTAGAAACAAATTTCATAGGTAAGGACAAGAAACAGCTACACTCTCATATGCATCACCTTATTCATTGCCTTTTTTCTGTAATATCAACCCTTTGTTGTCCCTGAGATTTATTCAGGACAGTGGCCACAGAGGAGGGTGCCGCTATTAGGCAAGGAAGTACTGTGTTTGCAAACAGTCTTTTGTGGATCTCAAAGATCACGCTTTCAGGAGTCTCTGGTCTCCAAGTACTCTAGAAGAAATATATTGAAGATTCAGATACTATTTTGCTCTGCTTCAAAATATACTTAGTGGAGAAAAAAAAAAGGCAACTAAGGTAAATGATCATCAGGTTTGCCCTTTTACTTAATAGGGAATATCTATGTGCAAAACTTTTGATTATGGTACAATGTTCTTGCATTGTGTGACTGCATTCAGTTATACTTCTGAAACTGCATGAATAAGTAACACAAGGGGAGAACAAAGTATTCAGTAAATATCTAAGGAGAACATCATAATAAATTCAGATTCATCTGGGAAAGAATTATGCTACACTGAAAAACATAACTACACATTTTGTCTTACTTAAACATGCTCTTAATAGTCTATCCTCTTCTCTTGGCAGTGGCTGTGCACACAATATAGAGGTTAGAACCAATGTGCCCTGCCTCCCAAGTACAAAGGTCAGTACATCTTGGTCTTTTTGTTAATCTGTTTTTCAGAATTATGTCATTTTTGCAGCATTCACCATGTAATAAATGCAGCAGGTGAAAAGCATCCAGAATCAATGGTCATTCATACATTCAGTCATCCAATAATTTAAGCATGTTCAGTAGAATACATAAATGCCCACACACGTCTAATAAGAACACGCTCCACAAGTTTTGTGTATAAAGAATTGCAAAGAGGAGGATTGAAATATTCCTGACATCTTCAGGGTTGTTTTTCCCCTGAGTCTATAATGTAGCTAATTCATAATACACATTTCAGCCAATATTTACATGAAAAACTGACAAATGCCATCTCGGTATGATTCAAGAAATGATTTTTCTATCCTATAAAAATGTCATACAATACCAATTCTGTCAATCAGCAGTGTCAAATTTAGAAATTGTCTCTTTGTTTGACTGGCTAATACTACAGCATTTTTAGAGAAAAAAGTCAGCTGGGTCAGATTTCAAAGATGACCAGCTCTTAAGATAATCTGAATCTTCAAACAGCAGAGAACAGAGACTGTAAAAGAGTGTAGCCTGCAAAATAAAATCCTTTGTTGAGAAATCAAAACCTTTTTTCAGAGGGAAAGAATACAAAAGCATATATTCTTTAAATATACATTTAGCCTCTTGGCCTTACTCCACAAAGCCGCTCTTCGGCACAAAGAGCACAGCCAATAATCTGTTGTTACAGCCTGACTTTCCTGATATCATTTCGCTTTTGCACTTCCAAAAGGGTTTTACAGTTTCAAATAGTGTAGTCTCAGTTCATGAAGTCTGTTCCATTTTTGGAACACAATTACTAAAAATAGCCTTAATTAGCACTATATAACTAGGTGAAAAAAAGAAATCAAAATTCAAATGAAAGAGCTCTCTAAATTTTGGGCATTGACTGAGAAACAGTACAGCTGATCCATCAATGATGTCTGGACCAAACAGCCTGAAGAGAAATACCAATGTCAGAATTAATTGGGAAGTTTTTTGTAATTATTCATAATCATAAACATGTTAGTAATAACACTGAATACAGAGGTATGATCAGCCAGGGAAGAGAAAGATATGGGAAAAAAAAACCAAAATAACCAAATAGCATCAGGCTATAACATGCCTTTCTCTTTTTTGCACCAATTATCCATGTTGTGTTGCTTTCTTTGAAATTAGAGAAAAATGTATCCAAGACATTTTCATGCTTTCTTAATTAATGTTGCCTAAATGCTTAATTTCTAGCTCTGACAAAGTGTTGTTTAAATTACTTGTCAACTGTACAGAAATGATGAGACCTATCACATTCGAAGGTCCATATCTGCTTGTACTCCCTCTGCCTGCTACGCACACTACCACAGGTCTGCCTAAGAAACACCTTCCCTACGCCAGGAATTATAATTTAGGAGCAAAAGAACTGTGACCATCGTTTTTATTTATATAGATACATAAAATGAAATAAAATGTGTCGAAGTGATAGATTACTTTGAACAACTATCCTTATCTGGTCCTCTACTAAAATCTTAACCCTTAATAATTGCTATAACTTCACTGCCACAGTGTGGGCCAGCACTCTACTAAGCACTTCCTTTCAATGGTGGCAGAGAAATGGGTCATCCTTCCTTTATCTTTTCCTTTTTTAACCTGATACTATCAACTTTTTTTCCCACTAGAAACCCACCTTGATCTGCAGAAATATTAGGTCGGTAGAAAAATAATTACCATTTCTGTCATAAACTGATGGATTTAATTTGGATTAAACTTTTCTTTAACAATGTTCAAGCAGTACACCACTTTATAGCTTGAAATTTGCTCACCTTATTTATGCTACTGGGGTTTTTTTCCATTGTTTATTTTTTTTCTATTATGCTGTCAAATTAAAGATGTGGAAAAAAAAGCAAGTGTGAGTAATTTTGTTGTATGAGTTCAAAGGGGGATTTAAAGCAGTGCAAGCTTCTAGGAATTTTATGAAGCATTTGGCCAAGTGACCATCAACATACAGATTGACACTGATTCCAAAAATTTCATAATGGAATGAAGAACCTCACAGATGAGGAGGGTCACAGATGTCCTTCTGCAATAGATGACAACCAACTGAGGGTCAGTTTTAAAGCAGACTCACACTAAACAACTCAAGAGCTTGCAGAAGAACTGAACATTGACCACTCAACACTTGTTTGACATTTGCACCAAACTTGAAAAAAGAGCTCAAAAAATGGGTGTCACATAAGCTGAACAAAATAATAAAAAAAATCACTGTTACAAAGGCTGCTCTGTAGAGAAATAAAAGCAACCATGTGTTTGTGATGTCATCTGGTCCTTGTGATGTCATCACATATTTGCGATGTCATCTCGCGCATGTGATGTCATCTGGTATTTGCAATTTCATCAGGTGGATGTGATGTCATAGGGTATTTGTAGAAATCAGCAGAGAGAAAAATACAAGGATTAATAAAGAGAATAACCTATGCTCTCTAGGTAAACACTGGAATAGGAAGAAGCAGAATTGCAAATAGGTGAAACAATAAAATAGTCTCCATTCTGTCTGACAACTCAACTTCATTTTTTGGTATCAGAACAAGATTTCTTCTGTACTCCTAGAGCTGAGGCATTATCCTGGCAAGAGTTGTTTCTGAAGGAACACTGCTTCAGAGAACCATGCCTCGCTCTGGTTATAGTCAGCGACTTCTGCCTTTATTGAAGGAACTATGGAAAACAAATAGAAGATCAAAGGAAATCTTTGACGCCTGTATGATTGTCTTTGGAGTTGCAGAACATGCCTCCCTTAATACCCTACTAACTTTGGAAATCTCTTAATGTAATGATTTTGCTGATGGCAGCATGTGTGAAACTATATTAAGTTTGAAAATACATGTCTTTGATGAATGAAAGAAGACCCTGAAGTGCTAATTCCTCCAGCGCTCTCTTATTCTCATTTACCATTCTTCAAGAAGCTGACTGAACAGTAGCTAGGAAAAACTGAGTTGTATCACTGCATTTAACATTCAGGAAGAAGTTGCAAGGTAACAGTTTGCTTTACATGTTCTGATTGTTTTTTTAACACAAACTTTTAAAAAATTAAGTATGGCCATTAAAACTCAGTTTCCCTTTTCACCATTTCCTGAATTTAGTCACAAAACATACTGTATGTGGGCTCTAGTCAGTCTAGGGGTTCCTTTGCAACTCCAGTCTTTTGCCAGTACAAAGGTAATAACTTTTGCTTGTGGCAACACCTTATAAAGCATGCTGACTGGAAAACTGAGAGTTGCACCTACCACTTTGTATCATTATTTCACTCGGGAATTCTGCAACACAAATAGACCAAGACATGTTCATAAGGATTACAAAAATGGGATTGAAGAGCATCACGTCAGTCCCAAACCCTGTTTTACTCACCACTGAGACAAAGCCCAATCTAGCACAGCAACACTCAAACAAACAGCAGCTACTGTGCGTTCTTTTTTTGAGAGACAAGAAAACTATTACAGTCTCCTCTGTTCAATGCCTACATAAATCTATGTCATGAAGAAGGTAAGAAGATCCCTTTCTGTGGCAGTTTCTAGTTTGAATTCTCTTCAGTAGAAAAAAAAAAAGAAACCCTAGAAGAGACATCTAAAACAGGAAACTTCAGTCCCTTCATTTCTGAGGGGAGAGAACAAGAATAGGAAGAAAAAAAAAATCATAATAATGCTCTGAAAAGGCACATCATTTCAAATTAAACTGCCTCTCTATGTCCAGCAAATTCATCACAATTTACCTGCTCAAACAGTTCACCTAGAGTTGGCAATCTTCTTTTTACTGGGAAGATAAAAGAAGTCTGCTTGTTTAGTCCTCCTAACAACATATTCCTTATCCTCTTTTACTGTAACCATAGCCCAGAATGACAATTTTGGATGCAGGACACATGATCAAACACATCTTGCAGCACATAGACAGTGTTTCATACATATGGCTTTACTCCTTCACAGTTTTTATTCTGGGGATCGAGATTTGCTTCTAAGAAGAGGATCTAGGATTAAAAGATCATATATCTAGAAACACTTGAGCAAGGGAAGGACTAAGCTGATTCAAATCTCTAATTCAGAAAAAAAAGAAAATGGCTTCCCATACTTCCAGCTCAAAGTTTTACAAAGTCTTTCCGTATTTAGCAGATTTGTTGGGTTTTTTTCCCCCAGATTCCGACATGAGAATCTACAGCTTTCAAAGTTTTAGAGACAAATGTTTAACTGTTGTGTCTTTGTAAAAATACGGCTTAGAACCAGAACCAAATAAAATCAAGCCTACATCTAGCATTTTTAAGCACCTTTTTTTGAATGCTTGGCATCATCTGTGGTCTTCAACTACAAGTAGCATTGCTTCTATTGAGAGAAATCACAGCAAGGAGTTGGAAGCAGCTGTATGACCCAGGCATCAAGATTCAATTGACAAGTTTCTTCCAAATAGTAGAAGATCAAAAGAAAACTTTTCAGTACCAAGTTGCAGCAGTGAGCAAATTCAGAAGCATTTGACATCATAGACTAAAAAGGAACAATGTAGAAGCGACATGAACTTTAGTATTAAATATACACTCAGCCTTTTAGGTTTTGAAATAAGGTACTAGCTGTGCCACACAGTTCTCTGCACTGGCCTGAGGTTTTGAAAACATTAGAGTCGGCTAAACTGCACACTTGGCAAATAGAAAGGCGAGCAAAGAGGAATACAGAGAAACACACAGAGCTGTGAAGGTACTCCAGCTCACGCCACAGACATTACTTCAATACAGTGGCTAAAATAAGAGCCCCTTGCCCCTTTCAAAGGTCTGTCAGCTGAATATTTTCCCCAGAAAAGGGACTCTGAGTACACACATGTGACAGTGCAACTTAGCAAGAAAATGCTAAATGTCTCTCAAATGAGCCCTGACATTACCTTCCCTGCTGCTCTAGCACTCAGACCATGTAAAGTAAATATTTCATACGCTTTGCTAAAAACTGATCAAGAAAATTCAGATACTTCAGAAAATTCGGATTGTCTTTATTCCTGCAATGACCTGACTGAAAGAGATGTCCCATATGGGACTGTAGAACCAATCTTCTGAGCACTCCACAAACAAATGTTGAGCACTCCAAAGAAGTTAAAGCCTAAACAAACGAGAGGAAAGAAGCATTCTTAATCCCAGTTTTCAGATGAAAACTGAGTCACAAAGTCATACAACATATGCTCCACAAAGATGGTCAGGCCCTTTCTATGTGCCTATATGCTACTGGACAGTCCACAAAGTACTATTTATCACTTGGTGCTCACCATCCTCAGCATTTAAAAAGTGCCAAGGAACAAAATCTCCCTCCCTTTATATAAAGGGGCAAAAAAGCTCCTGCAGCTCCAGGAAACCAACTCCATTAGGCACACTGCACTTCAACACTCAAATACCTTGGGACAACTTGCCATAAATGACCTAGACAAAAGTCACACAAGAAGATAACAGCAGATCCAAGACCTGCTGACTCTCTACCCACAACACTGCTACGTTTTTTGTGCTGTTCCATGGACAATGTTTTTCATTCCTGCTATATATGTTAAATATTATCTAGTAAGCTGAGATGGGACACAAGATACTGAAGACCATCACTTAGATGAGCTACAAATCCAAGTAGTGTTTTTGTCCTTTAAAGATGGTGCATTTCAAAAACGGTTACTGAATATAAAGAAAACTTCACTTTTGCAGCATTATCTTCTGCTTTATTCTTTTGTCGTTCTGCATTTGTCCCAAACCACTGAAATGTCCTATTAAACAGCTTCCACACTGCCAAAACATAGTCACAACCAGCAATCTATGTAAAGAGCGTTGTAAGATCTGAAGGGATTATACAAACAACCTCTTTGCTTATTTCCATAGCTTTGCTGATTTCTCTGCAAGGAAAGGTAGAAAAAACTTCTAAATAAATATTTCAAAACCAAGTCAAATTAACAAGTTACGCGTTCAATGAGTTACAGTCAGTTTGTTGCTTTGGCGCTGTTTCTGCTGAGGGCAAAAATCCATAAAATTCAGTAGAATTATTGCTGATTTCTATGCATGCAAATCAAATAGGTATATTCAAGTTTATCTTTGATCCTCTGTTATCAAACACGACTATCATCATCATCAAGAACACAAATATCTGGATGCCATTCTGATAGTATTTTTAACTGCTTACAGCCCCATTTAAAAAAGAATCAGAAAAATCAGAAAAATAGCAAGTTTGCTATATTTGCTATTTTACCAAGCTGCAGTAATCAGGTATATTATTTCTAAACTGGTGTCAATTTCAGTAGCATACAGGGAAATACCAGGAAAAAAAGTAATTTGATTCCAAATGCAGCATGTGAAATAAATCAATAGGTGGACACATCTCTAAATACTGCATTAAAATGTTTATTAATTCTCTATTCTTGGAAAACACACAATCTAGTGGGAAAAAAAAGTTTTCTGATTTTTAAGAACATATAATTCCTCAGATTCAAAAACTTAAACAGATTGGTACATTATGCTGAGCATTTAAGAGATATTAAGCAAATTGAAAGAATTTTCAATGATGCTAGTGACATTTATTTTCAAAGTTAATAAACCATTTACCATGACAGCAGCTTAATAAGCTCATAACTGGCAGAAATGAAATCACACTGCAATCTGACATTATCATTAATGTTATAAGGGAAAAAAACCCACAGTTCCTTACCCTCACTATTCAGATATTTTTATTCTATAATTCAGGGAGATCATTAGGAGCTATTTTCTCCCCTCTTTCCACCTATGCAGGAAAATCCCAATTCCATTTGTTCAGATGTAAAATCTGCTTGGGCATTGGAACAGGTGCAACCTGCCTGTGACCTTTGCTAATCTATGTTCTGGAACAGCCTTTTCTGTCTGTCTTTCACTCTGCACAGGACCATAAATACTAAATACCACTGTTATGGTTTACTAAGCCTATAGGAAGCTCAAGCTGCACAAAATAACAAGTCTAACCCTCTCCACTGGAATTAGAGGGTTCAATTCCTGGCCCCATGTCTTTGAAATCTATGTAATCTATGGCTGAATCCAATCTCCGCTTTTCTTGTGTGACTTGCTCTTATTGTCTTATAAATCTTGCTGCAAAACATGAAACCACAAGCAGCATCTCCATAAGATATCAACAGAATCTACTTCACCAACACGAACAGAATACTCTATTTTATTGCAGGCAACCTATGATCTCCGCTAACTGCCTAAAACATCTCTGCCATGAAGAGAAACCACTATATAGAAACCACTTCATAAACTGCTTCCTTCTTCATGTGATCAAAAATAGTATTTTCCCCTACTTGTTTCCAGGTGCAACTCAGCACACATACCACGAAGTAAATGCTTGAGGCATTGTATGCCGAACTCTTCCTTAAACTGAAAAAGGAACATCTTCCCTTGCCCTGTGAGTGCAAGCATTTTATTTCACCAAGATTTTTGGCAAGGACTTCAGGAGGCAACTAACACAAGTTCATTCAAACTGAAATTTCAGTAGCTATATCTTAAAATTAAAAACGTCAATCCACCACTTTAAAACGTTTGTGCATTAAACATTTATACATCCTACCCACCTGTGCATGATCCTATTACGATACTAGCTTAGAGTATTTCTAATTTAGTTAACTTGAGGTTTTAGAGCATGTTACTGTAACAAGTAAGGACGTGACGGAAGTTACCTACTTGGTGAAGTTTGATGTAGAATGTTTCCTAATTGTTCTGCATTAGAGATTGTTCATGAACATATTTCAAATGTACCAATATTATTAATATAACGTACTTGGCTGAAAAACTCCCTTCACCAAGATGACCTGCGTAGCACAGACAGTTCATGAGACAGGCAGGACAAGAGCTTCCAGCATCACTCTGTTCTTAGGGTAGCGCTTCTGCAAGAAAGGGCTTGATTTGTTTTGGCCCTTCCTAAGGAAAACACCACAGGTATCAATCACTGCCAATTGTTCCCAGGGGGCTGGCAATATACCCAGCCTGCAAACACAAATCCATTTTGCACAGGTCACCGAGCAGCAACCAAATAGTGATTTTTGGTCACTACCAAACTGTGCCAGATGCAGAACGGTGACCTGAAGGTGAAAGGCTCTGAACCCAATTAATAATCTCCTGAGACACTGACTCCCTTAGCTCCATTTTTGTCATAACTCTGATATTTAGCAGAAAATTGAGAGGCGTCACTACAACAAACAGAAAAGGTGTTGATATTTCCAATTCCATATTTAATTATGGAAAATCTCTGACAAGCCCTTTTTGCGCCATAATGAACTGTTACTTCTCTAGTGCTTCAATTCACATTGAGGCAAGAAAACAAATACAATCAAGGCTGTGACTTTCGATTAGTCAGAAAACGAAAAAGACAAATGCCACAGCACAGATGACTGCATGCTGTAGTGTTGTACCTTGTGTGGATACATTGCACTGGATCCAAAACAGTAATGGAACTCTCTGGGGCATTAGAGTTCTTCACTCCTACTACATATGCTACTCACTGTTCAACTAGATGCCAGGTTTACCAGTTTCCTGATGGGAGGAGGTCTACAGCACATTCTAGAGTAATTGACATTATTCTGCCAAGTCAGAGCTCAACAAAACTCTGCAAGCTGCCATCAAGGACAGTCCTTCAGCTCAGCTGTGATTTACACCCTTCCTAACTGCAACAGAATAATATGAAGAGGTATGCTATAAACTGTGACCATTACTAGAGATGTAGGAACATCAAGGACAGGCAAAAGAAAATGAGCCATTATGTTTTTAGGACTAAATCTACAGCCAGACTTTGCTCAAGAGTCTAAAGAACTTGCCAAGTTGCTATATGGTGAACCAGCAACAACTTCATGCATTTCAATCCAGTAGGTTCTGATCCCCTCACGGTTGGTTCTAGAAAACCCCCCAGGCCTCTATGGGGAGGTGCTCATCAACCCAACCTCTGTTTCACTTCCTTCCTGTTCAAAGAAATTGGAAGTCAAAGCTTTCTTCCCGAGAATAGATGAGCACTGCCAGCATGTTGCCAGCACCTCACAGGAGGTAAATGATGTGTTAGCCCTCTTACTTCCCAATCCCCTCAATCAGCATGTATGACTCGCATTAGGTGTAAGAGAAGGGCTCTGCCACACTTCTCAGACTCACCTCAGAGCAAACAGGCTGAGCAAGGCATCAAAAGAACTGGCACAGAAAGAATATCGGGAGTTTGGATAATTTTTTTTGTGTGGATGTGGGTCTGAAGTTTCTCCTTTTCCAGCTCTGGAAATATTCCTCCAGCACCATGGGAAAATAATTCTAGTTCAGACACACAATGAAAGATAAGGAAAAAAAATGCAGCAGCAAATGAAGTGCTATGAAAATCGTGGCACAGACAGGGAATGAGGAAAGTGTCATAGCATCTGAGATGAGATGAACTAGCAACAACGTGAAAGGGCAGACATAAAAAGGCACCATAAGAGAAGCTTGCACAGCAGGAGGCAATGATGCAAATGAATGGATGGGGACAATCAACGGATGTCTAATTGGATTGTTAACCTCCTAGTACAAAGAAGGGATATGTTATATAATGCCCTAAACATAAAGTGTTTAAAACTTAAGGACAGAAAGAGGCCTAGTAGAAAGATATGCCACAGTTTCAGGCACTCTGGGTAAAAAAAGAAAAATATTTCTCCACTAAACAAATTACATAAACATAACATCACAAAAAAAGAAAAAAGTTTTAATATAAATTGGTTTAGCTGTACAAGATATATCAAGTTAAAATAAAGTATGTTTTCAGGCTACATTCATTTGGGCTTCAATTATATTGAGAAAGACACTGAAATAATAAAATTATGAAGCCCCAAAAGCATTTAATAATCACAAAAATGAAGCATATGCACTAATAAAATTAACTCTAATAAACTAGGTCAACACTGAGAAAAAGAAAAGAGTGATGGAGGAGGAAGAGAGCTCCACCCAGAGATGCTCCTCCAGGGTGCCGGCTTTGGCGTTGCACTCCCTGCACAGCGCTGTGCAGTAATGACTACAGATCATGCAGCTCTTTGACCTCTTTAACACAGACATTGCTCACGCTGTCTCCGTAGAATCTCTGCTTGCTGCAGCTAGCATCCAAATGTCTCCTTAATATAGAATCCTGTGAGGAAATGCTCCCTCTACCAGCAGTTTATCAACCCTCAGAATAGGAAAGAGGGCCTTTAAGCCTCACAGACTTATCTGCAGTGCAGCAGCAGTCTGGAGAAGTGAGCGGAGGACAGTCAGGAACTCGTCAGCTCTCAAGTCATCCCACGATCTGCGGCTCAGGAAGGCAATTTCAGCACCAGGTCTCAGCTTCCTCACTCAGAGTATATAAATACTGCCTGTTCACCTTGCGTAAAATGATTAGAGAGAGAACAAACCTGAATCCAACTGTGTTACCTTTACTCTGCTGCCCCTTCCCAAAGCCCGGCAATCTTCAGCGCTGAGAAGAGCTCCTCAAAAACCAGAGGAACAAAAGGTAGTCCTCAAGTCTGCAAGACATTGGCACACTGTGCTTTGACACATAAAACACTACACACAATAAACTCCGAAAAGTGATGATGAGTGATAGACAAACCAGCAAACAGAAGAGAGACAGAACTGCCCTGCTCTCTCTCAGAATCTGACCCACTCCTGTTACAAAACAGATGCATAAATGATCACAGTGATTATGCAGGGCAGCAAGATTATGCAAGTGTTAAGCACTGCTGTTATAATACAGATACACAAATGAGTATAAAGCAGCCTAGGGATATGGCATTTCTCTCTAGCTTTCTTAGGAAGGCAATGAAAGAACGACAAAGAGGGGGCTGGATAAACGCAGTCAGTGGAAATTATTTAGGCTGGAAAGACAGAAATCCTGTCTTTTTGCCAGGCACTCCCTTGCTCACACAGCAAAAGCTCCAGCACAGCGGCAAAACAGCAGAGGCAGAAGCGCAAAGGCAGGGAACTAAACTGTTCATTAAAACTCAGGATTGGAAAGAGCTGACAAGCATTATCGTGCCGCAGAAGATCATTCTCAACTTTCTGGCACAGAAAAATCAGGCACAACTGCTATTAGAAAAAAGGAGAGGAAAAAAAAAAACAAGGACAGAGGAGCAAAGTCACAGGCCAGTTCTGAAGAGCAGGCAATGGCAGCAGAGATACATAAAAGCTGTACATCTAAGTATGGTGAACTTGGAAGATTTCTTAAAAGAAATTCCAACTGTTACTACAAATATTGATGTTAAACCAAGTATTTTTAAATCCCTCTCCCCAAAGGAAGGTTAACACAAGACTGCAAAAACTCTAAGACATCCTCAGATGCAAAAGCAAAGCATTTAGTGACATGCACGCAGAAGCTCTGCGAAGTAATTCTGGAAACCAAGCTGGCTGCAAGCAAGTCTGTCCTGTCATACTATTGCATGCCAGTATAGAGAGAAATGGTCAGGACAATCGTACAATAACCTGAAAGAAGCAGTCAAGATCTAATTCTAATTAGCTCACAAACTCAAGTCTTCAGCCTTAGGAATGAGAGCAACCTCAGCAGTAGCCTTCTGTCAAGGACACAGGGGCCATCCTCACTCCATCCTTCCCACCCTGTGCCCTACCCCTCAGGGAGTGCGGAAGAAGCCAGTACACACTCAAGCACCGGCCCTCACCTCCCCACTATGAGCAAGGATGTTGCAGTGGAGGGGTCAAGAGGCCCATGTTACCTCAGCCTTCTGGGTTTGACTGTCCCTTCTGCTCCATGGCTGACACAGTCACCCATTGCAGCCTTCCCCACGCAGGTGTCTCAAGCACAGGGCACCTCCAGCTATTCCACCCAGCTCCGCCAGTACAAGCCTGTGGGTGATTTGCCTTTAATCAAGCTCCATCAGCTTGGTGCAGTTGGTAAAACGTGTATCTATTGCCTCACGCATCCCAGTGAGGACAGGAACAAACTCGAAGGGAAGGAAAAGCCTGGCAAGGAAAGAGAAAACAAACTGTTGGGCTTAGGGACCGCTTTAGGTAGCACAACTTGGCTTCAGAGAAGGTCATATCACCAGAGCCTTTAGCTGAAACATTCCTGAAACTCTCAGGGCAGGAATCACCTCAGTTCTGTGACAGGACAGCATGTGAGGACAAGCTTTTACATGGGTCTTTTAGCAATAGAAGACAATCCCTCTCCTTTCTCACTTTTTATTATGAGTATCGACAGGTTTTAGGAGAAAGAAATCACTAAGACGCCATGCAAAGATTACACAGTATTCACTGGAATTACAGTATGTTGCCTCAAAGGGATATGAACCTATTCAGGCAGCATAACAAAAGATCAGGAAGATACATTTTAATCCTCACCCAATACTTTCAGCTGCTCTTGAAAGCATGTACTCCATGCATCTTACAGACTGCATGGTCTTGGTCCAATATGTCATTATTATAAATCCACATTTTCAGCTCACTTTTTCCCTAGTTTGATGAATGGTTTTAAATCATGCAGAAAATAGCACATGTTTAATATCATACTGTATGCAAAGTCAAATTAAGACACTTGCACACAACTCCGGTAAATTAGAAAAAAATGGTTTTCCTGTTCTATAAGAATTGCCAAAAGCCCCCAGTGCTTCCTTGTCCTGAATCCCTCCTGTCCCGAGCCTCCAGCCCAACTGACTGTTGCTGTGACAGAAACCTTCCTCTGCAGACATTTTCTCTATTAAAGAAAAAGCTCACAGATAAATTAAGAATCAAAGGCAACAGATTTAACACAAATTCCTACAGTACTGCTTTTACCCAAGCTTTTGAAGATTTCCTTTCCATTCCTCAACTTGCCCAACCAACTAAAAGGTTTGAAAAATTAATGTGACCAAAGACTTTGCCTAGCTGATGTTAAATGCCAGAAGCAAAGCCTGGGGTGAAATACAGATAAATGGGAAGACTATTTTAGACAGGTTTTATTATGGCCAGTTTTGTATACCTCAATTTACTGCTCATATATTTCTATATTTTGCTTATGATGAAGGCTTACACACCTTGGTTCCAAATACTACCAAAGATGAACTCTCAATATGTAAGGGCTAGTTTTGTGGATTCCTTTTAGACAGCAGCATTACGTTAGTTGATTGCTCACATATCTATTTTTATACTACAAGGTCTTCAGAGATTCTGACTGTCATTTGAGACTGCGTGATAAGTGCCTAGCAAGGAGTGGGTGCCACCATAATTTTACTAATATGTCGCTGTCATTAACTGTTTTTCTTGCAAGTTCAAAAAACATCTTGTGTGTAGGACAAAGCATTTAGGTCAATTAAAAATCACTAAATCTTTTTTTATTAAGTTTTCAGCCGCCAGCAGTATCGATACATTTTAGAACATCCTCTCCTCTTAAAAGGATATCTCAAGGATGAATGTAGAAATGATACACCAATTTTCCACCATGTGAAAACTCTGAAGATAAAACTTCACACATCGTGCATCAGGGAAAAAAAAATAACATTTCCCCCCCATCCCCAGTTAAATTCAACTTTTAGATATATTTTTGGTCCACGGAAGAGCAAAAAAATTGACAAGGCAGTATCCTTGACAGATAACCCAACTGAATGGGTGATCAAAAAAACTCCCCCTAATCTAACAAAATATAGAGAATATTTAACCCAAAGGGAGGAAGAGTTACAAGTGGTTTAAACGAGAGTGTACATGTCAGGGATTCACTGATCTCTGTGTATTTTTCACTGATACTATCATATCAACACAAAAAGTGCTGCTCCTTAAGAGCTGAACAGCCTCAAACTCCTATCAGTTTGGAACCTGGGAGGGGAGTAAATTACATAGGTCATCAGTGAAAACAAAAGCCTCAATTGGACTTCTCAAAATTGAGGTAAAAAGTAAAACTAAACATAATTTTCAGTGTGCTTATGTAGCAAGCAAGGGTAGACCCCTGGGCAGTTCCTGTATGTACAATTCTATGGCACACTGAATGGGAAAGCCAGTCAGAACATGGACAGCACTCCTGTATTTTGTAAGTAAGAATATTTTAGTCAAATCAATCACATAAGTATGTACTAGATGCAAAACTTACATCTCAATGAACTGATCTGCAAATAGCAATTCCTATTTTCCACTCTTTTTTTTTTGTAAAGCTACTACTCTTATCCATCTTTAAAGATATTAAGTACAGCTCTTTAGATTCATTCACATCTTACAAAGGGTTCAGCTGCAGAGCTAAATCTTCTCCAATACCTGCACCTCATCTCCTTTGTCTAGCAACCTCAGTGCCCCAGCAGGTGGATGTGAACCTTCCCAAGGTCATTAACAGACAATACACCTGAAGTCTCAAAGCAACCCCTTCCTTTCTCATTCAAGTTCTACAGAATTCTCCCTTGTGCTGCCCAGTTCTTCTGTTTGCTCTTTTTACGTTGAAGTGCCCGATGCTTTGGAATAAAGTTACAGTACTCTGGGCCAGACCACAGTATTTTACAGCAAGTCCCTGAGACTGTACCAACAAGAGCCAAGAACACACAGGAGCAGAAAAGAAGCCTCATCCTCATATGCTCTGATATATGATGACAAAACCATTCAGGATGGAAGGGTCTTCAAGAGGTCATCTAGTCGAACCACGTGAGTACTTACATACTACTCCTTTTCTTGGGCTGCTCCTTCAAGCATTGGCATAAAATCTGTCCTTCAATTCATAATAAAGTCTGTTTTCAAAAGCTCTTTTTAGGATATTTTAGAAATGTGATAATTCACCGTTCATTAAGGCTTACAATGAAAAAAATTTCATGTCAAAAAGTGTCAAGATAGATAAAACAGACATTTCTGAAACAATTTATCAAGAACAGTTTCTCAGAAATCAACCAGGTTCTTTTTACTGGGTTCAGTTTTGAATAAAAATTAACTTTTTCAGCTCAAAACAATAGCGTTTTAATGAGAAAATCCCTTATCACTCATACCTTTTGTGGTCAATGAGTGTTTTCACCTTGAGGAAGCTGTGTGTGCTTAGATGCATAGCTGGTTTTGCTGATGTTTAGTAGCAGCAAAGCTCTTAGGAGGCCACTTATTGTCCTATGCTTGGGCTCTCCAGCATCATTACTTCAGCCAATCCAGAAGTCAAAGCAGAGTCTAGCTGCTGAGCAATCAGGAGCACGTGCACACAGACAGAGACTAATCGATATGGCTCTAAATGTAATTCCTTTATGAACAAAAGTAAAACACTAATTTACTCAAAAACTCAGGCCACAGAACATTCTCCCTCATGATCTGACCTTTTTTTCTCTTATGCCTGCCTGGCCTCCTTAGGCTAAACAAATATTTGTAGCTGATAGCTCAATGAATTATCACAGGGTGAGTAATGTTATCAGCTACCTGAACATGATGTTAAAAAGGATGAGAGACATAACAGACAGTCCCATAATCTTCAAAGCAGCTTTACATGGGAGCAAACTAAAGCATCCAGGCCACTCATGACTTGTCAGCTAATCATGCAATCACTTCTTGTTCTAATACTGTGCTGTAATACAAGCCAATCATTTATTCTGTGAGTCTTTCAGCAAAACTGCATAAACAACAATAACCCTCCTCCAAACATGACATTTTTGTTTCATGCTGTACGTGAATTAATTGAAATTCAAATTCAAATGCTTTCTGCATGCACAGTTGGAAGCTTGTCCTGTCTCTTAGCGAGGCGTGCATTCTAGCAACAAAACACTACCATACTAAGTTGTCAGATAAGCTAGGAAGGAAATTCCAAATAAATTATTTTCAAGGCAGTGTCATTATTTTAAGCAAGCAAGAAGTGTTTATGCATTGAGTCCTTAGCTGCAGACAAAGGAAGAACTCATTCTGACATACAGCTTCATTTATCCCTAGATATTAAAAAAGGCAAGCCGTAATGGAAAGAACGTTTTCCACCTGATACTACTATAAGGCCACATAACACAAGGACTTAGTGTAACATTACCATTAAACCAAGCCAAAAGTCTATTTCGATATGTTCTACTCGCCTCTACCCTAAATGCAAACAAAGCTGGAAGGGAACACAAAGTTGCTGCTGGTGTGGGAGGTGAATCTGCTCCAGCGGGGACTGGTGGAGGGAGGTCTTTGTGCCTGCAGGGGGAACATGAAGGGGGAAATAGATAGATAGACAGACAGAGGAAATGCAGAAGTGTAGGTTAGATTTATCTTTTCTAAACTGCAAGCAGAAATCAGGGTTGGAAGGAACAATCATGATGAAGAGGGAGGGTTGCGAATCTACTCCCCTTTCACGTGATGAGAACATACACTGCACTTAACAGTACCAATAGGGATGATAGTCATATCCTTTTCATCTCCTCCCCCCAACTCTCATAAATCTGTCAATCAGCTTCAAGGAATCTAGTTTTAGAACAACTGTTTGCTAATCCTCTACAACCAATCTGCAGCAAGCAGACAGGCCAGAAAAGGAAATAAACTACTTATTTAAACTAAGAGTGAAATCTTTACCTAGACCATACTTTGAAAAACACTGCATTTACTGTCTGACAGTAGAAATACCAACCACTATCCTTCTTGCTATTGTTAATCAATTTATTTGAGAGGACATTTCCCAAAAATAAGGAGTCAAATGAAACAGAAATTTAATCTCCCATTTAATGTTGCCATTGGTTTTGACTTATTCTGCAAGGCTTGGAGCAAATGGGAGTACAACTGAGAAAGTGTGGCTGGACAAAGAACCTAGAGTTTGCAAAAACTAGATACACAGAGAGGACCAACGTGCAAGACCACAATGATGAAATGGAAAGAGGAAAGAGAAAGAGGAAAGAACTTATTTCTACAGGAAGATTCAGATTTTAAAAGTCAATTATTAGTCAACTAAAAATTACTCATCCTCAATAAAAATCACCAAAAATAATTAATTACCTTGCATATTTCCAGCAAATTGACTTTAAAATAACTTCTTTGTGGAAGTAATTTTAAAACATTACCACGTCACACACACAAAACTTGTGTTCCCTGCAGAACATTTGAAAAATGCCATTTGCCGTTACACCATGAGAGATGCAAACAGTTCCAGTACTGCTGCATTCTCCACCACCACCACAACAACAACAAAAACCATAACTCACTTGTTCCTTTAAGCAAGGATATTTTGGATAGGGTGTGTTTGCATATACTTACACATTGCAAAATGCTGAGAGAAAAGCAAATAAAAAGGCAGACATTTAGCTTGTCCCACGTATCAGCTGGGTTCATGACAATCTGCACCAACTGAAGATCTCTCCCCACACACTCATACATCCTTTAAACATTTGCCTTATGCAAGACAGGGTAACGGAGGAGATGAATGACATCTGCATCTTCTTGTCAGATATGACAGGTCATGACATTTCAGTCTGGAAAGTTTTCACAGACAGGCAATGAAGGATTAGATCGCTAAGTAGCACAACCTTGAGGGGAAAATCTATAAGGTACAGCAAAAAAACCCGGATGCTTCTCATATGGCAGTGTTACAAAGAGATTAAAAAAAAAAAAAAAAGCTGCCAGCTCACTACTAGGGCAAGTGGTGTAAATAATGTTCCAGCAGGGGTGGAACTAAGGGGCAGAATACATTATACACTTGCAGTTGCAGCATGTATATAATGCAATATGCATTATATATTACCATGTAATATAAAAAACACTGTGTACCGCCACCCATGGCTCTGCCATTCACCTCTTCTGCACCTCCTTGCAGTTCTGTCCATTGTTCTTACCAACACTCTTCAAGCCTACACAATGTCTGTACAACAGCAATGTAATTCTCAATTTACCATTAAAAGCAAAATCAGAGCCTATTTGAAATGGCCTCCCTCGTTCTCCCAGGGGCAAATGCATACCCACAACCAATTTCAAAGTACACAAAAAGTCACCAGTTTCTACCCCACCACCTACAAGGATGATCATTCAAGACATCAAGATCAGGTAGGGGCCTTCTTGCAGGCTGTCAAGCCTGACAGGAAAACGATTTTTCTCTTTCTTAGGCAAAAAAACAGTAGAAAACTTTAAAAATGTAGCATGATTTTTAGCAGATGAAAACTGTCTCAGCTTTGGTCCCTTCTGGGATATTTTTTTCCTTTGCAGAGAAGAAAGTGAGCTAGTAATTACAACATGCAGCTCTAAGACCAATTAACAATCTGCAACATGCCTCACTTCTTTTATCCTCCACTGGTAACGCTACAGGCAGCATTAACTGTCTAATAAATAGGTGAGCACTGCTTAACACTTTGCAAGGTTTCAGCATTTCTCTTCACCCCTGGCATCAATTCTCTCTTTCCCTTGGCTATTAGCAGATCAGTCTGGCAGTATGCAGATGCTATTCTGCAGCGTGCTCCAAGACACACACCGCCTTTAGGCTCCCCTGGGCTATGAGAGGCAGGTGGCGTATTCACGTTCTGAAAAGAAAGCTTCACTAATGACCTCGCAAAGGTCTCCAAGAGATTTTTTTTTTCCTAGCTAATCAGCCGGACAAAGAATTTACTTCTGCTTAGGAAGGGTGGATGTCTGTAAGCCAGCTATGAGCAGTAAAGGGCAAATGTTAGGAAGTATTATAATATACTTCCATTTCCTCAGAGTTAAATAGTTCCACGCACAGCACAATGTGCCGTGAGGAAATATCATAAGTGCACGCACTCCATGTGTCAGGCTGCTCAGGGACAAAGTACACAAGCATTGGTTCCTATACAAATGCCTGAACTGGATTAGCAACACTAATTCGTTATGCCTCAAATACACACCCTCACCATCCCCAAACCGTAGTACTTGGGTTCTTTTAAAGCCAAGATGGGGAGTAACTACGGAGGTGTACAGCTAGTGCAGAGGCACACAGATGAACTGTCACTGGTATGACACGATACTGCTGCTACCAGGAAAAAATGAGCTGTTTCTTCTGAGATTCCTACTGGGCAACACAGGAATGAACTTCACGCATACGTTTTCTTTGCCTTTAATAAACAAATCATACCAACACAAAACTGCGTAGCTCATCGTCAGTGTGACAGAAAGCACTATCAAGTAGCATACCACCAGAAAACCTGCAGCCTTTTTATCAATGTCTTCCGGAAGTTGTAGCATACACAAATCAAAAATCAAAAGTATATACTGATTTTTATATCATACGCTCCTAGAAAATTTAATAATAGTGGTTTGTCTATAATAAAACCACAAATGAATAAGAAAAGCTTTCCAGTCAAATACATTAGTTGGTCATGCACATTAACATAAATAAAAGCAAAGAGAGAGAGCTTTCAAGAAATCATTTCTCTTATCTCTACTTCTTTAGTCATCTGTTTCCACATACACATTTTAAGAAAGGCTGGTACTAACACCCCCAGTATTCGGATTTTATCTATAGAAAACTTTTCTGGTATTTCAAAAAAATTGGAAGAGTTAGTGTTTGCATGTATGTATGTACTCAAATGTGTAAACATACACAGATGCACAAAAATAAACATATTTACATACTTTTTATATATTGTCTGTTTCAGAGGAACAAAACCCAATAAATTTGCTCTCAATTTTCCTGAGTAGCATCATTATTGAAAGAAAGACCAAGCTTTGGCTGTTTTGTCTATAATCTGCTTTCTCTGTTGAGTAAAGAAAAGAGAACTTTAGTAAAGTCACTAGTGAAGAACCTGGTCCTTCACCTCTTTATTGGTTTACTACATCCTGAAAGTATCATGCATGCACCATAAAAGCATGGAGTAAAATATGATACTCTGCCTTTTTCATTCACCCCCTCTCCACCTTTGTAGATCATATTCTACACTTACAGATACAGTGATGACCATGGATCATGAAATCTATCCAAGTCATGGTCTAAACTCTTACAAAGAGAACTTAAGATAAAATAAAGACCACCTGAAATTGTTTTTCACTGCCATAACAGACAGTAATATCATCCTGCAGTCTTTGTTTTGAATAGCAAAAAAAAATTGCTTTAATTACCACCAACTTGTTGTCCAAAAGAAAATAAACCAGCAACCTCCTCCAAAAAGAGAAACCTCTTATGTCTCCTGCTTCTTCCCCAGATCAGTTTCTCCTCAAATTAATAACAATACTTCAGCAAGCCAAGATCCAGAAAGAGAGAACTCACTGGCAGAGACACTGCCAAATGCTACTACGTCTTACTTGCTTCCAGACTGGAGTTGGCTTGTAATTATCAGTGAGTGCACAGCCAAAGATAACACATTACGGTCAAATACAGCAGCCTTATTTGGGTCAATATATACAGTCCTCTCCACTATTCTTCACAGGATTGTCTACCTACATTAATAATGAAGAGTAACAGAATGGTCAGGTTTGGAAGTAACCTCTGAAGATCATCTAGTCCAACCCCACTGCTAAAGCAGGTTCACCTACAGCAGGTTACACAGGAGCACCTCCAGGTGGGTTTTGAGTATCTCCAGAGAAGGAGTTCCTACAACTTCCCTGGGCAGCCTGTTCCAGTGTTCTGTCACCCTCGTGGTAAAGAAGTTTTTCCTCATGTTCAGATGGAACTTCTCATGTTCCAGTTTGTATGCATTGCCTCTTTGAAAAGAGTCTGGCCCCATCCACTTGATCCCCCTCGGTCTTCTCTTCTCCAGGCTAAGCAGACTCAGGTGTCTCAGCCTATCCTCATAAAAGAGATGTTCCAGTCCCTTGATCATCTTCACGGTCTTCTGCTGGACTCTGCTTTTCTTGAGTTGAGGAGCCCATAACTGGACACAGTACTCCAGATGTGGCCTCATTAGGGTAGAGTAGAGGGGGAGGATAACGTCCCTCGACCACTTGGCCACATTTTTCTCAATGCACCCCAGAACAACATTGGCCTTGGTGACAGGGGCACAATGCAGGCTCATGGTTAACTTGTTGTCCACCAGGACACTCAGGTCCTTCTCCACAGACCTGCTTCCAGCAGGTCAATTCCTAACCTGCACTGCTCCAAAAGAACTTTTTGAATTCTTAGGCATGTATTGCATAAAAGAACTATTAACACTGCACCAACAAAAGCATGGTATTTTCTCCACACATTCAATCCAGTGCTCATTCTTGACATTTTACTTTCATTTGACCGAAAATTTTGGTTCAGAATGTGAATGCTCTATCCCACAGTTTTAATTTCAAAGTTTTGGAGCCTTCTTCCTCATGCACCACTTCCCCTTGTACTGATTCAGAAGGATGTGATGCTTGGATTCTTTGACAATGAAATGCCTTAAGTAATTCTATACTCACTGCCACGCTCAGATATTTTTGGCACTTGAGGTGTTGTGTTGATCCCATCCAGTTCCATGTATGCAAAGAGATATGAAAAAGGGGGAGGAGAGGAACGAAGTAAAGAATTATTTCTTTTTGCAGACCCTGTTTTGAATGTGGTCTAAAGGAGGAAATATCCTCATTGAAAAGGTAAGAAGAATCATCTCAGTAGTTCAGGATTGGGTACCAGGGAGTTCACCATATCACCCTCAAGTTCTGTGTATTCAAAATTTTTACTCTCCTGTTGGCAAGCCTCTTCCCTCATTTCCATTTCAAGCTCGTTTCTTCTGCCAGTGAGCAAACATGTTTTTGATTTGTACATTGATCCAAGCAATCAACGTACGCACACATTCCACCCTGCTCCTTGACCCCAACACCCACACGCATAAAATGCTTAACAACGCTCTTGTTCACAGATTTAACATGGGTTCCAAGCACTGTCACATATGAAGCATCCACTTGCAACTTTAAGTAGGCCAACAGCACTTACTGATGTTGTATCTGCACAATGAAGCTCAATTCTTGTTAACCCAACTTATGGCAAGGCACTCTTTCTCTATTTATAACACAGGTACAGCAAATAAGTCTGATGAAACTTAAATAAGTTTTGATTGGTGTAAAATATAACGCACATTTGGTCAATGGACCATTCAGTGTAAGCCCCAAGCAATAATGCTTTAATGCATCGTACCCCTGTGATTTGAAGCCTCAGAGGAAACGAAACAAAGTTTGCTTAAAGAATGCATCTCAAACCATCCCATAGTTTCTTCCTAATGATGTGCTCAACTATTGGTGTTACATTAACAGAGCCTACATAAATGTTCTCCTAATCAATTGATAAATTGCTTAATAAAGAAGTAACTTCCATAGTTGTCAATTAGTTACAAAAACAGCAATTATTTGCTATCCATCAAGTAGCAGCAGCAAATTCAACTGCAAAACACCAGACTGTATCAGAGGAATAACAGAGCAGAAAGAAGACAAGAGCAGAAACTAAATTCATATTGTTAGCATTTCATGTCACCTGTACAGACAGTATTTTGATATTGATGTAAAGTCAATTTTATCCCTGCTGCCCAGCAGAGGTAGCAATCCTCTACTACAAGTTTATAATACACTCAAATTCTCTTCTGAGCTGCCAGAAGAGACAAGAGGATCAGAACATAAAACTGTGCTCGACACATGACAGCAACCAAAAAAAAAGCAAGCAAGCCTTTTACTATTGCTTTGGACATCTTAGGAACCAAACTATGGCCAAATCAGCCCTAATATCCAACAGTTACTACACATCTATCAGAACCCAGGATTAGCCTTTGGGGAGACATGGATTTAAACCCTCCTCATTCAAAATACTTTCGGTTGTTATTTCCCTGAAGATTTTCAATGAAGAGAAAAAAAAAAAAGAGTAAATGTAACCAAATACTCCAGATGTAGATATATATGAATTGGGAGAAATGACTCAAAGACATAATGAAAGAAGCATCTGTGACACAAATCTGGCTTTATTTGGGCTATGATGTCCAATACTGCTGCTGAATGTGAGACTGAGATTCTAAATAGAACCTACTGAAATTTTCTGGCATGCTAGAGGTATCTCGGCCAGCTTCTTTTAACCCCATCTGGAGTTTAGCTCTGGAATCCCCAACTTAAGAAGGATATGAAACTGTTGGAACGGGTCCATAGGAGAGCTATGAAGATGATCAGAGCGCTGGAGCACCTCTGCTATGCAGACAGGGTGGGAGAGTTGGTGAGCTGGTGAGCCTAGAGAAGAGAAGGCTCCAGTGAGACCTCA
This sequence comes from Dromococcyx pavoninus, assembly GCA_033558185.1. NCBI lineage: Eukaryota > Metazoa > Chordata > Aves > Cuculiformes > Neomorphidae > Dromococcyx > Dromococcyx pavoninus. The sequence continues at coordinate 3,040,645 of JAUMJL010000138.1, read as the reverse complement.
TAGCAGCCTTCCAGTACCTGAAGGGGCTACGGGAAAGCTGGGGAGGGACTTTTTACAAGGGCAAATAGTGAAAGGACAAGGGGGAATGGCTTTAAATTGGAAGAGGAAAGATTTAGATTAGACATTAGGAAGGAATTCTTCACGGTGAGGATGGTGAGGCACTGGCTGCCCATGGATGTAGTGGATGTCCCCTCCCTGGAAGTCTTCAAGGCCAGGTTGGATGGGGCCTTGAGCAGCCTGGTCCAGTGGGAGGTGTCCCTGCCTATGGCAGGGGTGTTGGAACTGGATAATCATCAGAGTCCCTTCCAACCCAAACCATTCTATGATTCTATCAGTGAGTAGACTTTCCACTCTAACCATGTTGCAGTTGCTATCTTTGCACGTAAATAGATACAAGAAGCAAAATTCACATCCTCCAGCTCCAAGCTCCTATACCTGAACCATTTCTGAAAGCTACATTGTCAACAGAGAGATAAGGTTCCTTTGGGCACTGAATTACAGATCAAGGTCATTGATACCTTATTGCCCACTGACTTCACAGGACTTCCTTGTTTCTTTGTGGTTAAGCCCACAGGTCAGAGAAGGAGTACAGATTGTCTTCTCTGGCAACAAGAGGACAACAACTATCACTCTAAAAAAAGATGGTTTAGTTATACTTCATTTTGTGTTTCCAAGTTACTGATTGGTAAATAGAAGTCTCTGGATAAAAAAACCTGACATTTTAAACCAGCAGGGAACCAATGAAAACATTTATGCCTTCACGTCACCTTGTTTAAGAACACAGTTAAATATCTCCAATGCTTTCAACTGGGATTTTAAAAGTCAGGAAAGGTATGGCACTTAAGACTAGCAAAATCATGCTAAGCATTGCAGACCATAGTTGCAACATGACACAGTAAAACAATCTTTACAGCACGCCCAGGTACATCTCTCGAGTCAATTTCAATTCAGAGCTAAAACATCTTCCTTAGAGATTATAAAATAAAACCAAGAAAGGAAGAATGGGAAGAGAAGAAAGAGGAGAGAGGTCTGCAGTAGCTACGGGTGAAATTAAACTGTGGCTGGACCAATCCATTAAACTACACTGGCCATTTGAGAACAAGAGTCCTGTCAGGGATCAGGCACAGCAACATTTTAGTAAGCAAACTACCTCTACTGTCTAGAAAGGGCACACAGTTGGCTAAATGGAGCAGATTGTCTACTGTCACACACTCTTTCGAGACCTAAGCACTGTCTGGCAAACATGAATGCTTCTTTTCCTTTAAAAGTTTTAATCTTTTAAAATATTTTAGGTTAGATCATCTGTATCTGCCCTCTTCGGTTCCTGCACTAGACCGTCTTCCATTTTGAGTCTGAATATTCTTAGTAATATAACCTCTAAACAATACAAAACGGTTGCTTTTGGTCACTCAAAATAAAATCATGAGCACCACAAGAATCACTAATCAACACACACCAAATTTTACCTAATGGTGACATAAATACACAAGCAAAGCATCACTTGTGTGTGGACAAACTGGCAATACTAGGTCTACCCAGTGAGAATACTGGATGAACAAATATTTATTGAGAGTTACTCAGCTGTGATACAGAAGGGGATTCATGGCATGGTGCATCTGGACCCTGCTCATTTTTTATGAGATAATTGCGCTACAGACTACCTCGAACATGGCATGACTGAAGGATTTGCCTTTTAAATTTAAAAACATGGAACGGACAGGAATTAAATTCGTCATGCCTCCATGTAGCACACAAAGGAAGAGGGATATAAATAAACAGGCAACCAGAATAGTGCAATAAGAACAGGATTAATCCAAGTGTGATTAATTCAGTGTCAGATTAAAATTGATAGCGCCAGCTGTATCGGGTCCATTCTGCCACATTATTTTCGCCTGTCATTTTTTTTTTTGTCCATCTTCTTCCCATCTCCTTGGTGGATAAACCTGCAGGAGAGTTAATTGTCACATACATGGATTTAATCATATTGTCCACAGTGTTTGGGGGCCTTGCCTTCAGCGATCCATGACTAATTGTTGTGGTAATTTTTCAATCATTAACAGCATCACATATGCTGCAAACAAATCCCATGACACCCACTAAAGCCCCAGTGGCAAGTGGTGCACACTCCTTCATAAAAGCCTCATGCCCGTCCCCCTCCCCTCTTCCCCATTACACAGCCATCAATAAGCTGCCCCTGGCCTTTGGGAGGTGAGGAGAGAGACAGAGTTGGCTGCGCACCGGCAGCTCAGATGCTCGATATTACTGCCTTTAAGGAAGGAGCACTGCCAAAGGCATCGGGGGAGAGGAAGGAAATTAAAACTCCATCTGGGACAGCTGACAGGAGTCCTGTCCTCTGGGTGGCTTGTTCTCCATTCAGTCTCCATCAAACTGGTGTGCTGCATGGAGTGCCCTTTCTCCGCCTTTCAGCTGTATTAGTGATCTCCATGGCAACAGCTGGTCCTCATCTGCCGCAGCAGCCTGCAGACCTGCTCCCTCCCCTGTGGAGCAGGCCATGCCACGGGTGCTCCAGTGGGATGAGACCTGCCCTGGGGGAATCCTCCAGCTGATTGAGGCATTGCTCTAATCACCTTGCCAACACCAGAAAATCAGATGATATAAACCCATCCACTTTTCTGGACTACAATAATTACATGCATTTTATAAGAAATAAAAAGACGAGCCAAATGCTTTTCTCATGCTTCAAAGCCAAATAAAAACCAGAATCAAACAAATTGCTGCACCAGCAGCCCTGCACCAGCAGAAAGGATCAGTGCCACAGCGCTTTGGAGGGAGCCATGAGGATTATACAAAAGTGCCATTGCCTGTCCAAACTGAACGAACTGACTGACCCCCAGCTCAGCTGGCAAAAAGGCTTGCCTGGGGAATGAGGAGGTCAGCGTTCCCAGTCATCTTTTTGACTTCTTGTTCCTGGATTAATTTATTCACCGGCACACAAGCCAGCCTGCGCCGATTGAGGTGTAGAACACCCTCCGATGGTGCACGCCTGGGTGCCTGGAAAAGACAGTATCTGGTGTGCAGCTTTGAATGGACGGATTGGATAATGTCATGTTCTCACTATCCCTCACCACTCCATTCCTAACACGTTAATATATTAAGTCATTTTATGCACCTGCTTATAGATGATGCATATCAGCATCCTCAAAGAAGGCTTGAATGGGGGAATTAAAAAACAGACCTGATTCTGCAGCATCTCTGTTTTGAAGAGACCACTTTAAATGAAGGTGGCATTTCAGCAGTCATCCACATGGCTTTACAAAACGCTGATAAAAAAACATTTAATTATTGAGAGCCATGGTAGCAGCAGTAGAGAGCATCAAAATGTAAATGCACACAAAGAAAAAAAAAGAAAGAAAAGAAGAGAAATAAGAACTCAGAACAGAAGAATGCAGGATTAAACAAAAGCAGGAGCTCCCCTGCTCCATCGGAGTGTGAGGAGAGAAAATCCCCAGTAACACAGAGGAGCAAACAACGCTCTCAAACTTAGCTCCTGATTCAAGCAAAAAGGAAGCAGAGGGAGGGAAAAATCCTGTCCTTCCTGCATGTTTCTGACAGTCACAGCGCCAGCACTCTTATGCAACCATTATGTAAGTTGCGAAAGGATCAACACCTTCACCTCTCCCTGCCCAGGCTCCCAGCAAACAGGGCTCCAGTTACCTCCCCAGCCACCACACAGGGAGGTCACCTTCTGCTCTGCTCAACCCTGGGTTGCATGTGAGGTGTGGCACGCATATATATAATAATCCTTTACACTTACATTATTTTTAACAGTTCTCTCCCATCATCCACGAGTTGCTCTCTGTGAGGGTGGGGGCAACCCTCAGAGGCACACAATTGAAATAATCTTGCTTTTTTTCTCCCTCTTTATCCCAGAGAATGATGTCCTCTCAAGGCCAAAAGAAAGGGTGGCAACACGTAAATAGTTTCTTAATTAATTTCGGTTTCTACCATGCTGCATAGAGCCAGTGTCACCGACAGAAGAGCTACGTGAAGTTTATGGAACCGTCTAGAGCCTACCATAGATGACAAAAGATCCCAGCAATGGCAGATGGCATGTGAATCACTGTAAAGGCAATTAGCAGCTAGCTGCCAGATTTTGATGTGCTGGGGAGGATGGAGGGGGTTTTCTCTGCTCCGAGCAGTTCTCACCAGAGGGGCTGGAAATAAGCATTAGTCGCACTTTGCCCCCACAGAGTCTTTGTAGCCAGTGTTGCTGGTTTGGAGGCTTCTGTATCACTAGGTACCTATAAGTATCTAGTGCAGAAAGATTTGCAGCAGCTATAAAAATGCTATCTTTTTACCCTGATGGGCACAAGTCACAGCTGCTGCAAGCAGAGAGTGTTTTAAGCAGAGTTAAAAAAAACCCAAACAACCACCTATGCAGCAAAAGACTGAAGCCACCAATCCAAGCGCTGTGAAAACATTAGAGAGTCCTTTAAGCTGTGATTGAAAATGCATCAAAAACATCTAAGCAACAATGACAAATGGATTCTGGAACTGTTCAAGTTGGATACCTCTCAAAATGAGTTTGTACGCTAGACAACAGCCCTAAATTTTGATCGGAGAGCTAAAGCAGAACACTTCAGCATGAGCCTTGTCAGCATATATTTTTATCTTCAAGTTGGTAAAAAGAATAATATAAAAATGTACCAGTGAGGTAACACCCAGCAAAGGTCTCATTTGTGTGGCAGACCTTGGGTAACACCAAAGCAGGGACATTAGGGAAGTGATTTTGCCCCTATACTCAGCAGTGGTGAGGCCACACCTTGAGTACTGCGTTCAGTTCTGGTCCCTCAGTACAAGAAGAATATTGAGGTGTTGGAGCGTATCCAGAAAAGGACAATGGGGCTGGTGAAGGGAATGAAGAACAAGTCCTACGAGGAGCAGCTGAGGGAACTTGGGTTGTTTAGCTTGGAGAAGAGGAGGCTGAGGGGAGACTTCATCACTGTTTACGGCTGCCTGAAAGGAGGCTGTGGCAGAGCAAGTGTTGATCTCTTCTCTCAGGTGACAGGTGATAGGACAAGAGAAAATGGCCATAAGTTGCACCAGGGGAGGTTCAGGCTGGATATTGGGAAGAATTTCTTTGCCAAAAGGGTGGTCAGGCACTGGCACAGCTACCCAGATGTGGTTTAGCAGAAGATGGGTATAGTTGGACTTGATGATCTCAAAGGCCTTTTCCAACCAGAAGATTTGATGATTCCATGATTATTCTGGGCAGTCTGACTGACAGCACCGTGACCAGTAACACTCAGAAGGCCACTACTCTAGTTAGGAAGCCCAAGGTGACAACTTACATCATTTTTTCCCTACACTTGCTAGTTTGTTTGCTCATTACTTGTCAGGTCGGTGTTAGTTTTTGTGAGCTCTGCAGAGAGGAATCTTTTGCATTTTTTTCTTTGCTCAGTATATACTCAAGAACAGTAATGCCTTTCGGGGGGCTCCTTGCACTGATGCAATTAAGCTTTAACTGCAAAACCTCACATACTCACTGTATGCTCTGCCTCTGGAAGCAAAATATCTACTAACCCTTTTTGCTGGAGGAGCAGCTCTGTCAGCTACCACCGATACCTGGACTAAGCAAAGCTGTCCACTTAACCCTCTCATCAACATCTTGCTTCCATATCAGACAGCTCTTCCTATGGCCTCTCAGTTCCGCATTTCCAAGGACTCAGAGGCTGCTCTTCTCTCAATAGTCAGCACTCCCAATGTTATTCCAGCCCTACTGCACACCATTCAGCATCTGCTTACAAGGCACCATTGGCATCCATGCCACAGGCTGCTTACTCCTCGCTAAAATCCAAGGCTGGGCAACTCTAGTTCTCCCAGCTACTGGACTTACTGACTCCCAGGCTACTTTACACTTGCTGACAGACAATCAGCCAGTATGACACCATTTTGCAACTAATAATCAAGTCTGAAACAACAGTGAAAAGTCAATAGGTTCTCATCTCCATTTGGTACACAAGTAAATTGAAGAGGACTGTGAATATAACAGAAATGTTAACTTCAAGCAAATCCTATTGAATAGTTTTAATATAAAGATCAGTCCTTCCATCCAGTTAACTATGTAATTTTTGTGGAGAAAGCAAACCCCAAATCAAATAAAACAATTTTAGCAATAAGCATGTCTGCACTCTAATCTTATTCAACATAGAGAAAGTGCTACCTACTATAAACACACATCATTCCTTATCACCACGACAGAGATAAATGACATATTACTATATGAAATTGCATACAATTTTACAGATGGGATGAAGAATCCAAGTATATTTAGAAAAAAAACCTAAACGTTTGAGAACTGATTTGAAAAGCTAGCAATTTTATCCTATAACGGAATCTTCTACAACAGGATCAGCCCTAAAGGTCTCATTGCTTTGGTGTTTTTCAAGCTTCAGAAACCAGAAGCAATAACATGGCTACAGGTGATGCTACAACTCAGGTAGGCAGTGATCATCTTGACACATGAGGACTGATACCCCATGTACCTTTTAATCTTGCCTAGTTTGACAGCACCTAATCATATTAACTGTTACACAGCATGCGGAATCTGAGTACCACTGAATTCCAGGGAAACTGTTAACATGCCATTTTGGAAGGTTTTTCAAACCTTTTATAATGCACCAATTGCAGGTTCAAGTCCAAGTACACCAAGCCAATCACATGTTACAGGAAAGGAAAAAAAACCAAACCTTGCAAAACTGAAATTTGTGGCTATTAAATAAAAAGCCTTGTGAACAACGTGGAGTTCTCACATAACATTGGAACATACCTTACTCATTGTTTGTTTTGCTTCCTCTGGCTCAGAGCTTCTCAGGTAAAAAGGAAAATAAAAGATAAAGCCCAACACTAGTAAACTTTCTGAGCCAGAGATCAATGTTCAGAATCAACTAAAAGGTTCAGAAAAACATGTTGTAATGAAAAAAAAACATAAAAAGAAACAGATGGAGCAAAGACTTATCTTCAAGTGGAAGGTGACAAGGTAGCAGGAGTGCTGCCCTTAGTGAGAACAAACAACCAAAGAGGCCTGGTCTCTCTGTGAGTGGATGGTAAGGTGATATGGGACAAGTCACTACATTGAGTTGTGTCACAGCTTCCCCTAATAATACAGCTTTTATAAAGACTATCAAGGTATGCTGCTGAAAAGTGCTACATAGCAACACTGATTCTACTATCACCCACCAGAGGGCATCCGAACAGAACAAGAAAGACTGGCCATGTTTCTATCCCCGAGGACAGCCAGAGGCAGGGTTAATCTCAATTACGTTCAAAACCAACAAAACAACTACCACCATCAAATAGGGTTCATCAAACAGGGGTGTCAGATGCATTTCAACAGCTGAAAAGGACACAGGGCTAGCACATTTATCCACTGATACTTTCTCAAAGCTATGACAGCTACAACAAACAATACAAGTCCGGATTGGTGCCAAAGCATCATGTCTTAAGAGCCAACGTGTTGCATGATGACCAACAGTAAGTGAAGAATTTTTCAGTCAAGTAGGACTCCCCTGCAGGAAGCCTGAAGACTAGTAAGGCTAAGGGATAGCAGAAGAGGAATGTGAGGTCTTGAGAAAACATATCCCGTTCAAGCCCTCAGACTTTACAGCTTACCTCGAGGTTCTTAAGTTCACATGTCCTTAAAAGAACAAAACCAAACCCCCTTCTCATTCAATTTAAGGGGAAAAAAAGGGCAAGAAATATGAGACAGTGTGATTCCTCAGAACTTTTTCCTATTCCAGTTATAGCTGCTACTGTGTCTTAAACTTCAGCTCTCAAGAAACAGCTATTCCATCTTTTTAATTCCCCATCTTCACCAGTGCTCAACTCCCTCATACTTATTCGTCATATATTTCACTCCAATCCCACCCTTAGCTGCACCATGACTCCTCATCATGCTTTTCTCCTCTCCCACAGGAAGACATCAGCTCCCATTTCACACCCCTGCAGACGTGGCAAGCAGGACCATACATTATACTATCCAAACTAAAACTGTCATTCTACAAGAACAGGCTGGGAGTTGAGTATGAAAACCAAAGTCAATGGATCACCTCACAGGCCCTCAACAGAAGCTTTCAATCACCTGTCAAACACCTTTTCTGTTCAAGGTATGTGTCCAGAACCAGGAGTAAATCAATGCCTTGGGCAAATCATAGCCCTCCACATTCAGTGTCTTGCACAAGACTTTCACATGTAGTGGTGAACAGAGCTGATGAGCTCACACAGGCATCTCCCCTACTGTCACACTTCTTTGACACAGTTTCCTCAGCTGTGGTTTGAAAATCATCTTGGGGTTTTCCTCCAGCTGCTAACGTACTCGCTGCAATTACTGCCTTCTACTACGAAGCCTTTTGGGTGTCTCCAGGGAACCTGGGAAGGCCTTGCCAGCTCTGTATTGCACAAACGTGTGGAACACATAAAAGAAATTACAGATTCAGTGCCCTTTAGTTCACCTTCCTTAGACTCCACCTGTGAATTGTACAGTCACAGAGCTTTTCCCTAACTTAAGGTGTATGCATTTTATTTCAAGCCCTATGAGAGAAGAGATAATGAAAGGGAGATGGGAGTAAAGCAGCAAAAAGGTCACTGTAGGGAAACTCTAGCTTTTCAAATCTGAGGCTTTCAAGGAAAGAGTTGCTGATTTTCTCTTCCTGCAGAGTATCATAAGGCAGCAAGAAGGTCATTGTAGGGGAACATCGGCTTTTTCAAAATTGAGCCTTTCAAGGAAAGAATTAATGATTTTCTCTTACTGCTATCACACCTGCAGGTGTGGTGGAAAGCACAGAAGACAAGAGGCTGTCTGTTGAAAATAAGTGAAGTATAGGACCTACATTTTTTTTGGATGATTGCAAGTATGCTTCCACCTCTAAGAACAATTGTGTTTATTTAGTTTACAAAAACAATGCCAACCTGATCTCAGACTCTGGGCATGTCTGTTGCAAGTGGCTCCTGTTCCTTCCCCTTCCCTGAAAACTTCTAAACCTGATGGCCCATTTAACAAAGAACAACATTACGGGGGAGGTCTCTGATGGCTATTAAAAAAGCTTGATCTAATAATTGACTGACAAAGAAGAGGCAAGAACATTAAGACTATTCTCTGTCCAACATCAGAGCACTCAGAGGAAATGACTGGTTGCACTACACCTGCAACTGCTCCTAAACTTGGTCTAGGATGACCAAAGTTTCCATCGGTGTCATCTTCTAATTGCATTCCCTCTTGCTTTTAAACACCATTTTCTTAAAAGTATTCGGTAGAAAACTCCAGTGCAATGTCAGTGTCTGTGAATGGTCTGTAACATAACAACAACAAATTAGTTACCAGTCATATGCATGCAAACATTATGCCCACTGATGATCTTGTATACACCCTACTCCTCCTCTCCTGTTTTTAAGACTTTGTGCTTCTATGACAGCCACAAAGATGACAAATACAGAACTCCTGATGGGGCTCCACAAAAAATCACTTTATGTTCTTTTCTCTGAATTACAGCCATATAATATTGAGCGCTTCTTTCTCTCCATCCCAGGAAGTACAGGTTTGCCTCTACTGAGATTATTTTTGTATTGATTAATGGTAGAGAAACGGAAACAGTAGAAATTATACTTTTTTTGAGCTAGAAGCTACCCTGCTCAGCATCACATGCTGTCCAAACAAAGCAGCAGCTTGTTCCTTGTCCCACTAGGACAGCAGCTCACAGGGTCACATTTAAAGAAAACCAGTTACTCACCACTGCATCACCATCGCCTGGGAACTACTATAAAACCAAAAAAGCACATAGACAGCATAGCACAACTTAGGAAATCTACAGAGGATGCTACATTTGTCTACTGTTTGCTTACAGCTCCTCCAATCAGCCATATGCAGAACATGGCAAATGCTTAAGCACAGTCTGCTTCATTTCACTATTGATGAGTAAAAGCTGATAACAACATAGGAAAATAACTTTAGTTTGAAACTACTGTCCAATTAAGTGCAACTTCATATGGCTTATGCAGACTCCAGCTTCTTCTTCTGGAGTGGCTCTAGTAAATGCTTACTTTCTTTGTTCCTATTGCTCGTGCGCAAGAGCTGCAATCCAGTTGAGTTATTAAACTACCTCTGAACATGGCCAAAATCTCAGATGGCAACAAACCATACAAATAAATAAATAACCACAAGAGGGCAGACACAGGATAATCTGCCCCTCATCAGCAAAGAACCCTAGAGGAAATAACCTCTTCTTTACCAGATGAATTGCCAGCTCTTTATTTAATATAGAGCAGCAGAAAGTACCGATACAGGTAGAGCACAGTCTTCCTTTCTAAGATCATCAGCTTTTATTCAATAAGAATAGGAAGTAATTTAGCACTTGTAAGTAGTTCTCCCCATCTCGATTGTGATACGATGGGTTCTAACACAGTAGCAGAGATATCTTGGCAATTATAGTTTCTGTTATGGGCCATGCAGTAGTAGCGCATTAAGAATACATTCCCCCGAGATTAAAAAAAAAGGATTCCAAGTCAGGAGTTTACCTTTGACTGTCACTTTTGAAACACAGTAAGGAAGCCTAATTAACATGAGAAAAGGATTCCACTCGCTGTACTACTTCTTATAGAATAATTTATTAGGTAAATAATTTTCAACACATACAATCGAAGATTAAGTCCTAACTGGAGCCTCTTGCCTTATTTAAGTGGATCCCACTAACTTTTCTTCTATTATAACCCCCACTGCTATTTTCTGTTCTAAAATAAAATTCAGTAAATCCATTTTAATTATTATTTTGAAACAGAAAAAGCTTCATATTACAATGTCAGTGACAATCGCAGTCATTAGTATAAAGATGACTGGAAGATTTGACTGAGCGACTCAAATTTCAGGGTTGGAAGAAACATTCTTCTGTTACTTTTTCCTGTCTTCTCACAATTTTAAGATAAAGAGAAGACGAAGGTTATTGCTCATTGCATGGTGAGGAACCAAGGAGCTCTAAAACTGTAGCTAGCTTATGGTCGTTTTGTTGCAATCTTTTTTTTCTTTTTCTTGATAAAGCCAATATTTTTGCCCAGAGAAGACAGAACTTGCCAAGTTTTTCAAATATGCAGCTGAAGTTTTTAAATAACCACAATGCCTTCAAAAGCAAGGAAACAAACAAGCCCATTTCCCCTCCACTCTCATTTGGCCAAAGAGAAAACAGGTACAAGATGGCTACCATGGTTACCTCTTAAATTCCATTTGTTGTTACATATAAATGTTTCTTGGGTCACTGCCAGAATATTGAGGATCAAACTTACCACTAATGCTAAACACATAGTCAGCAGACTACATCATTTATGGTATCAGTGCTGTTCAGGAAAAAGGAGATATTGCTTTAATATCTGTTAGTAATCTGTTTCTGTTATTTACAGAGGGAAAAGTGTTAATGAAGGCTGGCATTTTTCCCTGATTCATTTTAGGTGCAGCAGCAGATCCCACTCAAAACTGGCTGGTATGATGCCTGGAACAGGTTGTCTCCTCTTCGTAGCTGTGATGCTTCCAGCAGCACAGAGGTGTCAAACCTGTATTAGACTCTTTCCTTCCTTCTGGAAACATGATTATCCTTCACAGCATAATCACCTCCTTCTGAACACATTTCGACTTATGTGTCGTAGGTTTTATCCCCTCCACTGCTGATAAACACTGCCTGTTTACAAACGCTGAACAGAAAGGCAAATCTGGATATCAAAGCAAAATTGAAGTTAACTTATTCTTTGTAATACAAGCCAAAATGGCATCAGTGGAGCTGACTTATCTACTTTTACAAAGCTAGAGTTTACAATAACATGAAAGGTTATTCTGTTGGCAGGCAGTAACAGCAGAGAAGCAGTGGCCAAACTCCGGTTCTTGAGCTGTTCTGTGTTTGCTTACACATAATTCAAACAAAGGTCCCCAGCCAAGGCTGGTCCCCATGGTCAGCAGTGGATCAGGATGCTCTGGCACACAGACAGCTGGGCGATTTGATCATCTCAGCCTCCAGCTGAATGAGAGTCTTGTGTCACTGCCTCAGCCTGGGCTGGTGACACAACTGGGCCACCATCACTGGAAAGTTTCTGCTCTCCCTCAACTACGCAGCACACTCAGGTTTCCCCTCCCCATTTGTTGCCCTTTAAAGAAGTGTCTCACCACTCAGCTGGAGACTCTTGATAAATGGTTTGGAGTTGGGAAGGCTGCCCAATCGTACGCTACCACTGGTTTGTTATTTTCTTAATATGACAGCAAAGCAGAGATGGGGAGAGGCCTGGGTTCAGCCTGCAGCAGTCATGCAGGACACCTGCATTCACCCATTCCTCTCACCAACTAGAAATATGAAAGATAAGAAGCAATGTACAAAAAAAACCCAACTTAAACACAACCTCTCCCCTCCACAAATGAGAAATCAAGTTTGTATTTGCGATCTAGTGAAAAGAAATACTTCCCAAAATGCTTAATATAATCTCGGCTGAGCTTTCTGTAGCTGAGTCAGGAACAGTCAGAGACATTGCCTATAAAATCTCTTCTCCACCCTTAGTTGGGTAGTCCTGATAAATGTCCTGGGAACAGCAAAAATTAATATTACAACACGACAAAAAAAAGCCACAGGGTATCCAAGCCTGATGAGGAATTATATTAGGCTCACTGGACCAACTCCTGGCTGATTAAAAACATTCAGCATTCATCACATAACACTGTAGTAATTCAATAACATTATTTAGCTGTATTTTCATTTGCATAAATAAAGCCAAGGGAAACACCTTCTCTGTGCTATAGATTGTTACTCTTCAAGGTTTTTAAGAGTAGCACTTTCTTTTACTTGGGAGCTGCGTAATAAACTACATCCATCATTATTTAGCCTTCTCTTGTGTGTGGTGCTCTAGTCCTCCTGATGGATCCCAAGGAGACAAATCATAGTGAATTACTAAACATTTATACACTTTTGATTAAAATAAAATAAAGAAAAAGGGAGACAATACATACACATGAGCTAACTGGGTCAAAGGCAACAGAAACTTTGGAATATGAAACTCCGCATTCTTCTACCTTTTTTTTTTTTTAGATTCCAAATGGAATAAAATCAGCCTCACACATGCTATTGAGAAGCTTTCATGCACTGGATGGGAAGATATACTATGCACCAACCAATCAAATAAACGCTCTTGTTGGTTTCGAGGTTAGTGTTAGTCAACCTTTTTCTACAGCTATTTTGTTGCAGGAGAAAATAAAGCATGAAGACAAAGCAGTTTCCTACATTGCGAAGATAAGGAACATAAATTCCAAGTAAAAATATAGTCTTTGCACCATGAAAGGGAAATTATCCTCTAAACCCATTAACAGTACCACTCTAATACTTAGCTGACAAAATCATTTGGAGCCACAAACTCAAATGGCCAGACAAGTTCTGTAATAACTACTTAATTCAAGATTCAATCCTATACTTATTCTCCCACAAACTATCCCTGTAAATAAATAGCACATTTCCCACAAATAGAGGTAATAGAATTGTCATAAAATGGAATACTGTTTTTATTCATTCTATGCAAACATATATAGAATGGGAGTAAGGTTCTATTAATTCTTTTGAAGAACATCAACTCTAACATACATAACGGATCTGTCAAAGGTTATCAAATCAGAGAAAGTAACATTTCAAAAATTTTATGGGTTCCTTCTGGATCAAAAACTTGATGAAAAAACAGTTTTAAAAATAAAGCTGTAAATTAAGTAGGAGATAACGAGCAAATTATTTTGACAGAGAAAAGGGAAGGGTGGAGAAAAGTTATAACTTTATAACACAGCACACACTTCAGATCTGATGGTGTAGCCACAGGTAACAAAACAAGAAAAACAAATAACAAATAAAACAACATGCCCTTTGATTGACTGAAGCATCGCTTCTGTGCTGCTCATTTCTCTGTTTTGGTTTACTTATCGAGGCAAGACCAAGACGTACTTCCAGTCAGTTCAAAAGAAACCAAAACAAAATCAAACCCAAAAGGCAATCTTCGTGCAAGAGCAGGAAATAAATTCTCTCCAAATTCTTCTTCAAGTGGGATGAAAGGAGATAGAAGAAATAGTTTTTCTATATAAGAGTCATCCTAATTTAAAAGTATATGGTCTTTAGAAACTTGAACCTGCAAAGTCCTGAGAGTCCAAAACTAATCCTGCAGAAACTTAAAAGCACAACCTCTGGCCCAGTTCACATGTAAACAAGTGGTAGTGCTGTATCCATGCCCTTTGCTGGACTGGGATGCCTATCACAAAGGAGACTGGCACTACCTCCTAGTCTGAAGATGCTGAGGAAGCAGCTGACATTTCTGCTGTCACTGGCTATCGGCAATTCCTTTTCAGCCCAGAGATGTCGTAGTCAACTAAAGACAGGTAATTGCCTCACACACCCCTCAGCTTACAAGTCTGGGACTTCATATGAACTATTCAAAAGCTTAAATTGACTTAAGCACATGCTTAACTGTTTTGTAGCCATGCAGGTGACCACAATCACAGTTCCTCTATGTGCACAGACAGGCTGCATCACCACAGATTTTTTAGGGAAAAGCAGGTCCTCTGCCCTATTACACAGTCCTTTTCAAACTCGTCAGTACTGCCTTAGATACGCAGTTCTCAGGATGTACCATGTACATACATTTCGGGGTATCTATATGAAATGCTGCAGAATGCAGATAAAAATTCAGTCGCATCTTTCCCTGAAAGCTCACAACTCCACACCAGCTCCATGTTGTTTGACAGGCCAAACCAAAATTTCAGTGGCTGCCAGCTCAGAAGAGGGTCTCTTAACTATAGCCAGCTGTGACAACCAGTTTTCCTGTTTGCACTGGGCAGGGCGGAATGTGTGTGTGTGGAGAAAACCACACACACACAATTCTAAAAAGGCCAAATTTGTCTCACTCAGTATTTATTTGGTCACTTATTTGTCTTGGTTGTCTCACTGTGTTTATTTTTACACGTATATGTATATGCAAGTATGTGCAATTGTAAAATCCTAGGATGAATTGAGACAATGGTGACCCAGGAGATGCGATACAGCTTGTATTCAACTCCACTTTCTGCCATAGGCATCTTCTGAGACCCTTGGGAAGTCACTCAAACTCACATGCTTCCTAGTTTTCCATTAATTTTGTTTAATCCAAGACATTGTCTCATTGTGGAATATTCATTTTACCTTCAGGTACCTTCCTAAACTAGGAGAACAGGCTCCCCTTGCAACCAGTGTAGAAAGATGATGCCCAGCAAATTGGTCAGAAAACAAGCTCCGTAAGTTCAAAACACAATGAAAGACCTTCTTACTTGATTGAATGTATAAGGAAAGCTAACTTTAACTAAGGTAGCTAAAGTTTACCTCTGCAGCATGCATGTGTGCCAGCCTCCTGTGCACTTGCTTTCCAGTCCATAAAAGAGGAATGACACTTCACTATCTCATAAGAGTCTCAGGAGAATAAGCACAGGAAAGGGTCAGAGAAGTCAAGGTACTTCCACAGGAGACAGACACTGCCCTAAAAAGAACAGATTTTAATCCCCGAGAAGTTTGTGATGGGGAGCTGTGAAGCTTATGCAGCAGCCTTGAATCACTTTGGATGTACTGCGTGGGAAGAACCAGCCTATCCAATAATTTTACCTCCTGTTCTTGGGAGGCCCCAGGTGCTGAAGACACCAATACCTCTGTAACTTTAATGTCACCTTGAAGAGTTACAGGAATGTATTTTAAATGCATTATATTTAACCTTATACACTATATCCATATAGACATATAGAGCATTAACTATTTCAAGGTCCCTGCAGAGAGCTGTTAGCATAGACAAAACATGGGTCTGCATACTGTTTAAGCCACATGTACCATCTGCTCCAACACTTTAATGTAATTTACCAGGCAAGAGCTGAGCAGGAAAAAAACCTGCTAGATGAAAGATATTAAATTTCCCCTTCCCCATAACACCCCCTGCTGCTTGATATATGAACTTAGCTCACCCATAACTAAATCTGATTTAAGAACATATTCATAATTTTAAAAAAAAGAGGCAACCTAAAAAAGTCCTGTATCGGCAAGGTAACATTGACATAATTTTCCTGTTAACTACTAATCTGCTGCCCATGGAGAATTGTCCAAATTGATAAACCTTTTGCCAAAAATAAAACAAAAAGGAGTGGAGAGGTAATGAACTTAAAATTGTTACTTCCTCTTAGATACTGATTTTGATGATCTTCAATAAATGAGCAAAGAAAGATTTATTTACTGCAGCACTGAAGCCAAACAAGTTCTACATGTTAAGCCTTGTATTTGGCTGCAGGTGGCAGCCCTGGGCCAAATACTATATAAATTTTGGAAGTAATCCCTGCAACTGATCCGTGAAAGAGCTTCCAAATGGGAAAGACTGATACTTCAAGAATCATGTTTCACCAAGTAGTACACCCATGAAAAATAAGCTTCCTCCTTTTAAAACAAAAGCAATGATTTGCAGAAGTTATGATAAACTCTTTGTCATGTTCAACAGTATTCATGAAGATGAGGTTGGACGATTAGATGATGATTAGATAAGGTTAGCAATTTTTTCTTCAATAGAAGTGCATACAAAGTTAACAAACATACAGTACTAGCAAAACTGACTTTGCTACAAATTCACAAACTACTGGAAGACAAAGACTGCCCAGCAACTTTTAAAACAATAATTGCGTGCAAACTGTTGAAAATAAGTTTCCTCCATAGCCCTAGAATCATAGAATAGTTTGGGCTGGAAGAGACTTTTAAAGGCCATCTCATCCACCCCCCTGAAATAAGCAGGGACACCTTCAACTAGATCAGGTTGTTCAGGGCTCTGTCCAACCAGATCTCAAATGCTTCCTGGGATGGGGCTTCTTACCACTTCTCTAGGCAACCTGTTCCAGCGCTTCACCACCCTCACAGTGAACAATTTTTGCCATATATCTGGTCTGAATCTATCCTCTTTTAGTTCAAAGCCTCCCAGAGCTTTCTCTTCTCCAGGCTGAAAAACCCCAACCCCGGGTTCAGTCATACTGAAAGCCCAGTCAGTACCTGCTCATCTGCCATGATAATCTCCTACTATTCATGCTGCAAATCTCCTACTATTCATTTCCCCTTCCAAACCACTACACCATTCCTCACTACATTCAAGTCGACAAGTAAAAATAAAAATAAACAAAATAGGTTTCTTAAGACTATAAATATTAATTTTGCTTTCTGATGTTGAAGGTAGAAAAAATTTACATGCAGCAGGAAAGTCTTACCAATTCCTCTTACTGGTAGCCTAAATACAGCTGTCTTCATAATTTACAGCCTTAGGAAGTGAGACCTCAGCCTGAGCTCGAATCCAGAGCTGAATGCCAGAATCATTCAAACCACCAGCCAGTGATCAAAGGCAATCATCTCCGGCAGTCATCATACCAAAACCTCACTTCATTTTCAACTCATGGCTCATTAAAGGTCAACAGAGCAAATACAGAATATTAAGTATTATAAGAATAGGAAAAGAAAAGGCAAAGTCTTTATGTCAGCATACACCCATAGCTTGAACATTACACACCTCCTGTAGCAGAAACCTGGAGAAGACGTCGGCAGGAGTGATCATGACTATCAGAACACATGGATCCACTCCCACGCAGACAGCAACTGTCTGACCAGGCCCCTTAGGCCTGGAAAAGAAGTCTAGCGACAAGAGTTAACAACTGAGATCTAAACAAACCCTGACTGGCTTAAACAAGGCAAAAGAAACAGCTCCTTACTGTCTCTTCTCACATGAGAGATGAGCTTCAATTGTAACTTGATGGTCAAGACAAAAACAAGTGATTCCTCATGCAAGTTAAGTTACACAATTTCTTGCTACAAGACGCTCCAGACAGTAAAGGTTTACAGGAATTCAAAAACACTGCAACAAATGAATGGAAGAAACTTCCACAAGGATTACCGTAAACAAACAAAACATCTTCAGCTCAGGAAACGGGCAGTTGCAGGAGCATATGAGAGAAGGATCAGCATAACCATGCCTGCCCTGCTCATCTCTATGCACCTGATTGATGCTATCATGATACAGGGACTTCTGGTCTTTGGCTTGGTCTGGTGTGCCACCCTTAGGTTATTTTCTTGCATACCTCAGGAGTTCAAAAAACACCATGAGAATTCTTACCAAAAATTATGGAATTATCTTTCATAGGGTTTTGGGGGTTTGTTTTTGTGAGTTGGGGGTTTTTAGGGGGTGAGGC
The DNA here is from genome assembly GCA_033558185.1 of Dromococcyx pavoninus. Taxonomy (NCBI): domain Eukaryota; kingdom Metazoa; phylum Chordata; class Aves; order Cuculiformes; family Neomorphidae; genus Dromococcyx; species Dromococcyx pavoninus. The sequence continues at coordinate 3,022,407 of JAUMJL010000138.1, read as the reverse complement.
AGTGGTTGTTTATTTGTTTGGGGTTTGTTTTGAATTGTTTTTAAATGATGGAGATTTGTAGTCTCTTATTTTGGGGTAAACCTTAGACCAATTTTCATGCTTCCGTCCCCAGCTAACATATGCTGCAACATTGAGCACCGAGAACATTGCCATTGATTTCAATCAGCAGAAGTTCACACCCTAACTGCTCCCAATTTCACAGGTACTAAGCAACATTATGTGATCACAGCCTCTAAGTAAGCTAGGCCCTGTATTTAAAGGGTTCAATCATATAACTCCAGACAGATCTGGGAACTTTGGCACCTATCAATGACCACCACCTTTGCAAATCTTGGATAACAAACTCCTGAAGCACAGAAATAGATACCTTATGTGCTGTTAATTAATATTAGTTCTTCTGAACCACAAAACTTCCCTGTATCCTCATCATGGACCTAAAACATGAGTGCTTGGTACTATACTGTAAAGTTTCTATACTTTTCTGAATATTAGCCAGAATAAAAAATAACTTAATATCAAAATCCATATATAACATGCCTATCAAAATTTTACTTTCAGCTACAGTTTAGGATGAAAAACAAAATGCACAAAAATGAAAAGTTAAACAGTATGAAAAGTTGGATTTTATACTTCTTATTGAACATAAGATTATAATAGTGATCTTCTATGTTCACATTACAGTAAATAATTGCTCTAGTTTAGCACCATCAGCCTAAGAGGAGCACATAACATCACTCCTTACAATACTGTGCATCTTTGCAGTAGTGCAGATATTTCCAATAATTCCATAAAAACACTGTCATTAAAAGAAGCAACTATCACTGTTAAAAAATAGTAAATAACACCATATTCTCAATTTTTTTTTAGAAGCAGGAGAAGTTCCTGAACACAAACCACCCTCTAAAAATACTCTTTATGGCTTTAATGGAAAAGGTAGTTACAGCCTTTATCAAATTCTGTTTGCTTATCCACAAACCAAGACAATGGAAAACTTGCTTGCTGTTAAGATAGAAAATCTGAATGGTTCAGAAGACTGACCATCCCCACTGCCCAATGGATCACTAAGAATGAGGCTGGCCCTCTGTCGTCAGGCATATCCTGATCTGGATTAGCATTTTAAGAACGTGAAATTTCAAAAGTGAGATACAACACTATGAAAGTCCACGCAAGACAGAGTAATGAGTTGAAACAAAAAGTGCATTTTTATTCTGTTGCCTCTCATATCTGGGTAAGTTTGCCATGCCTATTCTAGACACCTGACAAAGAAGGAAGACAGAACATGTAAGTTTAAGCACCAGCACTTACTCCCTTGTCAGAGGAAGCAGGTCTGTGGTGTAAGTCCCGTCTCTGAGGTTGGATGCTTTCATGTTGGGCAATGGGATACTTATGTTTAGCTAAAGATAGAGTTACCACTGAACAAATAGTGTTGATAAAAAAAAAATACACAACAACAACAAAAAAAAAACAACAAAAAAAAATCCCAAACCCCACAACCTACTGTTTTTGAGTAGTTCAGCTCAGTTTCAGCCATTGGGTAGTCAGAAGTCTCCTTCCCAAGTCTGGTGAAAATCCCGTTCTTTGCTGATCTGTATTCATTTATAACTGAAGGCTTTAAAACTAAAACTCTGGTGTTTCAAAGAGATTTAGGGGCGTAGGACAACAGTAATAAGAAATATCCACTGATCATGGATACTGGAGGCATTAAGGATACTCTTAAAAAACCCAATAACAAAACACTAAAGAAACTTCAAAAATTACTGCTGTTCAAATGTGGGAAGGCTTTGGAAGGCACTTGAGTTCAGCTAGCAAATAAAGATGAAGGAGCTAGGAAAGAATTTCTCCATTCCATCCATCTCCACAGTGAATTTCTTTTCTGGACTGTGGATTTTCAAGTTTTGGACAAAGGCAGTTCAATGCCATAACACACTCAAAAAAACCCCAAAATTATTACTTATCAATAGCAAACTTGGCTGCACCATTAGCAGATGCAAGTTGGCATGCCAAGAACCTACAGGGGTTTTAAATCGTTGCAAGAAAGGATTAAAGGAAAATATACTTGGAGCAGCAGTAGGCAGAGAAGACTGCTGTTTAACTCCTTGCCTGACTGAAAATGTCATCTACCCAGTCCTCATTATTACTTTAAACCAGCTAAGCTAACTCTTAGCTATCACAAATGATGAACAAACTTTTTCCCCATTTTTGGTAAAGAAATCCTAGTGCAAAAATTGCAAGACTCAGCTTTTTCTAGACAAGTGTATTTGCAGAGCTACTGGGTGAAGAAGAAACACAAAAGTGCAATGCTCTGTTAATCAGGTGTTAAAATAATCATCACTTCTATAACCGACTTTGAACCCTCTAAAAATATCTTACCAGTAAAGTGAAAGAATCTGGTTTTGTTTGTTTGTTTTAATTAATAATGCAAGTCTAAAGGTCATTCAAAAGCTAAACCTGAGTTACGAAATTCATGAGTTCTTGCAAGATTAGAAATTGTATTACAATAACAGTTAGAAGGGTTTTGGTGCAGAACGTACATAATTTTGAAGACAGTCTTTCAGAAAGGTGAAAAGAAGCCAAGGCAGATTATATTGAGAATTCTGACTGCTGTAGAAACCTGCCCATTGGTGTTCCATGCACATTCAGTCACATACACAGCTACACATATAAAGTAATCGGTTTGAGGCCACGGTTTAGCTCTTCACCAAACGTAAAAACTGAACAATGTATTTTTTCAAGAAGAATGCCGGGCCATTAGTGTGTTACATCTGATGGAAATAATACCACACAGTGGTCTTTCACTTTCAAGGCTAATCAGAACCTGTATTATGTTTAGAAAACTATGAACATGATAATCCAAAGAAGGATACTGGCATAAATCACTAACCTATTGGTGAGAAACTCTAGAAGAGGATTATTCATCTATTAAAATGAAAACAATCACACTAAAACACACACAAACTTTGAAGAAAACAAGCTGTGCCGGATAACTGGGTCAAAAATTGAACCATTCCTAGGTTATCATACTTGGACTTCAACAGAAAGAATTTAGACCACATGAAAGTACAATAACAACTATAATAACTTGGCTATCTGAAAGCACACTTGTGAGTACTAAATGGGTCACATTCCAAAAGGCTCTGATACCTAATAAATTATGCTAGAAGACAATGAATGACAGAGGTCTGAGCATATACAGTCTGCCCTGTACAGAGAATTGCCTACTCTCAGCTAATGAAAGAACAAGCATGCAAAATTCTCAATATAAAAATAAGCAGAAAAACCTCACCAATTTTTCCTGTCCTTCCTTTGTACTTATATGTAAGTTTTAAAAAGCAAAGACATCCGGTGACTTTGCTCCGTAATAATTCCAATTAAAATAAATGATGCTGCTCTTAATGCAGTTTACAACCCTATAAATAACCATTCTGAGGATAAAAGGAACAAAACAAATCAGCAAAAAACCCTACCATTTACCCAGCAAGCAAATAGCAATATGAAAGACACCACATTCCTCTCTCTGCACTTCAGATATACAGTAATACTTTGATATTCCAAATACTAGGGGATGTTATTTGCTTATGATACTTTTAAATCATAACTATGAATGCACTTGACATCTCTTGAAAGCTAGAAAAACACATGCCCTAATTCATCAGCTTCTCTTTTAAAGCTGATACCTGTCTGTCTCGTTACTGTACAAAAAAAAAAGGCAAGTTTTCTGTTTGCAGGCTCCAGAGTGCTCGCTCAATCCTACGCTCAAATCACAGCATGCAAGGGCTGCACTCCTCCTCAGGACTATTTGTGGCTGCTGCCATGAACAGAGAGAAGGGAGCATTTCAGACTGTGAAGCTGATTGCGCTGGAAGTGTTTGCTAATAGAGATGTCAATGAAGAAAAGGAATTTCAGTACCTGAGTTAACTAGCTGTTGCTCCATGACCCCACAGCCCAGGACCTCCATCCATTCTCCTTGGAAGTTGATCTCCATCTCAAAGGAAGGGTGCGTAAATGGGAAGTAGCAGTCTACCCATCTGACTTGCAGTCCTGTAGCAGTGTTTAAAAAATAAACGAATATAAAGGGTGTATGCTTTAAAGACCATCCCTCCAACCATCTGTAAAACTTGCCCTTCAACTAATGACACCAATTACAGCAATCCAGAGAAAATAAATAGCAAACAAACTAATTTACAGCACTATGCAAGGTGATAAATCTTAAAACTTGGGGGAAAAAAACGACTGTGCCTTTTCTAATATGAAAAACACTTCGTGCAATTCAAGCACCCTTTGAAACCAAATCAATCATCTGTCAAATTCTAGCAACCACCTGGCATCGAACAAAAATGAGCCAAGATCATGGGAAAGTCAGTAATTTTGTTATTCCTTGCACCAGGTAATGACTTACTGCTCTTCACAGGAAAAGCTGTCTTTAACTTTTACTTAGTATTTCATGGATCAGTGAGGCAAATACTTTTTTTCATCAGAACCTATTTAAATTACAAAGTTATTCTTTCTGTATATGTTTATTAAAACACAAATATAAGAATATATACATAGAGTTGTACACTATTAACATATGCTATATACCAACACACACAGAGTACTCTGGACCAAGGAGGCAAGAGTTTAATATTGTGGATGTGAGGTATAAGATAAATGTGACACCGGATAATAACTCTCCTCCTCCACAGCTCAGCACCTCTGCAAGTACCATTGCACAGAGCTAGGAAACCCCTGGCATCTCACAACAGTGGAGCCAGAAAAAGGTGATGTCTATGGTGCTGCTAAAGCAGAGGTGTTGTCAAGGCCCTCATTATATTTGACGAGTTTTATTTCTTGTAGTGATTCACACAAGCTTTGTTTTGCTAAAGAATTTGTTCTACACATTAGGCATCAGGAAAAAGATGTCTCTGAAATGTGAACTATAAAAGCTTGAAAGAGAATTGGAACTACAAATTCTGTGAGCTAATGCCTTAACACCAAGCCCATCTTTTACTTCAGCTAAGCCAACAGATAATCAGCATTAGGACCATTAACAACCAGGCAAGTTCCAGTTTGAAAATAAGGGGTATAGCAATGGTTAGTTGGGTGATGGTAACTATTAGCACACCTGGTTAGATTTTCAGGCTTTTGGGGGGTTGTTTCATAAAAGGAACTTAAAACATGAAATTGCATGATTTATACTGACAGTTTTTCAAATTAAAACATTTTCTGTAGCCTCAAAGCTTAGACTTTCTTTTATTACTTCTGAAATATTAGATGTGGCTACTGAAAATATTACGTTACAACAAAAGCATACATATACGCTCAAAAATAACAATTAGGGGGAACTTTTCTGAAGGCTATCGACTTTCAAACAGAGTTACAGTTTTCAAAACAAACACATTGGTACTTTTCTCTCTTAAAAATCAGCCTCAGGGAGTTACATGAATGCTAAGAAAGCATTTTGATAATTTTACCCAGAGAACCCAGAATCTGGAAATATTAGCAATTATACCATTCGTAACTGTACTGTGACTTACAGCAATCACTTCTTTTTCTGTCTGCACAGCAATAAAAAAGTTTCCACATATAAAAAGCCATGTGTATACAATAGCATGGTGTGTAGAAATAATTCTTTCCAAATTTCCTGATCTTATCACAAACGCCTTTTTAATCTTAGGGCTGTACAACACTGCATTCACTGCAAAACCACACACATATAAAATATCTTCATGTAACTTGCAAAATTTGCAATTGCAGCAAGGATGACATTGAATATTTAAGTAGTTTCATGTTCAGTAACATCATTCAGATAATGATTTCTTTTCAATCCTTTCATTACTTCAGAAAGAAGCTCTGGGGAAAAAAGGATTTCTCTGCTTTTTGTTCTTAGTTAAATTTTAAAACGTAAAAAAAATTAAAGCTCTCTGAATTTTAAATTTACTTAAGAGGCATTTATTTTAAAGCCAAATAAGCAAACAAACAAAAATCTGAAAAAACCCACAAATTCACAATGAAGAAACAACTATCACCTTTCTTCTGTTCTCTAAATTAATAATTAATCCCATACACCACATGCCACAATATTCATACAGTAGCCAGAACATTTGGGAATACCTCTGTAGTTTACATTCAAATGTTCTTTCAGACTTTTGTCTCTGGAAGCCTTTATTGAAAAGCAGAGGGTGCTCAGCCTTCAGCAACATTAAGCCTTCTAACTACATTCCTATAGACTTGCAGAATAAACGGGTACATTTATTATTTAAATACAAAATATTCTCTTGGTGCTGAATTATTCCCAAGGAACAAAGGGCATTGCTTACACTCACCAAATTAAACCACTAAAGGCTTAAAAGGATTACAAAGATCAGGCTTTCTGCAGTACTATGTAATTTACCTGACTAGGCCTAATTACCTCTTCACATACAGCCTTTGAAATGCTGGCATAAAATGGTCTTTTCTAGAAGTTTTAGGAGGCCAGGAAATCCCTATCTGCCTTAAAACAGAGAGCACAATGCTGATTCTAAATGAAGACTGATCACTACCAAACTCAGTAATTTCCCCAGTTCAAAGAGATGATTTCTATCAGCAGAAGACACCCCATTTGTTTCACTGCCTCACAGTGTCCATGGGAGTCCTTCCAGTGGACACATGTCTGTTAGTAACTAATGGTGGTGGGCTCACCCTGGCTGCATGCCAGGTGCCCACCAAAGCCACTCTGTTACTCACCCTCCTCAGCTGGACACAGGAGAGAAGATAAGGAAAGGGTCATGGGTCGAGAGAATGACAGAGAGATCACACAGCGATTCCCACCACAGGCAAAACAGACTCGGCTTGGGGAAAATTAATTTATTGCCAAACAAATCAGAGGAAAACAGTGAGAAAATAAAAACTAAATGTATCTTCAAACACCTTCACCCCACCCCTCCCTTCTTCCTGAGCTTACTTCACTCTCAATATTCTCTACTTCTTTTACCCTCAGCAACAGAGAGACACAAGGAATGGTGGTTGGGGTCAGTTCATTACACATGGTCTCTGCTGCTTCTTTCTCCTCAAGGGGAGGAGTCCTCACACTCCTCCTGCTCCAGTGTGAGGTCCCTCTCATGGGAGACAGTTTTTCACGAACTTCTGCAGCATGAATCCTTCCCATGGGCTGCAGTTCTTCACAAACTGCTCCAATGTGGGTCCTCCATGGGGTCACAAATCCTACCAACCACTGGTTCCTTTCCATGAGTCCACAGTTCCTGCCAGGAGCTTGCTCCAGCACAATCTTCACATGGGGTCACAACCTCCTTCGGGCTTTCACCTGCTCCAGCACAAGGTCCTCCTTGGGCTGCAGGTAGATATCTACTCCACCATTAACCTCCACAGGCTACAGGGGGACAGCTTGCCTCACCATGGTCTCCTCCACAGGCTGCAGGGAAATCTCTGCTCCGGCACCTGGAGCACCGTCTCCCCCACTCCTTTTTCACTGACCTTGGCATCCATGGATTTTTTTCTCTGACATATTTTCACTCCTCTCTCCTGGCTGAAATTGCTGGTGCATGGCAACTATTTCCTCTTCTTAAATATGTTATCACAGAGGCACTGCTACCACTGACAATGGACTCAGCCTTGGCCAGCAGCAGGTCTGTCTTGGAGCTGGCTGGCCCAGGCTATACAACGGACATAGGGAAAGCTTCTAGCAACTTCGCACAGAAGTTATCTTTGTACCCCCCCATCCCAAAACCTTGCCATGCAATCCCAGTACAGTAACTTGCATGTTCACATCTCCAACGAGTAAATAAAAAGTGAATGGTTATTGTTATTTCTGAGTACCAAATCCAAGTAAGAAACCGGTCATAGCCCCCACTCAAAATAATGGTGTTATCAGATATTAAGCTAAACAACTGTCAGCACTAGCCTAATTGAGTCTCATAATGAAAAAGGTTTGACTATAGGCACTAAAAAAGAAAGAAAAGAAAAAAAAAGCCCAACACATTAAAGCAGCCTATTGCTAGGCTACAAGAACAGAAGCCACAAAGACAGTGACCCAGATGCTTTTCACTGACCAGAAATTCTCTTTGTTGCTGTAAGGATTATTTTTAAAGAAGAAGTCTTTTTAAAGAAGAGGGGCAGAGGGTGGGTGCTGGAGAGCACAGAAGGTATCGGCTGTTTGAAGGGTGTGTTGATTTTTAAGCACTCTGCACCTCATTGTTCCAGTTAATTGATCTCACTTGCAGGAGACTGGAGCTGGCTGACTATAAACCTCTAAAATGTTATTATCAACCAGACCATTATGTCCTCAATAATTATTTTTTTTTAATTAAAATCCTCGCACTCATAGACCTTCTTTGAATGCACGGAGATATCAGTACAACAGAGTTAAGAAGAAGAAGCAGAACAACATGTTTGCTTTAAAAGATATCCAGTGGCTGTTCAGCAGCAGCAGAACCAGTGCTCAAAACACGGCACTACTCACTATCCCACCTGCTCTTACCAGTGTTTAAGAACTGGGGAGATAAATATGAGACAGCGGTGAATTCTGGGCCATTTAACGTAAAGCAAAAAAAAAGAAAAATCCCAGAACCAGCACATGGTCATTCTTTACCATTTGCTATAGTAAGATTACTTCTGAACCTCTCACGGTCCAGAAAGTTTTCATCAGACTATAGAAAGGTCAGAGAAAGAACTGGAGTTGGGAAGACTGACTGCAAACTTTATGAGGAAACCTAAGACAGCTAACCATGGAAAGCCTCATTACAAGGTAACTAAAACAAGATAGCACAGACTTCTCACACTGACAAATCTGCATGTGGAGGTGGTGGTGTAAGTTAAATCAGTGGATTTTAAGTGTGCACCATACCTAGAGGCAATAGGGAAAACTAAGAAAGGTGATCTCTAAGCATAATACTTGAAATAGTTTCCTGACAGCAAAATCTCATGAAAGAAACTGGAAGATCATGACTTGTGGAATGCAAAATCAGACAAGGTATACCACCAGAAAATGACATAAAAAGATCTGTCTTACATTGTCAAGTATTTAACACAATTGATTACATGCTCCAGATCTACCCTGCACCTCTCCCAATGTCCATCATTCCTTTGCCTGCTGTCAGAGCCAGAATAAGTAAGACAAAACTTGGAAATTGTGTAGGTGCAGTTTTCTATGAAGTCTTTGACCTTCCTCATGACAACCTAGTAATCTTCAAACTACTTTCACTATATTGGTTACTGGCATGTGCAGTCAATACTAAGGTATCCAGATAGAGTGGGATGAGTCAGGTAAAGCAAGACTGGCTGTAGTGGATTGACTTTTGATCCACGGAAGTATTCCATATCTTCCTTTAACATAACCTGACATATAAATAGGGTGTAGATAAGAGAGTGCATTCTCTTCTTCTTCCGGCAAGGCTCGGGAGCAGAAGTTCTCTGTGTTGGTCCTGTCTGCTGCCGAGCCTGCGAACAATTTTTAACGGGTCGGATTTGGCCGTCCGGCTCTCCAGAGGGGAGGTGGCGTGGTAAGATTTCATTAATTCTTTACTTTGTTAATTACTGGGTGTTATAGTTGTATGCCGGGTGTTATATAGATCCTTTTTGTCCCTTTTCCCATTTCCCTTCCCCTCTTCATTTGTTGCTTTGCATATCCTCGCAGTGTAGTTGTTCGTATTTAGAAAAATACAGAAATACATATATTTAGTGTTATTTTGGTTTCTTCCATAGTTTTTTTTTTCCTTTGAAAGGGGGGAAGTTTTGGAAGAGAGGCAGACCGAGCGGCTGGAGAGCTTGGGAAACTTGCTCAAACCAGCTTACTGGCTCATTAAATATTACGTAAACCAATCTACTGCAATACTTCTCTGAAATGCAACAAAAACAACAACAACAAAAAAGGAAAAAGGCCAGTGATCTGACTTCCCTGCAGAAGCACAGTTATCCAAGTCCAGGACTTCATGTCTAAGATACTTCATGCAAAACTAAATTGCATGTCCATGCATTCATGGTAGACTTAATCCACAATCCAAACAATCTGCACATGAATAACAGTTGACTGTATAACAATGTAATAGTTCAGTAGCTTACTACAGCTATGATCATGCTATCCTGCAAGAAAATACGTGCAACTTCACTGCAATATTCTGCTAACAGCACAGGCTGTAAAGAATACAAGTGATGTGAAGTATGAAAGGAATGAAATTTTTGCCTTCAACAAACTGTGCAGCATTAGGGAATAGCTGCATGAAGGAAAACCACAGAATTTTTCCAAATGCAGTAAAATACATTTTAAATTTTAAGTTAAAATCTACAGGAATTGAGACCAAAAAAAAAGTAGTAAAATGAAAGTTAAAAGATGACAGTTGTTAAAAGACAAATTTAATTATGTGTGCCCAGGTCACTTGCGCTGCACCCACCTCATATGTCTACTGCCTAGCATCAGGATAGTTTCTTTGAATATTACCTTCCTGTTTGTACTGACAGTTTACAAGAAGATCGAGAATGTGACAGGGAGAGAGCTTAATACTTCCATGATTCAGGGAAGAAAATTAAAACTAAATCACTAACTATATCTTGTCTTTGTATTTCAGAAAAAAATATTGGGCCCATAGCAATAAAAAAAATCCATACAGCAAGGAGGCATCACCTACTTCTAGTCTGTAGGTTTACAAACAATTAAGAATATATATTTTTAATGTCTTTCTAGCTACTGTGTCAACTATAGAAAAACTAGTAATAGCCAACATACTGAAGCTTGAAGTGCAGTATCTGACAACAGTTAAAGGATGTCACTGCAGTCTCAGATACCACTAGTAACTCCTAGATATTGCTCACTTTAAACAACATCCTCAGCATCTGAGGTTGATCAGAAATACCATTCTTACTATTCCTCACTTTGATCCTAATTTTGTATGTTTCCAAAGGCCACTGTTAAGTAAAAAAAAAAAAAAAAAACCACAAGAAAATCTAAACTCAGGAACTTAAAAAAAACTTTGTCCAGGTGGAAGAGAACAAAAACTGGTAAAAGCTTTGCTTGTTGTAAATTCAACTTTAGAATTTCAGAAAAATATTCAAGCAATCCTATATAGGACTTGCTACCATTATCAATGCCCTCTTGGAACTACTGCTTTAAATGTAGTGGGCATATTGAAAGAGCTTTGAAAGCAGCCAGGATATGCCATGCTTTCTAATACTACCCAGTACCTCCTCAACAGAAAAATTAATCCGCTCAGAAGAGAAGCCTCCTTGCCAGAAAATAGCATTAATGTAGCAATTTTGACTCAGGTCATTTATAAATTCAGATTCTGAAACTGAAAGTATTTCTGAGTAGAGGATATTTCATTCTTCTACACACACAGACATTCATTACCCTTCCTCATTCCACTCTAAGCACCAAAACCCAATTATTTTTCAGCTTGGTATGAACTTAACAAACACTGTCTCCTCTCATCCGCAAGGTTTAATTTATTTGTGCGATGGAAATCCTCAAGGCACTTTGAGCGCGTATGCACATGCACATACTTACCCCTTCCCTTCTCCTGTCAATCTCCACGCTGCTGGTGTGAGATGTGATCATTGCCCTGCATCCTGCCCAGCAGTGCCTAAGCTCTGATGCATCCCCAGGTGCGATGGCACAGCCACACTCTGTCCCTTTGGGGATAAGGGAGGCCAATAAGGACAAAGCAGAGGGGGCCCACACAGCTTTGGCTGGAGCTGGAGTTGCCCCTCCTTGCATGACCCACACTGACTGCGATGTCACATTTACTCTAACACACGGCTTCTGCCAAACGAGTGCTGGCAGTTGGGTCTGGCATGTCTTCTTACCTGTATTAATGTCCACTACGTTACCCTGACACACTGCATACCAAAACATTTTCACAAAAACTTGATGATTCAATGCAGTGTTAGGTGCACCAGTATTGAAGAAAACCAAGAGAGGAGGGGTGTGTGGTCTCTTGGGCTATGCTCAATAATTTTATACAGTGGGGATATAACAATATTAAAGAACAATAGCATCAATACAGTTACAGCTGAAAGGTCAGTCATTAACCACTTACACTGACATTAAAAGACAATGGTATAGAACTCTGGCCAAACTTAAGACAAAAATGTAATAGTAAAGTACATGAATGAAGATTCCTAAATTTAGAGAAAAACTCACATGACTCTTTCAAGTATACCTGCTGTCAACATCATCCCTAAGCCTCCTGGTTTTGTTATGCACCAAAAAGTTTCTCAAAAGTTCCGATGCCTACAGCCATCAGCAGTCCAGGAAAAAAAGGGTGCAAGAACCTACCATCGCCAAAGATATGAGTCATGAGCTTGGTGAGCACTTGCTTCAGGTTGAACTCCACCAGCCTCACTGCCTCCATGGTGTGACACTCTTGCTTGTGTGCAGTGCGATGACCTTGCTCAAACAACTGTAAGCCTTCACCATCTTTAATGTTGGAAAACAACTAGAACAAAACCACAAAAACACCAGTGTGTTGCATCAATGACTTTCTAAAAAAAACAGAGAGTGAAGTTTTCTTTGTGTAAGTGGGAATCTTACCTTCTAATTCTGCACCATGAAAAACAAATGTAAAGACTGATTTTACACAAATTCTGTTCACTAAACACAGAGATAAATCATCTTATTGTTTGAATAGTTCTGTTCTTCTGATATGTTTTATTTCTGTACCTTATCTTCAAATAATACGATTAGCCACAGCAAAATACTACTTTATGAAGGAAATCTCTTTTATCTGATTCTGTTACTTGGAAATTTATCATGCAGAACAAAATACACAGTACAGAATACAAAAATTATATCCTAAAAACTAAAATAGACAATGATATTTATCACAGTCACAGCTTCAACTTTTTTTAGTAATTGGATGATGTAAAAGAAATACCAAAAAACCCAACACATTTTAAAACCTGTAATCAAATGAACTTTAAAAAACCCAACCAAATAAAAACAATAAGCCCCCCCAAAACCTGCATTTTAATGAGGATTTAAGCTGCTTATACTTGATTCCTCTTGGGTATAGTTTATTCATTTAAAGATTACAATTCTCCTGTGTTTTCCCACACACAGCTCCTTTCTTCAGGAATTTTGTCTATGGGACATTGAAGGATTCACTGTCTTAGTCTGGGATTTCTTTATAAATTACAAAGCACGGGGACAGGGTTTATTCGGATTGTGACAAACTTGCTCTTTATGTAGGGGTTGCTCTGCACCACATCTGCTGCAAGTTGAAGACATCTGTTTCCTGTACATTCCCATACATTTCTGGCCAGGCAATTCCAGAAAAATACATACCAGCAAAACTACATCCTCTCAGAGAGACGTGCAGAACACTCTCGCTAAGCCCCGTCACTAGAGGCTCTGTGTCTTGGGGAGACAAGCAGGCAGTTTTACACTCTAAAGATAAATTGGTAGAAATCCTGTTGTACAACACTCAACTCCTAAGTCTGGAGGGTAGGGAGAGCCAATTGTGAAAGTATTTCCACTGCCCTTTCCTAACTCTCCTCTTCTCCACCTTCCCACCGTCAAGCACGCACACAGGGAAGAAACCATACATTGAGATTTTCTTCACATTAAGCCTTCCAGCATAACTGGCTCCAGCATAACTGGCTCTTAGTCAGAAGATGCTACAAACAGTGCATAATCTTAACAACTCAGGGAGGCCCACAGAAGTTGTTTTAATTGCAGTTTGATGCTTTCAGTGCACTAAATGCTCTAAGAAAAAGTTCAAGTGAACCTCCGGTAGCCCACAAATGCTGGGCACTATTAATTTAAGACTAGCTTCTAGCACATCTCATACAGACACAGCACATGCAGAAGGAGTCTGAGTTTAGACAGCACACAAACCAGTGGCAAAATGGATTGAGGGAATAAATAAAAAATCCCATCAGCAGCATTTAAATCTGCATTGCTAGTCAGAAGTAGGCTCGGTTGGCAGACTGAGAAAACACTTCTTAGGTTAATCTCCTTACTGAGCTGCAGAAAAATACAAAATAAAAAAAGGAAAATGAAACATACCGAATAAAACAATTATTCACCAGTCTAACAAAAATGCCTGTACTAATCAAAAGGCAGCAGCTTGACAAAACTAGGTATTACAGTTTTAAATAACAGATTCTTTATTCAAGAGCTCACCTGAACAATTAAATCCCCTCCTTCCTTCTGGCATTATTTTGCACTGGCTGGAAGAAGCAAACGATACCCATCCTATAACTCATTTACTATCAGCCAGCCAGATCATCAGTTATCCAGCATGTGGTTTTGAAAGCCAGAGGGTATTCACAGAGCCCAGCATGAGCCTAGTGAGGTTAATCAGATTAAGATCACTGGGTGGTCGATGTACAGACACACGTGAACCTGGAGTGGCTAAATTAGGTTCCTGTTCTGAACTATCTCTACAGGTAGCTATTTTTTCTTTCTATTGACTGAAGAGACTACCCTCAATAAGCCAGAAATACCTTTTAGGCCACAGAGCTTTTCATGCTTTGGACTAGAATACACTGCATTTACACATTAGAAGACGTATTTATTATTTTCCTCATCAGCAGTATTTTAAGACATGAAGTTCTCTTCTTCCTCTTCTGCTTCATTCTTCACCTCACCCCCTAGCTTAAACTGCTTCCTTAGATCACTGTAAGGAACAGATAATCTGGACACTGCCTTTAAAATACAGCATCTGTATCAACAAGTACATAAAAGTACTTTTCCTTATCATTGTATTATTCCTGAACTGCTAATATCGCAATTACTGTCTGAAGCAAAATTCTGCTTTATTAGATTATATCAGATGTGAGAATAGAAGACATGCAAGAACCATTAGGTAAACATATTTAGTGATATCCCAACCCTCTAACCTGCCAGCCTCTTCATCCTGCCAAACCAGCCACATGCCCCCATCTCCTTCTTCACACCAGGACAAATGTCCATGTGGTGGTGCACTGAGCCAGGCTGGGATGTGGATCTGGATGAGAAGTAATCCAGGAGAAGGGAAGAAACTGAGGGACATGAAAATGATCAAATTCACCTCAGTAATAAATCAACAGCAGACTGGTGGCACAAAGAGACGCGCTGGCACGTGGGACAGGACTGGGCCACTTTTGGCACAGGTGTGAATCTACACCAGTTCACATAGGCTGTGAAAGCACAGCTTTAGGGGAGTCCCTGAAAGACAGGTAGCAACAAGGAAACAGTCTCCTTACAGTCACGAATCAAGAGGCACTTTAGGATTCTCCAGAGGCTCCATCCACTCCCGTCAACTCCCACACAGCTGTAGGTGGAGTTATATGGAGAAAAAAAATGCCTTACATTTGTATTAATATTTATTCACTTCTTTCCATTCACCAGCGTTGCTGTGTCAATATGAGCAGCTTTAAACTGATAACCAATTTCACTATTACACTGACTGAAATGCGCTAAATACATGTCTTGGATTAGAAACACTCCCACATTTCTATATACATAAATCCAGGAAAGTCAAAGCTTGAATAAAATCAAGAATCACCTACAGTTGCTCCTTTTTGATGTCAGTTATTCTCAAGCATATGTCTGAGCAAACACATAAAACACAGGTATATCCAAGATGCCACAATTTCATGTACATTTACTCCATCAAGGCAGACTAAAATAAAATTAATTACATTATTGTATTGAATGTGATCAGTCACTACTTCTACGAGAAAAGATATTACTCGTAGCCATAAACTGAGCACCTATCCTATGTCTGTCTCATGTAAAGACAAGAATTTTTTTCTTTAAGTGATGGAGTGCAAAAAAATGAATAGTCTCATCATGCAGAAGTCAAAAAAATTAAGAATTACCAGGATTTATCAGCATATCTGACTGATGCTGCATCACAGATGAAAAAGCAGAAAGGAATCAAAGTGACCTTACCATGTGGCAGGAAATTTACTCACAATTTAGCTCATAACAAGACTAAAGCCAAATTTGGTGACGTGTAATGTTCTAACTGGACAAATACAAGCGGAGCTATGGTCCCTTAAAATCACTTCAGAGTATTTCTCTGTATGGTGTGGAGGGCAGAAGTCAAACGTATGATTTCAACACAGACCCCAACATTTCTTCAGCCCCTTGCTGGATCTTTTTTAAATCTCAAATCACTTCATCATCCATATGGTTAGCATTCTGTCCAAGATTGTCTCTTTACAGGACAGCACTCATAGTCGGTTTCAGATCAGAAAGATCTGTAACTATAACACATCCTGTCTTTCCACAGTGCATCCAGTTGTGTATGCCTTTTGCCAGTCATGCATCCACCAGCAATTAAGATAATGAATACATCTTGTTTATGTACTTATACTCACAGACAAACTGGCAGCCAAGACTAGCTCTACATGAGCTTCTGCATGTGGCAGCATTTAACCTTGCCATGCCAAATACATTTTGATTCTCTGGCTCTGATGAATATACCTATAAATAAACAAACAGCTGCACTCTAAATCCACTTACAAACAGCAAACCATTTCCACAACATTTTTAATGTGCTCTAACACTCAATCGATGAATCAGGAATGATGTAGATGATGTCTCTTGAAGATGGCTCATCAAAAAAAAAACCTAATGCCAGTTCCAATCACCCTCCAAGAGGATGAAACTTGTAAACCCATACCCTTATCCAGGCAGTTTCGTGTGGCAAAGAGATACATAGCCCATTGTCCACATGACTGAATGCTCTCGACTGCTTATTGATACACAGTTGTGGTTTGGGCAAAATGGCAAAAATCATTTCAAGCAATAAGGCTTGCAGAATGGTCACCTTAATTTCTGGATTCTTCAGTTTTCAGTCCTCCAATTACAGCAAGAAATGTTATTTCTGTTTTTTTTTAACACAATAAAAGTGTTTCTGAGAAAAAAATCACCATGTTTAAAGGAAAATCAGATGTTTTGGAACAGCAAAAAAAACCCAACACCAATACAGAGATATCAATTGTAATGAGACACAAGGGAGAAAAGGAAGACCTGGGGAACTCCAGGTCGGTCAGTCTCGCCTCTGTGCCAAGGAAATTGGTGTGTACTCACATGTGCAAGAGAAAATCTACACTTACATTACCTTGAACAAGTGTCTTTATATTTCAGGATATAAACAACCATGAAGTTACAATATGGAAATGCTTTTTTGCAACAATACATACTGCTTTGGAGGAGCAGCCCATATATTTAACTAGATTATCTACAGATTTTCCATTGTGTCCTAACAAAAAAAGTTGACATTTCCACTAAAAACATTTCAATGGAGAATAAATATGTATCCCTACTACTTCTTCACAATCTCCCTATTTATAGTTTTCAGATGTTAGCACAAATGAGCCTGATGAGAGCATCACTTCTCCATCTGAACAAGATTACTAAATTAGAAGAGCAATTCCTATGTTTTCACATCTGTTCCCCTAAAAATTTATGTATAATTCAGTACAAACTTTAAAATACCTTATGCAGTCTCCTTCCGATGTGTAAACATTGCTGTCAATTGGAAAATGGTCTGAGATTGCCATTGGGTTTATACTGGCTCCCTCTGCTGGTTAAAACGCACAAAGTGCAATTCAGTTGAGATTTTCTTTTTTTTTTACTCCTTCCCATAAATGGGGGTAAGTAAGGAACTGCACCAAAGACCACTGCATAGCACGGAAATCATTATTTCTTTATAATCCATCCAGGAAAGCTTGCCAGTTCAAACCTGACTACAGCAGTATCAATATTGCCTACCCAAGGGGACTGAAAAAAGAAAAACGCCATACACAATAGAAGGAAAAGAAAATCTATAAGCCCTTTAGAAGGAAAACAGGCTGGATGAAGAGAATACAAAAGAAATACCATTGGGGGTAATATTTAAGAATAACAATTCTTTTTTACTTCCAGAACTTTGAAGCAGATTTGGGAAGCTACTTTTGGCACTGGTTTTAGCTATTTCTATCAGTCAGCTTCTAAGTCTTCCATATATTACCTTCAGGTAGTAAGTACACAAAATATTTTAAAATATACTGAAAACATGTCTAAATAGATTTTTGATAGCAGTCTAATAACATTTTTTAAAAGTTTATGGGAAATTTTAGCATGAATTATTCTAACTTTTAGCAACAATCTAGTTTGGAAGATTGGAATTTCTTCAGTATTTTAATAACTTCATACTCATAAAAAGCTGCAGAAAAGCATCAGTTACCTGCCCATCTTCAGATCATAGATTACTTTTCTCTTAAAAAAATAATCAACCAACCATCATGAAAAACAGTATAGCCAGAGCAGACAGGTCACAACCATCTCAGAGTAAAACACTGTATAACTGCTAAACTATGATTTGTTTTTCCCAGCTCTTAATTCCAATCTATTGATTTTAACCACAATATGAATAATAGTACTAAAGGTTTCAGTCACAGGACGGAAGTTTTAACCTAGCCTTGAGTACAGAATTTGGTATCTGTATAGAGACTTCTACATCTCCCACATCCTTCTTATCCTGTCTAAAATTTAATCTGAGGATGAACTGACCTTTCCCCCCCCCCCTTCCAAACTGAGAAGAGATGTCACATTCCTCCAATTTTGAGTTCCTAAAAATGATTCTGGGTTTTGAGGCTTGATCACACCCTCTCAGTTTTGTGGTCGCTTTCACTGGTAAGATGACAAATAATAAATGTATAAATAAAAAAAACAAAGCAGAGCAGTAAACTGAAAAAGCATATAAAATTATCATATTTGCCATAAGACCAAATGTACCTAGGGCTTCTAGCTAAGAGCTAACAGTTTTTCCTGTAATTCCAAATCTTATTATCCTTGGTACTGTACAAATTTCCTCTCACCAGAGACTACGGTCCAGTTATGAATGAAAAGTCTGAGATAAAGGTATTATAACAGGCCCTGCTCACTGTGTTACAACTTAAACATGGCTATAAATAAACGAATATAAAAATACTTCTCTAATGTAGTATTACCTCCATTTAATCTTTGTTCCACTCAGTTCCTTATGGAATTATTTAAATTTGGGTTATTTTCAACAGGTAATCAGAATATAAAACACAGAAACAGTTCCCAGTGAAGTTGCAGAACTACATGTTCCATTTTTTGCACGAAGCTCTTGTGACAATGACTGTAAATAGTTTTAAATACTACAGGAATGTATTAGTATTTAATCTGCAACCAAAGAAAAAAAAAGGATGCTTTAGAACATACTCAGGATTAGCATTTATGCATGTTCCCCAATAAAAAAAAAACTTTACACATTGTGCACCATACCACTATTCTTTCTTCATCAATATAGGAAACTGACTGAACTTTCATTCTTCAGAGAGACAGACACATTTTCAAGCATAGAGTTAACTTCAAATTCACAAACTCTTAACATTCTCCAATTACACCTCAATCATTTTCTTGAAAAGAAAAAGAAGAGGAAAAGAAAAAAGAAATCTACAATGCAATGAATCAGATCATTATACATGGTGTATTTCTAGATAGATTATGTCAGTGAACATTTCTGTAATTTTCTTCACAGTTATTAAAATATTATTATTCCAATTACTAAATTTGTAGAGAAGAAATAAATACTCTGTCATTAGGATCAAAATTTATTAAGGGGCATATTCATTAACAATTATTTCAATAATTAGATCAATCACATCTAAGTTTGCAGACATTCCATCCTACAAGAGTGTCAATATTATAACTTTGTGACAGATAAAATCTTTCCATCTGAATGCTTGGACTCCTGCTCAAATAAAAAAAAATGTCATGAACACAAAACATTAAGAAATGGCATTTTCTTAATGTAATATTTTACGTTTTTGTCTTGCATATACCCTGATTGTATTCATAAACAGGCCTTAAGGGAAAAGAAGAGCAAACAAGCAAAACTGGATAAATCTGCAAGACTTCCATTTTCTCATTACCAAAGAAGCATTTGCAAGCTGTATTTGACACCACATAGCTCACAGGACATCTGCAGAGGCAGGTATGTTTTTGAAGTAGTGACAGCACGGGGTGAGAAGCACCAGTGCAGGCAACATGAAACCCCTCCTACCAGTGAGAAAAGCAGTGCTCTGTGATTACCCTAGTTTCCCCTTAGGCATCCAAACCCATCAGGGTTCCCTGCCAAGCTCCTGTCACCCACTGGCAACCACATTAAAACTATCTATATTTCAGTATTATTAGAATAAGATACTTTTAGTTATAGAAATGTGAATTTGGCAGTATTGCTACAAGCATACACAAATTATAAAAATCAATTACTATCTGGAAAACAAACTGGCTCACAGTTACTGCCGATCAGTGCTAGAGCAGAATACTTAATGACACTCAAGCATTTGCAGAACACACAACCTGTGCCAACAAAATATATAAACTCAAGAGTCTTGGACATCTACCTAGAGTTTTTTAGCTGATGCCTCTGGACTCTGAATTTACTGTGCATGTATCACACACCCATAACTATCAGCTGCAACAGATGAATCCTTCAACGCAGCTTCAGGATAAGATGAAGAATGAAACCATTCATTAACATTAATTTACAGAACGTTGGAGCTATTAAAAGAAAAAAGATGACAGAGTAAGAACTGCACTCAAAGTAGATGCAACAACTCACATCCATGACTCCTTCAATTATTAATGCGACAAAGTTTTCGGTAAAATGACCTCACTGGGAGAGACTTGTGATAGAACTAGAATTGAATCATGCAGATCATTAGCCAAACAAGCTATTTCCCTTCAGGAAATTTTGCTAGCTTTCAAGAATATTGTCTTTCCATTTTTTCCACACTTTCCTGTGGAAGTTTAGAGTTGTCTTCAAATTCAACATCTTTCACCTATATTCTTCCTTCCCAAATTAAAAGTATTAGTACTTGATCAATCACTCGATCTTCATCAATGTACAGCACATCACGTGTTGCTGTAATGTGTTTCTTTGCACGCACTTTGCTTACAGCAAATACAGGAGCATGAAACTTACCCAAAGTCTCTTTCACCCCAGCTAGAGAATTCCTACCTCATGACAGGAGAAGAGCCGAACTCCTTCCATCTGATGGAAGACTGGGTAATGGGTGTTATCAATTGTATCACGGCGGTAGACGTCTCCCACTGCTAGAAAGGCATCTAGGCCAGAGTGTATCAAGTCCCATTGATGAGCTGATGTATGTGCTCTTAGCATGTGATCACGATTCAAGTAATAGTTATCCTCTTTCCTTCTGCTGGCATGGTTTTGCGGGACAAGCAAACTATCAAAATTCTGCTGTACTGTAACCACTGGAGAAAGACCGTCATAGACAGAAAAAAGTGGAGTCCCACGGCGTCCTATATATTGTTTATAAAAGTGGTCTTTCACCTGCTCCTTGATTAGCCACAAAGGGTGATGTTTTTTGTTGTGCAAGTTCTTCCCCACCTTGGAAAGTATCTTCTCAGTGACATTGCTGTAGTCATCTTGACGGTAAGCTTTACCAAGCAGTTCTACAGTATTTGAGGAGGGTGTGTTGGAAGCAAAATCTGAAGGTACAGACTTGGATGAAGAATTCCTTGAATGGGTGGGAATTCCTCTTACCTTTACTTTTGGTGATAAAGCTGTTTTTGAATATTTAGCTACTCTCATGAATTTCCAGAGCATTGCCATTGCAATGATTTTTTATGATCTAGAAAAAGAAAAAATAAAATTTAAGGAAACTGTGTTAGGAACTGCAATCTTGCTGCAGGAATTGCTAGTACCTCAGGGATAAGTGAAATCCAAATGTCTGTTTGATTAATACGATAAAGTTCCCATTATAAACCACTATTTTGACTTCAGAAGAGGGAACATTTCATTGTGATGTGAGGTAGGTTATCTTATTCAGTTACTGCTCTTCTGCATCATTGCATCAGTATTAATGACTCTAGTTCTAGTATTAACCCCATTCCAGATCCTGCTACTCTTCAAGGCTGAATAAACATCAGGCCTGCTTTCAAATAGTATGAATAGTGTAACAGTTTAAAATAAGAGGTAATAGCTGAATACTACTTATGAGAAACTCAAAAATGTAACAATGCCTCTCAGCAGTCTGGGACTTGCTTGTAATAAAACCCCAAGCACTGCCATGTTGTTGTATCATCGCTAATTCTTACTTAATGCCAAACAAAGCCAGTTTAACGCTTCAAACCACTAAACCACTGTGAAAGAAAAAAACAAGAGTCCAGACCACAAGGCATATATTTAGATATAAACAGCATATTAAGTTCACATATGAGTATTGCATAAGATTATTGATCCACAAAATCAGATGCAATGTTAGCATTTGGGAGTCGGCACAAAACTCTTTTTTCATGTGTTTCCAGAATGCCTGTTTTCACGGTTTACAATGCTGCACCAGGTGAGGAAAATCCTTAAAAATCAGGAAGATGAATGAAGTAAGGAGATCCAGAAAGATGTCTGAACTAAACAGCTACTTTCCTGTCAAAGGGTCATCTGTAAACATCCACCCTGTTTGAAAATGGGCTGTATCACTCCCTAGTACTCAAAGAGAGAATTCCAAAACCAGAGTTTTGAGAATCACAAGCCCTTCAGTCACTTCAAACGCGTAAACCCATTCTGAGACGCAAAACCACTTGAAAAATCTATAGCTTGGCTTCACAAATATTAGCATAGGCTCCAGTAAAATAATTAAGCATTACAATTTGGTTATTATTGAATGGGAAAACAGGGGCATTAGAAGTTAAATGACTGGGGAAAGGCACCTGCTTCAATCAACAAACTTGTTTGCATTTGTCTATGAATCACAAAATCCAGGGCCACAGGTTTCCTAGGTGAAAGAATTTTCCATGAAAGTCTTAAAGGAATGGGAGAAGAAAGGACATAAACATGGAACAGACCACAGTCTTCAAGGGACAGCTTTTCATCTTCACACTAGGATTACACCATCTAGCTAGCTTTCTGAGGAAACATAAGAGAAACAAGTTGTGAAAAAAGAACAAACAAGCTAAGATTATATTTCATACTCTCAGGCTCAAAAAAATATATGTGTAAATAGAATAGATACAGTCTAGAATATAGAGTCCCCCAAAACGGATCTGTAAAACATAAGGAGGATGTTCATATTTGTCTTCCTTTCTTCTGGCTTACGCCTGGATATTCTCTACAGGTCTATTTCCTGAAGTAATTGTATCTCAATAAATCAAAATAAAGGCAAGTTGGGCAGTCAGAAATTAAATTTGGCAGGGCAGTGTAAGATTATTAAATATTTGGTTTAATCCTTTTTCTGGTTGAATACCTTAAGAAAAAAAAGAGCAATAACTTTTATCTCATTTTGAAACTAGATAGGATTGCCTTTTTTTTTTTTTTTTAAGGGTTTGCAAAACTATTTCACGAAATTAGTTCTTGGCCATTACTTCCATAAATGAATTCACATACACATCAGAAACCCCTCTAACATAGACTAAACAAGGGATAGCCTTACATTTTGAAATGAGACTCCATTTTCCCCAAACATACGTTCTCCTTCATGGGAAGCGAGTTCTCATTTTTAAACAGCTGCTTGAAACACCCAGTTCTAGTCAGATAATGAATTCAGCTTTCCTTAAGCAAATATCACCATCTGTCCATCCATTTATTTTTCTAAAAAATTCAATTCAAAACTTATATACATAGCTGGAATGTACGCAGAACTCGTGACTTTATCGTGAGTCTCGTGATGTTTGCTGCTTTCCTAAACACCGTTTCTCTGAGAATCGGACAAACATACGAGGAATTTAACTTTCACATGAACAGCTCTTCTCATGTTTATAACCTTTATAGAAAAAGATAAAACAAGAACCATAAGTGTTGGGCAGAGGACACACGCTTTTGCTTGTTTGTTTATTTTAAGATTCATTACTTTTAAAGGAAGACTAGCATATACATCTCCAACATCTTAACTGATGATTTTTCAGTATTTGTAATGAGTAACACTGCTATCAGTTTTGAATAGTTCAGAAATGCTAATTTTCTTAGCAAGTGATGTATACTCTTTACAAACCCCTACAGGAGAAAAAACTGAACTTGTTTTTCACAGGAGAAAAAAGTTGAACTTGTATCAGAGTTTTCATTTTAACTTTATGGTTAAATTGTATTACTATCTGCACTACTATTCTAATCTAAGGCAAAATCTGCTTGTTACAGCTATCCTATGTTTTCTGATGAGTTATCAAACATCCAAGTACTGCTAACAACAGGAAGCAAGCAGTAAAAGAGCCACTGACACGGTATCACACAAGAGCATCAGACTCACTGGTAAGTCCTTCACCAACGCTCTCCTGTTCCCCTCTCCCACCACCACAGACTCACATATGCTGCTTCCAGGATCATTAAAGAAAAACAGTATTGGACTTGTTTCAACTCAAATGTTGATAAATTACATTTGGGGAGAGCAGCCGTAGAGAAAGCAGTAAAAAGCTATGTTTACACTCTTTACAACACACAAGAAACCTTTAATATCTACAAAATATTTACCAGGGCAGAGAGCAGCACTGGAAAATAAATAAATCTCTTTACCTTTCTGCTAGCAACAAAATAATTGATGTTAAGGATACACTAACTACTTATATTCATTTATAATAAACAGACAGTTATTCCTAGTAGACATCTATCCAAAAGTCTGAGAAGGCACAGTTTAAATTTGTCATTTTCTTCCTTCATTTCCACCATGCTTATCACTTGGCAATATAAAACAAGTCTGGTTTCAGTGCACACTGACAAAACCCAAATCCCACAGCAGAGACTGCCAGCCAGCTAACAACCACAGCAAGCCAAACAGCAGCTGTAGGTCCTGTAGATGAAAACAAATACATAAATAAGAAACAAACAGTGAACAACCACCACCAGCATCTACAATCCAAAGATGGCAAAGCGCTCCGTCAGCGTTACCAGTGGGTCACACACTCTGGGCTTGACAACGGCTCTGACTTGCAGCAGGGAGCCAACACAGGGGTTTAGAAGCAGGCTGCCCTGACAACAGTTCCCAGTTGGCCTTCTCAAAGCACTGCAGGTGGACATGCAAGCACCAGGGGCACCATCTCCCGTTACACAGGTGCTTATCTTGATGCTGCCACTACCACATTCTCAAGTGCCTCAGCAGCTCCTCAGGGGCCTGTACCTCAATCTCCATACTAAGATGTCTAATGTAACCAGGAATTTAGGTCTCTGAGAGGGATAATATCGTATATTACATTTTGGCAATACATTTGGAACCATGCCTGCACGTAGGGGTGAACATTTGAGCAACTTCAAGGTAGACTGCAGGGCAGGAGGTAGTTTCTATGCTACCCAGTGATGAAGGCATCAGAACAACCCTGTCTGTGCTGTAGATAGACCAGGCACATATACAACCACACATGCCAATGTCAGTCCTCTACCAATGACCTCATGCCATTTCTATAACAGTTTCAGTTGATGAGTAAGGCACCTTCATCCCCCATAGAAAACCAACCATCCTCCACACAGCAACACAGTAGACTTTCCACATGCAGAAGGACACCACAGTCAGGAGCTTAACAACAGGGAAAGAGCAGACACATGAAAAAAAAAAATTGTCACTTTGGAGCACATGGAAAAGGTAGTTTGATGTGATATGGGACCATATTGCTACACTGTCGAGGCATGTCCTTTCACACTTAAACCCAGGTTCCCATGTCACAGTGTAGCAAGGATTAAGACAGCATTATCAAAGCTGCAGTTGAATTTGTCGCAAGTCCCTCTACTCCACTGAGGTTCATGAAAGAATCATAGCCTCCAGGAAATTCTTTTTTACACCTGTCTGGAAAGTGGAGGAGAAAAGGGGGGGGGGGTAGTTTAGCACTTCACAATGAAAAGAAAAATGCCTGTGCACCTCTGTCGTCTTGTTCTCCCACCTCTCCCAGAAAAGTGGAAGAAAGGGAATGATCTCGTTTGAGCAATGTAGAGCCCACCAGTGAACCCAACATGCCTGCTGTCTGGGCCATTTGCCAAGTATTCATATCTGTGAAGCAAGGGCACCCTCTCTCTCACTGACTGCTTTTCTGTATGCCCTATGCTTTTTACTGTTTCTGGATGCAGAAACACAGATGGGCTACTGCATATATAAACGAAAGTACATGACGGGTTTGAAACCAAAATTCTACAAAGATGAGAGTCTGTCTCCTCTCCAAGAATAGATAATTAATGCAAGACTGAAGTGCCATAGAAAACGTTTGAAAAGTTGGGCTGCCACCATTTTGTGATGTGACAGCTTTTATCTACCGTATGTGTGGGGAGGGGAGTTCAACGAACATAGCATATGTTAAAACAAAAATTATAAACATATGTTAGGCTGCTAAAATTGGACATTTACCAATCTGCTTAGCAATTTAGCTAAGTGTTGAATTTTAGTTTTGAAAACTATGTAGGCATACAGCAGCAAATATCATTGTATTAACATGACCATACCTACATTGCAGAGCATCTAACAGAAATTATTTTGCATGCAATACTAATAACGAGCTCAGATTTTTTTTCCCAAGCTGATTTTAACATGTGGATATATTGTTACACACCAGAACAGAATCTCACTCTTACTGAGCACACAGACCTCTGAAACAGTCTTACAGAAAACATAGAATGGATTCATTTCAGAATCTGACCTTCCAGGGGCAGAACATTTTCAAATGTCCCTGCTGATGGCTAAACACCCAAAGGAATGAAATCTTGCACGCACTACAAAGCACCAGGCAAGATAACATAGCCTTCAACTATTAAGCTTTTGATTCCTTCATTTTTTCACTGGAGTTCATCTAGTTAAGAATCCATCAGCAAGTTCCAAGAAATGTACAGAATAACTTTTTTTTTTTGTTATTTTTCTTAACTGAAGCAAAAATGTGTCATAAGTTGGCTTGCTGTCTGCTCTCTAATAGTGATACATTAATCATGATGCTGCCTTCGGCAACATTTTGAGGCTTGTAACATCGAGAGAGAAAATTAAAAAAAAAACTTTCCTGAGATAAGGCATGATCATGTTTTCTCTCAGTGTTACAAGACCTATAATATGAAATAAAAGGTATTAACAACCATGCATCTTTTTCTATGATCCAGAAGATACCCGTTGTCTGACAAAAGGCCAGCATTTCATGCCTTGTCTTACATACACAAGCACCTAAAGGCAAGCACAGAAAATGTGCCCCAAATTTCTGAGGCACCCCTTCAACCACTTTGACCATTCTTTCCAGCTGCAGGATGGGCCAAGATGGTCACAATGAGCAGCAAATCTTAGGACAGTGGAACACATCTGCAAGGACCTCTGAGCAAGCACCAGTTCTAAAATGCTTTGAACAATCACTTGAGTGCACTCATGACTCATTTACAGGTTGGATATTGCAATCGATTACAAATGTATTCACATCACTGTGCAACAAGTTTCAGTTCTCCAAAGGCCACTACAGGCACTAGTTTTCCCTGACATACAGTGTCACTCCCAAGACTGTTCAGTCTTATCTGTAAGTTTCCCATGTATTGAAAGTATATGATATTCAAGATATATCATTCAAGACAGGTAAAATGTGTTTCAGTAGTCAAAATACTTGGAAACTCTGTAGCTGTGTTGCCTAGCTGTTATAAAACTGTTTTGAAGACTGACATAATTGGGTTTCAAGACAACCTGTAGCAAAGCTAGTTTAAGTAGTTCAGAAGTAGAGTATCCACACATGGGAATTTGTCATCAGCAAGCTTATCAGGTACATCAAATTGCTGAATTATTCAGAAAGTATATAATTTTTTAAAAGAGAAAAGTATGCAGCACAGTTGTCATTAGAAGACCAAAGGCAAACAAATTCATACTTCTGATTCTGGAAGATGCAAAGACACCAAGCTGTGACACGCAAAATTCAGAGGTGAGTAGTCCAACCATCCCACTTCTATTAGAACAGAAAAAACCCACATAAATAAAACCAAAACAAAAAAACTATCAGTAAAAAAAAAGGCTTTTATATATATATACACACATGACAGTAGATTAAATTAAGGAAAATCACCCCATTCAGAAACAGTATCTAATTTTATTCCATATATACTTTAATTATGTCTTGATTTTGTTTTCCACAAACTAAAACCATTTGTTTCTTACTGAAACATCACTTAAGCCCTTTAAGGTACACAAAACTCTGCTGAAAATTAAGTGGTTCCAACCTGAGCTCCTGCTGACCTACCTGTGCTCTTCTCCCTCTTCCACAGGACAAAACAGCTGATAGTCACTTCCATATTTTAAGGGAAAAAGCTCATTACAAAAACATATTTTAAACACATTACATTACAAATTTCAGACAAAAAAGGCAATACAGAAATCACTCTTAAATACTTTCTTAAATATTTTAAATACAGCTATTTTTCAATGGATGCAATATGAAAAAAAACACTGCCTTTGACTGCTGAGGGAATATTCTTTTTCCAATACCTTGAAAATATTGCAAACTAGCTTTCTTCCTTAGAATAAATAGTGTAACTAACTTGGATGAATTGGATAGAGACTTTTAAATACCTAGGAAATCCTCACTGCACTCAAGACTACCACTGTCTCTCCTGCCTTCTTTCTTCCACCGCTATCTGCAACTCTATTATCTGTATTTTTCTATAGAAGTATAGAGCCACTGAGAATTTTACTCCTATGGAGTTTTATCTGAGTAAAAATCCGTTTGGTAAATAGATATTAGCAGATTTATGTGTAGTGATATACTTCGTTAGTTCTCATGGATTAACTACACCATTTGGACACCAGAAAACAGAGATCTCGTCCTCCCTTAACAGGAGGAAGTACAAAGTTTTTTTGTAGTCCGTTATTAAATGTCAAAATGGGATATGTGCAGACTTTGTAAGAGTGCAAAGGACAGCAGAGGCAAAAAATAATTAATTTTAAGTATTAATAATTTCCATTATAGTAATCAAAACATTACACCATAAGACAACAACTCCATAGCATCAGGGCGGGGGGGGGATGTGGTATATGCTGCACTCCTGGAATATCAGAACCTCCTGAACTTCAGCGCTGCATCTACGGGTGCAATGGCAAGTGTCAGTGGTCTCTGCGGGATAATAACACGCACTGCAATACACTGCAGAAAAGCACATAGCTACAGGTAAATGCTTTGCTTTACAATTTACGTCTGAATGGCTCAACCACCATCACCAGAAGTGCTGGATTCTCCTCATGGGTCAACCGGGAAGTGGCAATCTCCCTTTCGGAAAAGGGCTGCGCCTCCCTGGCAATTGCAATGGCAGCAGCAGCCCAGCCCTCTGGAGGTGCCAGTGGTAGACAAAGATATCCATCAATTCAGAAGGCACCCTTCACTGATCAAATAATGACTCCCAGGGAAAAGGCAGGAAAAAAAACCACCCACAGCAACATCTTACTTACCAGATTCAACACACATGCTATCTGATGGGCTCCATTTAACCTTCATCTGCGAAATATTCAACATGCCCAAATACCCAAGTTTCAGACACCTCATATGTCACAATGAAAAATTAAACTCGAGAAACAAATCCAGCCCACTCAATACTAAGAAAACCAAATGACTTAGATGGGTCATGCCAGAGAAGGCGGTTGATATGAGTTAGTTCATCCAAACACTGGAAGTCTTCTGTTTTAAATACTTTTTTTCCAGTAGTAGTCCGATTCCCAACATCTCCTTCCATTCTTCAGGGGAACTGGGGAAATCCATGATTTCCCATAGATCTCCAGATGCCCTCCTTAGCAATACCCTAGATATCATGCTCTAGTTTAGAAGAATAATCTATATATTAACATGAAATGATAAATACAACCATATTTTAAACCGGGTAGTTATTTCATAGTTTTAATATGTATGTAATAAACATTTCAATCAAACTAGCCTTTCTTATCATGCTTCAAATCTAAGTGTGTGTGTGGGTATTAAAAGTTTTGTGTCACATAAATTTTCTGTCACACCAAGCTCTGAAGAGATCAGTTGAACATATTTGCTATCACCTTGAGCCAAAGTATCACCAAATATCTGCATCTCAGACCTAGCTGTGATGTGAAGCTAATCTCAACTCAAACTCTAACTCAGCCGCAGTATTGTGCCTTGATCTGTCTCTATTATAGAAATAATTAAAGTCTGAAAAGATAGAGATTTTACCAGGACTATATGTATTTCAACAGCCAATCAAAAAAAAAAAGAAACACAGAGACAAATTCCTCTACAGCATTTACTTCAGAACCCATAAGTTTCATGGACTTCAGTGTAGATAAAGAAAACTTAGATGTTTGCAGCAGGGACTCCACTGCAGTCCAACACCTCCCAGTTAGAAAAAGTATGATCATTCATGTACAAAGAAATCATCTCTAGTTTCAGCTGCACTGTCTTCTTTTATCTGTCACAGGCTCTGACAAAGCATTTAAGGAAAAGATTACAAGGCTCCTAAGGAAGGAACTGCATTTCCCTGCCTGGGGCATACCACTTCTCTGAGGTTGGCAAGAATGGGGCTGAAATATTAATGAGCAAGCTATTTGTCAAGAAAATTACGCAAGAAACCTTGGCAGCCACATAAAGAGGCAAGCAATGAGATACCAACCTAGGGCAGTACAAACTAAGCAGTTAAAGGAGAAAAGTGTAAGGATAAAAAAAAATTAAAAAAAATCAATTTTAATTTGATTTTGCATGCTCATAAGCTTTGGAGGAAAACAATAAGTGAATGAATGGGAGTAAAGATAAAAATTCATTGGACTCAGAATAAGTAACAACAGGTGTCAATTTCTAAAAGAAATTATAAGCCGCTCTGAGACCTAGAATTCAAGTTTCCCAGCCTTGATTCCTCCAAGAAAATAATTCCAGTAATATTCCTTGCAAATAGATTAGCCTACCACGTATTATGTGATGTCATGAGAGAAGTAACTTATTGAAAACTCATATAAACAAATGTAAAAAAAAAAATTTCCCCATGATGGACATATACACAAGAAATAAAAAACTCTTCTGGACGTTGCCTCACAAATCATAATGAAAAAAGACAAAAAAGACAAAGTCAAAATTTTAATCATTGTGACAAATCAGATGTTCAAATCTATACTGCTGAAAAATAAGAACTAAATCAGTTCCAAGAGTTTCCAAGTATGATTTCTCCATCAGTTGTAAAAAAAAAAAAAAAAAAAAGAAAGAAATGGTTCAGTCAGACTCCTTGTTCCTGCCATTTTTCCCCACATTTTATATTTATCCACAAATTTTAATAGAATTTTCATATGGCCACGTATACCATAATTTTATACAGTACTTCTTATATAATACATTTGAAGGTTTAGGTTTTAAAGGGGCACTGCTAATTTTTAGTGCAGGCAAATTTGAAAAACCTGCAAAGCATCCTCATACATTAGAAAGAAAAGTAATCTGAAAATTCATTAAAATAAGAAGATCCAATTGTTCCAATTGGCAAATAAAGCAAATTTATGTACGTGGATTTACTAAACGTTACCCATAGTCACCTTGCTAAACGATAAACATGTTCAACAATTGTGATCCATGGGTTCCATCAGCATTGACACCAAGTGGACACACTGACACATTTACAGAACAGTGTTACACAGCAGCATTTAGACTTTCATTAAGCAGCTCTCTGCTCTTACATAGCACATCTCTACACAAGATCCCAAAGTGCTTTTCAGCCATTTACCAATTAAGCTCCTTGATAACCCCATGGGAAAAGTATTGCATTATTTATATCCATTAGTGTGGTAGCTTCCAATTCAAATGTGTTGTATTTCAACATATTGGCTTTGGCTTATTTTTAGTTTCCAATGTTTTTTATTATACTGCCATTTTTCCTCCATGGACAGAATTTTTTGTTGTTTGTAATATCATTTTATCAACAATTTAACAACTATAAGGGCTACTGTGAATAAAATCAAAACATTCTGAAAGCAGCTTGCCAAAAATCGCCTATTAGGAACTATGCCAAACAGTTCAGAAATACTGAGTTATTACCATTGAAACAACCTTCTCCCCGCATATGCAGATTTTTAAGACTCAAATCTACTTTCCTGGAGCCAGAAGTACAGAGTCATTACACTTTTGTATTCTGTCTTGAACTTCACAGGCCTTAACAGAACTGTAATTATAATTATGTATTTAGTAAGAACAGCAGAAATCAATAGGAAAGGAAGAAAATATTTAGGGGAGATAGAAAGATAAAAAAATGAAGCGTTGTTGAGGCAAACAGGGATACGAAAGAAGAAAGTAATAAACTGGGTAAAGGGCATGGAACAGATCATTGACACTCTATCTGCTCCTCAGCAGGACTGGCCTGCAAACCAGCACAGCATTCACAAATCATCTTTAAACTAGGATTTCACCTCCAATCAGCACATTCAGCAGAACCAAAGACAGCATTAACTTCGAAGAGGAAATTATATGTTTGTTATGGGCCTCTTTTGGGGAAGTTTCACGTCATACACGACCCACTGCTCCTCAGATTAAGCAGAGAGAATCATATCAGCCTGCGAGTTCAAGTAGGAGAAAGAGCATGACCTGGCAGGTGGCCTCTCCTGTATCAGTTGTGTGATTTGAGAGAGTAATCAGAGATTCAAATAAACACAATACATACCAAAATCCAAGGCAAGCAATAAAGATAAGAAACTGTTAATCATATTTACCAGTCAAAACCTAGACAAATGCAACAGCACACCATCAGCCTCCTGACCTGCTTCTGCTGTGGCCAAAGCACCTGGGTGCTTACCTAGCACAGCCATCACCATTTGCTAAGGAGTTTCACAGAACCAAGGCCTAAGAGCTCAGCAGAGCTCACACAGCAGCCACGACAACTTCAGAGTAAAGGAAAAAGAAAGCAATCTAACCAATGTCATGAAACAGCAAAGAGGATCCCTCCTACACCATGTACTACTGCCATAGCAGTAGCCCCTGAAGACAAGGAGGCTACATACAAAATATGAAGAGACAGCACCTAGAAAGGAAAATTATCACACCTGGTGCCACCAGTGTGGGCAATCAGAAAGTGCAAGGTCAGTAGTGACAGATACCACATATTATCACTAAATAATGCTAAATCATAATCTTTGCCATGACCAGAGGGTAGATCAGAAGTGAATCTACAGCAGTACCTAAAAGCATTATAGGATGCTTTGAAACCAAATTCTAATTGAATGAATGGGCGAGACATGCAGGTCTTGCCAGGTGCAGGAAGGAACTGGTGACTTGCTGAGGCCAGAATCAACTACATGGGGCCTGGGAAGGTCACAACCTTCCAGTAAAAGACAATCCCTCTTACTTAAATGCATAAAAAACAATGGACTATTGCTATAACGAGCTGCTATGAAAGATGAGTAAGGACCATCAGGTCTCACTCAGCAAAAGAAACATAGCCAGCATCTATACAACACCTGACTGGGACAGCCACAGATCTATTGTGTGTACTAACGTTTTTTCAATATGAACCTTTCACATTAATTTCAAGTTCCAGAGACCACTACCCAGAGCTTTTAAATAAAAATTAAAGTTTAGACTCATTTTATTCTCTATAGCTGCTAGCTAATTTCAAACTTACAATTCCCCAAGTATGGGCTACCATGTAACCAATATAGCAATTGATTTCTATTTTATTTTTGGTTTTTATTTTATTTTTCTGCAGTTATTATTACCTTATTGGGTCTTTAAAAAAATTAACTTCTTTTTCATCCTGCTACTCCACAAATACTCAAAAATCCAAAAGAATTACAAGATATTTGCCCAGGTTGCTATTTGATATAAAAAAATCTGGCCTTTCTATAGCACATCATTTTCTAGACAATATTAAAATATTTTATGGCTGAATAGACAAAACCATATTCATCATGTCTGATGAACATGATTTACCTACAAATGTACTGAATGCCTAAATGTGAACTGGCAATTTATTCAAAAACACGTAAGCAAAACTGCAAAGATTTATAAGCATAATTGTAAATATCCAACTTGTCTATATAAAATAAGCTTGCATGTGGTAATTTCATACTTGTAAATTACAACTAAACATTTCTAGTTGTTTATGTGCTCCTACTCTGCACCTCCCTCTGGGCACATCAAGATGCACGCTCAGCTGGATGACGTGTAAGTGCAGGATTCTGCTCCGTTCATAACTCATACCACATGAGAGCGCAAATTCTAAGACTGTTTTGGGGTCCATTCTCAGCTAAGGCAGAATGAACACTACACACTGCCTGAAAATATTACTCACATGAAGCTAAAAACATTATTTCCACGAATAACAGAAGACCTGAAAATCATTCCCTAAATTATCAGATCCATTATCATTCAGTCTAAATTATTTGGCACTATTTTTTTGCCATTTGGTTGTTGTTTGGGATTTAGAGCAGGGGGAGGGGGTGTTGGTTGATTGGGGGATTTTTAAAATAACTAATATTTTCTGTCACCCCACCATAAAAAGCTGGATGCCCAATTGCTGCCTTTGACATTTATTTAGACATGGTAGAACAACTGAATTTTGATGGGAAATATTTCCATAAAATCCATAAAGTAACTAAGCCAAGGATGGAAAGTTCCAGCATCAAATCTTCTGAATTCTTAAAGTCACCATTCTGGACCTTACAGCATTTAATTTTCTGTCTTTCCAATACAAACATTGGCATCTGGGCTGAAAACTCCTTTTCCAATTCCTCTTTCTGTCATCTGCTGGGAGGCAGAGTAGAATAATGAGGTTGACTCAAGCAGTTGCTGATTGCTTTCAGTGTGCGGTTCATTCCCTGACACCACAGAGAGGAGTCTTGCTAAACAGGGATCAATAGACTGGATAAGAATGTTTAAATTTTCTTCAACCAAGTTGAAGAGCAACGCCACAAAAAACTACTTTTTTAAGGCAAGTTATTTGAAAAATAAAATGTTGAATGTGTTTACAGCATTAGCAAAGTTCATAGTTAAGAACAGAATTTAGGCAAAATGAAACTGAAGGCTGTCTTTTCAATTCTCATTTACTTCTTACTACAGAGCTACCAAGAAACACAGCTCAAACGAAAAGAAAGCAATCAAGACATGATGTTAACATTTCAACATCAGTTAAAAGAATTGAATGCAGTGAAAGAGACTTCAATCACAGAGTACTGCAAAATTACATACAAAATACACCATTACAATCAGCATCTCTGTTCACAATTATAGGAAAAGATCAAATACTGTACACAGGAAGACAGAAAGAATAAAAAATAATGTAAAAATTACAATCTCTTGCTTTCAGGTTGATGCTATTTAATTAAAACAGAAGCAGGGGAAAGGTAGTTTCCTGCACTACCATTGCTAGCACAGACTTGTGGGCATTCAGTCTTCTTTAGCACTACATGATTTTAAATTCAAATAACTAAAGCATTTAGACTTCTTTTTTCCACTTTAAGTCCTAAAGTCAGTTTCTTCTCACAACAAAGCAGCAAACAAAGCTGTTTTACACTCTCAAATGACTTCTCTGCTCTAATGTTTATTTTGATACCATGTGGAGTAGATAAAGTAAAATGTTTCATCAGAAATAAATAAAGCTAAGTTTCAGTGTGCTTCAACCTGCTGTACTTTTTGCTGCACTTTTGCTAAGTTTGCTATAAACAGAGAAATAAATTACAGAAATCTTGTGGTGTACCCAAAGATCACAAATACTCAACACTTAAGGCTAAAATTCACCACTTTGCAGAGCGGTGACACCAAACTCATTGCCAGGTTGTCACGTCTCAGATTCCTTTCAGAGACGGAGTCCCCACCCAGTTCTGGGTCAAAACAATTGGTGGCAGAAAAGGGGAGAGGTGACTCAGATGCAGGGGATCCCCTGCGTGGGGACTAAGGTGATTAACACAGAAAGTCCATACACAAACAATCAACTTTAACAGGAATACTCAATGGAACATATGGGCTCTGAGCAGTAACAGATTTAAATGAAACAGATCAACCATCTTACAAATACAAATCTATCTGAGCTATGTGGCTTCATAAGAAATCAGGGTAAGCCTTGATTTACTCACAGCTTTAAGAGAAAAAAAAAAAAACAAAAAGAAAAAGAGAGAGAGAAAGGGGAAAAGAGAGGAAAAGAGATCACCATCAGATCTGTGAACTGGGCAATGTTTGATGTAGAGTCACTCCAAAGCTTGCATGTGCCTCTACATAGAGACCTCAGACCCAGGGCTTCTGGAACCAACTTTCCTCCCAGCTCCAGAAGTAACTGAGACACCTGTCATGTCAAGAGCAGTGGCATCAGGCCCCTCCCTGTAACATTCTGGGCTTAGTAGTGGACTTAGCAGTGTTAGGTTTGCAGTTGGACTTGACGATCTTAAAGGTCTTTTCCAACCTAAACAATTCTGTGATTCTGTCTCATCCCAGCTGCAGGAATGGCTGAGACATCGCTTGAGGCAGGACCTCTGGGCTCATTCTACCATTGTCTGGGGCTCGTCCCTTACGCAGTTAAGCCTCATAAAGATAACTGTAAAATCATGTACACTTCTGATGCTTGAATCCTGCAGATGTATCTCACATAGCAGGAATTTAAGCCTGGCCTCCAATCTGTTTATTGAGAACTTTAGAACATGACACACATTAAATGACTTTGACTGTATGTCGTAAATAACAGTACATCTCTGTATGGCTGTCCTACATGCAACTGTTCAAATAATTACCATGTTAATCTCCATCCTACAGGTAACCACACTTTATTCAGTTTAAGTTCCACAAGCATCAAATTTAGTGCAGTGACTACATCTGTCACTCTAACTTCTACCAGCTCTCTCAAAAATCACAAGTTTATTATTAGCAACCTGTGGGCAATTAGTGTAATCACCGGCAGACTTGGATTCATCTTAATCAGTAGTTTGTTCAATTCCACAGGCAAACAAGACATCACCAGTAAAACAGCACAGTAAGAATATTGATGACTTTACATCGAGCTACAGTCATGCTGCTGTGTCTGGCCCTCTTGCTCCACAAAAAAAAATTATGTTGAACTTATGTATTTTTCAGTATGTCACATAATGCCTTCATGACGTACAATTTAGTTCATATTTCCTGATATAGATATAGATGTTGAATAAATAAGAGCATATTCCATAGAGACATGAATTATACACCAGTAAAGAAGGTGAAATGTAAGTTCTGAATATGGAAGACTATCCTCTGATACTTGAAAGAACACTTTTATATTTGTCTTTTCTCTAGCAACTGTGATCTGCATTGTTACAAATATCCACCAATAAAAACACAGGCCTGACTATAAAAGCTCCTAAAACAGCCACAAAATACTCTGATCATAGAACCACAGTATGATTTGGATTGGAAGGGACATTAAAGATCCTGCCCCTTGCCATGGGCAGGGACCCTTTCCACTAAATCACATTGCTCAAAGCCTCATCCAACCTGGCCTTGAACCCCTCCAGGGATGGCACATCCACCACTCCTCTGGGCAACCTATTCCAGTGCCTCATCCTCATCACAGTTAAAAAATCTTCCTCCTACTTAATTTAAATCTGCCGTCCTTCATCGTAAAAACATTACCTCTCACCCCATCACCACACTCCTGATAAGGAGCCTCTCCCCAACTTTCCTGTAGGCCAGGAACGATTGAATAAGGCAGATGATCTGACCATCCAACTACTGACAAACATGTAGTTAATGTGCAAACAAGCACCTCCACCTTTTTTTTTTTTGTGCTACAATTTCCCAGCAGTAAAGTCCTACTTTGCTCATAGGAATAACTAGTCCTATTTCTTATGCATCACCAGATCACAAAAAATTTCAACTTTTATTCTATCCCACCGAGAAACAGTGGGAAAAAGACAGCACAGGCCAGAAACCAAGAGGTTCCTTATTCCCCTTTAATGCTTTCCAGCTTGCATTATCAAAGAAAAGGCAGATGACTCCCTCACATATACTTTCTTATAAACAGGTATATTCTCTAGGAGATTACTATTGAATGAAGGCAAAGTTCATCGATTACAGGACCCCGCAAAAATTGTTAATATCTTGCTATCAAAAACAAAAAGGTGTACTGAGCTGAGTTTTTGCAAGGATCTGATGTTTCAGGGAATATTTTCATTAGCAACCTACATAACTGAACAGAGGACATGCTTAAATCTGCCAGTCATGAGCTAACACTGTAGGTATGCTGGATAACAGGGCTGGAACTCAAAAATTACTCTGTCAGACTAGAGAAGTGGTCAGAAAAATAACAGAACAATTCAGCATAGGCAAGTGCAACTTTCCGTACTGTGGCACATAGTCAGCTGCATACCTACAGCACAGCACAGCAAACACTGAGAGGGCAGCTTCTTCAGAAGAGGGTTAGGGGTTATGGTAGACCATGAGCTGAATATCAGTTCAAAATTTGCTTTAGAAAAAATAAACCATTGCACAGTAATATAAACAGGAGCAAATAACCTATAAAATAGGAAGCACTTCTGTCTTTCTGTTTAGCAGGAAGATATAAAGAGTCTCAAATTTTTGGAATAACATTTATAAAAGTGTGAAACATTTGGAAAGAGTCCAAAGATAGTAACAGAAATTACCACAAGTCTCGAAGGAGTAACTATGTAGAATGATGGTATATAGTAGGACTATCTAAATGAGAGGGGAAAAAATTAAAGGCATCATCATCAGATCTGAAAGAAAGCCGTGCACCCTATGGAATAACTGTCTCCACCATATCCTGGTGAGGACAAGCAACAACGCACCTACCAAAACCAAAGTCAGAAAAATTTGTATCAGTTCTTAGAAATCTTTCTATAAATAAACTGACATATTTTAAGAGAGCACTTGTGTAGACCCCATTGTAGTTTTATTCTTTCATGAAGATTTCTAAATAGCTGTGCTAAAAAAAAAAAAAGATATAAAATTCAATCGGCTTTGGGAGCCAAAGAACAAATAAGTCAGTGTCTCAAAGTCTTCCCAGTCTTATTGTGGTCCATTATGAGATAATTTCTGTGACCATTATTACAATTTTTTTTAATGAAACACATAATAGGAAGTTATCTCTTAGAGGTCTCGCCAAGTATTTCTTTCAGTAGCAGTTTTAATGGTTCTTATGGGTTTTTTGCCAATTATATTGCTGAAAGCTTTGCAGGTGATGTATTTGCTTATAAGCACTGTCATACTTTATCCAGCTCAGCATCTATTTAGTAAGTGCTTTAACATTCTAGGGTATGGCAGGTGCTACATAAAACACAGCGTTATTTTCCATAGTTTATTCCCCTTATTGGCATTCCTACTCTCAGATTAACTGGCAAGAGTACAAATATTCACAGCAATTTTAAAAAAGAAAGTTTGAGAGCTCACTGACAGCCACAGCTAGCTGTGTACTATCAGTAAACAAAACACAACAATGTTCCTCTCCTATTACAACAAAATTTTTCAGCTATTTTTTTAATAGAAGGAATAATGACAGCAGACAAACTGAAAGTGGTCATTCAAACAGACAACACTTGCTAATTGTATACTGTAACAATGTTCCCCAATTTACTTAAAATGTATTACAGCTGTGTTTCCACCAGTCTCTTCATCTTGATCTGTAGCATAGGATAGGCAGAAAAATGCATTTCAATTAGGCTTTCCCATTCATTATTTCATCCAAATTGTGTATTTCTAGGTGGTCTACATAGAAACTCCCACTGAATTTAATGCAAAGGCACATGAAACATCTGTGGAAATCATACTGAGCTGACAAGATACTGTTTTCACTCCACTCTTCAAACCACAGTTGTACATAACACAGTTTTTTTAATTTTTTTTTATTCCTTCATACAGAAATCACCACTTCTATCTCTTAGGTTCTTGAGTAACTTCTGGTTTCTCTTCAATCTCTCTTTTTAGAGAATAAAGGGACTAAAATTGAATACAATATTCAAGACAATATTCCAACTGATATCCCTGAAACATACAATAAAATGGGGAAGGTGGTCTCATCATATCCCAATGTTTTTCTTTCCTTTACTCACATTTCATCTTGGCTGTGCTCTTGACTACTGTGAGATTAAACACTAAGCACAATGTGGGCATGTCTGATCCTTGTGGTTTGTTATCCCAAAACCTCTAAGCAGATTGAAACAGAAGAGCAAGGAACATTTTTGAACTTTATTTACAAAGTTTTCATTTCTGTCAGTCACTATAAAATATGAACCACAGCAGCTCCTAACTAGCTGGGTCTGATATGAACACCCCTGCAATACAGAAGTGATGCTTCACTCTCAATCTTATTTTACTTCATGGCAAAACAAGAAGGCAATAGAAGTGAACATTGGTAAAAGCAATGAAAAAAAAAAAAAAGTAGTTGGTTTTCTTCTATCTGTCCTGTGGTATTTAGCAAAATTTTTGTTTAATGGTATGTCACCTAATGACAACAGCCGCCTCCTATTGGAAAAGGCTCATAACCACGGAAAAGTCATGTAAGACATCAGATATATAATATGTGCCAACACATTTAACATTTTCATGTGTTTCAAAGACATGCAAAGAAAGTCATCTGAAGACAAATTTTAAGCATAACTGAAAAATCTAAAAATGCAGTTCTGAAAGGGGAATTCTTCTCACTGCATTCCATACCACAGAGTGATCCTCCCAGTCATGAGGACACTTCAGGGTGTACTTCTACATAATCACAGAATCTACTACATCAGAAGTAAAATTACTAATTTAGCATCTCAGCAATAAGAGTGGAGAGGGTAGAGGCAAGACAAAGAATAGGATATCGTATTTGTTTCCCTGAAAAAGGCTGTTTCAAGTAGACCCAACCTGTCACAAAAAGAGGTGGAGGGCAGTAATATTTAGAAGCTGTTTAAATGAGCCCAACA
This sequence comes from Dromococcyx pavoninus, assembly GCA_033558185.1. Lineage (NCBI taxonomy): Eukaryota > Metazoa > Chordata > Aves > Cuculiformes > Neomorphidae > Dromococcyx > Dromococcyx pavoninus. The sequence continues at coordinate 2,981,691 of JAUMJL010000138.1, read as the reverse complement.
TATCTATCAGCTGCAAACAGCTGTCAGCAAAGGGCATCTTAGAGCCCTGCACAACTCAGTAATTACAGCAAGAAAAAGACAGTAGGAAAACTAAAATTAATTGTGAAAAGAGAAAGCCTGGCCCTCTTATAAAGGATCTTGAAATCACCCTTATTTTATTCCCAATAAACAAACCAAATTCAGAATTTTTCAAACATCCACCATGCAAAATTCTACATGATTATTTAATAATCATTGGAAGGCCAAAAAGACTGACAACCTGGTAGGAACCTGTTATAGACCACCCAATCACGATGATGAAGGGGACGAGTTATTCTACAAGCAGCTGGCAGATGTCTCAAAATCACCAGCCCTTGTTCTTGTGGGTGACTTCAACCTGCCGGATATCTGCTGGGAGCTCAACACAGCAGAGAAGAGGCAGTCTAGGAGATTCTTAGAGCGTATAGAGGATAATTTCCTGCTTCAGCAGGTAAATGAACCTAGTGGGGCCCCACTAGATCTGCTGCTTACAAACAGAGAGGGACTGGTGGGAGATGTAGTGGTTGGAGGCCAACTGGAGCACAGTGACCATGAAATAACACAGTTTTCAATATTCAGGGATGTAAGGAGGACCACCAATCAAACCTCTATGCTGGACTTCTGGAGGGCAGATTTTGACCTATTCAGAAGACTGATCCAGAACACACCCTGGGACACAATCCTCCAAAACAAGGGCGTACAGGAGGGATGGATGTGCTTCAAGGAAAAAAGTCTTGAGTACACAGGAACAGGCTATACCAATTAGCCAAATGGCAAGCCGGCGGGGAAGACGACCACCTTGGTTGAATAGGGAGATACCGAAGAAAATCAGAGTAGGAGAGGTGGCCCTCAGGATAACTGGCCTCCGAAGCTCACAGATAGATACAGGAAGCCAAAAGGCCCCCCTATGTTCCAGGAGGAAACAGTCTATGAATTACTGAGTCACCTGGATCCACACAAATCTATGGGCCCTGATGGATTCCATCCTGGGGTGATGAGGGAGTTGGCAGAAGAGCTTGTCGAGCCACTCTCCATCATCTACCAACAGTCCTGGCTCTCTGGGGAGGTTCCAGATGATTGGAAGTTGGCAAATGTCACGCCAATCCACAAAAAGGGCTGTAAGGAGGACCCGGGCAACTATAGGCCTGTCAGCCTGACCTCAGTGCCTGGCAAGGTTATGGAACAGATCATCCTGAGTGCAATCACACAGCACCTTCAGGATGGACATGGGATCCGACCCAGCCAGCATGGCTTTGTGAGGGGCAGGTCCTGTCTGACCAACCTGATCTCCTTTTATGACCAGGTAACCCACCTGGTGGATGAAGGGAAGGCTGTGTATGTAGTCTGTCTGGACTTGAGCAAAGCCTGGATAAACTGGTAGCCCATGGCTTGGACAGGTGCACTCTCAGCTGGGTTAAGAACTGGCTGGATGGCCAGGCCCAGAGAGTGCTGGTGAACGGGGCTGCGTCCAGCTGGCGGCCAGTCACCAATGGTGTCCCCCAAAGATCAGTGTCGGGTCCAGTTCTGTTTAACATCTTCATTGATGATTTAGATGAGGGAATTGAGTCCATCATAAGTAAATTTGCAGATGACACCAAGTAGGGAGGGAGCGTTGACCTGCCAGAAGGCAGGAGGGCTCTGCAGAGGGACCTCGATAGGCTGGAGAGTTGGGCTGAGTCCAACGGGATGAAGTTCAACAAGGCCAAGTGCCAGGTCCTGCACTTTGGCCACAACAACCCCATGCAGCTCTACAGGCTGGGGACAGAGTGGCTGGAGAGCTGTCAGGTGGAAAGGGACCTGGGGGTGCTGATTGACAGGAGGCTAAACATGAGCCAGCAGTGTGCCCAGATGCCAAGAAGGCCAATGGCATCCTGGCCTGTATCAGGAATAGTGTGGCCAGCGGGATGAGGGAAGTGATCCTTCCCCTGTACTCGGCGTTGGCGAGGCCACACCTTGAGTATTATGTTCAGTTCTGGGCCTCTCAGTTCAAGAAAGATATTGAGGTGCTGGAGCGGGTCCAGAGAAGAGCAACAAAACTGGTGAAGGGACTTGAGCACAAGTCCTATGAAGAGAGGCTGAGGGAGCTGGGGTTGTTTAGCCTGGAGAAGAGGAGGCTCGGGGTGACCTCGTCGCTCTCTACAACTATCTGAAAGGAAGCTGTAGACAGGTGGGGGTCGGACTCTTCTCCCAGGCAGCCAGCAACAGAACAAGAGGGCACGAGCTTAGACTCTGCCAGGGAAGGTTTAGGCTGGATATCAGAAAAAAGTTCTTCACAGAGCGAGTAATCAGGCACTGGAATGGCCTGCCCAGAGAGGTGGTGGATTCACCATCCCTGGAGGTTTTTAAAATAAGACTGGATGTGGCACTTAGTGCCATGATCTAGTAATCATGATAGTGTTGGATTAAGGGTTGGATTTGATGATCTTGGAGGTCTCTTCCAACCCAGATGTTTCTATGAATGCATTTTATAGGAAAGAGAGCTCTAGAACAGACCTCGTGATGAAATACATAGATGTTAGCACACATAACCCTCCCTTGAATACAGTCAGATAAGTGGAACCTAAAAATGAAATCAACACCCCATGAAAAGCATTTCCAATATGCCTTCCAATATGTTTTTGTCCCTTCTCCTAGTAGACTTTCCACTGGTCTTTCCATCAGAAACACAAATATAAGATAAAGGGTATCCACCGCAAACACTTCCAGAATAGAAAACAATTCCTTTCTCTCTTCCTCTCTAACAAGTCTCTTTTTAAATTGCACAGACAAATGATAGAAAAGCAGTCACTTGGCAAGCAGATTGCTTCTTGACTGCTAAAACAAATTCCTCAGGTCATATTCTTATTTCTTATAGCACCTCATCACTCTGAGGTCCTAACATATCCATCTTCATCAGACAGGTTCCCAATACGCTCAGGCAAGAAGTGCAATAAAACAAGCACACAAACAAACAACAAAAAAACCTCCTCCCAATCCAAAAAAGCTTTCATTTGAAGTCATTGTTCTCAGTGGCAGGTCTACTCCAGCCAGAAAAAATGCATCCTGTGTTGCTCTGCTTCTAGCACATGTAAGACTCAAGCACAGGTCTTCAAGGGGGGGTGTTCTTTGAGTAGCCCTGAACACAAATTGTGGATTTAATGATTTTTCAGGACAAAACCTTCACTTGGGACCAAAAAAAAAAAGACACCAAAAAAACCCCACCAAAAAAAAAGAGTAGAACACAGAAATCACTCATAGTCAATTCATACATATTAGCAGCAAGGTGTCACCCAGACAGTACACCAGAAGAGATTACGGATGCCCTATGTAGATTAAATTGGATACAATTTTCTTGTAAAGAAAGGATGAGATATTGTACACAGCATTCTAACCACAGCCTTAGCACAATGGGGATGTACTGTCTTCAGAGACTTGACAGTCCAATGAAGCCTTCCACCTCATGTAAAAAGTAACCACCATCTCTGTGTTTCTTCCTGCCTTTACAGATCTCATGGCAGTGCGTTAGTCCTGATGTGAAGTCTTACCAGGCCTCACATTCACTTCAGGTCCTGAGCAAAGTGGTTGGTTGTAAGTATGGAATGTCTAGTCAGGCAAAAGGAAACACTCAACAGGAATTAGGGGATATTTAGGCTGGAGGAATATCTTAATCCCACTCTGAGTAACCCCTATAGGCTTTTTTTTTTATTTTTAAAACTTTATTAATACTCAACTGGCTTAAATTACACTAAATAAGTAATCCAAGAAATTTATTTTAAAGCTGAGGCAGAGAAAATATAAGAAATGACAATGCTCTTGATATTTTTTAACTAATTTCTCACTGAAATACAAATCTGAAGTGAATGTGTGACCTCTCCGTTAGCTAATTTCAGGTAAGACCTCCTACGTGCTTTGTATAATTGGAGTTTCTGAAAGTCCATTAAATCCACTTTTCTTGAACATACTTATTCAACAAAGTATGTAGGCTATGACTCTTGGAAACCAATTAAACCTAAAAGGATTTAGAAACATTATATATGAGCAAACGACTTCAAATAAAGTTCATCCCACACAGGTATAAATAAATTAATCATATTATGCAAATATCATGACAATAAAGCCACTCCTCGTTTTTCTTTTCTTTAAAAAAAACCATAAAAATTAAGGCTTTCCTCTTCCAGAATTACTCTGCCTTTTGAAGCAGGACAGGCAACGTTACACTACAAATCATGAACCTGTTTCAAAGACCTCATATTTTTCATGTGAGAAAAGATGGATTATCACCTTTTGTCCACTACACAGCACATGTTTTTATTTCCTATAAAGTTTCAAGGTACTAAATCTTAAGAACACTTTGTGTTTAGATACTGAATTTTACTACTATTCTTACAGGCTTCTTATAAGTGTATTAAAATATTTTCCTTTCTCGACTATATGCAGCAATGAAATAACTAAAGAGTAGTTTTACAGATGAGAGAAATGAAAACTATCTACAATAAAAATGCAAAACCCTCTAAAACTGTTAGTAAATAAACTTCTTTCCTGTAAGACATTTTTGGTGTACTCTATATCAAAAACAATGGTGAGTGCATAGCATAAAACTTTTACTGACATGATCTGAAGATTACCACTTGGGACTCGCAAGCAACATCAGCTGTCACATTAATACAAACTGCTGTAAACCTTACAACATAAGCCATCATTATTCTGCTTACTTAAATCTTAAATGTCTTATTTCCATTGATTATACAATTCATAAAAGCAAACAAACACTTGAGGAAATTTGCATTAAAATTTAATACTGTATACATAACGCTGGGGCATTTGTTCAGAGGGCATACAAAGTCACAGATCTTCCTGAATTTCTATTTGATAACCAACCATTCCCTTCGTCCCCTGCCAAGTCTGTCTTGGCATCAGCTTAGACCCCGCTTGATTTTTCACTCTTTCCACTAAAATTACAAACTTATCCAGCTCTGCTCAGTATCTCAATGCACATTGGCCTCACCTGAGCTCATGGAGGGTACCAACACAGTAAAAATGAAGATAATTATATACTTGAGAAAAATGAGGCTTTAGCAGTACAACTGGCAAACTTACTGAAACCACAAAGAACTTAAGACTTGCCCCAAAGTCTTGTCATCTCACAGTCTTTCAACTGTATTTTAATTACTGGACTCTGGATTAGACTCATGCTTGATTCCACCGGAATCTGGGCAAAAGTACAAACCTGAAGCTAGCCAAGTGTTGTCTGATCTGCTTCACTGAATTCTTCTCCGGAGCTGTAAGCATGTCCATCACCCAGTGGAAATTAACAATCTTTCACATCCTCAAATGTCACATTGCACAACAACTTAAACAATATGATTTGTCTGCAAAGAAATAGTTTCATGTCAATAGCAAAGGGTGAGAGGGGGACAACTCATTGATTTTAACCTAAAACAGATTTTAACCGAAAACAGTATTTCTGAAACCCTTAATTTTCTCTGCACATTAGGATGACACCAACTTGCAAAGTAACTTTTCATGCCTGCAGAACCTAAAATACAGTTTGCAGAAAATGGGAAAAACTATTTCCATTTGCAAATACCAATACATGTCTACAGCAATCTAAAGTGGAAAAGATTTTTAGCAGATCTCCTAAGCATTGCCTCTTTTAAAGTTGGACTCCGTGGAGCAATGGTTACTCCCAAATGAAACTTGCCACTTTGTGGAATGAATCCAATGTTGCACAGGGATCTTCTCTTTTGGAAGAAAAAAAATCATCTTCCCAGAATTTTGTGCCTTAAGTCATATACAGGTTGGTTTGGTTATTTTTTTGAGCCCTGCCTGGTGAGTTTCTGTAAAAATTACATAACGATTCAATAGTTGAAAGTTGGATGAAAATCCTTCTTTTGCCAATTCTTAAAGTAAATTTCAGTACAATAAGAATTTGGAGGGAAAGTAGGAAAAGTTGGTCAGTATTCATTCGACAACAGTCATATGCACCTTCTGCTCCTCTTGAACATTCTCATTTATTTGTGTAAATGAACCGTGCAGGACAGCCACATTGACTTCAGCAGCACTACTGAGACTGAACAGACCCTGCCCCCAAAAAACCTACCCACAGATGATGAAGCAGCAGCACTACTGCAGAAAAATAACAATTGTTCAATAAAAATGTTCGTTTCCTTTTTCATGCACTTTCTGAAAACTGCCAGAGAAGAGTTTAGAGCACTCTTTTACCATCTGAATTGTATCTGTTCATTTAATCAGCTCAGTTTTTCCTGCACGTCAGATTTGGCCATGCCAGTATCAGCAGTAAAAGATATGTCTGTACAAGACATACCTGTTTTAAAGCATATCTGTTAATGACTTAATAAAAGCAGCCATTAAAGCCAAAGGCTTTCTGCTTATGGAGAACGCAAAATGTCCTACATACACATATACATACATAGACCAAAGGTCATACATAATGTCATAAGCCATGTATCCAGAAATTTTTAATAATCACTTCCCCAAGCAAGTCCTCACTCCCCTCAGGTTCTCCATCATCCAAACGTATGCAGGCATAAACATCAAATGGTGTGTTATGACATACACATACGCACAGTCATTCATAATGCCTTTACTGGTTTCAGGAATGAATTTTTTTCTTGTCTAGCAAAATACCCTTTGACAAAAATCTCCAATTCAAAAAATTCTAGACTTCACAGGTTTGGGTAAAGGGCGTGCTTTCAGACAGATTTGGAAATCTTAGTAACAGTAGAATTATCTTCTTTCTAGCATCTAATGTCTCACTGGCTGTTTCATTCAATTCTGAGTAAAAATACTAAGAACAAACATGCACAATATTTTTTGCTTTTAACAGTGAGGTCTAAATGTTCAGAGTACACATTAGAGAAATGTATTTTCAAATTATGGTAATCAACTCCAAAGCAGAAGATAAACTAACAAAAACCTTCCACGTGCACATATGTAAGAGCTTTGCTCAGAGCTGAAAGATGTTGCAGGCACAAACACCATAGCACACACACAAAAAAAAAAAGAAACCCTAATTTAAGATACACTTAATGAACCTGTCTCCTTAAATATAACCATGTAATATAATTAGCATTACATAAGCATGTAATGTAATAAAACATGCTGTTTTGGCAAATGCTACTGCATACTGCTATTAAATTGATTTAAAAGTTACAGGGCTCCTGTGGCAAGACCAAAATACCACAAATTTTTCCTCTTCAAACATCTTAATTTTACTTGCATGTTAAATTCACCAAAACACAGAAATCTTTTTTTTCAGTTAGCAACATAAGGAAGTTTGCAGCTATCTCTTAAAAGCCACTTTAGTATGTGAGCTGTCATCACTTCCATTAACTATTACATATTATATTAACCTTTCAGACGCTGCACACACTGAGGTAGATTTATAGAGCCATTTATAATGGGCTTGTCTGACCAAAACCACCTGCACCTTTGGTACTTGAGTTGTTATCAATTATTTATAAAAACTGGAAGACCGTGATATCCAGAAACATTTATACTTTATTCCATTATTCTTTATCTTCCCCATGCATCCGAGGCCTAATTCATCATCAGAATAAGGCAGTAAAACAGCACTGAAGCACATGTTGCAACAGCCATAGCAACCATTTGCTTCAGTCATTACGAATTTCTCCCGACAGCCGGATCATCTTGGGGTTTGATTGCACGCCACGCGTCCCAGGAAACAGAACTGCTGCACTGGAAGGAATTTCAGATGGCATAAAGTCTGAGGCAGCCTGCATTTTCTCCTGATGTAAAGGGAAGAGACGATCACGCAGCCTTTTTCCTGCCACGTGCCCAGGCAGGCTCGGGAATTTGCCTCTCAGACCTGAAAGGAGAGACCTGCTGGCCCAGGCATCACAGACCTAAATAATACAAAGTTGTCTCCTTACTTACTCATTGAGAACAGTAGACAAGGGAAAATTTAAATAAATATTCACCTGAGTCATGTTAAGAGATATTATTATTATCGCTATTATTATTATCATTACCATTATCGTTATTACTATTATTATTATTATTGGAATGGAAGAAGCCTGAACCAAGGCCTGGGCAGAAGCTGGAACTGCATGTACATACACAGTCCTTACCCAAGAGAAAAGCCCACAACCAGACAGGAGTAAAACCAAGAAACAACTATTTCATAGAAAGTTTCTTCATATTTTTTATTCTGTCAAAATGTGTAAGATGTAAAAAAAAAAAAATGTATGCACACAATTCTTAAATCCATCCACAAAGCAAAGTTATAAAAAGAACAAAGCTGGGAGACACTAACTTTCTGCATAGTAAAACAACCAGCTGCTAATACGTGGGAATACCTAATTCTTGCAAGAAACCACAGAACAGAGTAAGTCTCTAAAAGACCTAGAAGAAAATACAGACACCTTTTTTGCCACTTCAAAAATCGTGTCATCATATTATATGCATAACTTTCCAGAAGAAAATTATAATGGGCTTGTCAGACCAAAACCACCCGCACCTTGGTACTCAAGATGTTATCAATTATTTATAAAAACTGGAAGACCGTGATATCCAGAAACAATCTGCTTCATTCAGCAAAATTACTACCTTTGTTTAGTCTATTCCATTAGTTTTAAATGTGGAATATGTTTTGGGAGGAAGATGTACAGTGTTAAGTTCTGGTATTTTTAATTTAATTCAAATTTCCACCCAAATGCAACTGTACATGCCCCAAGTGAAAACTAATCATTAGATGGTAAGCTGGAAATGGACTAATCATTATTTTGTAAAATAAGAATGTACAATATTAAGAAACTACCTATATTTCTGTTAGGTTGAACAGTTGCTTAGAAGCGCAAAATCAGTGCCTGCTTTAACATAAAGGACTAACATTATTTACCAAACAATTTTCGTCACAGTTTGCCAATCAGTAAGAACCAAGCATTTTCAAGGAAAACAACATAAAATCCACAAAAACTTCCCTACTCTTTTAAAGAATTCATTTTTAATTATGATTTTAATCCACTCAGCTTGACTCATGTCCTGGTTTGCTTCCACTGATCTGGAAGCTTCCTCTTCCATGATCAGAATGAATGCAGCCAAGTTTCATACCGATGGGTACTGGGGAGCTGCTAGCTTGCTCAAATGATTTCTTGTACGCATCAAAAGAAGGCCTTTATGAGTGCCTTCCCTAAAAATTTCCTTGTGATGATCTCAGGCAAACTAATTATTCTCTGAAGATGGTAGTCTGGAATAGAGTTCCCACTCTCAATTAACCTGGGCTGGTTCCAGCTAATGAAGTGGAAGGAAGGAGAAAAAATAACAAGATCTATTATTCTACTTTTAACATATGATCTTATTTCTATTCGGTACATATTTAACCTGCTTCCAACAGTAAGGTGAAGATTAGATCAACATATAGCAAGTGAACAGTATTATTTTATTTGCAGTGCCTTTACGAAAATAACAAGCAAGTTATATAAAGAAAATTCTACTGCAATCTAAAACTCTCCTCTCCAGAAGTTGAGCTGAAAATAAAGATGGCAAAAAAACATCAGTCCTACATTCAAGAAGGTCAGGAAGGACAATCTGAGGAACTACAAGCCAGTCAGCCTCACCTCAACCCCTAAGAAGCTGATAAGGCAACTAATCCTGGAAATAACTTCCAAAATGTGTGAAGGAGATCAGGAGCCAACAACATGGATTTAGGAAGGGGGAATCATGTCTGAACCACCTGTAAACCTTCTACAAAGAGATTACTGGCTTAGCAGATGAGAGGAGAGTAGTGAATGTGTTCATCTTGCCTTTAGTAAGGCTTTTTGACACTGTCCCTTAACATCTACACAAACAAGCTGATGAAGTACAGACTACATAAGTGGACAGTGATATGGACTGAAAACTGGCTGAACTGTCAGGCTCAGAAGATTGTTTTCACCTACAAAAAGTCCTGCATTAGGAAAACTGCTGCCAGGAAGAAGATCATTCCAGAACTAGATAATCTTTAAGGTCTCTTTCAACCCAAACCTTTCTATTATTTTATGCTTCCCCTCTGCTCAGCACCACTAAGGCCATACCTGGAACGCTGTGTCCAGCACTGGGCTTCTCAGTGAAGTGCCACAAAGATACAGGGATTGCAGCCTCACTGCACTGTCCCAGTAAAAAATGGGAATAACGATGCAATAATTGGGTTTCAATCTCTTTTGGTTGCCACCATCTCCCCCAGTGCATGGTTAACATTAAGTCTGTGCAACAATGGCACCTGTATTTATTAACTCCACAGCAAAGTAGCGTGTCCCCACAACACAAAAATGCTTAAATAGATAACACCATATGTTTTGTGTCCTGCAGAATGTTTTAAAATATCCTGGGATTTTCAAGAGGAAGAATGACTACTCAACTTCTGTCCTTTCGGTATTCTTAAAAATAATTCAAGATTTTTGTTTTCAAAGAAAAAAAAGAGGAAAAAAACCCTACAAACAAACAGGAAGACACTGATTTACTGATTTCCATTCTTACACATGACAAGCCAAAAATGCTCTTGCAGTGGTACTCCATTTCTGTTAGCAGGTGTGGGGGGTGATAGGTGGCCTAGTTTTTCTAACAACAAAACTTACATAATCCCCACCAGAGATGGGTTCCCTAGAAATACTCTGTTGTATGCTCATAAGTCCTTATGAAATAACAGGCTACAGTATCCGTGCAATGTTTTAAGTAAATGATAACAGACCATTTTCTTCATGACTGTATTCGATTTGCTCATCTACATATTTAAATCCACACTGGCTCAAACACCACCTACAATTACGCCAACACTTTGTCAAAAATAATATATGTATATAAAAACCAAACCACACACCGCATATGTATCCTAGCTCATGGACTCAGGAGAAACTCAACATGCTGGTATCCCCCAACACCATCTAGAGGGTGTTAGTAGACAGTGCAGCAGGTGTGAATGGGAAGGGATGGAGACACCACCATTTGAAATCAAGAGAATGTCTTCACTTACACCTCTCAATTCCAGCTGCATATAAAATATTTTCTTGTTTACCTTGTTGTTAATCCACTCCACCTCCCCTATATATTTACCACAAATTTTCAATGCCCTATTTAACTCTGTGTTTGTTTTTCGTATTAAGTTTTACACTGTTCTCACGTGCAATTCTTTCTTTTCAACCTTTTAACCTGTCTGAGGTATGGTCCATATTATAATTTCTTCCCTCTCAATGCAACAAACTCTTACACAGCCGTACACATATGTGAGCAGACTCTCCTACCTAACAACATCCTTCCACTCTTTACAAACATCCTACCTTCTCTGGCCACAGCTTTCATTAATTATTCACAATAAATATTTCCCACTCCTCCAATCCTCCCCTAGCCTCTAGTTTCCCACTTGTAAGTTGCAGTGTGATCTGACACCAACCAGCAAAGCATTTCTACTTCTCAATGTCTTCATAGTATTTTAAACTAAGTGCCTCCTTAACTGCTTCAGGAGATCAGAGCAGAACACTACGATTCCTGAAGAACCAAAATTTTCTTTCTATCAACTAAATAGAAGGTTTGTTCACTTGATTCACCTGCTCTGAATTGCTCCCTGGAGAAGCTTCTCTCACACACAACATATTGAGTGAGGAATTTTTTAAGAAAACAAAAAAGAGAAAATTAAAAACCAGTACAAGACCAGGATGCTGTTCTCACCCTATCATCCCATAGTACCCAATTTAAACCTTCTATTTTTTGGCCTTGGATTAACCTGTAATGCATGGCACATGCAGGATCAACCAGAATAAGTATTATTTTGACATATCTATTTTCCAGTGTCATGACACTTATCACAATTTATTGCAGTACCCTTCATGCAGGTCCTGGTTAATTATTGTTCTTCCCTTTACTTAGGCGTCTATCAAAAACCGACACGTAACTAGTAATTTAATTCCCAAAGTATTAAGAAAAAAAGAATGATTTTCCTGCTTAAATACTACCTATATCTAATTAGCAGGTTACCATTTCTTCGCCTTTCACAAGGCAGGTACAACAGCTGTAATGCTTTAATTCTTCAAGTTAATTGAAAATCTTACAAGCCTTTATCTACACACCATAAACTTAATAGAAGTGTCTTCCATCATAATTCACAAGTTTAAGTAGTTATGCATGTGACCCCTAAAGTCATACTGATTACTTCAAAGAGTCTATAAAGTTTTAGAGGGAACAGTGATAACGCACTGGCATAAAATGAAAGAAGGGAAGGGAAGGGAAGGGAAGGGAAGGGAAGGGAAGGGAAGGGAAGGGAAGGGAAGGGAAGGGAAGGGAAGGGAAGGGAAGGGAAGGGAAGGGAAGGGAAGGGAAGGGAAGGGAAGGGAAGGGAAGGGAAGGGAAGGGAAGGGAAGGGAAGGGAAGGGAAGGGAAGGGAAGGGAAGGGAAGGGAAGGGAAGGGAAGGGAAGGGAAGGGAAGGGAAGGGAAGGGAAGGGAAGGGAAGGGAAGGGAAGGGAAGGGAAGGGAATCAACAACAAATCAGTTGATTTTCTGTTTACCCTTGGGGAGGGAAGAGTACTTTGTGATATTTGGAGGGGAAAAAAATAATTTCACTTTTTCTTCTTTGGAGGTATTTTTTCTTGTCATCCCTAAAAAACCCAAATAGTTAGAAGACAGGCATGTAAAAGTATGTTTGTCTCTTCCTGGTTTTAAGACTATTTTAGTGATGCACAGATAGGAAAGCTGCTCAGCTCTAAAGGTCCTCCTCCCATTTCAGAAATCAAAGTAAAAAAATAGAGCAGAGGTCTCCATCGATGCCTGTCCTTTCACCATCATGTTTTTACAGACCATCTCATACCACCTACATTCTACTTAATGTCTCCAGCTTCCAGAATGAGAGGTTGAGAGCAGAAACGGAGCTTTCATTTTATAAGCATACTTTCCTTATGGAAGAAGTGAATTTGTAATTTTCCAAGCCCAGAAAAACAGAGGTGGCTGGCAACTGCAGCCACCAACATAAACCTTTTTTTTCAAATACACAGACAAATAAATCAAAGTTTGAAACTATAAGCATATCATTTAATTACCACATGAATTAAAGAGCAAGCTCTGACAACAAGGATGTACAATTAAATTCTGTTTACATTTCTTGCAAATGAAGCACATATGGTTTGTAACCTCAGTTTGAATACACTAGAGTATTCTGAACCCTTCAACGCCTGCGAGGAAAGAAGAAAAGGTAAGAAAAGCCCAAGCCACACATACTGTGGAAAGGGACACATTTGGAAAGGAAAACCACTAGTTTGTCTAAAACTGGGGTAAGGAACAGGGTTGAGATCCAGTTGTTCCCCAGTCTATCAACAGGCCTTGATTTGGGGTAGATTGATCCAGGAGGTGGTAACAAATTTGCTGCAGTGAATAGTCATTCATGTTAGTTCTACTTACATATGTGTTTGTACAAGTGCACACATACACCCAAATTCTACATCTGTATTTGATTACAGGATGTTACTCATTTATGCTTTTCTTTATTTGATTCAGGAACACTACTGTCCAATCTCTCTTTCCCTTTGAAATTACCTGGGAACACATGGGATATAATAATTATTAACTGAAGTATTTACACTGCGACTGAACATCACTCTGAAAACTACACCTTGCCCTAGCCAGAAGTTATTGAAAAGAATAGATTAAATCCCTCTGACCATCCCACTCACACTGTCAATTTAGATAATATCATGCTCCTTCCTACCTTCACATCAGTAATGGTTTAACTTTGCTATTTTATACTAAAAACAAGAACACGGAGGAGAAAAACATATCTTTTAAACACCAATAGAAGAGAAGGTTCATGTGCGTTTCCCTCTTCTTACCTCCTCTCTAGATGAACATCCTCAAGACAAATCTCTAATTAGGCTGAAGTTCTAAAATATTTAGTAGTGACCCATTTATTTTTTTTTATTATTTTCACTTCTTTTCAAAAAGACCTAAGTTTTTTTCAAAGATCTCCCACATTTGCATGCCATCCCCTCTCCACCATGCTGTAACTCTTCTGTAGGCAAGAGTACCAGTATCTCAGCCCTTTATGAGAGCAAAAGACAGAACGCAGACTTAGAGGTCAGATGCTTCATGTAGCTGTACTGGTTTAACTGACAGTAAGACTGAGTCCAATTGTCTAAAAAAAGCCACTAGAAGACCAGCAGTAAAGGAAAACACATTAAACATAAAGATGTGCAACAGCAACAGAGCAAATTTAGAACTGACAGTCACTCTTTCAAATTTGCCTCAATTTGAAGGGCTCATTTGCCTCAAATGAGGTAAACAAGCAAGTTGCACCAGAAAAACTCTTAAAAATGCTCATTCACAAAGCATTTTGGTTAATACCTACACTTTGACCATATTGTTTTATTATTCTCTTAAAACATTTTTATGTCTACATTACTAAATGAATAAATGTCAGAATGCCTCAGTGTTATTAGCTACACGTGTCAGCTTTGATTCAAGGAAATAGCTTGTTTCATATGCTTTCCGTTATACACCGGGACACTTGTACTGTGATTTTAAATGGAAGGGATGCACCTGTTATCAATCACAGCTTTGAGGTCTACATTTTCTATATTCTTCCAAAAGATGGAATATTAGACATCCACTAGGTAGGTTTCACTACAGGTTTGAGTTGGAATAGAAAATGAATTGCAAGAAATTAAGCAGGATGAGAGAAACACATGGTCCTCAGCAATCACATTCATTTAGAGGTTTTAACATTAAAATCTACTTGTTCTTTACCAATCCATTCTGTGACTTGAGTGCTGTCTCATTTCAGAGGTTTGTGGAAAGCCACAGAAGGTAACTCCAAACCTTTCCACACCAGCACTATACCTTGAACTTGAGATGGAGAAGTTAAACTACTGAAATAAAACCAATAGGGACTCCTGTGAGTTCTCCCTCAGGCAGTTCTGACTGACACAGATGGATACATACCAGTGCTCACTGGTCCAGATCATTGATGTTGAAAGCCAGGTATCTAGGTGGACTCCCTTTTTTATAGAAATCCCTCCTGAAAATACCAAGATCATTTTTTGTACTGACATTTAGAGGGTGAAAAAAATCATTGAGGCCAAAGTAAATTCAACTATGTTGACATGGTTCTCCATCAGAAATGACAAACTACAGCGATCATCACTTCAGTCTGCATACTGTAGTTTGAAGCTCAATATTACAGAAATACAAAGTCATCAAACAGAATAATTGTGCAGAAAAAACCCAACCCAGTAACTGAGAGCTCAAACGTCATTCACCAGAGGCAAACTGGCACTCAGAATAGTTTCAAGAACACAATAAGAACTCTGTAAAACCATAAACATACGTAAATATCTATAAATTCACTCTTTATTACACAGTAGCTTTATCACTGTGGATGGCATCAGTTCTCAGTGGTCTCAAGCCATTGCTGATTGAACTGATTACAATAATTTATTAGTAGTACAGGTCCCAGAACAGATATTACACTAACACTCAGAAAAATAAACTATAAAACCTTGCACCAACACAACAAAACCCCCTAATCTGTAGAACTTCACTCTTTACCTCCTCAAATCCATCATCTGTCCTTACCTCTGTCCTTTCTGTATCACTGACAATGGCTATTTATTAAAACAGCAAAGCAAGAATAAACGTAAGGATAGATAATCAGAAAGCAAGGCAGTGACCATAAAGAGGATAACGGCATGCTTAGACACTGCCTTAAGTGGTGGAATATCTGGAGGACAAAGGAGGAAAGACATCCCAGATGTTTGCAAGAAAAAAACATTTTTATTGTTTCCAAATAAACATATTTAAGGAAGAAGAATGGGAACTGAAACCCAAACTACACATGCTTTATGGTACTGCCACTAGGCAAACGATCAGTAATATCAGTGCTCCCAGACCTTAAGAGCAACATGACACAATAATCTCAACTAGCAAAAAATGAGTAATTCTGATCTCAGTAAGATCAAATTTCTCAGTATTTCCTATACCTGTGGTCATTAAACATTTAAAGTTAAACTGTATGTTCATTTATATTGACTTATCTAGTGTTGTCTTCATCACTTTTAATAACATATTAGAGAATAAGATCTGCATCCACAACTGGAAACCTGGGCACAAGGTCCAATAGCTTAGTCCTGGCTCTCCAACAAGACAGGGAAGCTGAGCTCTCTTGAAAGCTGTATACAGCTATACAGAGAACTGCTATATTAATAATGAAAAGTAGTAGAATAGTCCACTGAGTACAAGCACAATTCAGTGTTGCATGGATTACTTCATAAGGACAGGATGGAGTAAATAAAACTCACAAGTTGGCTACAGAGAAGATGACAAAAAGAAGACATCCTTGAGCCCAATACTCAGCAAACACGCAAAGACTCTGCATCAGCTCCTAGTGGAGATCCCTTGGTGACTTTAGAATACAGAACAACCGAAAAACAGAAGCAAAAGGTTCCAGCAGATGGCTCTGAATGGGGAGAACAGAGACAGGTGACTAACTAGTCTGAGAGGAATAAAAATAAAATGGGAGCAGTGCCACAGTGTTATCATTTTTGTTGAGCCACCTGGAGAGATAGCAGGCTTATCAATGAATGCCAAAAATGAGTAGTGCCCATCTGCTCACACTAATAAATATCCCTTACTAGAAAAAAAATATAAAAGAATACAATTCCCTCAGCACTACTCACATGCTTTCAGCAGATCAGTTTGTTTATAATATTTGAGTCTTACACTGCTTAACAACTACTTGCACTTGCCGTGAACACAACAATGCTTTAAGATGACCCTTGGAAGTACACAGCAAGTCAGCAGCTGCAAGAATTCATGACCACAGAAAGCTCCAGCACCATCCTTTTAAATAAGCAAAAGCTCTGTAATTATCACTGCCTTCAAAATGTTTTTAGAAAGGTATTGCTGGCCAATTGAATGGACTGATGGCAAAGCCTTAAACAGAAGGGGCAGTTCAGAATTTGAAAAGTTAGTACTCCCCTGGAGATAGTAGCAGCAGACAGTATTTCCTTTTAAAAAGAAGTACAAGAACCATGGTACAAGCTACATTTAAGTCCTCTGCTGGCTTCCCTGCACATCAGCAAGTACCACCTTTCTGCTAATTCTAAATGTGGATTAACAAATGAGTTCAGTGCTGGCAGAAGGTGAAACGAGGAACGCTCAGGTCCTCACGGGAATGGGATGGAAGAGAAAACTAAAGCAAGCATATGGGTTGGTTTCCCTTCATGAGTTTGAAAGTAAAATGCCTCTTCTTTAGCACTAGCCTTTATCAGCACCAAACACTGTTTTTGCAATGAATGAAGGCATAAAAGTTTGGAGCAGAAACTCAAACTTGCTAAGACTGAGATATTTTGAAGTTGGCCTTATGATTCAGAGGTATATTTATTTTTCATAGATGACATACACAGCTGAAAAAGCAAATCCCAAATGTGTTCTGTTTAACACCCTCTATTCTACCACCTCAATAAAAGCAATTCAATCATATAAAACTGTCGGATTTCACACAATGTCATCCAGAACAGGACAGGTCTTTATATGTTCACAACCATCTTTGCAAATGCAAAGTTATTACATTACTTGTGCATAAATGTTTTGTGCTACTTTTGCCTTTCATATGGCAAAAATGTGGCAGAATTCAGCTTAAAGTATGTTTATGCAAACATGTATGAAGAGAAAGAAGAACATGACAAAAACCATTTTTGAGGAGATAGAAATCACAAAATGAGAGCAAACAAGTATCCACAAGGGTCAGAGCTCCGTAAACATCTGTATGCATAAGGCCAGAGTTCCTTCATAGTTACTGCAAGAGATTTTTAAAAACCTTCGAACAGCAGGTTTAAAAACTGTCCATACCAAAACAAAGCAAACAGATTCTGCACTGGGACCAATATAGAAAAGCTATACTCCACTGAAATTTTATTTCTCTGTTCAATTTAATGCTCAGGAAACTCATTTCTTCAAAACTGAAGTTATTTGGATTGTGTAAACGCCTTTAAACTTGGCTGTCTTCAAAGTCTTTATCACAAGAAGAGCAACAAGAAGTTAGATCAACTGCTCCTGGGACTGAAGTGAGACACTTGCTCCTTAAAGTCCCAAGCTCTTTTACCAAATACCAGTTGCAAAACCCAGCCCTTCCAGCTGAAGCACAAAAGACAACCCTACAGCCACGCACACTATTTCCACTGTGTTTTATTTCCTACACTAGCATCAGCCCAAGGTCAAGTAATAAAAAGCAGCTAACATGATTTGTTCATCCACAAACTGGCCAACACTTTTTGAAATAACGTCAGTGAGAACTCTCAGATACAGCACCAAACAGAAAACTATGTTTAAATTCATAAGAACAAAACCTTCCACCAAAGGAAATAAAAACCTGTAACCCAACCTTAAAAGTTTAACTACAGCATTATCCACATGGCTTCCCCTTTCTAGTCCAATAAAAACAATGTGGTTTTTTTTAAATAAGTATTTTCATGAAACAGTCGGAGCAAAGCCTGTATCACTGAAAACATGCACATGAAACAGACATCCTTAATTTTTAACTACTACAAAAATGCACCAGGAGAAAGTTTAATGTTCCTATAACGTTAATCAGTGTTAGTAGCAAAATCTTCCTTTAGTTTATTGCATCTTATTTTTAAACATCTGTGTTCCAATTTGGTATGAGTAAGCTGCATTGCTGTGGCAGACAGATCTTGCCTATTCTACAAAAAGGAACAGAGACAGCTAGTGCCCACAGACAAATAATTTTTAAAAGGCCTTGGGTAAGGCTTTGAACCCACTGCTGAAGGCTTCTCCTCATACCTCTGAGGACAGTATAAACCAAAAATTATTTAAAGATAACACATTTTCTAATGTTATCATGCATTAAATTGTTCTCATTAGGAAAAAGAAAAAAGCACACTCATAAGCACTATCACTGATCTATAGTTACGCAGCCCACTGAGACCATTTCATATCCTTTTATAGCAGTCTTGTGGGGATGAGATTCATCCCAGAGTACAATATCCTGCCTTTAATGTGCCTAACACTCATAATAATTTACAGAAGAAACTGTAATCACCTAAGCAGATATATTCCTAAATTTTAACCTTTCACTTTGCTGAAAACTGAAAAAAAAAAACCCTCAACCAACAACAAAAGTTTCAGTATTTTCTTTAAGAATCAGATGCGTATGACAGCAACAAAATTTGATTCAGTTTTTCAAGTCTTAATTTTACACAGCATTTTACTTTTCATTCTGTCTTGCATTCACATCTGCTTAAATATCACTGGCTAGTAAGAATTACTCTACTCAGAACTGAAAATATTTCAGCATTTTAAAATTTGCGCTCAAAAATCTTCCTAGGAAGAAACATTTCAATTTATCCCAGTGGAAGCAGGTTCAGGTTTTGATCTGTTATGACTTCTCTTATTAGAGATTAAATTTCACTTTCCAGAGAGACCATAAATTGTTACAACTTTGTTCAACAGACCTTTTCTCTGAAATGTATTCTGTATCTGTTCATCGCAAGGAAAAGCAGGGGTTTCCTTCCCTTTCCTTTCCATCCAGGTTACCAGACTTAATAACACCAGTGTCAGCCTCCCTAAAAATAAAGAACTTGGCAACTAGCCCACCCGCAACACCCATATTTCTGAAAACTATCATTTATAGAAGCACAACCAGCAAAAAGATCCATTCCTATTTAAATACCTGAATCGGAGCCCGAAGGGCCAGTAGCTTGAAAAAAACTACCATCCTATAAACAGAACAATCAATGGGGAAACAACGACACAACCAGTACAGAACCTCAGTTTTGTCACGTATCACTTAGGTTTGTTTGTTTGTTTAAATAAGCTCATTTTGGCTTATTTCTACTCACAAACACAGCTATTTTGTGTATAACGGCTTTAAAAGTTCAGTAATTACTCGCTTAAAAAGATTCCTTCCTAAGAATGTGGACATCCAAGAGGGAATTATTTTAGCTGCATTGGAAGAATAAGTTAAATACATGAAATCTCTGCTGATGCTGGCATCAGGTCAGCTCAGCTCCCACTCTAACTCGGGAACATCTGAGTCTTTCTAGGACAACAGTCTCTAGTGCTGGCAAAGTGCAGCCAGTGTACTGTCAGACAGATGAACTCTGTTCTGTGTCCTACACCCGAAAAAAAACTTGCATCAGCTGAATCAGGAGAGTTTGTTTTTAAGCTGATTTGTGTATCCACTCTAAGGGTATGAATCTAATTATTTGGCCTTACCATAGTGTGCTAGGGGGAGTTTTGTTTAAATAATTCTGCTGGTTTTCCTGGCTGGCTTGGAAAATGAGGAGACTTCTATAAGCAAAGCAAACAAAAGAGCAAAACAAACCAGATGCTCCTTCTGGTGCACAGTAAATGAAAAGTTTTCAGCTACCCAGACATGCTTAATTGTTTTCAGCAAATAAGTCACCTGGGTAAAGTTGCTCACTGTGTAACAGTTTTGCATGCCTACGTTGAGATAATCTCATCTTGGAGCACCTGATATTTCATTAAGGTAATAAATAGTACCTTTTTTCTTGCAACGATCAAAAAGAGAGTAAAGGCATGAAGTGAACTCAGCAGTATCTTTTTCTATAGCATCTAGAGAAGCCAAGAAAGGCAGGTTTTCATTTTTTTTTATGCCACTTGTAAGACACCCTGGTGCTACTATGCAATGGCAGAGAGCTGTCTTAGCTGCAACAGTCACCCTAGAGCCTTTACTTGTGAATACTCAAGAATCAGCTTTTTAAAATTACTGTATTATTTATTACCTTATATAAGAAGAGATGATGATGATGACGACTAGAAGACACAAAGACCACTTGCATTACATAGCAGTCATCAGTGCCTGGTGCACATTCGTTCCCTAGGAGAGGTTATTTGTATCTAGGATTTTAGTTGAGGATCAATAAAGAACACTCAAGAATTACCATAAACAGTTTTCTACAGAAAAGATGCTTCACATCTTGCTCTGTATATGCTCTGGCTTCCTAGGAGCGTAAAATGCAAACCAAGGGTTATAAATATCAAAAGCTGCTGGCCAGGACAGTGGAAGGGAAGGCCTATTAGCAATCACCAACAGAAAATATCACCACAGTTTTCTAAGAATTTTGTATATACATGTGGTGATGAGATCTTTATAAAATTTTATCAGTGATACTCAGTTTGACAGATGCAAATCTTAGGTACTATGTGATATTACATTTTAAGACTGAAGTATAATAAGACACTATTTCACAATGTAAATTTATCACATAAAATATGCTTGGCAGACAGATGAGCATCTTGAAGGAGAGCCTGTAAAAATATTACTAGCTTGCCTTATTTTTTATATAGCACCTCATATTTCAAACAACGGAAAGCAATTCAGTTTGAAATCACTAGCTTTTTTTTTGTTGTTTCTTTAAATCAAATTACTTTTAATATTTCCAGTAACACAATAACGTCCCCTAAGTCCAGATTCTGGCTTAATCATACACACCTGAGGCAGAATCTCCAAAAGGAGGGCTGTTTGGTTGCAATGAGGGGTGGGGTGTTTCTGCACATACACATAAAGGGAATGGGAACTGGAAAAATAAATCCTCCTTTGTCTAACCACTTCATGTTGCATAGAGCATTTTCCCACATACCATATTGCTCAAGCAATCAACTTGGTATCAGATGGCCCACTTTACTAATTGTTCAAGCATACATTGGGATATTGCCACTGCTCAAAAAAACTTTAACAGAAGCAATGGGAAAGGGATACATAAAGTACAACAAGAGTTGCAATTCTATGCCATACTTTGGAATTGTAGCAATTTCCTCTGGAATGGGAAAAACTGCCATGTCCAATTCTCAAAATCAGTAATAACCTACTACTGTTACTGTGGCTTCCTCTCACTGGTGATGTGTACCACAAGGAACAGCTTTCCCAGTACGAGTGGAAGATTAGAGAATTGGAGTTTTAAAAAACTTTTGAAAACTGCAGAGCTAAGTAAATGAGCAGTGTAAGGAAAAGAGTTTGTGTTGAACCTTGTTCTCAGGATACAAGAGCCCTCTCTTTGGGTTCAGTCATTCCAACTTAGTCCACTCTAGAAAGAAGTTCAAGTTCCAGGATAATATGATCCAGATGCAAAGAATTCAATGGTTTAGCAACTGGAATCCTCCCCTGCATCCCAGTTGCTCACAGCATGTGCATCCTTGTTTAAAATCTTAGTTCTAAGTCCTCCACAGAATTAATACATCAGTTAATAGTGGAGGTCTATCTCCCATTTTCTAACTTCTCATGACCAGCCACAGCCTCCTGAGGAGCAAAGCCATCCACAAGGACAGCAAGAGATGGGCAGTCACAGAGCTGGCCGTTAACACTTGCTAAAAGTAACAATAACCCCAGGACCACCCTCCTTTAGAAGTCAATACAAACTCTACTTCTGTAATTCATAGAATCATGGAACAATTCAGATTCAATGAGTCCACTGGAGGCAGTCTAGTCCAGCACCTCAGGATAACTAAGGGATTTGTCTAGTTGTGTGAATGTCTCCAGGCACCACAACCTGTCTGGGCAACCTAATTACAGCTAATTTGAATTTAATGCTCTTCCCCATGAGTTCCTCATACAGAGAAACCCACAAACGCATTTGCTTGCTAACACACAAAACGAAACCTATAGTTGAGCTAACTCATAGTCTCAAAAAAGCAGAATGGGCAGAGACTATACACGCGGAAGTTAGAAAAGATTCAAAGGTGCACAAATATCTCGACAAGTCAAACACAGAAATCTCACATTTATACATCCACTTCTCAGGTCTTAGAAACTTCATTTACTATCCACCTGGTCTACACCTGACCTGAAGTACACGATGCCCTATAAACGCCCTATCTTTACTTTTTTTCAGCATCTGGCAACGAACACAACACACTGATGGACTTTATGAGGTGAAGAGAACAGAATTTTCCTGCAAAGCCACTTATCTATAGAACTGAGAATAAACAAAATCCACTGGAATATTTCTGTGATTTCTAGAGTGAAATAATCAACCAGAATTTAAAAAAAAAAGTCAAAGACAAATTTATTTCTTAGCCTTAGGTTTGTAAAATTATTTTTTCTTAGTTTTGGATTCATATTCCAAACATCTAGAATATTTCTACTTCAGAATATAGTTGTGGCGGGTGGGGGGGGGGGGTAAAACCACAAAATGAGAACTGCTTTCATTTAAAAATAATTCATTTAAGACCTCATACATCACCAATAGAGATGTTCATTCAAGCAGGCAAGTTGATATGTTTATGACAAGTTATTGTATACTTCTCCAGATGATGGTAACACGCTGACAGTTTTAAAGATATAGATGTATTACTGTAAAGTTTATGGTCTAAGCAGCCTTATCCTTCTGCAGCAATCTAACAGCTTACATTTAGAGTCGATTACCATTTCTATAAAACCCCAACATTTGCTAATAATCTCTAAGACTGGGAAAATTAGTGTCTTCTGTCTCAAGCCCTCTCCAGTAGACACACTGTTCTTCTAAAATAGTCTGAAAGACAACACACACTTCTTTTTCATAAAGGATCCATTCTCAGTTCTTTTTAAAATATTTCAGATAGCGCTACTCTCTTTTCCACTTCTGTAAGATGTGTCAGCTAACGGAACATAATTCATCCTCAGGGTAAGAAGTTTAGAGTAAGCTTTTTTAACAAGCAGCAGAACCAGTAAAGCTTTATTTCCTCTGTGTCTGGAGACCATGCTTGTTTGCAGATTCAGTGGCAAGGGACAAATTCATCCTGTTACCTCTGCTTTCGCTGAGGCATTAATAGGGTCTCTCTTTTTTATTAAACATTTTATTCCCACACAACACCTTGTAACTTAATGTCTTTGGTGATCTGGACATCCCTTGTGAAATTTGACTTAAATGGAAAAAGGAGGGCTGATAGCAGATGTACAAATACCATCTTGCAGCTGTCATTTCCTTAAGAATCTATGCTTAAAAAAGGGAATTTTCAAGAATTAACATTAAACTCAACCCAACAGTGTCTTCAAAAGTGACAGTTTACATGTAAGTATCACTCCAGTTTTCAAAAATTATACAACTTTAGTATCTTCTCACTGATAAAGTTCAAGTTAAAGAACACACAGGCAATCTGCTACTCTGATTACAGTTGTGTACCTTCATTTCACTTCTTTCATATCATTCCTTCAGGATACTCACTGCTTTCATCGGGTTGCAAGTTGAAGTGTGAACAGACTGATTAAAAGCCAGAAACCTGAAACAAGCTACCATAGCATTCCACTGCAGATAGTCAGGGATTACCAAAGAGACTTTGTAAGAGTCAAACCACATGTGCATAGAGGGTCTGTGCAACATGAACTGCACTGTTCTCTGGGTGGGTGATCTTGGGCAGAGTGAGAGTTATTTCCTTTTAAAGGTCTGTTTTTTCAAAGCTGTTAGGAACTATGACAGCAATGACAATAGGTTTTTTTGAAACAGTGGACTACACAGCAACAATAAGCTACATCAGGGTCAGGAAAGCCGATGAACTGATATATTAAAACACAGGACACCAAACAGTAGAGGTCAGATAACTGCTCTCTAATTATATCCTTGAAACTTCTGTGGCAGTCATTGAACTACTAAACTATACGTTCCTGCTTTTATTCCTGTTTGACACCAAAAAAGACCATTTACACATTTTCATTCTCCTGTTTCTCAGATTTGTACCTTAAATATACAGTTCTTCTTTTAGAAGTTATAAATTTTTCAGAACCAAAGGCAAATGAGAAAAATCCTTTGCTTACCTAAGTCCCTTCTCAAATGTAAATGCAGAAGCATCAATCAGCAACTAGAGACAAAACAGTAACTACTTACATCACCTATTCCATTCCTCTTCCAAAGTCTGGATCACTCCCTAAAGCATACAAAAACATTCTTGTAATACCTGTCCCCCAAAATCATTGCAGATGATACACAATCACACATCAGTGTGGCCTGAGCATATGTTGTGCTTATTTAAAAAGGTAACGTCTGCCTCAAAAGTAGCATATATTCTGTGTTATGTTGCAATCACTATGGAAGCTTCTTTCTTGTAAAGCAGCAGAGAAAATACCACCTAAAATCTCAGCATCTTATTGATATAATAGTTAATGTTGGTTCAGTAACTCTTAAATGGCTTTTTAAAATATTTTTTTGACTGACACAGACATAATTTTTTTTAGGTTGGTGTTCATTGACAGGTATGCAACTGACACCTTAGAGAATCCCTATTTGTTGTGCTAAAAACTGAATGCAAACTATCAAAAGCATAAGCAAGCCCAAGTGACAGTTTTATGGCTGGTTACACAACTACTAAATGGAGAAAGGCTTATAAACTAAGAACCCACTTTGTACCTTGGTATTTACACCTACTGTTTCTAT
This sequence comes from Dromococcyx pavoninus, assembly GCA_033558185.1. NCBI lineage: Eukaryota > Metazoa > Chordata > Aves > Cuculiformes > Neomorphidae > Dromococcyx > Dromococcyx pavoninus. Next base: position 2,956,314 of record JAUMJL010000138.1, on the reverse strand, counting down.
TTATGCTACTAACACAGAAGAAGTCTGGTAGCTTTCATAAACTCTTAGGCTCTAAATCATTCAGACTCACAACAGGGTTTACCAATATTTGCAGTGGAAACACGGGATACATCTACATGGAATCTCTGTGTTCAGTGTCAATACCCACAGCCAGTTCCCATCACTCTCCCCTGCTTGCCCTGAACAATATGTTAACTCCATGAACTGTCACAGCTAAGGCATTGGGGCAGCTTGCCTAATAAGGTACAAAACCGCATGGATTAATGTGATAGAAATCTAGTTAAGGATAAAAATGTTTCAAATGCTTAGATGAGACATTCGGCTGTTCTGAACCATGGTTGTGCAATGGCTTTGCCTACAAATCTGTTGCAAACTTGGCTTTATGCAAAGTTTCCTCTAGCTGCCCCTCAAACTCATGTAAAATGTAAAGGCACCTCCCTACACCACTTTACATAATTGAAAAAATAAAATAAAAAACCACATCAAAATGACAGCATTACTAGAGATATCTTCATCATGATCCACAGTGAAAACACACTTTATTGGACAACTAAACATTTGACATTAGTGAACCTCCTTTTTGCTCTCAGGTGAATTAAATATAACAACTTATTTTTGTGGATCTTTTTACAAAGTAGGCACACAATAAAGTTACAATCTGCTCCCTTTTTCAGCATAAAAATATTTTCAATGACATGTATAATACAAGTTGACCAGACATGATGTTACAATTAGCAAGAAAGAAAATGAGGTTTAGTAGTAAAATGTCCGGCTTTTAAATGAAGGTCTAGCAGTAGGAAAGCCAACTGTGTGTAATTCTGCACTTGCCATATCATAGATATTCAAATACATTGGTTTATGTAATTACCATCTCTGTAGGTAAGACACTAGAAAAGCAAACAATACCAGCACTCCCCAAGCTTGGTACTAATTAAATCATATGCATACAGGTTCAAACCACGGATGATCAAAGTTAATGAAAAGAACTCCCATTTAATTCAATGAGCTGTGGATCAGTTCCAGACAGCTAGCTGCTACTCCATCCTCTTTCTTCTTTATCAAAAGCACTCCAACAGTGTGAAAGTGAAGAGGACTCCATATGAGTCTACAGATTTTATAACTCCCCTCAGATCTGAGTTTTAAATTAATTATTTGACAGTAGACTACAATTACGTACAATTAAGTAATCTTTTCCATAAGGCCATATTAAAGGCTACTCCAGGTTTTAAAGGAAAACGGACTACAACTGTTATTGTTACATCAATAGCTTTAAAAGATTTCAAGTATTCCTTTCACATACAGGTTAACCCTCACTATAAATTTATGTGCCACACTGTTCACCATTGCAGCAATATATTGCCATATCGGAGCATGAAAAATGTCAGTCCAATGTACTGGAAATAAATTTAAAAGGCTTCCTAAGAGTAACAGAAAGATAACCTAAAGTCATCTAAAGTCAAAGAAATAAAGAATGATTGTTCAGATCAAATAACTATTTTTAATTATATTTGAAATGCAACGTCACAGTTGTCAGACAACTTCAGTAAACTGGACATTGCATTTATGAAACCTATGTGAATAGCCTTTTATTCAATCTTCATTAGCAATTTTTTTTCACATTCTATTTTTCACTAAATGCTTGTATTAAAAATGAGAACTTGATTTCAGCACCTCAAAACTCGGCTCCCAGTGCTGCACAGATGCTTAGTTCTGCCTCCCTGTAGCCAGGGTATCAGCAGATGTCCGTTCAGATCAGCCTAAGGCTCTCATTTGTTTAAAGCAGAGCTGGACAAGAGTTGCTGCAAAATCTTTATTTGGGATTCTACTATATGCACCACTGCTATTAGCCAACACATAAACAATGTCTTAAATCTAATAAGCATTGCATAGGACATTAAATAATACAAAAATAATCTTTTCTGTTCAAGAATCAAGAGTCAGTTAAATGAAAATCAAGTTGTTGGCTTTTGACAGAAGAAATGGTGTCTATGCCTAAAACTTCACATTCCACCTATACAGAGACACAAGCCTAAATGAAAAACTGTGTTTAGACGTAGTTTCAATAAATCTTGTTATGCAATGCTGCCTAGCTGGCCACCTTAGATCCTTCCTACTCTAAGACAGATTTCAAGCATTTCTTGTTGGAAAAGGCATTTTCTTTAATCAAATCCATCATATTCAAGTTCAAAAACCAAAGAAGTCTACTCTTAGCACCTCCTATTTCATGTTACAGAACCACATTAAAAACAACAGAAAGGGAATGCTATTACTGCAATTTTTATCACCACACCTCGGGCCTCCTTTGCGGTAGCTACTCTGAGTCCCTCCTTGGCTACACGATGTCACTTGGAACCTTGTAGCCAGGGTGTCAGAGAAGCAGGATTTTATTCCCATGCAGTGCAAAAACATCCCTCAAGGAGCCCTAAAATCCTTAACTGAAATGTGAAATGGCCTCCAGGTCAGCTTGCCCCTTCCCACTCAACCCCTGTCCGAGACTAGATAGAGAGGTATCAGAAAACAGTGAACGAAATTCCTACCATCTTTCTCCTGCTTTGCTTTGCCAGAGGAGACTTCTGCAAAACCATTTCTAGGCATCCAATTAAAAATGTTGCTAGTAGGTTTTTATAACTGGGTCCAGATGTGTAGAAAATTATTCTAACCTCAGCTCTTGACTGAGTACTGTCATAGCTGCAGAATAGTGCAGACTACTCGAGTTTAAGTTATAATGAGTAAAAACTGATTCCTATAAATTCACCCAGGCACTAATATTGCTCTTGAAAAACACTTGAGAGACTACACTTTCAAACACTGCTGTTGGCTCAATCTCCTACATTATCTCTGAAATGCGTAAAAGGGACCTACAAGTTGTAGGAAGAACTTAATTCTGTTTAGTCTGACACTTTTTCTTTACATAATGCAAAAGTCTTTATTGCTTTAATGTTGTTCCCTATAGCTGAAGCTCTTTTTCTGTTGACTGAGTGAAACAGAAATCAATGACCAGATATTTTTTTTATTCCTCCATTCATGGCGAGTGTTTTAGACTGTTGTGTTCCATTACTTGTTAATGGGATTTAGAAGCAGACCACTCTATCTCACAAGAACTATTAATAAAAAGTCTTAGGCTGGAATTGCAAATACATACCATGTTACAATAAATAAAATCTGTTTAGAAACATTTTACCATCATTTACATCTGATCTCAAACCACATGGGCTGCAGATAGTAAAAAAGCAGGAAAAAGATAAAGCAAAGTTACAGGAAAAAGCAACTAGCCTACACAGAGTGTGGTACTGACTGGCATGTTGTAAAAGCAAAAAAACAAAAAACCTCATCATGTAAGTTTCTAAATGACACAGTTCATTCCAACCCATTTAACCTGCACAAAATGCCAGATGCATACGAGTGGCAGGATGTGCAAGCAGCACAAACAGCTCTGTCAGCAAGTCTCACACCATCGCAATATCTGAGTCAATACGGCTCGTCTCACAGCAATACAAATTTCAGAAGGTAAAACAAAAATGAAGCAAGGTTGCACTGCTAATCATTTGCAGTTTGCTTTCCTTTACCCTGGTCTTTTTAGTGAACTTTTTGACTATACATATTTATTTTTTAACCACTCTGGTGTTATTTCCTTCATTCCAGCACTAAAATTTGCCAGAGGTGGATGGATAATGTATTTCTTCAAAATCCCACATAACTTCACCAAGCCTCAGAGCTGCCGCATCAGTTTTCCAACACGTTGCTGGGCTGCAAGACTAAAGACTTACTTTATTCTTTTAAGAACAAGTGTACTCAAGAAAACTCACAAGAATTAACTACCTAACCAAGCTCTATTAACAAGCTTAAAAATTTTACTTTGCATATTCTACAGTTATGAATGCATATGAATTACCAAATGACAGAAAACCCAATATGCAAATATTCTACTTATATTATAAAACATTTTCTGAAACTGTAGCTAAAGAAATGTATTAACTGTGTTTGAAGCCTAAGGATTAAAAAAGCATTATCTTTTTCCTGAAAAATACTTTAACTGCAACAAGTGCTACTGAATTATAGATAATACTGCTGAGAATTATGAACTAGAAATTTTATAATAAAATCCCTCAATTTAAAGTTCTGCCTATTCAAATAAATACAAGCCAAATTTTTAATGGATGTGCTTAAACCTGTTCTAATTTCCTGATACAACTATGCTCTGGGTCTGTTAAAGTTTACAGTTATGATTAATTTAGTCAATGACACTTCACATGTATTCAGGCACACCTACCTTGCAACACTATATTTGGTTATATCTAAACACTACTACATTTACAGTGTTCAAGAGGTGCTGACATCTCCTATAACCTGCTAAAGAACTAGTTCTAAGATACCCTGTAGCAAGCAAAGCAAGAGAAATAGGACTTAAAGATTTAAATTGGGCCTCCATCCAGCCCTGCTAGCATAGGATAAAAAAAAAAGTTTAAGCGTTAGAGCAGAGAGAACAAGACTAGTATCACAAACTTCTTTGTCATTAATGCTAAAAAATACAATATATTTGGGTCCGTGGCTCACAGCAACCTGGGATAATGGATTCCCAAGCAGCTTTGTGCTTTACTATCTTTAATGTTATCCGGTAACATCTTCTATAAGGCTTGCTAATGCCGATGTATTTACTCCAGATAAAGCACTGAACAAAGAACAAAAGCAAACTTTTGTTTGAAAGGCCTTGAGAAAGCCATATATTTTAATTTTGTCAGAAATCCCTTCTGTGGCACCAGATACTTGAGAGTCACACTTCGCTCCAAAGCAAGCCTCTGTGAAACAAAATGTAGACAGAGCTCAGAACACACATTGCAAACTATGGCGCACAGAAGTATTTCTCCACCCAGTCCTTAGATATCAAAGGCAACAACATCCCCTCATCTGCATTTTGAGCCAAGATACACACATTGACTGAGTGGAAGAAGTTATACAAGTTAGGGTAAAAAAGTAAACAATAACATGAAAGAATCAAATCTTTATTATTAATGAAGAATAAGGTGTTATTATAACTCAAGGTCACATATGACAAAACAATCCTCCATCAATGCCATGTCCATTGCATACTGAGAGAATCAAAATTAAAACATAATAACTGGGGTTTTTTTTCATTAAAATCATTTGTAGAATTGCAATTTGTAACACGTTGAAAGATCAGGTTCCACACAGCCCAGCAGGCTCGGTCAGTCAGGGTCTGGTATGAGAGGGGACACTGGGGTCAAATGAACTCCTGATACCAGGTGAGGAAATAGGATTTGGTAGAATCTGCAATCTCTTTTAAATGGTGTTTATAAAAAAAACATTTAAAAACCACAACAATCAGCCTGATAAAAGAAATTAAAATAAGAGCGGTGTTTCTGCATACTTATTTTAAGTCTTCATCAACCCGGCAAAGCTTCTGTTTGTAGAATGAATACTAAATTAAGACTATAACCTGCCACAAGAAAACAGTGAAAAAAGGGCAGTACCAGAATAAGATACACTGGGAGCAGGAGAGTGGGGAAATAAAAATACAATCTGTGCAGGGAAAGAGAGGGAAGGAAGGCAAAACAGAAAAAGAAAAAGCTAACCTTTATCAAGCAACATCTCTCTACCTGTTTAGACCAACTTTCTTCCATAAAAATTGACAAAGCTAGTGTGCCAACAAGAAAACTTACTTCCTATATAGAGCTGATATTTAATTACCTATTCAATATCTGATAATTTTATCTGTACAATACTGTATCTGTCCATTTTAGAACAGTATCTTTCTGAGGGAAGAACTAGTGTAACGCATTATACAATTTTTCATCCTGAAAGTAATTAGTATAATAAAATCAAAGTTAAAAAAATGCTGCAAAAAAGCTGTGTTTAGAGCCAAAATGAATAACAAAACCATGAAAATATAATGGTAATACACTCAAAAATAAGAACACTCAATGAAGGTCTTGAATGTCAAACCAATTTTGAAATAATACATTAAAAAAATTTAAAAGAAGCACCATTAAAACTCTGTCAGAACCCTGACAACTTGCTCTGGTTTTTTTATCTATTTTTGATGCAGCACACATACTTCACCAGAAATCATTTCCAAAAAATGCAAAAGTTACACAATTATAAAAATTACCCACATAAAAATAAATTAAAAGAAACAAAATATGTGTAGTGCCAGGGAAACAAAAAACCAAACTGAACCTGGGCAAAATTGATCCCAGGCTACAAAGCATAGCAGAAACAGCTAATTACAGGAACTCTAGAACAGGGAGATACTTAATTCAGGATTCCAGGCAGATGAACTCTCATAAATCTTGCCAAAATAGAACAGCAAACTATTTCTTCCCCCATTCCTCTCTCCTGCCTTTCTGCAGGATGTTAAACTCATCCTTACAGGAAAGCTGGCAGCTTTATTTCATAGGTGGGCATCCCCAACTAAATCCATCCTCATCTGCCGTTTGAACTAAGACACAAAACTTTATGTAGAGACAAGGACACACAATTACCCTTAGCTTATTCTGCTGTAGGAACAAGATCATAATTGACTGCAAGGCTAACAGTGGGACTTGTAAGGTTGCAACTATTGCCTCTTCCAAGACCTCACTGAGCTCACTCCCGAAGCACCAGAGCATTTTATGCTGGATTCTAACTTGCATGAGTTATAAGTGGTTTGGAAAGTAAGGATAACCTAATTCTGCCACCTGTTTTCACACTGAACAGTAACTTATTGCTTATGCAGTTGGACAGATTTCAAAGGGAATATATTCAAAGATATGGACATACTCTAAACATAAAGATATCAGAATTTGTCCTTCAGAAGATTATTGTCTTCTACCTATCTACCTATATTATCACCTACCTATCGTTATATCCTTAGCCTCATTTTCTTTGTCTTGGTATTAGGAGTGAGGAAACACATGAATTTTATATGGAAAGTTAAGACAGCATATCTAGGACTAAAAACTTGTTAATGCCTAAAAAAGCCAGCGGTGCTGGTGTCAAAATTAGATTCAGAAGGCTAAATTAATTTACTTACCTGCACCCAGAGATGATCTTTCCTCAGCCCTGCTTCCTCTGCTCGTTAGCTTTACTCAGTGCTTTATTTCTTCTCTTCAGAGACTGGCTGAAAGACAAATTTTGGCAGAGTCACTCCAAATATAACAGACTTAAAAAGGAATAAAATAAAACTATCTATAAGTGTGAAGGCATATAGGAAATATTGGCAATTCAGCTCATATTATAAATGCATCATAAGCATGACATATTTAGAAACATATTCGTAATGTACTATCAGGAATGTTGGCCAGAGCTCTGGGAATATAAAATTTCTAATGACACAAAACAAAAGATCAAAAATGCCAAGGATCACACAAAATTAAGTTATCTTAAACTGTACCATTACCACAGTTCACTAATACATGTATATCGTTTTCCTCATTTAAATGAAAACATTGCCCCATAGTTTCCTTCTCACTCCAGAAATATTCTCTTTAGATTTCTTTGAGTGGATTTCTTCCCTGCCCTACAGCAGGGGTATTTGAAACCAGATGGTCTTTAAGGCCCTTCCAAACCAAACCATTCTAAGTTTCTTTGTTTCAGTTTTGTATTTAAACTGAGGTTCTTTTTTGGACCAAAAACTGCAAGAACAAAAAGTCATCACAGAAAATGGAAATGCATCACAAGTGCAAAGTCATATTTCCCCTTCCCTCATCACACAGTCAGAAAACCAGGCAGACGGCCTACTTGCCATACACAATCCTTTCAGCAATTCTACCTTACAGCAATCTGACAATACTACTCCCTGCGACACTTTGCTCTAGGCATTGCTTCCAGGAAACAATCACACGACACAAAAGTAAATGCTTAGTGATGTGGATTTTCGGGAAATGATTTAAGCAATAGGCTGTAACTTGAGTGGAGGTAGTCCCTTGTATCTGAGACAAGAGGGCCCCCACCTGCAATGTCAGGAGCAGGAGAAGGATTGGGATGCACGCAAGCTGCAGGCTGTCTTTGATTTCCCATACCTGGGACAAGAGACTGGGTAACCAGAAACAAAACCCTGCAGCACTGTGCTAGCCGTGCATGAATCTCCAGCGCTGCAGCATGAAGAGTCTGCAATGAACAGTGTGACTTTCGCTTTCACCATCACCATGTGACCATGTACATGCTTTTAGATGTATTCACATACATATATATATACACATACATGTTTATATGTGACAAAATTAATTCAAGAGAAGAAATAACTTTACTCTAGCAAGACATCTTGGATGCAACCATGATCTTTAACAAAAAAAGTTTGTAACCAACCTAACAAACTGGACATCACAAGTCACACAAAAAAGATATAGGGGTGGCTGCAAAGAGATTCTCAGTTGCTCTTAAATACAAAATCATTCCTTGTTTACCAGCTAAATTTCCTTACCAAACTAAAAATTTCAACATCCACTAAAAAAGGAAGGGAAAAAAACCATCATAAATAAGTTTGCCTGGTTGGATGACAACTATGGAAAAATATGATGTTGGTTAAATCACAGAGGGAGCAGAAGAATTTCACAACGTGTGTCTAAGGGACATAACCGAAAGTGAGATGAATTTAGGAAAGAGTGGCATCAGAAAACATTACTTATAACAGCAAGATACAGTATAAAGTAAAATACTTTTCCCATGGAAAGAGAAGTTATTTAAGACTAAATTAGCTGGAAAGCACAGCAAAGAAAGCACTTCTGATAGATGAGATCATGGATGAGAACACTTAATAAATCCTGTCCTTCCTGCTTCTCATGATGAGGTTTCTTAGTAAAACTTCAGTATAATAAGCAAAAACACTTCCATTTCTTGTTGGTTTCTTGTCTTGAAGAATACCTTGGATTTCATCAGCACTAAGGTTAGAAGTGTCATTTGCAGTTGTTGCAACTATTACACACTGAACTATTAAAGCATTATTCATAATTTTAAACCCCTATCACTTATTCTCTTGCCTATTGCTGTAACACAAAATTATCTTTTTAATTCTGGACTTTTTACAGCATTTTTATTTTTCAGGCATTTCAAAATACTTTACCAAGATACATCCACTACCAACATCTTTCAGAATCAAAAAGGTATATATCAACATTGCATGTCATTGATCCAGATGTTATCCCACGATTGCTGAACCGTCCAGCTGCTTAACGTGATACACAATTAGCTGGCAGCACAATGCCCATAAAATCCTCTGGTGTTGCACATGGCCACAGAAAACCAGAACAGTAAAAGTGAAGCCAACAAGGAAAACAAAATTCAGTTCAATGCCTGCATCATGAGAAATTATGAACCAGGAAAGGTTTAGGAGCAGTGGTCAAACAGGTATTCCCTTACACATCCAAGTATTACAACAGAAAATCCATTACTGGGAGGGGTGGGGGTGACCCCTATTACTGCTATCCTTAAAGTCTTACTTTAAACAATACACAGCATTCTGCAATTCAGTTCATAAGGAGATGGGGTAACTCCCAAAAAGCCACGAGACACGACCTTTGTCCCAGTTTTTTCTTCCCTCTAAACTGTTAGGTAGAATCTTCAAAAATGCACAAACGATTTAGAAACATAGCTGGACTTGAAACATGCAATTTTCTCTTCCTGAGTAAAAATGTTTTGTTTTTTTTCTATAGGGCAAACAAATAAATACATGTTTAAAAAAAACCCAGAGTTATTTAAGGCCTCCTTTTGATACTTTAGAAATCTTATTCACTATAGGGAATGGTTAAATTATAGTTTGTTACATTGGTGACTGAAATTCCAAAACGCTCATGATTTATAGTCCTTATTTTAAAGGTCCTACTCTGCACTGGATAGGGTCTCACTGTGCATGACACTGTTCAGCAAGAACTAAAAACAAGGAAGAAGAAAGAGAAATCACACCACAGCAGCAGGGAAAAGTTAGCACGTTTTCACAAACTGAAAAACAATTAAAGAGAATATAATATCACAACAATCAATTATCACTCTGACCCCCAAAGAAAAATAATGAACACCCCCAGCAGCATAACAGGAAAGCACACGCTCTTTCAAAGTGTCGAGTGCCATGTCATAAAGCTGAAATAGTGTACCACAAGGACTAATTTGGCAACGTACAACAAAACATCTAATACATCCCAGAGAATACAACAGCTGTTTCCTTTCAACCTTTCAACAGTTGCAGGTATTTCATCCATATTCCTCCTTTTTTTTAGTAGCTACATATTTAAAATATTAGTAATTATTGCTGGTAGTAAGTGATGCTATTATATATCGTTCTCAAAGTGCTGATTTATCCCAAGAGGCAGAAAGGCACAGGCCACCTTTCTTCCTCAGACCAAACACCAAATGCAAAGACTTCTGTAGAAATGAACACCCAACTTCCTTCAACAAGTCATATCTATCACTGCAAGTAAGAAAATCTCCTCCATAAAATGTAATAACAAAACAGCACAGAATTTTAAACCAGAGAAGTTTGGGAGGAGTGGGGATGGGGGTTAGAATCATCCATCCATGTCTTCATTGGCACTGGCTTGGTGTTTAGGTTAAATTCAGATGCAGACTCCCCACAGGGAAGGAGGGGGCAGCTAAGGAAGTGACCCTTACTGCTTCTCTCCACATAGGCTCCAGTGTCACAGGACACAATAGCGGTCATTTGGACTGTGCCATCCTTCAAATTCCCTGCAGGCTTGCAGTGATGCACGTAAACAGAAAGCCACCCAAAACACGTGTACCCCAGTCACAGCAAAGGCAATGCCCACTTTCTGCAGAATGACAGGGCTTCTGAGGCCACAATTCATTGCTTTCAAGAAAACACAATATTAAAATACATGAGAAAATATTTTTTCCAGTCAACAGCACCAATCCAACCGCACAAAGATGACAAGTTCCTGCTAAAATGTCGTCTTCTCTCCTTGACAGTAATAAAGGTTAAGCTGGGGAGATGAGACGAGAAAAGACTTTTCTCCTTTGGTGTGTTTGCTTTGCGTTTGGTAGTACACTGCAGGTGCTTATTGCTTATTCTGAATATATGAGGCTTCCACGCTCCTTTAAGAGAAAAACATGATTATATTAAAAAAAATTTAAAAAATAAATCACAAAAGCCATCAGGGAGATTCAGGAACAGGATTAACACCTGAGGCTATTTCAAAATCATTTAGAATTACTTTACAAATATTAAATCAATAGTTATCTTGCAAACAAAATTTGCTTAATCTGTTTTGCTTTCTTCTCAATTACTCTTTCATCTTTCAGAGCTGAAGACTGTAGCATCTAAACTTCATCTCTCACAATACCAAAGAGGGCTGTTGTAAAATTAGATGGAATAACACTCATCCACAAAACTCTCAAAGCTAGGTTTTTCTCTGTACACGATGGACTTGCATGTTTTAAGCTCTCTGAAGCCCACGATCAAAACAGAAGGCAGGGCTGCCACTATTGCTTTCAGGGAAGATGATAAATCTGCAGACCCAAAGCAAGAGTTCTGCTTCAACACTCCAGTCCCTAACAGTTGCAAAGATGGGGGAGCACCAGCACTTCAGTCGGACTCCGCTTCTGGCAGAGCAGCCTGTGTCAGCAATATGGCTTGGGCCACAAGAAGAACTCGGTTGGTCCCATAGGCAGTTAAAGAGCATGTTTGCTTTATATATTCCTGTCTGGGTTTCCTGAATGCCAAAAGCTAGCCAAAACACAGCGTTTTGTAACTTACAAGTGAAGGCCTCAGAAACATGATGCTTATCACAGTGTCTTGCTTGCACTTTTCTAAAAAAAATGCAACATTCCCTCTAACATTTCTAGTTTTGGTTTTGATAAAGAGAATATTCAAAAAATTGGTATGTATGCAAAATCTCCGTTTCCAGAAATATAAAAAAGGGCTGCTAAAACATAGCATACTCACAAAGATAAATTTGAGATAACTCCATCACATCTATATTATTAACATACAGAAGCATAGAACTATTTTAGTTCTATACAATAAACTGCAAATTGTATCACATGTACAACTGCCACAAATAATAATACTCGAAGTGTACATACACAATAAAATATGAATTTAATTAGAAGCAGCAATTGAAGCACTGTTGCCAGAGACACGTAGAATGTATTTAAACATCTGTTACATACAAAACATACTGTGGAGAAAGTAGGAACCATGTAATGATTACAAATAAATTATACTATTGATAACATTTAAAACTCAGTATTAAATACAGCTGGGGCACCACAACTGTAAGTTACAAAGTTAAGTTTATCCTGGAACAGCAAAACTTTCAGCAGAAGAGGATGCTAGCTACAGGCTGGTTTGGGTATAAACAATAAAAGAGGTGCTTAAGCAGAAAGAGGGACCCAGCACAGCATAGCAGGAAAGAATAAAACCCAAGATTTAGCAAATAAGCAGACAGAACCTACTTTTTCAATGGTTTGGGTAACCTGGTGCTCTGTGGGCTGTGCAATACATAGGCACTGTGGATATCGATTCCTGCCTGCATGCTGCCCTTGTCTAGGCATTTCAACACGTGCTAAAATCACCTAAAGTTCCACATAGTTATTCACTTTCTGAAAACTCCCACAAATGGGGGACCTTAGGGGAAGTCACTGATAAAACCAGAGTAGTCATTTCTCAGGACTGTGGAACAAGCAAGAAAAAATGGTAAATGGAGGCTTCCCATAAAAAATTAAAGCAAAGAGACAGGAAATCCTTGCTAACCTCCTTCAGAGACTCTCACTGCTTAACATAAACGACACCAGAACTTTAACTACACAGGTCAAGTTAGTTTAATTATCAGAATTCAACTTAAAACAGGATACTGAAAGAGAAACAACGCAGTTGATGGTACAGCAGCGCAGGCAAATATTCACTGCACAATATAAAAAGGATGTCAGGCTACCACAGAGTGTCCAGAGGAGGGCCACGAAGTTGGTGAAGGATCTAGAAGGGAAGCTGTATGAGGAGCGGCTGAAGTCACTTGGTCTGTTCATAGAATCATAAGGTTAGAAGAGACCTCTGAGATCATCGAGAACAACCGTGCCTGTCTCCCTACTAAACCATATCCCTAAGAAACGCATCTACCCCTCTTTTAAACACCTCCAGGGATGGAGACTCCACCACCTCCCTAGGCAATCTGTTCCAATCCCTGACCACTCTCTCAATGAAGAGATTCTTCCTAATGTCCAGTCTAAACCTGCCCTGGCACAACTTGAGGCCATTCCCTCTCATTCTGTCACTCATCACTTGCAAGAAGGGAGCAGCACCCATCCTGTCTCAACCTCCTTTCAGGTAGTTGTGAACAGTGATGAGGTCTTCCCTCAGCCTCCACTTCTCTAAGCTAAACAACCCCAATTCCCTCAGTCTCTCCTTGTAGGGCTTATTCTCCAGCCCCCTCACCAGCCTCGTTGCCCTTCTTTGTACACACTCCAGCACCTCAATGTCTTTCTTGTAGTGAGGGTCCCAAAACTGAACACAGTACTTGAGGCGTGGCCTCACAAGTGCCAAGTACAGGGGCACAATCACCTCCCTGGTCCTGCTGGCCACACTGTTTCTGATACAGGCCAAGATGCCATTGGCTCTCTTGGCCACCTGGCCACACTGCTGGCTCATATTCAGCCGCTGTCAACCTAGACGCCCAGGTCCTTCTCCCCCAGGCAGCTCTCCAGCCACTCTTCCCCAAGCCTGTTACACTGCATGGGGTTGTTGTGACCTAAATGGAGGACTCTGCACTTGGCCTTGTTGAATCTCATCCCGTTGGTCTCAGCCCATCAATCCAGCCTGTCCAGATCTCCCTGCAGAGCCTCCCTTCCTTCAAGCAGATCCACACTTGCACCCAGCTTGATATCATCTGCAAACTTGCTAAGGGTATACTCAATGCCTTCATCAAGATCATTGATAAAGATGTTAAACAAGACTGGACCCAGCACTGAATCCTGGGGAATGACACTCATGACTGGTTTCCGTCTGGATTTAATTCCATTTACCACAACCCTCTAGGCCTGGCCATCCAGCCAGTTTTTTTACCCAGCAGAGAGTGTGCCTGTCCACGCCAATGGCAGCCAGTTTCTCAACCAGAATTTTGTGAGAAATGGTGTCAAAGACTTTACTGAAGTACAGCTACACCACATCCACAGCCTTTCCCTTGTCCATTAACTGGGTAACCTTGTCATAGAAGCAGATCAGGTTGGTCTGGCAGGACCCGCCTTTCATAAACCCACGTTGATTGGGCCTGATCACCTGGTTGTCCTGTGCGTGCTGTGAGATAGCACTCAAGACAATATGCTCCATGACCTTCCCCAGTACTGAGGTCAAGCTGACAGGCTTGTTGTTCCCCGGATCCTCCCTCCAACCTTTCTTGTAAATGGGAGTTATATTTGCCAGTCTCCAGTCGAGCGGCACTTCCCCAGCCAGCCAAGACCGCTGGTAGATGTGGGAAAGGGGTTTGGCGAGGACCTCTGCCAGTTCCCGTAATACCCTCGGATGGATCGCATCTGGCCCCATGGATTTGCGCATGTCTAATTGGCCAAGCAGGTCTCTATCCTAGTCCTCCGAAACAGCTGGAGCTTCATTCCTATTCTCTTCTGGCTGAGGGGGCTGAGTATCCCTAGGGCATTCCTCCTTGGGGTTAAAGGCTGAGGCAAAGAAGGCGTTGAGCACCTCTGCCTTGTCCTCATCCCTCATTGCTACTGTCTCTTCTGTACCCAGCAAGGGAGGGGGAGTCTCCTTTGTCCTCCTGTTGCTACTGATATATTTAAAGAAGTTCTTTTTATTATCTTTGACTGAAGTGGCCGGTTGAAGTTCTAGTTGGGCTTCAGCCCTTCTGATTTTTTCCCTACACAATCTCACTTCACCCTTGTAGTCCTCCTGGGACACCTACCCCTCTTTCAAAGCTCGTAAACTTTCTTCTTTTTCCTGAGATTGCTACGAAGCTCCCTACTCAGCCATCCTGGTTTTCTTCCCCGCCGATTTGTTTTATGGCTTACGGGGATGGCTTGCTCTTGTGCCACCAGGATTTCCTTCTTGAGGAGCGTCCAGCCCTCTTGCAACCCTTTGTCCTTTAGAGCCACCTCCCAGTGAACTTTATCAAGCAGCCTTCTGAAGAGTTCAAAGTCTGCCCTTCGGAAGTCTAGGGTGGAAGTTCTGCTGACCCCTCTCCTCACTGCCCCAAGAAGGGAGAATTGTATCATCTCGTGATCGCTGTGCCCCAGGCGTCCTCCAACCATCACCTCTCCCACGAGGCCTGCTCTGTTCACAAACAGCAGATCCAGCTGGGCACCCTCTCTAGTCGGTTCACTTACCAGTTGTGTTGGGAAGTTATCATCCACGCACTCTATAAGCCTTCTAGACTGCTTCCTTTCTGCTGTGTTGTACTTCCAGCAGACATCTGGGAGATTGAAATCCCCCACGAGAATGACAGGACACGATTGCAAGACTTCTCCTAGGTGTTTATAGAGGAGCTCATCAGTATCTTCATCCTGGTTCAGTGGCCGATAGCAAACTCCCACCACAATATCTGGGTTATCACTGAAAACACTGAGTTTAACCCACAAATATTCTACCTTATCATCACTATTACTGAGTTCCATACAGTCAAAACACTCTTTGATGTATAGAGCAACCCCACCATCTCACTTTTCTGGTCTGTCTCGCCTAAATAGCTTATAATCATCCATGGTAGCGCTCCAGTCACGTGAGTTGTCCCACCATGTTTCCGTGATGGCAATTATATCATAATTGTCCTGCCTTGCCATAGCTTCCAGCTTATCCTGTTTGTTTCCCATGCTGCGTGCATTACTGTAAATGCACTTCAGATGAGCTGTTGTCACTCCCTTTTTTTGCTGTCTGTCTAGTTGGGGATCCAAGGCTGTCATGCCCCTCGGGTCCTGGGGTGTTGTCCCCATATTTAATTCTATTAGCATGGCAGATGTTCCCCTCCCCCTTCCAATCTAGTTTAAAGCCCACTTAATTAGCCCTACAGGCTTCTTTGAGAGAGCCCTTTTGGCCTGAGGGGAAAGGTGCACCCCATCACCTGCCAGCAGGCCTGGTATGCACACCAACCCATTATCAAAGAACCCAAAGTTTTGTTCTTCACACCATGTTCTCAGCTATTTATTTAATTCTTGGTTCATTCTTTCATCATTCCCTATGACAGAGGGGAAGACCACCTATGCTCCTGAACCCTTAACCATTTGTCCCAGAGCTTTAAAGTCCTTCTTAATATCCCTAAGGTTTTTAGAAGATCTTTCATTATTTCCTATTTGGAAAACTAGTAGGGGATAGTAGTCCGTGGGCTTGACCAGTTTGAGAAGTTTTTTTGATCACATCCCTGACCAAAGCCCCGGGTAGACAGCAGACCTCCCTCTGCAATGGGTCAGGTCTGCATATCGGTCCCTCTGTGCCCCTAAGGAGGGAGTCGCCAATAACTATAACCCTCTGCTTCTTAACAGAAGCTGTTTTGATTGACGGCTTCTGTTTTTTTGGCCTGGGGAACATTTCCAGGCTATGACTGTTTTCAATAATTGGGTTTGGTTCCACTTGCAGACCCATATATCTATTCTGTAAGGGAACCTGCAGGGCCAGATCTGGGATGGGGGAGATGCACCTGCTGCGATGAGCAGGCACTTGCTGCCATTCTGCTTCATTGGTCAAGTTGCCCTCCTTAGTTGAGTACCTACAAAGACGGGGGGTCATACAAGGCACGTCTGCCTGTTGGGGCTGAGACCAGGAGCACAGAGCATTAACCCAGAAGTCTATTTCCTGCTCACATTCCCTGATAGTCCTCAGCCTGGCAACCTCCTCTCTAAGTTCAGTTACCAGGCCGAGGAGTTCCTCCACCAGAGCACAGCCCCCACAGGTGACCTTGTCACTGGTGTCAGATACCAGTGCGGGAAGGGGGCACATCGTGCAACCCAGTACCTGGGTGGCAGCGTGCACCCACTGGAGCTCCCTCTGTGAGGCTGTCTCAGTTGTAGTTGGTGCAGTACAAAGGGAAGACTTGGTTTTCTGGCGAATGGCCATGCTTTTACCGATATTTATGCCTTGCTCGCCCTTGCATTCTCGCCCCGCCTTCACGAACTGCCTTAGCAAACTGATGAGCCGCGCACCTGTTTGCCGCCTTAGTGATCTACAGAGCCACGCTCTTCCGGTGAGTCCCGCTCCGGCCGCTGGCGCTCCCAAGGAGACGTTTTAAATATCCCGCGGCTGCTTCCGGGACCGCCCCCCTGCGCCGTCAGCCACCCACGTGACCGCTGCTGGGGTTTACGAGAGTAGCCCTGCCAGGGTCCTTTACTGAGTTTGCCGCTCCTAGGGGATTCACTGCCCACCTCGAACACGTACCTGGCTGCAGAACTTACCGTTCCTGCTGCCGATCCTCGCCGAGTTAGCCTGGAGTTCAGCCTGGAGGAGACTGAGGGGTCACCTAATCACAGCCTACACTTTCCTCACAAGGGGAGAAAAAGGAGCAAGCAGTGTTCTCTTCTCTCTGGTGACAAATGATAGGACTCAAGGGAATAACAAGAAGATATGCCGGGGAGGTTTGGGTTGGATATTAGGAAAAGATTCTTCACCCAAAGGGTGCTGGAGTACTGGAACATCTATCTAGGAAAGCAGTCACAGCACCAAGCCTAACAATAATCAGGAAGCATTTGGACAATGCCCACAGACACACAGCGTGAGTGTTGGGGTTGTCCTGTGAAGGTGTAGGAGTTGGACTCGACAATCCTTGTGGGTCCTTTCAAACTCAGGGCATTCTATGACTCCATATCACAACTGCAATGCAAACACCAAGCAAACATCACCTATTTCTCCTTCCCAGGCCCTGCACCAATCACAGAAACATAGAATGGATTGGTTTGGAAGGGACCTTAAAGAACACTCAGTTCCAACACCCCTGCCATAAGCAGGGACACATCGCACCAGGCCAGGCTGCTCAGAGCCCCATCCAACCTGGCCTTGAACACTACCAGGGAGGGAGCATCCACAGCTTCCCTGGGCAGCCTGTGCCAGTGCCTCACCACCAGCAGCAAGAAAAATTTCTCCCTCATGTCTAATCTAAATCTTCCCCCTTCCAATTTCAAATCATTCCTTCTCATCCTATCACTACTTGCCCTCGTAAAAAGTCCCTCCCCAGCTTTTCTGTAGACCCTTCAGGTACTGGAAAACCGCTATAAGGTCTCCCTGGAGCCTTCTCTTCTCCAGGCTGAGCAACTCCAACTCTCTCGGCCTGTCCTCATAGCAGAGGTGCTCCAGTCCTCTGATTATCTTCGTGGCCTCCTCTGGACTCGCTCTAATACAGCCATGTCCTTGCTGTGCTAAGAATTCCAAAACTGAATACAGGGCTCCACGTGAGGTCTCATAAGAGCAGAGTAGAGGGGGAGAACCACCTCCCTTGACCTGCAGGCCACGCTTCTTTTCATGCAGCCCAGGATACTGTTATTGGCTTCCTGGCCTGCAATCCCACCCTGCTAGCATCCACCTCCCTATGCAACACCTCCACAGCGCAGCTACGGAAGCACACAAAACAAACCACTAACACTGACCCATTCATCTCATAGAATCATAGAATGGTTTGGGTTGGAAGGGACCTTAAAGCCCATCCAGTTCCAACCCCCACTGCCACGGGCAGGGGACACCTCCCACCGGCCCAGGCTGCTCAAGGCCCCATCCAACGTGCCGGTATCCACCTCGCCGTGCAGCACCTCGACCAAGCAGCTATGGGTGCACACAAAACACACCACTAACACCGAGCGGTCCATTTGAACCCTGCTTTCCCTTCCCGCATGGCTCAGGCTTCCGCCCGTCCCTCGGGCTTTCCATTCTTCCATTGCTTTTGCTTTCCCTTCCCCGGTCGCCCCGCTCTGTCAGCGCCGGGGCCGGGGCCGCTGGCAGCCAAGGCGAGCGCTGCTCCGGAAGCAGCGACAGCGCTGCAGGCCAGGGCTGGGGTTGGACCCGCCGGGCTGCAGCTGAAGTCGCCGCAAGCCGCGCCGCCCGCGCCCGCCGCCTCTTGGAGCTGCCTCGCCCACCCCCGGGTCCTTTCGCCGGGCCCGGGCTGAGCCGCAGCTCCAGCTGCTGCGCACGGGCCCGCCACTCACCGCGCGCCCCAGCTCCGCAAGCACTGCCCCCGCCCCTGCCCGCGGTGGCGCGCAAAGAGAGCGCCGCGCAGTGAGGCGGCTCCGGGGCCGGCGCGGGCGCTGCGGGCGGGGATTAAGGGGGCCTCCTCGCTGTAACGGGAGGAGTCGCCGCCCGCAACATGGCAGCGTGCAGCCGGGCCCGGGTGCTGCGGCTGTACCGGGCGTTGCTGCGGGAGAGCCAGCGCTTCAGCGGCTACAACTACAGGTGCGGGTTTCAGGCTGCGGGCAGAGACACCAGCCCCGGCGGGGACGGGGTGCGGGGCAAGCAGTAGCGTTGCTTGTTTAACATAGGAAGGACATGGAACAGTTGGAACGGGTCCAGAGGAGGGCCGTGAAGATGCCCGTGGCGGGGGTGGTGGGTGGAACCGGGTTATCTTTAAGGTTCTTTCTAACCTAGACCATTCTGTGATTCTATGAAACGAACGGGTCGGTGTTACTGGTGTGTTTTGTGTGCTCCCATACCTGCTTAGTCGAGGTGTTGCAAAGCAATGTGGACGCTGGCATTGCAGGCCCGGAAGCCAACCGTATCCTGGGCTGCATCAGAAGAAGTGTGACCAGCAGGTCAAGGGAGGTGATTCTGCCCCTCTACTCTGCTTTCATGAGACCCCAGTTTGAGTATCGTGTCTAGTTCTGGTGTCCTCAGCACAGGAAGGACATGGTTCTGTTGGAGTGAGTCCAGAGGAGGCCACCAGGCTGATCAGAGGGCTGGAGCACCTCCAGGACAGGCTGAGACAGTTGGGGTTGTGGAACCTGGAGAAGAGAAGGCTCCAGGGAGACTTTATAGCAGTTTTCCAGAACCTGCAAGGGTCTACAGAAAAGCTGGGGAGAGACTTTTTATGAGGGCAAGTAGTGACAGGACGAGAAGGAATGATTTGAAATTGGAAGGGGGAAGATTTAGATTAGACATGAGGAAGAAATTTTTCTCGCTGACAGTGGTGAGGCACTGGCACAGGCTGCCCAGGGAAGCTGTGGATGCTCCCTCCCTGGTAGTGTTCAAGGCCAGGTTGGATGGGGCCCTGAGCAGCCTGGCCTGGTGCGATGTGTCCCTGCTTATGGCAGAGGTGTTGGAACTGGGTGATCTTTAAGGTCCTTTTCAACCCAAACCATTCTGTGACTCTCCCAACCAAGATGTGGGGTAACAGGTGATCCTGGTATTGTGTGGGTCTGGGCAGTGTGAGAGTCTCGGCTCTGGGGGACACAGGGAGATATGACCTCAGGGGACCTCATGGGGAAGCAGGCGGCCATGCTGAGCCCTGCCTGGGGGTCAGGAGGAGGAACAGGTATGGGGCCACCCTGGGCCGGGGCTCAACACAGGGCACAGAGGAAGGTCGGTGCCTGTGCCTGGCCCTGGCCCCAACTTGGGGCACAGGATAGGGTCAGCCCCCATTCCCTGTGTCTGGCCATGACTTGGGACACAGAGGAGCGTCAGCCATTGTCCCTGTGCCTTTCTTGTTTGGTGCACAGGGGACAGTCAGCCCCTGTGCCTGGCCCTGACTCAGGATGCAGGGAAGGGTCAACCCCCATTCCTTGTGGTTGACCCCAGCTTGGGGCGCAGGGGAAGGTCAGCCCCCAGTCTCTGTGCTAGGACCCGAGTCAAGGTGCAGGAGAAGGTCAGCCCTCATTGTGCCTGGCCCCAACTTGGGGCACAGAGGTGGTCCAGTGCCTGTGCCTGTGCTTGGTCCTGGGCTGCCTCAAAGGCACCGTGTTATGGGCCCTCCCTGTTGCAGAAGGAAGGGACAGGAAAGAGATTATCCCAGACTGAGAAAGGTCGTGGCTGGTCTGGATGCTGCCCTTCGCCTGGCTGGGGAGAGACAGGACCAGATTGCAACTCTGTCTGTGCTGGGGAGGCTGGTTTCCCTGGCACCATGTGCTGTGCCCAAGCTCAGGGTGCTGTGTACAATGAGGGAGCAAGGTTCACCCCTCTCGCCACACAGGATGCTGCGCTCCACAGCTGTCTGTCTTCTCTGGCCGTTGGTGAAAGACATGCGCTGTTTTTTCGCAAAGAGTATGCCTGTCTGCGTGTTACAGGCATAGGTCTGGTCTTCATTAGATGTCTGCTGCATCCCCACCAGCACTAGCAAAATTGTATTAGTTTATTCACTTTACAGCTCAGCTGGACCACAGGCAGAGACATGTGAGCCGCCTTTGCTGTGAATCATCTCTAACCTGGCAAGAATTGGGAAGAGAAGCCTTTGAACTTGCGTAACTGCAGTGAGCTCTGCTCTCTTCAAGGCATAAGTATTCCCCAAACCTCATGTGTGAGGGAGTGCCCTGAGAAGAAAGGCTGTGGGGCTGAAACTGAGCTAGAGCTAATAAACCCTCATTGCTCACTCATGCAATAGCATGTGTATGCATGATATTCCCCTCCTCCTCCTTTAGATCCCCTGCTATCAAGGCTTCCCCTTGCTCTTCCCTGTCTTGAGTATCCCAGCTTGTCATTATTCTGCATGACAAAGAGAGGATTGTCTGTCAAGGGTGGTTTGAGGCCTATGAGATGTTTGGTTGGTAAACAGTTGAATGTAGCTCCTGTCTGGACCACAGTGTGTTTTCAACAATGGGTTTGTGCTCAGGAGTGATTAGTGAGGAAGCTGAGTCTACAGCAGCGGTGGGAAGCAAGCCAGCACCACCTCACAGTGGTTGCACCACTGGTTGGTGGCATCAGCCTCAGACCATATGTGGACCCCCCTCTGCCCATCCCCTTGCTTGATGGAGCACAGGGGACTTGGGAAATTGTTGCCATCTCTTCGCTATAAACCTGGAGGCCAGCCCCCCTGCACAGGTAACTCAAAATGAAGTGTGCACCTGGGGTCTTGCTGTACAGAAATTTTGGCATGCAGCTCAAAGGCAAGGCTAGCTGTCACACAGCAGTAGAAAGCCCAATGAATTTTATGCATAATACATTGCAAAACTTTTCATTCTCTTTCTTTTGGTTTTCTCATACTAGCAAATCTTAAAGAATGGGTGTCATAAGATATGTGTTTACCATGGATATATGTTCTTTTTGACATAATATCATGGTGCGAGTTTTCCCTTTCCTTAAAAGGAAAGATCTCAGTTTTTGATGGGCCTGTCCTTTGATTCTATAAAATCAGCAAATGCAGTGTATGCACATTTGTGGGCACTAAAAGCAATAGCAGTTTCTAAGTTATTAGCAGCTGTTATTATGTAGAGATCTGCTGGGACCACAACAACAATTCTGCCTTGGTGTTTATGCCACACCTATAGCTAAAATGGACTCTCTGCTAGCTTCTTCCGTGCCAAGATAAGCTGTCTTGCCATGTCCTCAGGGCTGCTGTAATGTGATATAATACCCTGGAGTAAACATAATGGCTTTGTAAAGATCCAAACTGTAGCAAAGTAAAAATTAATCTTACTGATTCGTCATTTCAGTTAGAGAATTTCAGAATATTTTGTTATTGCGAACAGGTCATATTTGTAAGCATATGTCTGGAGTATGATCAGCTGACTATTGTCTCCTTATTTGTTTGCTGTGCTTTTTCTCTCAACTGTGTACTTGTGGATTGTGGTGGAAAATTCAATATTTTTGTTTTGTGGCTTTCCTAATATATTCCATGTGACATCTGGTAGTACTAAATTTTCTTCTACCACCCAAAAGAAATTTTAGTGCCCTAACTGTGAAGAACAACTTTCATCTCTGAAAGTAGCTGAGGTCATTGCTGACGGCCTTCAGTGTAATAACATGCAGGAGCCTCTCTGGAGTCCTGCAGTAAACGTTGTGGAGCATTTGGAGGCCCAGATGTATAGGCCAAGTTGTAACAGCAGGGAGAGAGAATTTAGTAGACTGTAAGTAATTTCATGTCTGTCCTTCTGCCCTATTACCATGCAGACAGTCTGAGGAAGAAAGGGTGATTTGTACTGCAGGAAAATCAATATGTGAAGAGGGAAGAAGTTAGGTTTTGAGTCAAAAGGTGGTTCTTAATGAGCATACTGTTGTCTTCTGCTTGGTTGACAAAGAGTAGACCCTCTGATGGTTTATAACATGTCAGATTACAGCCTCAACTAAATTGATTTAATAATTTCTAAATAGAGTTTAGTTTGTGATTTAAATAATGACTTTATGTTTTGTCTCTTTTTTGGTGCAGAAAACAAAAAGTTGTTAAAGCTTGTCTGGTTGCAAATGAGGATAATCTGAACTTTTAAACTTTTTTGTTTGTTTAATGTAACTGGTGGTCAAAATGCATGGGAATCTAGTGGAAGATGTGTGTTCTCTCGAGGAGTAGCACAGGAGTGGAGCGGGTCTCCCTGAGAGATGTTGACATCTCTATTTTTGAACATTTTCATGACAGGTTTAACCAAACAGCGCCACAGCTGACCTGACCTTGTTGTGGGTAGTTAGACCTGCTTCAAGGGTGAGGTCTGCTTGGAAAAGCTCTGGAGATTGTAGCTAACCATCATGACAATGATTTTTGGTCCTCAGCCTTCCTTGGCCTGTAAAGATACTAACACTGGCTGATATAATACCAGCATCATATGACATGCTTCCGGCTGGTCTCTTTTCTAATTCTTTAATTTCTTGTAGTTATGAGCAATGTCAGAAGCTTTCAGGCTCTCTGGAATTCTTCTGCAAATAATTTCTTTATTCAAGGTATTTCTTTATTTATTGGATATTTATTTCAGTTATCTATTATGGTCTCTGTTAACTGGTGGGTGTTGTATTTTTATTTCTAGATCTATTTTTTTCCTGTGTAAGTGGCATTTTAATGGGATTTGATTTTTCTTTAGAATGTGCAGTATTATTTGATTAATTAATAAAACTACCCAGAACATAGAAGAATCGGCGATGGAAATTTGTCAAAACAGGTTTTGCATTGGAAACAAATCAATTGAACGCATACAGTTTCATCTGAGATAAGTCCTTGAAGATTTTAAAACTAGTAAATCTGATCTTTGCAAATCTCTGCTAACCTAAGAACAAAAACGAGCAAAATAAGTATATACTGGGTTTTTTCCAATGCCAATTGCTTTACCTGCCTTGAGCGACATAGTTGTTGATTTGATTTTTAGGGAGTCATGGAACACAGAACCATAGAACAGCTCGGGTTACCTCCAGAGATCATCTGGCCCAGCCTTTAATGGGAAAGGGAACCTGGGTGAGATTATCTAGCACCCTGCCCCGTTGTGTCTTGAAAACCTACAACAATGGGGACTCTACCACGTCCCTGGGGAGGCTGCTTCAGTGATTGTTTGTTGTCACTGTAAAAAAATTCTTTCTAATGTCCAGATGAAACCTTTCCAGTGTGACTTGTAACCATTGCTCCTTGTCCTGTCCTATGTGGTTTCTCGTGAAGAGAGAGCCGCCATCCTCTATATAACTCCCCTTTAAATACTGGAAAGCTGTGATGAGATCCCTCCTGAACCTCCTATTCTCCAGGTAGTAGAGACCTAACTCCTTCAGTCTTTCCTCATAGGGCAGGTTCTCCAGCCATCTTTAGATTGTCATTGTGGCCATCTTTTGGACCTCTGCAGTCTGTCTGCATCTTTCTTGAATCGTGCAAACCAGAACTCGTCACAGTACTCCAGGTGCAACCTGACAAGTGCTGAGTAGAGTGGGATGATCTAGTCCGTGCTGGTAATGTCCCTGTAGATGCAGCCCAGGATCCGATTTGCCTGTGTTGCTCATTCGTGTTCAGCTTCTTGTCCACCAGGACTCCCAGGCCTCTTTTGTCAAGGCTGCTCCCTAACTACACAGATCCTGGCCTGTGCTGGGCACTTTGTTTATATCCTCCCAGGGACAGGACCTTACACTTGGCTTTGTTAAACTTCTTACAGATTTTGATTTAGTCTTTCTCTGGAATGTTTTATCAACCTGTAGAAAATCTTCATTTGAAAAATCTCAAGATGCTTGTGATAAATGTGGCTATTTTGTTTTAAATAAATTTTAGGAAATAAAAATTCAGGGTGCAACAGGGCAGAGCATGTTCTTAAGGTGAATTTAGTCTTTTGTTATAAAAGCTGTTCTCCTGAAAAAAGTTTGTGATGCCCATGTTTCTGCACTAAGCTTAATACCTTAATTTAATATAAAGTTGTAACATTATAACTTAAGTTTCTACAGTTTGAGGTTTCTGCATGTGTGAAATCAGAGTAAAGAACAATGTTAACCACTAAAATAAAATGTTTATTTATTTTTACTTCGTGGCAATGAATTACTGCTCCCATAAGTCCAGATGGGTCTGAAAAAAAGAAGTCGTCTCTTGTTCATATTCAGCGTCATTAAATTTGGCACGGATGGCCAGGTATTCTGTCTGTGTAGAGGTGGTAACTCTTACTGATATGCATAAAAAAATAAGTTTATTTGTGTTTAAGAATATATTTTAGCTGATGATCATTACTGTACATGCCAAATTTAGTCTGCTTTTGGCAAATAGGAAAATGGAAAAATTAACTATATCAGATGACAGCTGCTGTTATGTAAAGATTGATTGTGACTGCTTATTAAACACAAACATAAACAAAGACCCATCCTTGAACATTTGGACAAGGGGTCCAGTTTAGTAGTGCACCATTTCTCATCGTTTCTACTGTTCCACTAATGTCAGTCTGTTCCATTTTGAGACTCTTTGCAAACTGCTATGCAAATCAAAGTCTTGCTCAAGTAGTGAGTGTGCTGATCAACTTTTTAGACTGAATTGAGGAACTGGGACATAGCAATATTTTGGCATGCACTTTGTTGTTTCAATTTTTCTGTGTGCTTAATGGCAAGATTCTTAAATACTACGCTCTGATGAAAGATGTGAAACTGCTGTAGGATACTCTTTGAACATAAATTTAACACGTGATATTAAAAAAATCTAAATGTGTTCATCCTCTCATTTCCCAGATGGAATTCAAGTTCTTTTTCTTTTAAGAAGCAACGTGAAAAATCATTGCAAGTCTGTATTAAATTCTACCTCAGCTTTCTGCCTTCTTTGGGTTTTTTTATCTATGATTCAGGTGTTTGTTTTCCTTACAAGCTTACTTTTTTGCCTTCTCTAGCATCAGAGTTGTTTGTGCGCTGTTATTAGTTGTTTGAGAATGAATGTGATGTTTTGTCTTCCTCCTTGGCAACTGGGCACAGATGCTGCATCCAGCCCCCTAATACCTTGTGTCACTTGGAATGAAATGGACTTTGGTGGAGCATGAGTACACAATCATTATATTGCAGTTGTTTTTTATTTTTATGTATAGGACCTGGAAACCTTCTTTAATGTTGCAACTTAATTCGATGTATAGGACCTTTGTGGGTCCTCTTGTAGCGTATTTCATGTAGAAACTTGTATGAGTGGTTATTTGAGGGAAAATCATTGTCCTTAGATCAAATTGTGTTGACCATGTAATTGACTAACTTGTCCCATGTTGCTTCCTATGTCAGTCTAGCCTATAGTCCATTCATTTGGGAAAGAAGGCTGTTAAGAGCTGATCAGGTAGGTCAACTTGGCAGGCTTCAAGGGCTTTCTGCTCGTGGGCTATGGGCTGAGGGGTTTATGTCCTTGGATTTCAGTAAAGGCTTCTTCTTGCCATGCCACATGAGCCTGTGCAAAGGAGGGGAACTGCTTAGGAGGTGCCTTCTACTGCTGTAGCAGTAGGAAAGAGGATGGCTTAATGGCTTCTTGAACTGGGAAAGGAGCAGGCTGCGGAAATAGTCAGATTCTAGTGTATCTGACTATCTAACAGTCAGAAAACCAGTTCGGAGCATTCACAAGAGCAGCTGGATTTTTTGGACAAATTTAGGTTGAGTTGACCTGTACTTGATTAACAATGTGCTCTTCAAGGAGACATAAAGAGGCTTTTAAGATTCTGCTAACAACTCTTTTGACAACATAATTCTCACCAAATAAAATTTTTTAAAAATGCTTTTTCAAAAACGGGTTCCTTTTTCTTACTCACAAGATACCTTATTTTGTCATTTGAATCAAAAAAATCTTACTTTGCTTTTAGTGCCTGTTGTATAGAATCCGGTCCCTGGTTCTTTTTGCACTTTTCTCACTCAAGTAATTTAACAGCCATATTGAAATTTTACGTTCAACAGTTATCCAAGCTGAATAAGCCTTTTTGTCACTGGTTCTCCTAATGAAGTTTGTGATTGGCAAGATCTGCCAGTAGATTGTCGACTCTAGGTAAGTTTCTGTGTGTTAGGGAGGAAGAAAAGGCTAAATGGTGGGAAAAAAAAAGCCAAAACCAATAATGAGATGTGCCAAGTTATAGAAAGTACTGTGTTCTATCCAAAGTAGGAGTTTGTAGCTGAGATAAGAAATACAGGAAAAAACAAAATTGTCAGTTCTGTCCAACTTCTTTGTAGGAGTAAGGTGGCTGAACTGCAGCTTTATTATATCCTTTTTTTCCTTAGCTGTACAAAGAAAGCCGGTAATTTATTTTTTCTTCTCTCTATGTAATTACTGACTGTGTTCTGAGTGATAATAAACTTTAGGAGTTTTTAAGTTAATTTCCCACATGATGAGTACGTGACTATCTCTGTAATCTACTTAAAAAGCATAACAAAAGTCAGGACTGCAAGCAGCTGTGGTGTTCGTGAGCCCAGGGCGCAGGTTGGTTTCCATCCTACCTGATTGCAAACGCTTATTTTGGCCAGGCAGCCACATGACCCAAAACCATGGGCAAATGAGGACAGCACATTTGCAGATCAGCTTTATAGAGCATTCACTCCGATTTGTGGTTGGCCTTATCAATCTCGCTTGCTTTGGGAAGTTAAATTTTGGCCATTATTTCAGTGACCACACACTATGCAGATATTTTGCCGTTATGTTATTTTAGGGCCTTTTATGTATATTGCCTTATTCTATCAGAATCATTGTGCTTGGGTAGAGATGTTGGTATTTTAAGAGCTCTGGATGGCACTCAATCTGCTAATTAGGATCGGAACTGTGAAAAGGACTGAGATGGTTACACTCTGAATTGCAGTAAAACATGGAAATGCATGCACTTTTGGGGATAATCTAGAGTCATAAGAGCATGGTTTTGGATTGTCAGACTTTGGATCTGACAGTATTGAACTATTTCCATTTGATTTCAGTTTTCTAAATAGAAAATATTTTAGAAAGACAACTAAAGCATTCTGTTCCAAAAATGTTAGAACATAACCTTTAGACACGATCAGAACATATTTCTCTGAAAAGAAATCTTAAACCAAATGGAAACAATTTTGCCAAATGTTTTGATTTTTTGATGGTAACATTTCCCAATTTAAAAGCATTCCATCAAAATTTTGTTAATCATGTTCATTAGGAGTTGCTTTCTTGGATTTAAAGGTACAATGATGATTGTCATTTTCCAAATACATTCCCTTTACCCTTGTAAAATTATGTTCTTCCTGAACAATAAAGGATATCTACACATGGGTTTTGATGTAATTTCCTTGACTTCCTTTTTTGAGCCAGAGGAGAGTTTTGAATTGTAATAAATTGAAGAGAGAATTAAGAGCACATACATAGCATGGAAAAATTGAAATTTTATAGTTGGAAGACAAATGCGTGGGGGCTTCCCAAAAAGACTGTTTAATGGACTTCATTATTTTAGTGAAGGCACCCAAATTGAGTAAATCAGTGGTGGTTGTTATCCAAGACATTATTTGTGTTCTTTGTATGGCACAGTAGAACAGGGTCATTTTTCTTTTACATGAGACTTAATTATCAGTAGAATTTGTTTGAGAGCTAATGAGAGTAATAGAAAAATTACCACCTCTGGAAGTAATTCATGCCAATAGACATCTGCATGTGATTTCTTGTAAATGACAAACATTTTGTAATGTAGTAATAAGTTTTAAATATTGAAATGCTGTCCTAGCTCACCTTCTCGTTTCCTTACTCTTGGTTGTGGCTTTGACATTTAGTTCCTCACTGTATTCATCTGTACACTGCCTGTGATGAAGAGATGGTGACCTCATAATGTCAGAACTTATTCAAGAGACAGTAGACAAAGGCTATTATTTCAAGTATTCTTTAGACAACCAGCATTCTGGATTTAAAAAAAAAAAGTAATTTTGAAAAAAAAAAAGATACTGCAGTCAATCAGGCAATATTTAGAACTACTTCCTACAGCAACAGATAGCAAGGATGCTGTCTGAATTATCTCATTGATAAAGCTCTTTCCATGGTCTTTTTGGGTTTGCTGACCAAGAAAGTACAGTCCTAGATGGTTGTCTGCTTTTCCAAGATAAATGGGCGTAACAAGAAAACTTTCTTGCATGCATGAATACTTGAGCCAGCTGTTCCATGACTGGTTTGCACAGAGCTCGGTACAGAGAATATCCTCTGTGATTAATATTTTGGGGGATTCTTCTTGATATTATAGTTCTTTCTTGAGAATGAAGATGCCACAAATCATTCAGACAGTATTCTCACTAGGATGGCACTATGGAAAATCACCTTTTTCTCTTACCTTTTTTTTCCTACTTTTTATCTCATTCCTTCCCACCTGGCTTCTGTTTAAAATTCTAACGTTGTCAGGCCACAGTGCACAACTGAACATCTAATATAATAATAGTGAAATAATTCAGTTGTGTTTAGATTCAGTCTTCCTTAACAGTATGTTTATGAAATAACATCTTTAAATAATTCTTCAGGAAAATCTGAAGGGCCTGCACTGTCTAAATGCCAGACTTGGCTGGTATTCAGAGACTCGTGATACTTAGGACTAGACTTTTCTTCAACATTATGTTTGTTGTAAAATCTTGGGAAAAGCTGCTGCTTAGGTCTGTTTTTCTAACTTTCTAAATAAATAGCGGTTGGTTAAATCACATTTAAGTCTTTTAAAGACAAGAAGCCTATGCACAACGTAAATACTATATATGTTTATGCAGGTATGAGTGTATTGGTATTGAGAAGTCCAGAATCCACTTCTGCTTGATCCCTGTAAACCTTTTCCAAAAATCCCCATTTAAAGCAAGCTGTGAAGCAATTGTGGAAGCTAGAGGGAGTATTACAAATTAATCTCCATTGAATTGCAGTAGGGGTTTTTTCCCATGAACTTAATAGCATGTAGAAAATATTTTAGAAGAATCAGGGCATTTTGTGATCCTTGAGGCCTGTATGCACAACCCTGCCTACTTGCCAAACGACAAAGATACAGTGACCTTGGCATGTTATGAGAAAATGGAATATAAGCTGATAGATAAGAAAGAGAATGTGGAACAGGAGGTTTTAGCTGCAAAAGAAGGGGGGGGGCTGCAGGGTATCAGGTAACAGCGCATGGACAGAAACTTATAACCATTTAAGATAGAGAATATGCCAAATGGACAGCATGTAGTAGCCAATTATATGTACACTTGTAGCGTGTGAACACAGATTGTGAGTATAAAGTAACGTGTGGAAGCACAATAAAGTGAGCACTGACTCTACCTCTGTGAGGATACGTTTGTGACTCGAGGGGCTCTCCGATAATAGCATTTAGATCAAAAGATGTTTAACTTAAAATTAGAAAATGCTGATTTATAAGTTGACATAATTAACTGTATTTTTTATATACTTGCAAGAAACTAGTATTTAAGTAATTACAGATCCGTGAACATTTTGCATCAAATCAGCAGGACATTCATAGAATGATTTGGGTTGCAAGAGACCTTAAGGATCATCCAGTTCCAATCACCTTGCCATGGACAGGAACACTTTCCACTGGATCAGGTTGCTCAAAGCCTCATTTGTCCTGGTCTTGAAAACCTCCAGGGATGGGGCATCCTCTGGGCAACCTATGCCAGTGCCTCACCACCCTCAAACTAAAAATTCTTCCTAATGTCATCACATTCTTCCTAAATCTCCTCTCTTTCCACTTAAAACCATTACTCCTCGTCCTATCACTGCATGCTCTGATAAAGAGCCCCTCCCCAGCTTTTCTGTAGGCCCCTTTTAAGTATTGAAAGGCTGCTATAAGGTCTCCCCAGAGTGTTCTCTAGGTTGAGCAGCCCCAACTTTCTTGGCCTGCCCTCGTGTGGGAGGTGCTCCAGCCCTCTGATCATCTTTGTGACCTCTTCTGGGCTCGCTCTAACAATTCCTTGTCCTTTGCTGTCATTCCTTCAAAATGTCTTGTGGGATTCTGAATATGACAGCAGTCAGATTCTTCACGAACTTCATTGCCAGATCTTGAAAGTCATTCTGACTCTGCATTTGTGGCATATACTGATCTTGAACGATTAATGATTTAGAAACAGGTCTTTAGCTTGTATAAAAGTAAGA
The DNA here is from genome assembly GCA_033558185.1 of Dromococcyx pavoninus. Lineage (NCBI taxonomy): Eukaryota > Metazoa > Chordata > Aves > Cuculiformes > Neomorphidae > Dromococcyx > Dromococcyx pavoninus. Next base: position 2,925,022 of record JAUMJL010000138.1, on the reverse strand, counting down.
TTGTCTTATTTTAGTTGCCAGAGAAAGTATGTGATTAAAACATAGTACAAGACATTGTATGTCCCAGGAAATTTATAGCTTGAATTATGTTCTGGATGTCAAATAGAAGCATGTTGTGTTGCCTTGAAACTGAACTCCTACCATGTTCCAGAAAACATCTTTAACTCATCTAAAATATCATATCATTTGTCTAGACCAATAAAATAGCAAATAGATTTTCAAATTAATGGTCTTTGTATGTAAACTAGTTTTGAAGGAGGAAATTTATTGACTGATTTAAGTAGTTTTATCACTGTCCTAAGTAAATTGCACGTCTCACTCATAATGCTTTTTTTCCCGATCTTGCTAATTTACATTATGAAAATAAATGTTCAAGTGTTTTGTTTACAAAACAATAATGAGAAATATATTTCGCGCAGACCTTTTAAATAGCTTTCCTGATTTCCAGAGATATTGAGCATATTTTTTACTAAATTTGTCAATTTATTATTTTCAGTTTGTAATTTATACCAAAAATTGCTGCTTGTTATTTGCAGATTTTGAATGTGGACATGAATATTTGTCAGACTGGTGTCAGCACCTTCACAATCAGCTCCAAAAGCAATGTGAACATAGGTTGAGTATAGTCCTACCAGCTACAGCAATGCAGTGTTGGGCAAATAAGTATACTATGCTTCCATACTTAGTCACAGAACTTCTCATTCTGTGAACTAGTGTCAGTTCTTACTAATCTATATGGATTTTGAGGCTTGATTGTGGGGTTTTATTTCCCAGCAGTTTGTTGGAATCCTTGAAGGAGAAATTCTCTGTCAGTGCAAGTTATTGCTGCCATTAGCTACAGACCTGGTGCTTTTGCAACTTCTGCAGGTAATTTGTTCTGAGATTGGAAACCTTTTCTGCTCCCCTGGGGAATGGAAGGTCACATCACATGTCAAAGGGAAAGTAATCTGCCCTGGTCATAAAATGATATACTGAAAACATTGTTATGATAAATAGACTGCTCTTCATACCTCTTGTCCTCTCCTAATATCTCATACGGTAAACTTAGCCAGTACTCATCTGAGTTATTGAGTTTTAAGCCAGATGTTAATTCCACATCTGAGAAGAAACTTCTCCTTTAAGCTATGTGCTAACTGGAGGGAAAGGAGTTGGTGTTCGGTGTACAGTTCTTTTTCTTGCTCACAGATAAAGGAGAAGAAGTGTCACTCACTTATTTGAATGAATATTTTCTTGTGACTTTTAGTTAGCTATTAAGTACTATCTGGGGTTTTCTGTAGCACATTTTTGGCTTTAAATGCAAAACCTTTTGTAATCTATAAATGTACCAGCCTGAACTTGCTCTTGTTCAATACCATATAGATAGATATTACAGAAATGGAAAAAGGTGATAGGTTTTTTCCCTTCATAGTGTAAGCCTCTAAGAGAGTGTTAAGAGATTCACTGGAAACCTCTTAAAAATTACTAACCTTTCCCTTAGCTTTATCTTCACCTTTAAATTGTAACATCTGAACTTAACATACTTAGGCTTGACTAGATTAAAATACAACAGTTTGTCAATGTTTCTTGGAGAAAGAAACTGTATGTCTCGGCCTTCTGGAATATATCTGATCTTTCTGTTACAGGGGTTAAACTGCTTCAGTGCGCAGAAAATCTGTTGACAGATACTTGAATGACTTCTGTTCACTGGACTAGTATATCTTAAATTTCACATCTAATCTGATTTTTTCTGTCTGATATTAAATGATGTATTGTCTGGTCACATCAAGGTATTACATTATATGCTGTGATCTACACTCTGGAGAGTAAGCGTGTATGCACCACAGTTTTTGGAGGTAGAGGCCATGCATATCCCAAAAGAAACATACAGTGCAGAAAGCTGTAACGGGTAGTTCTACGTCTGCCTCAAAACCTCCTATGTCTTTCTATGAGTGAACCAGTCAGTCAGCTTTGCTGAGCAGAATATTCTTTTCCCTTCAAACCTTGCCTCTGTTTACCCATGGTTCCTTCTGCTCTTTCACCATGTAAGAACCTGCATCTGATTTCCCGTGGGAGTGAAGTGACACTCAGACTTTGTACCCATTGCAGTTCTGGGTTATTGTTCCACTCTTGGTTGAGGCTGAGGTTTTCAGCCACCATTTCTTCATCTGTAGAGCTTGTGAAGACTTCCGTGTTCTGTAACTAATTAAATAGGAAAAAAAAAAGAGACTAAAAGATCTAGTTCAACTTGACTTTCTGCGCCTTAGATAACATTCATAGTGTACAGAACACCTTGCATTTATTTTTCTCTGAGCCTCTGGTAACATAGTCACAGTAGTCTGTGTCTGAGTTTTCTGAAACATTTAATGCATTATCCAGAGGCACTATATTTACGATTCCAAATGTCTCAAGTAATATCCAGTACTCTGTTGTATGCACCAAGTAGGATGGTGGGTTTGTGTCATGCATTCTAAATGGGTTTTTTTTTTTTGGTTCTAGTTTTCACTAATAAGCTTTGCATGTATTAGAATTTTCTGTGCTGGTAAGTATTACTTTGTAATTTCAAATATACATCATTGTTGTCAAAGTTGATTTTGCAAATTTTCTAAACTAAACATGCAGTGCTTCAATATAGATGCTTTGCTTTGCTATAAATGAGGGAAGGTCATTGAGCTATATGGTGATAGGTCCAGTGAGGGATGTTTACCACTACTAACTGAGTTGCAAGAAACAAAGATTCTTGAGTAAGCTGTAAAGCTGATAGAAATGGGTGAGAGGATAAAGTCTGGAGAAGAATGCCAGTATTCTAAATTCTGTAGCTACTAGTGTGTTGTCTATAAACAGACAGAACAGGTGGTCTGTTGCTTCATATAGATTGTTTAATAGATTGTATTTATAGTTTATTGTTTTTGTCATAAGATGACTGGATCCTACCTACTTGCAATGTAATTTCTTTTACTAGATTCATTTTAGGCCTATGATGCTTAAATTCTTTCTTGAAAAGCACAGGTTTACTTGAGCTAAAATGAAGTCGCAAAATTAATCACCTTTATTACTGGAATCCAAGGATCACTTTTGCAAAGTAAAACTTCGTTATGAGTCTATTCTGTACACTAAAAATTACTAGCCTGTCAAAAAGACCAACAAGCCTTCAGAGAGCTGTTTCTTTAAGTCTTAAGTCAAAATATATCAGTTACTAATTAAAAAACAAACAAACAAATAAAAAAAAACCAACTAAGTACTATTACTTCATCAAAGATAAATAATTTTCAACTTACAAGTGGGAAATACTTGAATCCAGCAAGACTGCTTAGCACCCAGTGGGTTTCCAAATGAACAGTTGCAGCCATCCAGAGGTGCAATAGCGTTAACCATCTTCAGGGTACCCAAGTCACAAGCCAAACTGTGTCTCTTCTTAGAAAGGAAGGACATCTCCAGCCATGCTGAAAAAAGAAATTTTGGCCTTAGTGTTGGACTAAAATTCTAATCTTTCCAGAAAAGTATAATGGAATTTGTAATGGTAGTTCACAGCAGGCCAGGCCTTTTCTCACAACTGTTCAGAAATAGCAGCACAGCAAGTGCAATGATATATATCTCTCTCAAAAGGAAGAAAAGAGAAGTGGGCCCTGTCAGGATTTGAACTTGTGATTTCAAGGCATTCCCCACCTGGTAATTGGACTGCTGAGCTACCCGAGTATCCTGGTGAGCAGTTGGCAGGGTCTTGGGAGTGAAAGATATTTGTCATTTCAGGCCATCAGGACCCTTTTCATCTGTGGCCAATTCTGTTTCTAGTTCCTGCGGCACATCCTTGTTTGGTGCCTCGTTAATTGAACACCTTGTTCAGTTGGGTCCTCCACTGGTAACCCTCTTTTTTAACCTCGTCTGCAGTAAAACATTGCAGTTGCAACTCCAATTAAGATTAAAAGTACGCTTTCATTTGGACATCTTTCCTTTTTTCTTTTAACTGTGACCTCCTGAAAAACATTCCTTTCTGCAGAAATTCTTTACTCTTCAAAACAGTTACCAGCTTAATTCTATTTTTAGAAGTATAGCAATAAAAATGTATGTTTCAAAGAACTGTAAAAATAATCACAGTTAACTATGAATTGTACTGGTAGTGTTCTGGGACCTTGAGGACGAATGCGTTTGAGACCTGAGGATAAATCATGCCTGACCAATGTGATTGCCTGGATTTGTAAACAAGAGGAGAGCAGTGGATGTTATTTACCTTTCGTCACTGATTCCCACAACATTCTGGTATCCAAGGTAGGGTACTGTGGTCTGAATGGTTGTACAACCATGTGCCTTTAAGACTGTTTAGATGCTGGGGCGTAGAGGTTGGCAGTTAATGGGTCTTCAGGGGTTGGTCCTGGGACTCATCCTGTTTCACATCTTTATCAATGACGCAGAAGAAGTAGCAGTGCTTGTTCGTTAAGTGTGCAGATCATGGCAAATTGGGGAACCAATGTGCTCAAGAGCAAGGCTGCCATCCAGAGGGACCTCAGAAGCCTGAAAGAAAATGCTGGCAGCAACCTTATGGAATTCAGTAAGGACACATGCTATGTCCTGCACGTGGAAAGGAGGTGCCTCTGCCACAGAACAGGTAGGGAATTGACTGGCCGGGAGCAGCTCTGATGAAAAGAGTGTAGGGATCCCAACAGACTGGGATCCCAACAGTGTGCCCTGACAGCAAGGAAGGCCAGGAGCATCCTAAGATGTATGACAGCAGATTGAGGGTTCTGATTATCCCCCTCTTCATGGTGATTGTTAGACGCATCTGGAGTACTGCATCAGTCTTGCCCCCACCCTGCCTACAGGAAAAACACAGATAACCTGAAGCAAGCTCAGCAGAAGCCACCAAGGTGGTTTGGGGGCTGAAGCATTTGCCCTATGAGAAAAGACTGAGGGAGCTGGGGTCGTTCAGCCTGGAGAAGAAACAATATAGAAGGTACCTAATAGCAGCCAGTACCTCAAAGTATGCAGAGGTGTCTGGCAGGAGAACAAGAGACAGCGGATGTGGAATGAAGGAAGAGAGATTTTTAGACTGGCTTTAAGGAAAACTTTTTCCCCTTGAGGACAATGCAGCAATTGTACATTTTCCAGAGAGGTGGCCTGTTCACCATACTGATTTTCAAGACCTGACTGGACAAAGCCATGAGTAGCCTGGTCTAATCTCATTGCTGACCCTTGTTTCAGCCAGAGGTGGGAGTAGAGACCTCCCAAGCTGTTTCCCAATGGAAATGATTCTGTGATCCTGTTGATCATCCATGCTCTCTTCTTTGGAATGGGTACAGGCACAAACTGAAAAAAAAATCCTCTTTTCCTAAAAACAGCCACAAGTCTCTTTCTGTTTATATGAATGTGGGGAAGCATTTTAAGGTTTTAGATTGGTTAAAGAAAATGAAGGGAAGCTTTTGAAATGGGCATGCATATTAGAAGCTTTTTCTCATTTAGGGGAACTTGTACTTAAAGGTTGAAGTCTTTATTAGAAATTTTGAGATACGGGAAACAAAGTAGCAAGATTTGCTTTAGAAATAAGTTACAAAACCTTGTATTGATTGTACAGTGTATACCATATGTGCTGGGTCACCCTCACCAGCTTTCCAGCATGTTTTCTAATGTTCATTTCCTCTGTTCTTTTGGGGTAATCCTCTCTCATAAAGTATGTCTAGTGCTGTTCTATTCCAGACATATTTCTTGGCAATTCCCTTGGAACTCATCTTTTGTATATTAGTCGAGAAACCAAGTAGTGGCTTGTAGGTTTCCTTCTGTAGAGGTTTTGTGAAGACTGCCTAGAGACTCTGTTTGTTTAGAAAATTCAAGGAAATAATACTGGGTTAACTGTCTTAAGTTTTCAGCTCTTCTGTCCTCCCCTCCCAGCTTTCAGCCACCACCCCAACTCCCCCAAGAAAGTCCTGGTTCCAGGAATAGACTTTGCTTTGATTTTAGAAAACAGACAGGTGTTGTTGTTATCATGCTGTAACTTGAGGTAGCAGTGCTTTAAAATGTGTCTAGTGATGGAGTCTCAGCAACACCTCCATGTTAAACAATGCATCCGCACACCGTTCTGTTGTTCCTGTGTTTAATTAGACAAAACACAACTACTTCCCTATGAAGTACTTACCTCTCAGTCTCAAACACACATCTGTTGTCAAATGTTTCTTTTTTTAGTATTGAATGATAATTACATGCAGCTTTTGTCTCACCTTTATTGGTGTCTTTTAATGAGACCTTTATAGAGGAAAAAATGTAAATATATATATATAGAAATAGCTATGTGTACATGTATAAATAATTATTCCCTTTGAAATAATTCAGTACATGGAGACATCCTCGATTGTGCTAATAAATTTACGGTAAGCTGAAATTATTTCTCTGCAGGTGTTTGTGATTATAAAAACTTTCCATTTTTAAGTTAAATGTAATTCTGAAAAATCAGTTAGGCAAACATCACCTGGTGCACATTTTGCTACTAATAGTGGGAAATTCTGAAAATTCATGCCATTGCTACCTAAAGTTAATAGATCATAGAATCGTAGAATGGTTTGGGTTGGAAGGGACCTTAAAGATCATCTAGTTCCAACCCCTCTGCCGTGAGCAGGGACACCTCCCACTAGACCAGGCTGCTCAAGGCTCCATGCAGCCTGGCCTTGAACACTTCAGGAAAGGAGCATCTTCTGCTTCCCTGGGCAACCTGGCCCAGGGCCTTACCACACTCAGCATGAAGAATTTTTTCGTAACGTCTAATCTAAATCTTCCCCCTTCCAATTTCAAATCATTCCCCCTAGTCCTATCACTACTTGCCCTCGTAAAAAGTCCCTCCCCAGCTTTCCTGTAGCCCCTTCAGGAAATGGAAGGCTGCTATGATGTCCCCTTGGAGCCTTCTCTTCTCCAGGCTGGACACCCCCAACTACCTCAGCCTGGCCTCACTGGGGAGATGTCCAAGCCCTTTGATCATCTTTGCAGCCCTCCTCTGGACCCACTCCAACAATTCCGTATCATTTTTATGTTGGGGATTCCAGAATTGGACACAATACTCCAGATGGGAGTTATTTAGTTATTAATAGATCTTAATTGGAAGGGAGAAGTGGTAAGATGGCATAGTTAGTCAAAGGAAGCAATAGCCTTTCATGGAAAGGGTCCCTCACTTGGTATAATATTATTGTAAATCAGTATCTCACTTTTGCACATTATAACCTTAAATAAAAGCATCATATACTTCATTTCAGAATTATTAACCACAATAGACTTTCTAGAGGTTGGCTACTTATCGCTTGCCTTAGTTTGTTCAATGCAATTTAAGCTGATAAGGAAAAATGCGTTTTACTTTATACCTTTTTTGAAAGTCTTGCATATTCTAACCTGCTGAAATCTTCCCTTGTGATCTGTTTGGCTTGCACAGTTTGTGTACCACAGTCCTTCTCGTCTGTCTTTGCATACGTGCTCAATGACTTACAATTAGTAATAGCCATTATGTTTTGCAGTGTGTTACCTATGACTGTGATGTGATCTGTTAATACATTATATTTATTCACAATCACAAAGACAAGAGGTCAACATGTTTGTAAAGCTGTCTTGGAAAGATGACGTAAACCTTCAGCGTGTTGTGATGCTGGTAAATGCAAAGTGGTGCTGAGAAAAACGTTGCTTGGCCAAGTTGATTTTGAAGGCATAGTACTGTGTGCTCAAAAGCAAGTATGTCTCTGTGGTATTTCAGCTTCTTTTTTTATACTCTAGTTTAGCAGAGCACAAAGATGTGAGAGTGAAGACTTGAAAAGGTAACAGAATTTTTTTTTTTTTTACTTTTTGGTCAGGCATGGCATAAGTAAACATTTTGAAACCAGAATATCTAAATTCTCTAAGCAGCTGTTGTTTCCTGAAGTACCTCTGTTATGATTTCATTTTTCCTTAATAGCCATTGTTCCAGGCTTCATTTTTATGAGGATACATGATAGGTTTTTGATTGTGCTTCAGGGAGGGAAAAAGATGAACTCTTCGAAGGTAGAGGTGAATTACTGAGCATTAGGAAAAAGATTGTTTTCTAACCATAACTCTAGTTTTTTTACTATTATTTGGGGACATTGTTGTCTCTTATCATCAGCAGGTACTGTCCATTCACTGTGAATCTGTTATAATGTTTGGTCTTGGTGTTGTTCTCCCATTAACCCCCAACCACTCTTCCTGTTTTCTACTGAGGTGCATCTGTTACTTTGCATAACCATCCACCTGCAGCAGCTTTAGTCTAAAGCCATCACACTCAGTCTATTACCCAATGAGTACATATTTTAATTTAATTGGGAGTTAATCATGTGACAGATGCACATAAGTAGAGATCACAAAAAATATTTTGAATGCGTGTATGTGAGAGAGCGAGTGTGTTCAGCTGTGCACTCTTGGTTAGGTTTTCCTGTCACTAGCTCAATAGAAGGTCTTTGCAGAATATAAAATTAAAGGTGTTCTCTAGTAAAATTTCAGTATGCTTGGATGACAAAAAGAAAAGAAAATGCCTCATTGGATTTTTCAGCTATTTTTCAGTATCTGTTTCCAAAGAATGTTGAGGAAAATAGATTGTGAAATGCAATCTGTTTTGAATAATTGTGAATACAATGGTGTTTCTTAATGGACACTGTTGCATTCCTGGGACCTTTCCCAAAGGTCTACGTGAGCTGTTTCAGTGTACTCTATGCAAAATTGCTTTCCTATCATGTTTGCGAGAGCTTGCTTGGTATCTTCTTGTTGAAGAGTCCTATTTGTTTACATGCTTGCTCCGCCCCTCTGAGTGGGATCTATTGCAAACTGTATCCAAGTCAGTACTACTGTATTCCCTCCTCCTCAGTGCTGATGCTCATCCAGCCCATGCAGAGCATGTGGAGCTCACTAATCCAGAAGAAAAAAAAATCAAAAAAAAGAAATTAACTCTTTTAGTAGGTCAGCCTTCTGTCAAGTTACCAAGTTGCGCTGGCCAAATATCAAACTGGCTGTGCTGGTCTGCAGGAAGCAGAAGAAGGGTTTGTGTCTAACAGGGAGAACTGCAAAACTGCAGCAGTTCCTCTTCACTCACATTGGCTTAAATGTGTTACAATGCCATGTATCAGGACTGTCAAACCCACGGCTCTCCCTGTTCTCCTGCTCCTGCAGCGTAACGCATGTCACATGCTGCACACGTGACCAGTGCTGGCAGGAGCGAAGGGGCAAGGAGCTCGGTGCTGCTGCCTGAGAGAAACAAGGTGCAGGGCCGGACAAAACAAGGTGGAGGGATGGATTCAGCCTGCGGGCCATGAGCTTGACACGCCTGTTGTATGCCCTCAGTTCCTTTGTGCCAGCTCGAGTAAATACTCATCCATAAGGTAAACCAGCCATTTAATTTGCCGATATGCTTTTCATCTGTCACTCTGATAGTGCTACTTTTAGGTTAGTGTTGTAAAATTTGATAAAGATAGCTGGATGTCCTCTGACACTGGCATTTTGCATTGGTTTCGGTGCTTATGCTTATGGAACAGAAAATACACACCAATGGAGTAGCTGATCTGCTGACCGGCCTGTTCATCAACAAGATCATCTTTGGAGTACTGCCCTTTACAAAGAAACAACAGATTTATGCCTGAATGAACAAGTTCTTTTCACAGTGTGTGTATCTTTGCTATATGTTGCTAAACACGTTACTGTACCCTCAGAAGAGCTTGGTTGTTCATGGTCATGCAGCAACATTGCAGCCCTATTGTCAGTACTAGCTTTTAGTACATACTCGGTTCAGAAACTCTTGATGTGTAGAGTACTAAAGTTTGGAAAAGGCACTGCTCACAATTGTTGTTACATATAAAAAGCCGATCTTTAAAAAAACCAAACAAACAAAACCCCAAACCTGCGAGTTTAAGTCTTGACTTAACACTTTTTACACAGTTTTGGTAGAATTTGGGTGTTGGTGAAATGTTCCCCTGGCACCTCTCAGTGGTGAAGAAAGGGTGTTTACAGGCATAGTATTGAATTTGATCTTTGAGTTCAGTTCATCTTTATTTTAAGTGATATAGTGAATCTCAGTGTGACCTTAGTAAAGGGTAGTACCAGGATACAGAGCTAGCCTTTGCAGTGTGTTTAGAGGACACTGGGGATGTATTGATTTAGCTGTAGAATTAAGATTGTGTTAAAGCTTATGTAAAATAATTTCATTTGGGTGTTAATGTTCATAAAGGCTTGAAGAAATTTTAAAAGGGAAAAACAGTGTAACTTTCTGAGTATAGATAAAAACTGGTCTGGTTATGTTTTCTAAGTACATATCTTTTCTCAACAACTGTTGGGTGTAATGAGAGGAAGAGAAAGAAAATAGAACAATTAATGCACCATATGTACAAAACCAAAAAAACCCTCAGTCTGTAGGTGTTAAACTGAACAAGACTCTGTTTTAGTCCTGTCTATCTTTTTTATGGAGATAGCATTTACTAATTCATACTGCATTTTGAAAGAGTACTTGCTGTTTGTTGTTGTTTCTTCTTTTAAGCTAAATATATATCTATGTACTAGGTCTTTGTATCTTTTGGAAACCCTTTCTTGCAGAGATATTATATGTTTCTGCACAGTTTAACCCTATATATGTATATGAGATGACTTGAAATCCATCCATTATCCAGCAACAAAATTACATTATACCTTAATGATTTGAAGTTTCTTCTTTTCTAGAAGAAACAAGCAGCTTCCCCTTCAAATCTTGCTAGGACAGCAGCTGCAGATAAGAATGAGCTTCTATATTTAATACATTCTATTAACTTCACACATACAAACACACACTCACTCACTCGCGCACCCCAGTGTCACATTATAGGTGAACAGGCCCTAATTAAAAGCACGCACCATCTGCCAGTGTGTGGCAACAGGGTGGCACTCCATAACCATTCTGATTCTTGTGACTGAAATGTATTATTTATGAGCTCAAAGAGAAAATATTCCACTTGGCTGGTGGAGGCTGCATTAGGAGCTGGATAGCACCATCTAATGGTACGGAGTGCCACTGGCCATTCATCATCCTTCTTCTTCCTCTCCCTTCCTCAGTCTCCTCCCCCAATATATTTATTTTTCAACATCGTCCTTAGAGGTTTTTTATGATCGTGCTTCAGACAATTTTGTATCTTGTATTTCACTTTTATAGGAGATTGAAAATAGTTGTTGAAATACTACACTGTTTGTGTTGTTGGCAGCAGCCTTTTTTTCCCCTTCCAACACCCCCCACATAGGGTTTTACTTTCTATCGTAAAAATGATACTAATGTGATGTGGTTGTAGAGAAGTGGGAGGTTCAGTTTACTGCCGTTTCTCTTTCCCCTCCCAAGCATGCGTGATTGAAAGTATCTGCAGCTCATTCTGAAGATTTTGTTCTAATGTTGAAATGGGCCCTATTTTTTATTGAGTAGTACACTATAAACTGCATAAAGGTTCTTTACTGGGTTGAAAAGAAAGAGGAGATAGCTGCAGATTTGGATCTTCCTCTTGGAGAGATCATAACCCTTCCTCCTTACAGAGATCATGTCCTGTTATTGCTTCTGAGTGGGGAAATGGGTGAGGAGGTGTTGGACTTAGTGGTAAAATATACTTCGTCAGGAGAGGAAGGGAGTGACAGGGAAGGAGCCCTTTTTGGTATGGCTAGGCTATCTCTCTGCCTTTGTTGACTGCTAGATTACAAAGTCAGAACCAGTAATAACGTGTAATGTATTTAGTGATTGGCTTATTGATCTTTAGAGTATGCAGAATAAGAATAGTTGCACTGACTCAAAATAATTTGGGGGGTGATTTTTTTGATTCTTACACTTTTTGTTATGTTCTTGAGCCTTGCAATATCCGTGCTGGGCATCCAACAGTATGTTTACAGCAATAACAAGTAGTAAGGACTGGACTGATATAAGAAATACAAATTTTTCCTACAATAACTCCCAGAAAACCCATTTTTTTAAACTAAAGAAGCAGGTCACTGTTTTAACTCAGGCAAGACAAGACCCTGAATTAAAAAATACGTATATAAAACTGGGCAAAATGTATATGTATGTATACATATATTTATTTTTAAAGAACGGCATGTTTTCAAGAATATTGAAATGTCATGAACTGTGGCACATCTATGAATACTTGTCTTGTTATTGTTTGTGTTTAGAATGTATGCCATCAGAAGGATAAGAGATGCCTTCAGAGAAAACAAGAATGTAACAGATTCTGAAAAAATAGAAGAACTAGTGAATAAAGCCAAAGCAAACCTTGAGATTATTCATCGGCAGGTATGTTTATTTCTCTCATTTTATCTAAGAGTTGTACACTCCTCAGTTAAATGTCTTATGCCACTACAGATGGAAAAAATAGATCCTTGCTCAAAACATCTCTGCGCGTACAATAATTCTAGTATGTCTGAGTTTGAGAGGATGAGAAACATTTGTTTATCCATGATGGTTGGAACAGAGGATTTAGGGATGTTTTCTTCCACTAACCAGAACAAGCCTCGCTGTCAAAAGTTTATATGCTCTTTTGTTACCTTTCATGCTGCTTATTTTACTGTTCCTTTACTCTGCTTCTCTGTTCTCCCTAATTTTCCTTTGAATCTGTTTTCTCTAGCTTTACTCATTCCATCGTACATTTAGAAGAGTGGCTGTGACACTCACTCCAAATAGTCTTACCTTCTGTGTTTGTTTTCCCCACCACCAGATACCGTGTTAAAACAGCAGCAGAACAAGAAAATCCTGAAGTGAATTAAGTAAATGCTGGCTAACTGTGTCCAAGCTTTGCAAAAAGTTGATTCAGTGGCAATATTTTTCTCTGACCTTGTCTGAGTAGCATTTATAGCATCTTTGTTCCTTCCACTGGGTACCGTATTATTTAGATATGAATGGTACTTTATTGAACTTCAGATGCTTTATTACTTCTCACTCATACCCATGGTCTAACTAAAGTGACCACTGGAAATTTGAAGAGAGCAAGCTTCTGCGCCTGAACTCTCTAAGGGCACTTGCAATGCTTAAGCTCTCTCTCCTTGCAAAATCTGCACTTACTGACACCGGTCAGAGCTCAGTAGTACTTCTATTAAATATCAAATGAGTAAGTGCACCTGTTCCTCCACAGTCTGTTTTAACACAAATCTTTCAACGGCTGGCAGGTCAGTTAGCTAGATTCTTATTTCAGGAGGAAGCTGGGCTCTATTATTTGGCAATTAAGTATGAATATTTTGGTGCAAATTAAATCAATTTTTTTTTAATTTCTTCTCACAAGAACAGGTGTTGTTTTCTGCTACCATAGCTTTGCTGTCTCTTTTTTATCTTAAACACTTCTATTCTGGTATTTTAAAAGTGTGTCTCGAAGAAGCAATTCACATTGGGTTTATTCAATACAATTATATTTGAATTTCGGGTTGTTTTTTCTCCTATCTGTAGATGATCAGTAGCATTTTCAGCTCTTCTTTTTGAGGTTTTATCTTGGAGAGCCTTAGTATCCGGTATTCTCCATGGAAATATTAGAGGTTGGAGAAGACAATGAAGGAAGAAGTGTTGCAGGAGAAGAGACAGAGAGCACTAAGATCTGAGCTAGCAGTTAGTTATATTGAGTTCTAATTAGCAAATTTAGGTACATAAAATATTTAATAAGTAGTCACTACTCTTCTATTTACTACACTTAAAGTTAGTATGGGATACAAAGATTATTGCTTAAGCTTACTATATGTATCTTAAATATTACATGATGCAAAAGATGTCACTTATCAACCCATAGACATTTGGTGTCAGATGAGGGATGTCTCAGCCTTGAGGGATAATCTTGAGAGCCATTCCTATTCCAGAGGAGATCATCACCTCACAGCCAGCTGCTATGGAGGGAGAGCTCAATGGAGACTGATGGCTGCAGAGGTTTATAGCATACAGTAGTTGATTTGTAGTCAGATTTTCTGCTGCTTATCAGCCTAGTCTCCAGTCAAAACTGTTCTTTTGGTGTTTGATACTGAGTTCTCACTGATTACCTCACACGGTGGGACTGACTTTGGTTAAGCTTACCTGCTGACCATCTGTGCAGTTAGTTACTCCAAATCGGAGGAGTGCATCCATCACAGAGCGTGGCAAAACATAAGAATGGACAGGGTAAAATCCTGCCGTTTGCAGAAATCTTCATCAAAGAAGTAACCATTTGTGGGATCTCCTATAGTAAAACGCTACAGAAAATCACTTCTAGATTATGATGAATATGAATTCCTGTCAGCAATGCTCCCTGGTGGTTATATGAAACAATATAAACACTGTATCTTTCATTAATCAGAAAAACATTAGTGAGGTGACCACAGCAACAGTTTTGCCATGCAATGGATGACTGAAGTGTATACTAAATTTGTTTTTGTTTTAAAACATCTTAACTAGGACCTACTTGGCACAACTTTTTTATAATAGCAAGTACTTCCCTTTTTTGAAGTGAGTTCAATTTCAAGGTATCAAAGCATTTCAGATAGGTGAGAAGTATCGTTCCCGCTTTATAGATATGTATCTAGGATGTTGAATGAGGACAGTGATTTGTAGTGCCTTAATGCTTGAGGTACCCTGATTTGATGTGGGTAGGATTTAGTTCTCACTGTTTCTATGAGCCTTAATAATACACAACAGTGCTAAGTCAGACAGTGGGTAGGTCTTGCTAAAATAAAACCTTTGCAGCTTTTTGTTTGACAAAACGTGGTTTATTGACTCAGGTGTGCCATTACAGGTCTGGGACTGATTTTAAAATCAGACTCCTCTCTCCTGTGAGTCCTGTGAACACCCAGATTACATTGTTACTGTAGGCTCTGAAGATAACATTTCTCTGAAACAGACTATTGGCAGAGTGGACATTTTTCTTTCTAGGGTGTGGGTCTTGTCTGGCACCTTTTATGAAGTTTTCTTTTAACGTTTAGGATTGTCCCTCAGCATCAGATAGATCTTTCAGCTGCCTTGGAAAAAGTAGGAGGAGTAGGTGGGCTTTATTACTCTCTGACAGGTGTACCCACTCGCTGTCTTTTGTAAAGGAGTGGTTGGGCTTATGGACAGTTTGGTTTCATTGCTTGCTGGTGAACATTTTAATCATACTTAAACATGTACATGTGCCTATACATGCACAAGTATCTCTAACAAGCCTCTATGTGAACAATAGGTAGTTGTTTCATATATTGGCCTGTATTTTGCACTTCTAAATGTGTTGTGCATGTATGAATGTTCTTCATTGAAGAAAAGCAGAGCAATGAAAGGGTAGACAAGACTTGTTTTTTACTCTTAGCATGAATTGTGCTTTTTTTCATTACGCCAACAGAACCATTTTAATCTGCTACTTTTTTTTTCTACTTTGTAGTTTTGGCAAAGGACTTTTGTAAGAAATCTTTCTTGACTCAAAGATAAGTCACTGAGAGCCGTGTTTTGCTCTACCACACAATACATAAATCTTGCTTTAAAATGTTTTGTTTGTAGGTGTGAAGTTTTCAGCCAGGAAGATGTTTGGAAGCAAAAAGGGCCTGCAGGGCTCTAGTTCATTCAACGAGCACTGCTTGAATTCTCTCAATATGAAAATCTCTCCACGACTGTGTTAGTTTTGCAAATGTATAAAACTAGTGTTTACAACAAGTATCTTAAGTGTATTATAACCAAGCAAACAGCATTAAGTAACGATATTTCAGTTGTATGCTTGTTACTGGGAGGGTATCTTTGTCACAGCAACATAGCAGAATAATGCATACCAGCATCAGTTACGCTAAATCTGCAGGAGTTTCCTTGTTTGTTATTTCAAATCTTATCTCTTTAATGAAACAAATCTGCTAAAGCTAAAGTAGTTTTAAATTGGATCACATTTCTGTATCATTCGATGTAAGAATTTCAGGAAAAAGATACTTGGAAAGTAAGCAATATTAAAGAGTTTGACACATTTTCCCACGTGTAACACTGCTAAAATGGTGAAACTTAAATTGAAGTATCTCTTGTATGTCACACGTCAAGAAGTTTTCTAGACAAACTATAATCATGCTGCGTTCAGTCTGGGAAGGATGTATGTGTTTACTGGAGTAACAGGCAGTAAAGCATGCAGTAACCTAATAGGTAATGGAATTTTTTAATAGGAAATAATCTGATAAAAGAAAATTAGTTTGTCAAGATAATTTTTTTGACATATGAGGCCCTGCAAGACTTGATGTTTGGGTAATATGGATTTTTTTTTTTTTCAGTCATTCACTCCCCCCTCAAAAAAAAAAAGAAAAATTTTTCTAAAACATTGAGAACTGTTGTTCTTTGCAGAATTTCTATTACGTTTCAGTGTCAGCTCACTTTCAGCTGTAAAGCAAGAGATAAATATTGAAAAAAATAGCAACACTGTCTCAAAAGTAAGCATTTCATCAGGACTATTAAAAGCCTTAGCATCTAAATTCATATTAAAATTTACTTGCTGTCAAATTTAATCACGCTCTGAGTAAAAAAAAATCATTCTTGCTTCCTGTTTAATTGAAGATCTAAGTAATGAAGTCATCTGACATTATTAAGGCTTTATATTTAAAGCTAGCCAAGCATAATATAAAGTGCTTTTATTTTTAAATGCAGAACCACTGAAGCAGACATGAGATCTAACGTACTGTTTTTGCTAAGTTTGGGGTTTATTATGATGTAGCACATCTTGCTATTGCTGACTTTTTCATAGTGTGTCAATAGAAATTAAATAATGTCCCACTTTGCTGACAATTTATTGTTACTCTAAAATCAAATTTATATTCACTTTACATTCTAATTTATGGTTTAGTCATCAAAGTGACCATTGAAGTGTAAGGTTCATAAATAACTATTTGAATCAGCCTAGTGGGAAATGTGAAATAGTGACAGATTACTGTCATTTTGTTCATGTCAGTCACCGTACAATTTGCTTGAATGTTATAAAAGAAGTTTATAAAGCTGAAAAGCATGGAGGAACATTTATCTCTGCCTTGATCCTCCACTGCTTGTTATTGGGTTTGATTTAAAAATAGTCTGGCTAAAGGACGAGGCAACTCTGATTCTTCTCTCGGCACTGTTTTTTATGTGCTTACTGTGTAAACAGAACAATTGGTGGTGTCTTACTTGTACAGAAGGGAGTTGTGAGAAATGCATTGTCACAAGTAAGTTTGAAAAAGAAATTTTTTAGAGCTTTTGAGTCTAAGTCTTGACGTCCTTTGAGGATTATTGTAACAGCCATTCCCCAGCTATACTAATATGACTTAGTTGGTGAGTTTCCATCACTGTTGGAATATGTTAGCAGTAGGAGAATTTGCCCTGAAATGTTACTGCAGTTGCTGATGTTCAAGATTTATAGAAGCCACTTTGAAGATACTGAGTGTTTTGAAATGTTCGTTGGTTTTCTTTGTGACATGCTGTCTCTCAAGTTTTGAACTGAAAATATAAAAGTGAAGTTTAAAAGCTGTGTTAGACCTGTGTGCTCTGATTAAATTTCTGTTTTAATTTATAGGACATGTCATTCTTATGTATTTCTCCACAGTACTTTCTCATTTTTAGACTGTAGCTGGAAACTACCTGTCATCTTGTTGTCCAACTAAGAAGGATTATTTTGGTTTTTTTCTGACACCTCTGAAGTCTTAATATCAATTGCACTGGTTTTGACGTCACACAGCTACAGTACTCTTCAGTAGAACACTTCTAATATTTTATACTCTTTGTTTGTCCCTTTAAATAATCCAAAATGATGGCAATCATGGCTTGCACAAACCTGTACCAGGGAGACGAGATGCCCCATGAGCAGTTAGACCATCAGGTGGTGTGTTTCTGCTTCTTTTTGCTGGCTGGTTGTCAGCATTTTCTAAGGGAGCAGTTGAACTTTTCTTTTTCTTTTGAGTTTGAGTTGTTCTTCTCAGGTTTGACCTCTCTTAACCTCCCTTCAGATGTGTAGAAGAATGAAGGAACGTGGTTTTGAAGTATGCGAACTCTACTAAAAATATTCCATTGATAGCTATTGAGTACTTTCTTCATTTTTCATGTTTACATCATGTTGTAAGTACTTTCTAATCCATCTAATTCATTGTTTGTAGTAATTTTTGCTCTGTTTCTTTTAATGAAATGATTCATGACTACACCTTGATAAAAGCCCATGTTGTACTTAGTGTGAAATTTCCATTTCATATTCTTATGTTTCTTCATATTTGCCACTTCTAGTAAAAATTATTAGTATGGTCTTCTTCTGAAATTTGTGTAAAATAAGAGCAGTTGAAAAGTTCTGGATTGTTGTTTTTTCTTTCTTCCAAGCCAAGTTGCCAGTGCAGCTGTGTGTAGCCAAGTACTGCATCTTCTTGAGGCATTCATTAGCAGTATCTCATCTTAGCAATATCACAGATTCAGGTAACAGGTGAATGGAAGTGGAAATTATACTGAATGAATGTACAAATACAGCACTCTTATTATTATGACCTGGTAATAATATAGCAACAGCATAAGGAAGCATATTTTGCTAATTAAAACAGTATAAATATTAAAGCATGTTTAATAAATGTTAGCAAGACAAGCAATTTCAATTATAGTTACTCTAAAAAAATTAGAAGTACCTTAGTTTACTGCACCTGCTTTGGATTTTATTACTCATCCTTTATAGTTGTATCAGCAAATGCTCCCATTGTTTTCCATAGTTCAGTTCAAGTAACCATGTGATTGATTTGCAGCAATAGCAGGTAAATTAGGAAAAGCCAAGGTGTATGTATTTCTGGACTGGAAGCATATTGTTGAGCATTCAGTGGACTGGTACCAATTTACACAGTTGTGAGTGGCCTTGGAATTGACTGTCTCAAGGAACTTCTCAACCTTCAAGAAATATTCTCTGTATCTGAAGATATCTATGATTATACTACAAAGCACTGTAAGCAGGAGAAGGTTCAATATGAACATTTTACTTGGTTTAGTTTTAGGCTACAAGTCATATTTCTGTCCAGTTTTTATGAATACGTAAGGAAGTTACAAAACACTGTATAATGCATTTGATTGTGTTAGTATCGGTTTTGAAGTCAAGAGGAAAGAATAGCTGGGAAATCTCCGAGTACAGAGTGCAGCACCTGATGTTCAGGAATGTATATGAAACTGGGAAGTCACGTTTTCCCGCTGGCAGCCAGTTATGTTGGCGCTCTAATACGGTTTCCTTTTATCGAGTTGGTCACTGCAAGGAAGTTTTGAAATCACAGATAAACTGACTGCTTTTCTTGAGAAGCTCCTTGATTTACTTTTTCAACTTCACAATGGCAAATATCTTTTTTTTCTACAAAGAATATATAGACATACAGTTCTTAGATGAGAGGATTGTCCTTAGAAATTTGCTACTTTTTTTACACGAGTCATAAATTTCTATTTATTACAGTTGCACCTACATATTCCAACCAGAATAGAGCCAACGATATGCACAGAGAGAGCTATTCCTACCTCTGGAGCCATTTAATTTGGTAATGCGAGTGCCTCATTCATAGAAGAAGAGCAGAAGGTGAATGGCGTATCAAACGATGGACAAAGTGACTTCTGCTAGAATAGGATCTGCATGCTTCTGTATACTTGTAGAATGTAGCAAATGGTTCGCATGAGCCTCTTGCACTTCTCTTGCTGCTAGCCTGTTGCAATACTGGTAGTCTGGTTTTAGTTGCTTTACCAGATCATGAGTTCTTACTTGATTGGTTCCCTACATGTGTTTACCAAAATTACACTGGAAGCTTGTGTGGCAAAACCAAACACTGAATTTGATCAGCTGACTTTGGTTTTTAGGAAGCATTGGGGGGATTTTTTCTGTGGATTTTTTTTTTTTTAATTCCAGAAGGTCATTTAAATGGTATTTGTTATGTTCAAGTTGCCTTTACTTTCTGTGTGATTTAAAAACATAACTCAAGAAATATACAGTTGTTTATTTCTTAGCCTACAAGGAAGAATATGATTAAGAAAGCAACAGAAATGTTTAACATATCTTGAGTTTCAGTGATCTTTACTTGGAAGGAGACACAGATGCAGGTGGAGGAAGGTATAAGTTAGGATGTATAATACTTGTCTTCTAGTAAACAAGAGAAAGCTTGAAATTGAAATTGAAATTGAAATAGGGAGGCATTAAATTCAGAGCTACACTGGGTTTGTATTCTAGTATGATAGTAAATACATTTTATGTCCAGTAAATATCCATAAGGCGGGGGCAGGGGAAGGGAAGGACAAAGGAAAAATACGATTGAGTCAGGACTTGGCCCTTCACAGGACATGTTCGCGCTGAGGTCTCCTTTGGTCAGCCTCTCCAAATAGCTTTTCTTCTTGCACATAGGATAGCTCTGGAGACGTGCATTATTGTAACAGATGCCTAAAGCCCAGAACTGTCTTATCAGCTTAATTTCTAACATCTGTATGCACAGCAAGTATAACAGACATTTTACCTCTCTTCAAGTGGCATGGCTCTCCAGGTTACACCTGTGTGAGTCTCCAGAGCGGTGTTAGTCCTTAGGCTTTCGTTTGACTCTCCTGATGGAGAGCACGATACTATTTTCACAAGTGATTTGCTGCTGCTTGCCCGCTGACTAAATTACAAGTGGCAGCTTCTGCCTGCAGCATTAAATACCAAAGTAGACCCTGCATTGAAAGGAAACTTTAGGCTACAAGCAGAGGCAGTTCAGAGGCAGAATGAGGCTTTTTCTTTCTGATTTAAGAGCCTTAGTGTAAAACCTTTTTTGATGCATGCAGTAACCTTTCCTAAAAAAATACATAAAGACTGTTGAGTGTTGGCAGCTGTTCTTAAAATACTTTAATTATCTGTCATAAAGAGGTGTCATTATTTTTGTTACATGTATTCTGTGGCTAATCCAGTGAGGCTGGGGCCTTATCATAAATAGTAAGTAGTTATATAATGCATCCACAGCTCTGAGGATCTGATGTTATGCACAGAGGATGGCTGGCTCAAGGACAGGAGAAGGACTTACTTTCTAGTGAGCAATTTGACTTGGCAGTATATGTCACACCTGATCAAGTATATGTTAGGTGTAAAATTCCAGATAGAGAAGAGCATGTTTCATCAGCCTGACTGGTCAATAGCTTCTTGAAACAGTTAGCAGCACTGATTGAACCAGTTTGTGTTCAAGAAAGGTCCAGAAGCAAGGTAAGCTCACATTTTCAGGTAGATGTGTTCATTTGCCACTTGCCTTTTCTTGCTTTCTGCTTTCCTGTGTTTGGTAACGCAAGGGCTTCTGGCCAGTGTGTAAATGAATACAGTTCATAGGGGTGGCTGAGGCAGCAAAACTTTAAGGGGGCGTCTTCCAAATGAGGTGAGTAACAGCAGATGCACGTGTGTCCTAGTATAAATGTAAAATATTGCCATGAGAAGGAAGGTAGAAATAAGTGCTGGTAGTTTTGATCACAGCTCAAATGACTCCTACCATGTTTCTAATCTGACTGTGTGATCTTGTGTTGATGCTTGCCAGTCCGGTTTGTAGTGATGCCAGTGGCGAGAGGGTTGAAGAGTGAGTTTCTAACATCAAAGTATATTAACCTTTGAGGAACTTTTTGTCTTTCTTGCTATGTGCTATCGGCTGCAGAGCAGAATATTTGTGGAGGATTTCTCTTTTATCGAGTAGGAAAAAGTGAAGTATGGCAGTTCTGTGTGTTATTTATTAAATGTATAACCTTTTAAAAGCTTTGCATTTGTTTTGTAACTTTCATTCATGTCAGAACATAGATCTTTCCCGAGCGTCCCTTTTCAGTGGTGTTATCACAGGGTAAACCAGACATAAGTAGAACTAGACCTTGAAGAAATGAAAGGGATTGCTGTTTTGAGGACTTCTGATAAAAAGAGAGACAACAGTGCTGTTATTACAGCAGTGATCTCTGTCTTGATCTCCCACAGTTTGTTGGTTGCTTTTTAATCTGTTTTATTTCGCTTTCCTTGCTGAGAAAAATTTCCTTCCTGGTTTTCTACTGCTTATTGAAAGGAGACAGTGTCAGGTTCAATGGTAGTGCAACTGAGCAGACACACTTTCCTCCAGGAGGAGCTTTGGCACGTTTGTCTAGTGCCTCAGATCCCCAGGACCGTGTTCTGCTGCCCTTGAACTGCAGTCTGTAATTCAGCATGACAGCATTTGTGTTGATGCCCTCACTATCCCACAAGTCACCTAGTCCTGTGGTACAACGGAGTTTTTAATGATGTTTCCTCCCCCCATGCTCAGTCTCTCAGGTTATTACAGTGACAGTTTTTGCCTTTACAGCTAATAAAGGGAAGAAGGAGCATTTTAACAACTCTTTAAGCTACTTGCATTCTTTTCTGACCTTTCAGATGGCCTTGCTTCTCCCCTCAGCACATTGAAAATGCAGCATGGAAAATTTCACCTGCCACTCTAAATCAGGTGCCTTGTTGGTTTCTTCTACAGATAGTTTGTCAAGTCTAAAGAATTTATTCTCCTCTTCATAATTTGGCATAAGGCCAGCCTGCAAAGACCTCTGTTTGTCCTATTTGCTCCAAGAATCTTGTTTTTTATTTCCCCATCTTATTATTGTCATGCTGCTTCTGTTGCTTCAGTCGCTATAACTCTTCCATTACTCAAATTGCAAAGGTGCTAGTTGTTCTCTTACTTTAAAAAAACTCTTGTCAAAATGAAACCTGTTTATGATAAACTCCACCAATGTTAACAGTAATTTATTAAAAATCTGAAAAAAAAAAGTTACTTAAAAAAAAAAACAAAAAAGAAGCAGCCTTCTTCATGGTTCTCTTTGTCTGATGTGTCTGCATGTATTATAATGTTCTGGGGGTCTACTCTGAAGGTCCTTCTGTTTATAGCAGACGTATTTGTTTAGCATAGTACCAAACATGGTCTATGTCACTAATACCGTTTGACTGAATTTGCAGCCAGGAAAATTCACAGTGATCTAGTTTTATATTGACAATAAACATAAATATGTATGGCCTTCATGTAAAGCTCTTTCAAACAAAGAATCTTAATCATTATGTGTTAGGTTTTGTGGGGTTTTTTTGCAGTGATTTGTGTTCCGAAGTGTCTCTGTAGTAAGCTACTTTTATTTGAGGGAGATGCATTTCATACATGACGTTATGAAGGCCAAGCTTCAAGGGAGGAAAGTTGCTAAACTCTAGTATCAGCATGTTTGATTGACCCCTTGGAAGTTTAAGCAGGGAAAATTGTTTTCTAGACAAGAGTGCAGAGAGAAGTTTAATTGTTGTTTTTGCAGTCTCCTTGGTACTGGTGCATTGCTGCTGTCTTCAGCTCTGTGCTTTCTGAGGTGAGCCTGGGGTTTTTTTGGCCATTAAAAGCTGTATCTGCAGTGCCCTTCATCTTGGTGACAGGCATTATGCCAGTACATTAATTCTGAAAACAAGTAAAAAGAAGAAGAAATAAGGAGCTGAAACTCTTCCAGTCACATTTTAATCACAAACAGACTGATTCCTGTTGTTGTTTCTCTCTGGGGTATCTAAAATGTATGCTTCCCCCTTCGAGGTATGGACTGCCTGAACGTCCTTCCTAGGCTGTTTGCTTTGCAGGAAGTGAACCATTACTAAGCAGGGTTTTGAGGTCACCTATATAATTTGGTCACCAGTACAATGTACATAAATACAGACTTTGAAACCAAGATCTGTTCTTTGTCCTGTAAACAAGGTCTTGTCCCTCAGTAGAACAGCTTTGAATATCGCAATGTAATGACTAAATAATACGTTTATAGTCTTTCTCTTGTGACTCTACTATAATCGACTTGCTGAACAGTTACTTTGGTAATTTTAGCTATATTTTCATCCATAGTTAATGAGAGCATTATGTGACCCAATCACGTAGCCTTGCACTTTAATACAGATCTTGTTTGCCATTCTGTTGATTTTGTTGTTGACCTAATGCTTTGGTTGTGTGTTCAAATGATCTTAATTTTAATTGAAGTACTTTTTGTCTCACAGCAGTTTAATTTCTATGCACATTTGTCAGTAGTGAATACTTATTGGTGGTGATTACTCTCTAACTGCTTGTGCCAGTATACCTCTGGGAGGTTAATCAATCTTGTGCTTTTTAATTGACATCAATAATGTGTTTACATTTATCAATACTTCTTAATTGTCAAGTTATAACAGTGGAACTTCAGTAATAAATCATGCCAATGGTTAACATCATACATTAGATTTTTGAGAGTCTCCTTAAGCAGTTTGACATGTTGTAAATTGCTTTTAAATGATTTGTATGTATGCTCATGGGGGAAGAGGAGAAAAAATTGGTATGTGAAGTTGTGCTTTAGAGTAATACTGAAGAACTAACCCATTGAAAGTAAAATACCTTTAGCACATGTATGGTATGCTTTATGGGTAAAAAAGGAAGTAAGTCTTCTCAAAGTGCTAGTTTTATTACTAATAATTTTGTGAGTATGGCAGTACCCATACATTTGTTGTGACATCCCAAGGGACTTGTCAGGGCTAGAACAGTATCCCTTCTCTCAGTTGTACAAGCAATGCAGAGCGCAGAGAGAATTACTGGTACTACTGCTTCTGTAAGTCAGTGTGAACACCAGGATAGGAAAAAACAGAAAGAGGGAAGCAGCTGTTTGTGGTTTTTGCAATTTTACTTGTCTTTTTAATTGAAATCCTAAAGGTGAACTGTAGTTTTTCAAAGAAACATACATATACATACAAAACTTGAGATAAAACTCATTAATGTTGTTAAACTCAAATAAGATATAAAATCTGTGATTTTAATATCTTAATATGTAGGGCCTAATTTTACAACGCTACTCAGAAGGAACTGTTGACCAAATTAGTTGTCTGAAAAGCTGTAGAATTAGATGGTATTTTACATAGAGATACACCATTTGCTTAAGTTGAAAATGAGATTAGAAAAATGCTTATTTTGGGAAAGAACAAGTGAGGAGCTGGAAGAGCGGCAGAATCAATATGACTAACCTCTTCAGTCAGTGGAAACAGTAGGAAAATAATAGTTATATACCTGATGATAAAAATACCCTCTGTCACAGGGTAAGTGAAAAATTCACCAAGGTCTCAGTCCTAGGAAACAAAAAGACTGATTTAAACATCCAATTCTTGATGCAGGTAGCAAAGTTCTCTGTAATTTCGTTAATTTAAGATCAGACGTCCACATTTCCATTCCTCTTGCCTTTCTTGTTCTCCATCTCGGTTCCATACTTATATAGTACTCTATTTTAGTGCTGTAAAATACTGTATTTCTCTGTATTTCAAATAAGATACTGCTAATTGAAAACTATTGTTAATAGAGTGATAGTTTTAATTTCACGTCTTTGAACTTGTATGGGAGAAAAATAGCTGGCAAACAGTGGAGTTAAACAGTAGCATGAAGCTTGATGCCGTCCTACCCAGCGTCATGATTGAAATTTCTTTTTCTGTAGTTCCTGTCATCTGACTTGCTGAAGAAATCATGGTCCTAACCATACTAACTAGGTCCTAAAAAAAAAAAAAATCAGACCCAGAAATTTTGTTTTCAGTGTGCAAAACTACTGTAACATCAAGGCTAGCTTTTATATGAAAAGACAAATTAAAATATTAAGTGCTTTATTTTCAGTCGAGCAGTCATTTTGTTGACTTGTTGCAAATGTTAAAAGTCATAAATTAATCCTTTCCTTTCTTTTTGAATGAAACAATACTGATAAGACACAGCTATCTAAAGCACAAAATTACAGTAGTTACCAAATCAAATCCCATTAAAGCAAGGATGTGCGATCAGTCTCTGTGAAGGGTAAAGCCATTCAGACAGAAGACAAAACCACCGACACTTTCTTTAGCACAGCCGATTAAGTGCACTTACATTGCATGTAGAAGGCTTTGCACTAAGGTGCTTATGTGACTAAGTTCTATTTAGTTTCAAAAGCAGGCATCATTGGATGCATCTGATAAAGCATGTGAGCCTAGACACTGCTGCACTGGTTCTGAGCTAGAGATTGTTTGCATCCGTGTCTAGAAGTGTCAGCTGGGGTCAGCATATGTATGTGTGAACACAAGTCTTCAAGAAGTGACATTCAAGTTGTATTTGCCCTCTTGCTTCCAAACCTGCTAAGATACCCAAGGTGTACATGCAACTAAATTTAGTTTGGCTGTTAGCATGAAGAATGTAAAATCTCGTGTGAATTAAGTTCAGAAAAGATGATTTTCATGCATTGCCCTCCAGAAAAATATATTTAGTACCAACATAGCCTCAACAGTAGATTAAACTGGTTCAGTTGTCAGGTCTTCCAGTACTTTTGAGGACGACTGAAATTGCTGCTATCAGATGATCGAGTGGGATGTATTTTGAGACCTAAGTAAGCCTGGTCCAGGGAATTGGGTTTTTAACCTTTTTCCTTTCCTCAAGCATCCTGCATCAAGTGAATACTGAGGCTACTTAAAAAGTAAGGAGTGTCATGAATATCCAAAATGTATATTCTCATAGGATGAAAAGAGAGGATGGCCCATTCGTTTGAAGGGTACCTGAAGAGACTGATAGTAAGGATCTGGACTTGTGTTCACACATTTATACTGACTAGTATGGGCATTTAAGAGCTCGAGGTACTCTGAAAGTCACTGGAGCATAAGGTCTGAAATTACATAAGCATGAGTATTTTCTCTCTCACACAGTGTAATGTTTGAAAAAAACTCAATAACATGTAAAAGAAGAACTTGTGGTCTTTTTCATGTTTTGGAAGAGTACAGGACATCTATGTTTCTAATTCTTTTCTAAATCTTCAGCTAGAAGAAGAGTAACCATATAATTATCCTGCAAATTGGAGAGGAATGCTTCCTTCAGGGAATAGTTCATGAGGGACACAGTGCAGTTTATATTTTTCACAGGTGCTTGACATGTGCATCTCCAGTTGTAAAGCTGAAAGCTCTGGGTAGGGGAATCATAGAGTGCTTTGGGCTGAAAGGAACCTTTACAGGTCATCTAGTCCACCCCCCACCCCTGGAGGAGCAGGGACACCTTTATGAAATCAGGTTGCTTGAAGCCCCATCCAACCTGACTTCAAACATTGACAGGAATGGGGCTTCTACCACCTCTCTGGCCAACCTGTTCCAGTGTTTCACCACCATCATTGTAAAAAATTTCTTCCTTATACGATGGGGCTTGAACAAGTACCCAGTAAGCATTGCCACCATGGTGCTTGCTGGCATACAAACCAAGAGCCTTTGAGCCTCAGCTTCAGTATCAGTGACGGTACTTCCAATTTCTGTAATAATCTAGGGTTAAGAATTTGGTTTTTAAACACACTACATGACTTTTACCATTCTGTGCAAGTCAGTAGTCAGTTCTTACCTGCCTCCCCTGTTGGTCTGAAAGTAGTGGCAGATAATTCAGTGAAGATCAAGTTACATGTTTTGTATATCCACATAAGGTGGCAAAATCCAGCTATGTAGCACATTACTTTCGTTAGTGCTACTTGACTTTACTTTTTGTTTTCAACTTTTCATTTGAAGTAAGACTGGACTTCTTTATTTGACTTGCTGGCTAAAGCTTTTTAAAATGTAAATAGGAGTCTTGTACCTCTGATACAGAGTACTGCGAAGCTGAGAGATGGAGAGTCTGACTTACTCTTACAAAAGAAAACAATTGAGAAAGGATGGAACATAGGAATAGAGAGATCCAAGGTTTCCCACCATATAGTAATGGATATGACCTTTAATATTGAGGCCTTTGGATCAAATTTAAATTGGCATGAAAATTTTCTAATAAATTCCCTGCTGAAACTCTGGGTTTTTTTCCTCAGGTTTAATTCAATAAGGTCACAATAAAGCAAGTGCTGCCTGTGCTATTGTAATTGCTCTCAGCAGGCTGATAATATTATTGCAGAGAAGTGCTAGCTACTGTGCTTTTATTTCTTTCTTCAAGCACTCTCCTTCCTACAAGCTTGCTCCCATTGCTCTCAGGTCTACTGTAAGTAGGAAGTGAAGCTGTTTTAAATGCCATTTGCTTCTCATTTTTACATGTTTTTATAGTGATGCTTTCCTTAGTCTCTTCAACAAATGGAATAAAAGCATAGCCTGTCTTACTGAAGAATAACTGGGGCTTGTATTTCCTTTCCTTAGTTCTCAACCAACCTTTATGCATTAGGTTCAGCCTGTAAGTTCTTAAGGGCTGATATTTCTAAACACACAATGCCTAGTTCATTTTGGTTTGGTGCTTTTAAAGTTATGGAATAGATGTAGAGCTAAAGGAGTGTCTCTTAGGCATATGTGGAGGGACACTGAATACCACTATCCTGTGTTTCGTAGAAAAATGCCAAATTGCAGCTCATCACAGTGAGGCTTATCTATTTGGGGTCCTGCACTTGTAGATTAATCTTCTTTTGCAATGTGACTTTCAGAATAGCCTTGTTAATGTGATGTTTCTTTTATGAGTGCCAATTTATGCTTAGTGTGCATAGATCTGTTACTACTGTATTGGAATTATATCAGTACAGTAGATAAATGCAAAGGCAGATTGCTGTAATCATGGTTCTCTGTATAATTCCATGTGGCTATGAAGGTCTCAGTCAATGCAGCTTCAGTATCAACTCTGTGAGCCGCACTGGCTGTACTCTGCGTTCCAAAGTGCAATTTCCTCCTTTTTCCCATGAGACCTGCTGTCTAAAATGTCAAGTGTTTGTAGTGGTGGCATGTTAGGAGCTGTGTATGTCATGGCTGGTCCTTTTTAATGAGTGAAGAGGTATTTTAAAACATTGTAACTAGATCACATGATTAGTTGTTTTGGGGTGAGGGTGAACCAGTCTTTTAGGTGTGGGACTAGGTATGTTTTTCTCAGTTGTGGACACGAAGTAATAATTCTTGTTTCCCTACATCAACATAACTGGTAGCTTCACGCCTTTGCAGTTTCAAAGGACCACCCTGGCTGTAGCTGAATGCTTCTACCCGATGTTCACATCTGGCTTCCCACACCTTAACTGTTTCGCACTTTCCCATCTTCACCCTCCTGGTCCATCATCTTCCACTTGTGCTCTGTCTTCCCCTAAGGCCCAGAATTTCTTGCCTAAAGTGTCATGCACGGAGTGTTTTTTGTGTATCCACAGCCATGTGCAGACATTTATAATTCTCTGCTGTGGCATTGGTTACTGCCCAGCATGCTGGTCTCTGTACAGAAGAAAAGTACTGGCATGGATATTCAGCTGCTTAATTGCATACTCAGCTAAAGTACATACAGTTGGATATGCCCTCTTGCCCACATGTGATTGATTGGGAATGGGGAGCAAGAAAAGATGTTCTACAAAGACAATTGCTTTTCTGAATGCATGCAACTATTCTGCCCACCTTCAACCTCCACTGCAAGCAGAATTGATCAGGGCTACCCCACAACAAGAGGGCAGTTTTGATAGTGCATGGTGTGGCTTGTACCCCTGTGCTAAGTCTGCTTAATAAAAAACAACCGATGTTGATCTTCAGACACATTTTGTCATCTACTTGCTTATTGCTCATCGTTTCTTCTTGGTTTATTTTGGATTCGGTTGTTATTTGCTGTTTGTTTTTTATTTTTGATAACTCTTGATACCCACCCTTAGCCATACATCACATGGTGCTGGTAGGATGTTTACCACACTGCCAGCACCCTTGATGAACTTCAGTGATAAAAGCCATCACTTCTGCAGTGTGTGGAATTTCTCCCAGCCAACATGCAGGCATGTGGAGGGAGGTCACTCCTGGTCAATAACTGCTCATTGCTTTTTACTTATGACATACACATTTTAATTTATATTTCCTGCTGCTGCCAGAGGGAACTAATTTCTGGCACCAGAGATGCAATGCAGCTACTTTAAAACAGAATGATCCTGAGATGAAATGATGTTACTGACCTGAAACACTTCAAAAAGCTTAATTTCAAAGCCTGCTGTGGTTTGAGCTTGCAGTTTCTGAGATAGGTTAACTTTGCTCTGAATCATTGTGAGACAAGATCAGATTGTTGCTTTATATATTAAATAATGAAGCATTTGCATGTGAGAGTTCCAACTATAATTAGTAGTTAGACTGTACTTTGAAAAGATCATAACTACATCACACAATGGTAGGATCTGGAATTTGTTTTCCAAACTTGACTTTCAGTCAGAGATATAAAGTCTCCCAAAATCCAGGTTTGATTTATAATACTTTTTTGGGTGTTAACTGTAGAAACATGAGTGAATGATCAGATAGCCTTTGGGTTGTGTGGCTTTTTCAACTAAACTAATAATCTGGCTTGAGTTATTTAGAGAAGAACTCCTGTGTTTGAGATGACCTTTGTTTTACTTCTGTAAAGAAGATCTCGACCTGAAGCAACGGTAAGCTTCTTCGAAGGATTTTGGTAAAGAAGCAAAATTAAACCACAGCATTCTTGCCAATTCTTGGCAATTTACATGTATGAATAGCTATTAGCTTGGTTTCTAAAGTGCTGTACGAATTGTAACAGCAGTTGTGAATCTGCTTGCTTTCAAATCTGTCAAATGGCATGTTTTTAACACTTACTCGCCTAGATACAACATTTTAAAACCTTGCCACTCTTGCAAAAATTTCAGTTCTGCATAACAATTTTACCCTAGCTATTACAATCACACATCAAACAATGCAACATGGGATGTGAGATATCTCAAGAAAGGATATGGGTGCAATAGTTAAGCAGACTCACTAATATTAACATCTGCCTTTTTTTGGAATATGGAGACAGAAATTTATCATTTTTTTAATATTCCATTTAGAATGCCCTTTATTGATGTAGGTTCTGTCTCTTTTCCTTGCACAGGAGATAAGAGAATAGCAGGTTTGAATATGATATTAGAAAGATTTGGTGTTTCAGCCTGATTTTTTAACCTTAACTTATTTATAGATGTTCCTCCCTTCGCTGCTTTTTGTCTCTTAAGAATGGTGTTGAACAGCTTAGTACTGCGAACCCATCAGGTGAGAATGCTTTTGTAGTAAGAACAATAAATACTTTCCAGTCCCATCCAAAATTTTTGGAAGAGCTGAGAGCTTGATCTCCTGATTAGCACAAAGAATCTTTCAGTGCCATTTCTTCGGAGTAATAATGGGGGCATTTCATATTTCCATTTGCTTCCTTTTTTATAGTATTAGATAAGCAGGGCAGTTGGTAGAAGTCATGTTGAGGGGAATAATGTAAAGTCTGTGTCACTGAGATCCATTAAAGCAATATCTGTCCTGGAAATATTCCTATATTAAAATAATCAGTTGCAGATATTTCTGATTTGGAAATGCTAGGGTTTTGGACAGATATGGGAAGACTATCAAGTCCTGCATCAGATGGTCAACTGGACTTTTACTTTTGGTTTAGTGGCATGATTGTTAATGCCAAGATCAATTGAGAGGTAAAAAGCAAAGATCTAAGAATTTCATGGTGCTTTTGTGCGCTCAGTGCTCATCATGAAGAAGACTGCATAAAGAGGTTTTATCTTCACTGGAGCTGCTCTTGCAATTCTGCTCGTATCTGAAACAGCTTTGGGTAGTCTATACTTATTTAGGTACTGTGCTGTGCCCTCCTTTCTTTCGAGGCTACATGTATACGCTCATGCAGCACCAGATGATTTTAAACCTTATTATCCTTAATACAAGTTTTAAAATAAAATCTAAAAAAAAAAATATAAGAGCAGCTTGTGTTAAAAGAAGGGTTCTGTAAGGGGCAGAGCTGTAAGTCCTGAAACGTGAAGCCACATCTGACCTGATGCAATTTATCTTGTGCCAGTCTGTGTTTCCGGGTCTCATTTGTATTGGGTTTGGATCGAGTAAGGTAACAACAAGCTTCAAGAGCCAGAAAACCTGAGAAGAGGAGGAGTTGATGATATTTCCTGCATTAATGTTCCTGTTCTCTATTATGACATTCAGGAGACTGTGACTAAAATGATGCTGAAATGCTGTTTCAAATATCCTATTTAGAAAAACTTACACCTTTAGTAAAAATCTGTGCTGTAGTATGTCGATATATTTGGCTATTTTTAGAAACGTGTTTATTGCAAAACTTTTCCACTGGGTTTTCACTGAGATTCAGGTGTTGGAGGTATTGACCTGTTTGAAAAATCACTATCATGGCTTATCTGTGTTTGTGAAAGCATCAGGAGATTTTGGAATGGCAGGAATGGAAAAATCAATTTTAATGGATTTGTTTGGATTGTCATACTATATATTTAGAATTAAGCATCTTGTTGCTATTGTAGTTAAGTACCAAAAGCTTCTGGTTTCTTAGTCTATTCTTGTTAGCAGGCTGTCCTCCTGTGCTGCGAGTAGCGACACACAGTTATTTTGGCTTGTTTCTACTATTTGTTACTAACAACTAAAATGCAAGAAGTTTATAGTTATACAGAAGAAGATAAGACTACCAAGATAGACAGCAGATAAATTCCAATTTTATGCAACAATGAATGATACCAAAGTTACAAGGCAGCGACTCTAAATTCCAACTTTATGCAACAATGAATGATACCAAAGTTACAAGGCAGTGACCCTACACAATTCAGGGCGCTGCTCAGCCCATCTTGATACTGTTTGTGCTTTCCTGCCTTGCAGGAGCCTGCACGCCTGTCCTGGTCACACACCTGCCCTCTCCATCTCTCCTTTTAAGTTATACACAGTCAGTATACAGACACTTTGTAAAACTTCTGTAGGAGAAATGTGCAATAATATTAAAAAGCCACTTACCCCCTTACTGTGTGTGCAGCCAGTTCCATGGCCAGCTATTCATTGTATGGTGGGCATGAAGTCCCCTGTACAGTGCAGACTGGGGCACACAGCTGGTTAAGGATTAGGTCTTTCTCTCTTTTGTGTATCTGATACACAAAAGGACAGACACAAAGGGCAGCTGTTCCTCAGCTTGTGAGAAATCAGAACAAAGTGAGATCCAGTGGTTATTCTCTTTGGTGGTGTTTGGCCATCGCTGTTCAAGTTTGATTCTCCTTAAGGTTGAAGGCCAAGAAGAACAGTTGACATAGATTGGAAATCACTGCAAACCTCTCTTGAATTGCTAGTGCTAATACTATTTTCTACTATCACACTAATGAGCATCAGCAACGACTCAGTTTATAGAACTAAAAGCTGCTCTTAACAGTAGTACGTTAAGGACTTTATTTTTGGTTTTGTTCTTTTGCCTGTGCACTTTTATCCTTTTACACAGGAGCTAGTTACAAAGAAACTTTACAACAACTACTACAGTGAACTAAGATTATTATATAGATACACAAAGAGCTAGGGAACTTGAGCATGAATAATGTTGCATAATTTGATTGTTATATAAACACATTCCAAACACCAGTATTGTTTAAAAAGCAAATTCTGTATTTGTAAATTATGCAAAACAGAAAAGCAGTGTTTAATTCGATCATGTTATATACCTGTCAAACCTGTAATTTCCACTGTTCCCTCTTAAAAGTAATCATATGACTCTGGTATATATACTACGGATTACTTTCCGTGTAGACATTGACATTTAATTAGTACTTAGCAGAGATTTCTGTCTGTGTCAGCTTTCAGGTTTTAAACGTATTTGTTTTAGCTGTATTTCTTAAGATCAAAATATTTACAATTTTTTTTTAAATCAAAAGGATGTTTTTATTTATGAGTCTTTACTGTATTCCCTACTGGATCTAGGAAGAATCTTTTTCTTACCTCGTGGGAACAGATAAACATTGGAATTTCCATCAACATAATGAATTTTTCTGAAAATTTTTGCAGGGTAAGAATGGGAAATTTAACTAAATCAGCTCCTTAGTCTTAGCTGTTATAGAACCCAGTGCTTGCCATAATAAATTGACGATAAAGTTGTGGATATAAAGCAGCAGTGAATCCATAAAGTTACAGCTGAAGCCCAATTGTAATTCGTAAGTCATTTCCACATAACTCTGCTTTTTTGCCTTTTTTTTTTTCCCCTCCAATGGAACTAGAAGTTAAGATGTGCTTTTGAAGTTTGGCTTGTGGAAAGCTGTGCATGTTTCACAGCAGTTGCAGGGACAGTTTTGACAAGGCAAGAAAAGTGTTTTAATATCACCTTCAATGCCACCCTTGCCTGTCATAATGAGAAAGATGCCTATTTGGTGACTACTTTTTCTGAGCCCAAGCCAGCTGCTTCCAGCTAGACCTTTGTTTGGGAAGATCAATCACAAAATTGCATATGTATCTCTTGGGAAATTCAGTGTGTGCGAACAGTAAGCACAAACACCAGTGGAAAATCCCTATTGCAATTTTTTCAATGACTGAAAGATTTCCTAGTGATCCTAGTAATATTTGACAACCATAAATAAAGAGCAGTCTTTATAACTTAAATAAACATCAAAGCATTTTTACTAATTATTAGCTGTAAAAGCAAATCACATCTCTCATATCTAGGATTGGTCCTCCAGATAAGGCTATAAGTATGTTTTCCTGACAATGTAGGTAATTTATGATACAGCCAGAGGTGTAATTGTTCTGTGAATAAAGAGAGGCTTTTAGCTTCCAGGGTTGCAACGTATTTTTCATGAATATTAAGTAAACTTTAATGACTGAAGAAAAGAGCAAAGTGGAGGGCAGTCGTTTATATCCTGTCTGAACTGGCCTACAGCCAGTTAATGTTTGTAACAGATTTAGAGTATGGCTAAAATAACAGTAAAGATTTCCTGTTCTTTTTCCCTTCCCTTTTCACCACTTTTTAAACATACGTTTAACTAAAAGGGTGAAGGCTATCTGCGTATTTACTATAATTCACAGAAGACATTAAAGAAAAATGGAAAGTAACTAATCAGTGTTATTTCAGAAGAAGAGATGGATTGGAATTGAATGTTTTGTGGCTATTAGTCACAATATGATTGCAGTAGTTCAGATACCTCTGATGTCAGGTGCTTGAAATATTAGTTATTTCTGAGACAAATTGGTTTATAAACTATTAGCAAATCTGTACCAAGGTGATTAAACCCACTTCAAAACTGTCAAACATGGGTACTATTTCAAGTTGTAGTTTAGTCACTAGTATGCTGGAAAGGGAGTTAGAAATTAAATTTAGGGGTTATATGGGAATATGTGGAGTAACTGAGGTACTCTTGAGACTGGGAATTTCCTGTTCTTTCTACCCTCTTAATGAATATTTGTTCAGCTATAAAGTTTTCTAGTCCATCATTAGCGTTTTCATCTGACTGTAGAGAATACTCCAGAGAAGAAGGAAGCTGCTTCTCTGAGGTGGACATACAAACTCACTTGACCACTTGGGGGAGATAAAAACCAGCAGAACTGTGTAGCATTTACACAGGTCACAAACAGATTAATGGTATCCTGGAATTTCCACTCTGAGGATCTACCATTGCTAGGCAGTACTGCTGTCAGGAAAACACTATTTTTTTTTTCCTGTAGGATGCATAAAATATATTGCAATGCATTGGTCTTCTTGGTAACACCATCCCATATCATTCTTTTTAACATTAGTCAAATGTTGTTTATTGAAGCAGATGCAGAATTGCTTAGTGGTTTGCTATTGGATTTATTGAATTTTAATGAATGAGAAATTGAAAAAGGAAAAGTTGAGCAATAGTTCAGTAGTTTGAAAGTCCTATTGACTTGTTTGTATAGCCACTGAATTTTGCCATGTGTTCACACTCTAATGTGCACACACAAACACTTAGAGGATTCCAGTCCCCTGCACATAATAATGGAACAAAGCTCAAAGCCTGACAATGTGTACATCCAAAGCAGTGAAGAGGAAAAAGAGCAGGAGGATATCTTTTTCCATTTATTTTCTCCCATCAATGTTGTCTCATTCCAAGCTTGAAGCTTTCTCACTGATGTTGTCTGTTGCAGGAGGGTATTAACAAAGTTACAGGCATTTTGGATGACTATTTGTGGTCATTACAAAACTTGGCATTCTAGATATTCTCTTATATGTACTATTAAAAGTACAGTCATCCATGGGAAATATTCCCCAGCAGTGCCCTGTTAGTCACTATAATAATAAACAGATGTAATTTATACAAAGCAAAACTTCTATGATGGGCATCGCAGTTCCTCTCAAGTGCCCTGGCTGGACCTAGAGTTTGGAATTGGGGGCTCCTATGTTCATTCTACTTTAGTTTTTCTCCTGTGATCTTTCAGTTTCTATTCCTTTTCAGACGTTCCTTGCCAGATGTACCTCTTGCAGATTCATTCTTAGACATGTTCATGCTGCTTACCAAGATGATGGGGTTGGTGTTTTCTTAAGTGACCTTGCATCCTCCTATACTGGTCTGAGTCTTGAGATGGATCCCAAGAATGGATTTTTCCTTCCTGGTCTTGCTTTGAGACTTCATGGCCCTGCACGTTGCCTTATGAGGCTCATAAGTCATGAGGAAGATTGAGATCTCGCCCGAGCTGAGTCAGTTCTATTAAGGAAATTCTAGGACCAGAGGTCTTGTCATTCTTCCAGCTCACTTCTAGCTTGATGAGCAGGACCACGAACACCATAGGATCTTGTTCCTTTCTTTCATCTGTGAGCACTGTTCTCCTCCTTTGTTCCTGACAGCTGATGCTGAATAACTGTGTCATGCCCAGAGAAGATAGGCTAGAGCACTTCTGTCTTGTCAGTCCTGATGGACCTAGCATTAGTATAACTCCTTGCATCGTCAGTGCACAAAATCTTGATCTGCCCTATTAGAGCTGCAGCAGTTGGCTCCAGGTTTTTTCATTTCACAGATCTCTTATCTGTCAGGGCATAAAATGTGGTCCTCTTCTGGCATTGCAACTTGTGGCCTACATTGACTTCTTCCCTTCCTCCTCTGGGCCCTGCATGAGTCTTCCCTCTGCTGCTTGCTGTGAATATCCAAAGCACGCACAGGACACAGGACTTCGTTCTTTTTCCAGACATCACAGGCATCACAACTCTACAGCATCACAGAGCTGTCTGTCTTTAATGCCACATTTAGCAAACTCGTTCTACAAGTTCTGTTTGCCTGGAAACTCAAAGATCCCTATTCCACATAAGCTACTTCCTCAGGTTGCCCACTGCAAATATATGTGGGGCAAGTTCTTGAAAAGAAGATTGTTTATCAGTCTTTAGTGTTCATTGGGGTGTGTTGTCCATTAAAAAAAATTCATAGGCCAGCCTCGATACTCTGTTCATTAGAGAACCTGTAGTATGTTTCAGTCATATTGTGAGACAAGTCATAGGTTGGACTCGATGATCTCGAAGGTCCTTTCCAACCTTATGATACTGTGATACTGTGATCTCTTCAAAAGACTAAACTTCCCAGTTATTTCTGATGGTTCTCTCAAATAAGAAAATAAACGTAAGCTCTATGATGTGTTGTTATTTATACGTGCTTTTAAAAACAAAGAAATTATTTATAAGATGATACAACTGAAATAATTTTACGACTCAATCCAAAAAACATAATGTGTGTATATTATTTTCAGACAATTTGAGAGGAGACTTGTTTCACAATATGACTGTAATGGAATTAATAAAATACTGTGCCTGTATGATTTGTTATGAGGATGAGTTTTGGTTTGGTTTTAAATTTCATAAGTAGCCACAGAAATGCACTTAACAGGTATTTTTACATTTTTAAAATAATCTATTATCTCCAAATTCAGAAGATGAAAGATTAAAAACTTTACATCCTCAGGACAAACAACATCCTCAGCCTTGTTTTGACATCTAACTCCTTCTGTGGTTTTGCTTTCTTCTTTCCTTATTTAGATCTTCAGTTTGCCACTTAAATATTTTCAGGCTTTTAATATTGTCTGAACCATAGTATACAATACTGGTAATTCTAATGGCAACAGGTATTAGAGCTGTGGTAAGGTAACTCTTTATCCTTCATTGTTCTATTCCAAGTTTCTGGCAAGAATTTAATATCTGTGCTGTGCAGGAGTTCAGTTGCCTTGTACTGTGTAGGGGAGATAATCCATTCAGCAAAAATAGTTCTAGAGTATAGATCATTAAATATAGAATATTTAATTTATTGCATCCCCTGTAGCTGTAGATATCTGTAGCAGAGCAGATCATGGCTAGTTATGATGGGAAGGAAGAAAGGACAAAATAACATACTCTACACTCAATACTGGTTATACTTAACTGTCTTCAGAGGGTGCAGCATCTGGCTGTGGCCTCTCTCTTTGGTCAGAGGGACTTCAGTCTTTTTATGTTACTTTTACTTGCTCCATCACAGAAACCTCTGATTACATCTTCACTCCAGAAACTTTTAAGCTGTTGAGAAAGCATCAATCATCATTCATACTTTTACAATCTGGTATTTACGTAGAAGAGTGAAGTCCCTGGAAGCTGCAGCATTTTGCTAGTGCTCCTTTTGGGAAGAGATGTCAGAATTTCATCACTTCCTTTTCAATCTTGGTCACATTTCCCTTAATGCTCTGCAAGAATTCCTCTCACTTATTATGCTCAGTTATAAGGTACACAATAGAAACGACATTTCAGTTAGGGAAGGACATGTTGGAATATTATGGTGGATGCAAGTGAATAATAACACTACAGATGATTTAAATGTATTTTCTCGTGGGTGAGGGAAAAACTTTTGGCTTTTCAATGTCTTATTCTGTTAAACTAAAAAAAACCAAAAAATTCCAAAGCCATAAGAATTATAACAGAGATTTGCTGCTCATCTGCTCTATGGCTTACATGGCACCTAACCCTGTTTGCAGTGGGTGTAACAGGCTGTCTTAGCAGCAGTATTTCTGCAAGCACTTCATCCTTGCTCAAGACTCAGTAATATAAGGTGTGGCTGCAAATATAGCCAGGCAGGGAAGAGCGAAGCTGGCTGAGAATTTTAGTCTAACTTAAAGCTGCTTTCCCCATAGCACACCGTTTGTCACTTGGGTAGCAGTTAAAGGCAAAACTAGGAACGAAAAGTCGTATTCCAAAATAAATCCGTAGAGGGAGAAACGAAGAAGAGTGCGTCATTCTTACGATGTGAGGAAGGTAATTACAGACACGCTTTTGTTTTCTAAAAACAGATTTGAAGGGTGCCTCCTTTGCATTAGGCAATTCTCTGAATGATCACTGAGTCTATTTCTGCACTTCTGCAAAGAAGCAAAATATTGTTTCTTGGAAATGTAGAAAGCATAGCTGTTTGTTCCAGTACACAAGTTAGCTATTTCTGCACAACTCTTCAGAAAGCTTTGATGCAGAATAAGGAAAGACGTCAGAGGTTGGATATAGTTCTTTCAGTGAATCCTGACAAATGCTTGCTGACCTTATGCTGAAGCATGTGTAACATAAATTTATTATATTTACTATCTCCTGTGGAATGGCTGTCACATAGGTTGTGTCCATGCAGACAGGTACTCCTAATGATTCCAGGGCAGTTGCATCATCTTTTGGGTGGCAGATGCTTTGAAGAATGTGGAGATCTGTGTGTTCCTTCACCAGCCTCTTGTTCATTGCTGTTGTCTGGCATCCGTTGAAACCATTGGCAACATTAACATGATCACCCAAGTTTTTAATAGGTGTATAAGCCATCTATAGTTGTTACACCATGCGTATGGATTTTGCATTCTTTGTTGCCACCACGACATATATCCCCAGTGACCCCTATAGAAGAAGGGTCACTTTCTCCATGAAAAATATTTGTGTCCTTTGCAGTTGGTTATTGTGTGTCTGTGCACATTTGGTTTTGCTGTGCTGCACAAATATTTGTGTTTCAGTTCACAGATTGCTATGCCTACATCTACCGTGTTTAGGTCTTAATATTGCTTAGACAGTCTCCTGCATCCTCCACATGTAGTAACAGTGGCCTTCTGCTTTATAGAGTGTGCCTGGAAGTAAACAGTAATTTTCAGTAAAGCCTCCCAGTCTTCTTCATTCTCTTTATTATTATGAACAAAATTTGAATGCTTTATAGCCCAGTGAATACATAGGTGCTATTTTAAGTGAACTTTACCTTCTGCAGTAGAGTTTTATTAACTGTTAATGATATCTGAGAAAACGCCTGTGAATGGAGCTGTTATGTGGCTCTTGGCAGACAGCGCTAAGAGGTTTCTGCAGGCTGGAACAAAATCTGCTTCAAACATGAATGGGAACAAGTTCAGATACCTGATACGACATTATAAGATGCCTACAGTGAAACTTGTGGTTGTTTCTGATTGTAAATTAATGGAGAATTCTTCTCAGTAATGCTCATCACATTGGCATAGCAGTCATAGGATGAAAGGAAATGGCTTCGGGTTGCACCAGGGGAGGTTCAGATTAGACATCAGGAAAAATTTCTTCACCGAAAGGTTGTCAGGCACTGGAAGAGGCTGCCTCCGGAGGTGGTTGAGTTGCCATCCCTGAAGGTGTTTAGGAGACAGGTAGATAAGGTGCTCAGGGATGTGATTTACTGGTGGACAGGTACAGTTGGACTCGATCTCAAAGGTCTTTTCCAACCAAACAATTCTATGATTTTTCAAATACATAACTAAACAACAGGAATACCTGATATACTTGTTGCAACGGATTTATTTTTCTTTAGTATCCTGAAAGGATATTGCTAAAGTCTGCTGTTTGTGGCTGGATCACCTTTGGTTCTTTATTGTTGAAACTTTACAGCAGTGTTCACAGGTCAGTGGGAGCACTCACTGTTTAAACTTTTTGGGGAAACCATCTTCAAGCTACTGTTATACGTAAGGGTAGCCCAGTCAGCATCTTCATAACTGGGTTGTAAGATGATGAATTGAACATACAAAGGGAAATTGTAGGAATCTTCAAAGTCTTCCTTATGCAAATATTTGGACATTATGCTGTTTATAATTTTCTCCTGCAAACCTCATTGAAGGAGCTGGGGAAGGAAAGTAGCAGCATATACAGTTAACAGGCAGTCCGAATAGCAGAAATCTGAATTCATATCTCGTTTTACAGACAGAGCTTCCTTGTATGTTAGTAGGGAACAAGGGGTCTCATACAAAGACAGAACATGGCAGAAAATTATGGGAAGAATGCAATTTGGGGAAAATATTCAGATGTATTTAATTCTTGCTGTAATTAAATAGTCTTTCAGAGCAATAGTTGATGTGGAATCCAGAGGTTTGCTGTGGGAACTATTTCTTTCATGTTTACATAGAAATAGTTGATTGAAACTACATAATATTTCTGTGACAGAAGGTCTAAAAATACAAAATGTGCTGTAAGCTCTGCTTAATTCAGCAAATAAATGTCAGGTTATCTTTTATGTCTTTGTTTATGCATTTTTATAATTGTTTTAACTTGTTGGCATTATGTATTTTAT
This sequence comes from Dromococcyx pavoninus, assembly GCA_033558185.1. Lineage (NCBI taxonomy): Eukaryota > Metazoa > Chordata > Aves > Cuculiformes > Neomorphidae > Dromococcyx > Dromococcyx pavoninus. The sequence goes on along the minus strand of JAUMJL010000138.1, from coordinate 2,883,942 downwards.
TCCATGGGGAAAAAAAGAAAAGAAAAGAAAAGAGAGGCTTTCTGGGCTTGTGAATTTTATACTGCTAGGATCAGAAATCTTTCCTGAATCTGTCTTTCCATAACAGATCAGAATAGCAGTCTCTCTGATCTCTTGGGACTTCTAATAATGATTTTTTAAAGTCTTTACCGAACTAGTATTTGAGGCAATACAGAATTTAGAAATGCAGCCCATCAGCAGTTTTCTGGATGCTAGTTCCTGCGTGCAAAATATTATGGAAATATGGATGAAGTTCAATAAAATACGTTGAGATATTATGCAGCTATATATTGCTGCTGCAGAAATATATCAAGAATTTTGTAGAAAATTAAAGGCTATCACCTATTAACATGAAATAAAATCTGTCTTAAAAACCATAAAATCTAATTATGAATGCCAATATTTGGAAATAAAGGAAGTAGTAGAATGCAGTTTTTCAGTACATCCTTTTTAGTGGTTTTGCCATACAAAAAGTACAAAGGGAAAGGCAGCATTCGAAGATGCAAGGCAGAGTCTCCCGTAGCTCTCCTTTTGTTCTCCAGCGCTTCTCCCAGGCTCTTAAATGTTCTGCTGAGACGGGTTGGTGCGTGCCCACTTCATGGAGGAAGTTTGTTTTAGAAATGAGACATGAAAAGGAAATAGTTCGCAGCTGCTGCTTTTGGAGAAGAGGAAGCCCTGTTAATAGCAGAAATGATGAAAGGAAAAGAAGACGTAAAAGGGTGCAAGGGTTAAGGATGAACTAACGGATAGAATGAAGCAGGGTGGAAAAGGAAAAATAAGTATTAGTTGTTACTGCATTCCCCCAACTTAAGATTTTTAGTTCTCTGGTATTATTTATGTGTGTTTGACCACATTACATATAAACAAAAACTGGAGTGATACAAGTCTTTCCCAATTAGCGTCTACCTAAGAAATAACCTGCCTTTTAATTATGCCACTGTTTCTTCTAACTTGTCCTGAATCTGTCAGTTTTTACCACCTTCTTTATTAATTATACGCCGTGATGTCAGAAAAAAAAATTAACCTGCTTTATTGCTGATGATTTGGTACATATACACAATCTCGTCAATGTTACAGAGGCATTTTTCAACCTGTGGTAGTTGCACCTTTTATGCCTGTCCTACCGTTGTACAAGACGTGTTAAATCAGAGCAAGCTATTTCAGAAACACTTTTCTGTTTCTGCTTTAAGATGTATGTTAATCTGGTACATAAATAAAATGAAAAACAAAGACCCCACCAGGGTCTTCCTACACTTTTCCGTGGTGTAATTAAGGACTTGTGTTGATTTCACGGTTCAACTTATTGGTGTTGGTCAATGACACTAACTCTGTTAGAAACCAAGGGAAATTGGAGTCTTTGGGGTTTTTTCTCCTTTTTAAATTAAATGGTTTGGCTGAAGTGTCCAGTTAGCACTGGTCTGACTATGAGATACCCTGGTGAAGGCAAGCAGGAAGCAGTACAGCTTACTTCCTAAGTAGAAACTTCATTTTATTTTTAATCAATGCTATTAAGGAAGACTTCCTTGGGAGTAGGCTTCACTGAGGGCTTGTTCATTATCAGCTCAAGGTGAAGCCAAAGGGAACCTTTCTTATTTCGTACCAGAATTGATTGAAAAAAAAATAAAGTAACAAGTGCTTTCACAGGGGGTTGGTGCAAGTATTTAAAAGTGGAGTTGCCATTGGTAACACAGCTGATTTCCTTTGTTGGAAAAGTCATTGTTCATTACTTACCTGAAGTGAAACGTTAATGGCCTGTAGCCATCTGAAGAAACCCCTACAAATATGCACAGCAAGGACCTAATGTTGTTATACAATAGTGCTTTCCACATACTTTTCCTCAGGTAAGACAGACATAGAAGATAGCTGTTGCTGTTCTAATAAATATATATTTGATGTAAAGTAGTACCCAGTAAACTGGAAAATGAAAAGCCTCCTGCTACCATCAAATAGACAGCTGTCACCAAGGGCATAAATTTTGCTTGCTTTATTGATGTTTGCAAAACATACTGGCTATGCTTTCTATAGAACTGCTGCACCTTTTTTCCTTAAAAAGCATCTTTGTTGTAGTAGAAGTATTTCATAGCGTAACTGTTACTTTAATTGCTTTCTTGATAGCTTAAAACTGTTACTTCTGGCACATTTTTTTCTTTTGGCAGTTTGAACACAATTAAAAATGAGATCTTGTGTATGTTTGATACTGAGATATTCTGAAGAATTTTGTTGGCTCTTGAGCAGAAACTTGAACACTTTGGAGAGATGAATTAGCCACCTCACTGAGACATGCCTCTGATGTAGGATTAAACCAAGTCAGTCAACAGCTCAAGGAAAAAAATGCAGGCTATGTGTTTCAAACCAAAGAAGAATATCATGGGGATAGACTACAACCATGAGGTTATAGTTGAAGAAAAGCTCTAAGCTGGCACTGCCTCTGGAAATGACAGTACTGCCTGGTCCCTTGCGTGGGTGCAAGCAGTTGGTATGGAGCGTGGAAATGGGGCATCAGGCTGGCTAGGAATCAGTTTTCTCCAGGCAAGTACTGGAATGGTGTTGATGGTTAACCTGGCCACTTTCCCAGTCACTTCACCGAGCAGCTCTACAGATGTTGGTGTCAGCAGGAGCAGAGTAGGGAGGAGAAAACACAGGAAGGGGCACTTTTTTGAATGACCGTGATAGCCAGTAGCAGGTTAAAATGTGCATCAAATGACGGCCACTAATTTTTAAACGCTGTGCAATACCATCCCTTGTCTCTGAAAGATTCAACTGGACCTTAATCAAAGGTAGAAAAAGAGCATCTTTCAGCAGTAGTGCTGGTAGAAGCGGTTCCACCTTAGGGAAGCAGGAGGTTGGAGTCAAGCGGCAGTGGAGAGCCCACGGTAAATTGGACTGCTACAGAGGGAATTGTCGACAAAACCACATGAGTGGGAACAGCTTCAGGGCCATTGCATCTCGGAGTTTAAAGATAACAACAGGCAAGTGGTTCCCACTCTTTCTGAGTAATAATTCTGCCAGGACTATCTTGAAAAAAGTGATACCACATATAAATCATTAAAGACCTGTCTTGCACTCCTAAGATTTTCCTCTTGTGCTAACCCTTCTCAGCTGGGCCATAGCTTGAGAGAAGATAACATTGTGTATTAAATATGTATCAGCAGCTTTAATTTAGTGCCAGCTGCTGCCAAAATGTCTTTTGTCAATGACGTTAGCATAGCTATTGGAATACTGTGTCAAATTTATTGTTAATCTGCCCCTACAAGCTGATAACTGTATGGTACTATAGATCACAGCCTGATGAGCCAAAAATTATTGCTTTAGTTTAACTTTTCCACATTGAGTAAAAATTTCTAGAAGGCACAGATCTTTACCTTGATTTACCTGGGTGATATTTGATGAATTTGCAAATTTTGACCATGTCACTTCATGAAGATATATGTTTTCATGCCAAAATGGAAAATTTTTGAACCCAGTTGTCTTCCTCCATTTTTGCACTTACCTTTCTTCCCAGTCGTCTTCCTTCCCCAGCACCTTTATTTCACATACTACAAATTGTTCTTTCTTCATATTTGGTAGTTTTACCTTACTTAGTTATAGAAGACACTCTACAAATACGTAAACTGTGTTGCAGTACTGAATGAGAGGTGGGGCTGGGGAAGAGCTTTGAGAGTGTAGACGAAGGAGGGCAGCCGAGCTAGTTTTAGTCAGGCAGATCCTTCTGCTGAAAGTTGCTCCTCCCCCAGCTGGGGTGCAGTAACCATCCCTAGCCTGCTGCAATGCAAGTGGAAACTACTGGTATTCAAGTAAGCTTACTTCATTTTGCATAGTAGTAGACGAGGAGCACAGGTGCAGTGAGTTCCTATACCTCAGCTGAAAAGTTAAGAGCTTCTTACCCCACTGTGAGTTGTCAGGCCCAGTGTTACGCTAAAAATGCTCCTTGGCAATGTGTGTGTGAAAACCAGCTTTTAAATTAGCTTTCAGGAAAGTCCTCAATGACACATGAGGAAAACTGCACCATTGCAGCTCACAAATACATCTCTACCAAAGCAGTGAAATACAGCATTTGTGTGTGACAATTGTATTGTACAGAACAGCCCTTCGGCTTTGTGTATTAGTTCTGGTTTTAACTACCTTTCTTTAAAGGAACAGCATAAAAGGGAGGAGCAAATCACTTTATTTTCCATATGTGTCTTTAAGTCTTTTCCTTCTCAGTAATCCTTTTCTGTCACAGTGACAAATTTGTCAATCCCATTGCTGCTACCTCTGAGTGAGCCTTCTTTGGACTTGTCAGTTTGCAGCAGGCTTTCTCTAAATATGCATGCAAATAAATTTGGGTGCACAACCTCAGGTAATACTGCTGCAAAGAAAGACGTTTGCTTTCTGATTTTTCCTTTATTTAGTTTACATGCTCTACATTTTGCTCGTTCCTTGTGAGGAATGCAGGAAAGGTAGGAAAAATAGTATTATACCACTAAGTAGAACAAGAGTTGACAACAGGTTACATATTAATAGAGAATAATCCTTTTTAACCACAGGGACTAAAGAGTATCCTCTACAAGGTTTTGTGAATCTTTCTGAAAGCATTGCTGGAGAAACGGTTGCTTTTCACTCTGAACTTGCAGGTTTTGTATTGTGCCCTTGTTTTTTGTGCTAATAATTACAATAGTCTGTATTGTGAATACATTAAAAGTTGATAATAATATATTTTAGAATATTTTTTATAAATTTATCTTTCCTGTCTGTTTTGGAAGGTTTTTTGGCATTTTTATGTTTGTACTTCAGGCCATAGTTTCATGAACATGTTTTCAGTGTCAAAACAAGCAGCCTCCTCACCTTTGTTTTTGTGATACCGTCTCAATTTGTGAGGCCAAAACAGTGATGTAGATCAACAAAGCTGATCCAGCTGAAAAGAAACTTGTTTTTTTGTTGTGGAAGAGGAGAGGTGTCATTCGCTCACCAGTTTATTTTTTTAATGCTTGTAAGAAAGTTATCTTGGTCATCTCATGGCCATGAAAGTATTGATTTTAATAATTAAGCAGTAACGGGTGGTGGCAGAAGGACCTGCTGAAGTTGGTAGAAGCAGCATGGCCACCAAATAGCTGCTGGCTCAAACCACACCATCCCCAAAAGATACAGTCTGCCTGGGGAGTTCAAAAAATTGAGACCATGTCCTCATTAATGCATAGAGCAGATCTGCGGAAACGTAGCAGTAAAGCAAAGTACTTTGTTTCAAGAACCTGAGGTGAATTGTATATGCTTTGGGGTTTGGGTTTTACTGTGGACCAGCTTTTGTCTAGTCCTGACAGCTTAATGCTGAGTTACTGCTGAGGCACTCTTGGCACGGTTCTGGAGGAGATCTTCCAGGCAGTTTAGTTGGAGCAGAGTCCAGCCCATGCACTCTGCGATGCTGTGCTACTATGTGGAGCAAAGCATGGAGGATGAAGAAATACACTTTACAAGCACGTTCAACATACAAAGTAAAGCCTTGGTGCAGCTGCACTCCAAAAGACTCACTTGTCCACAGTATCAAGAGTGTGTGGTTGAACGCAGAATTAGCAATGACCTCCTGTGTCCTATCGTTGTGTTATAACTTCTAGGCAAGCTTCCTTCTGAATTCACTTTACTACTGAGAGGAACCTTAAAGTGGAACAGGAAGATGGTTTAATAATTAGCAGGCTCTGCCTATATACACAATTGAATTGTGCTTTTGCCAGTGTGAGAGTTCAGCAATTGGTACCTGTGACACCAGTGATATGCTTAAGTGGTGCATTAATACTAAGAAGCATGTGATGGTGCAAGCCCAGGGGCTTTCGTTACAGTTCTGACAAACATGAGCCGAAAGAAAAAGCAGCACAGATGGCTGAAAATAGTAATAAAATATTCTATTTTGTGTCTGCAGAAATCATTAGACAGCGGTTAAAGAGGTGTTATTTAATGCGTCAGATTCACTTGGGGAGTTAAGTTTCTGTAATGTCCACTAAAACAATGAAACTTCTATGCTTTCTTTTTTTAAGTGGAGCCCTTGCCAAGTGCAGACGTGTTTCTCTGCAGCCATGAGTCATAGAATGATTTGGGTTGGAAGGGACCTTAAAATTCATCGAGCTCCAACCCCCTGTCATGGGCAGGAACACCTTGCACTAAATCAGGTTGCTCAAAACCTCATCCAGCCTGGCTTGGAACACCTCCAGGGATGAAGCATCCACAGCTTCTCCAGGCAACCTGTGCCACTGCCTCACCACCCTCATGGTAAAAAATTTCTTCCTAATATGTAATCTAAATCTCCCCTCTTTCAGCTTAAAACCATTACCCCTCATCCTGTCACTGCACTCCCTGATAACAAGCCCCTCCCTAGCTTTCCTGTCAGCATGGAAATGGATTTATTGACAGTAAAGTTGATGCATTTTCTCTCGGTGGCTTCTGTTTTACTTCTACCAGCTCAGCACAGTAAGCAAGCAGTTGTGTGACTGTCGTTTTCTGTCCACCATTGCCAAAATTCAGCCTTATCAGTCTTATGGAGTTACCACAAAAGTAGCATGTTGATTTCATGCTGACAGTAAATGAAGGTGACAGTTTTTATATGGTAAATCAGAAGATCAAAATGTGACTTGCTTAATCAAAATACTTAACATACAGCCAGCTTAAATGCAGTTTCATAGATAGTGAAACTTTGAAACTTTCTGTGGGACTTTGGAGGGCTGTGGGCTGTACAGTGCTTTGATCAAGACTATTTTTAGAGCACAGTACATATGATTAGCCAGTGTTTCATGATGGGTGCTGAATGCTTCTTAAATTTCTGTAAGAAAGGAGGCAAAAATCTCTCAACTTTTCTGTCTGCAGAGTTTAAAATCTTTATTGCAGTGTGGGACAAAGTTGCAAAGCACTGATCAGCCCTGTAATCACATCTTCTCTGGAATGCTAACAAAATCCTTTACAAGCATCATTGGAATAATACAGGGTCATTTATTGATCTTTAGTCTCCATGAAGAGCTGCAATCTTATTGATTCGTCTACCATTTACAAGCCTCTATCTTGCTCTTAAAACCCTTTTTATTGGTATGGTTTGGTAGTTTCTGTTTGGTTTATAGATGTATTTCCTTGTTCTTCAGTGGCAGAGAGGTAAACAGATGTGAATAGATAAGCTTATAAATCTGAAATTTCCATATGAATTCAGTCTCTCTAGTTACATTTATTTTCTGGATATGTGGATACTTTGGGGCTCTCTGAGTTTATCTTGAGCTGAAGCAGCCTCTGTATCTATCTAAGATAGAACAGTTTGAATTATCTATTTTAAAAATTATTTTATCTCTCAAATTCTATCAAAAAATGATGCAACCAAATTAAAATATTATCCCAGAAATGACAGTTGATTCCACATAAAGCACATGAGAATTTTACTAACGGATTCAGTGAGAACAGGATTTAACTTCCACCTTTTTCCCCTGCTGAGTCTGTAGAAAAAGACTTCTCCTCACAACTACATCCTTTATAATAAGAAATATACAGATCCATGAATTTGGGGTTTAGTAGGGCTAAACCACCACTGCTAACTGTTTTTATTTGTCCTATAAAATATTGTCTCCCCACGTGCTTTTCCTGCTAAGCTGTACTGCTGTTATTTTTGCCCATGATGAGTGTGCTGGAATCTTGGCCTAGCAACCACAGCTCCATTTATATATATCTGGCAGGTTTCAGCTCTGATGAGACCTTGGTAACTAGAAATAAACTGAGCAAATGCTGTGCCTTGTACTTCCTAGGACAGAAATGCTGTGGTTTTCCTCAGTTTGGTTGAATGCATTATGTGTTTCTTGGTTTATAATGAACATGCAAGGAGAAAGAAAAATATGAGCTCCTGGAAAGATTCATTTGTCAGGCCTCTGTGTTGTGCCTTGTGTTAGACACATGCTGAGTTTCAGACAAAGGCTTAAACTTGTATTTGATGTATTCAGTCTGTTTCTGTTGGATGCAAATGTGAGCAGGCTGTTTTCTCGAATAGTCTTAGGAGTTTGAAAGTAGTGTTTGTGGTAGGAAAGGCAGGATGAAGCTGAAACATAATTTTTTAATTTTTACATTGCTCTGAAGGACGCTTGCATGTTAATTTGTAGGAATTTTAAATAAGCAATTTATTGAGAGATGAGCATCTGAATTTCAAAATCATTGTACCTGAAAAGTTCTGTCATCTCTTTCACTTACTGTCATTTATCTCAGCAAGTGGCAAACTTCTAATGTTTTTACACGTTTCAGAAAGCATCGTCATCAGTTTGGTCTGGATGCCATACACATACACTTCAATGGAAACTGTCAGTATCGCTATTAAGGAATACACTTATAATGAGACTGTTTTACAGTTACTCATTTTTCAGAAATGTGTGTGTTCATCCTCTGGTATGAAGTAATTTTTTACTACAGTTATGTTGACCTTGCAAAAATATATATATATATTTAAATCATAAGATTCCTATTTGCTAAGTAGTGCAAACTTCAAACAAGCCTTAGCTTTTTTCCCTCTAGTTAAAATAATTGTGTTGTATTTGCAAATTAGTGTCTTTAAATCTTTTTGAAGAGCAGATCTATGGGAGATACTTCAATGTTTTGTTTAAATTGCTACCTTTTGTGTAATATTGAAGCTGATGCTTTATTGATACACACTTCTGCTAGCTTATGGCTGTGAATGTAGTCTGATGTGAAGGTCTGTTCTGCATATTCTACAACTGATTCTACCCCTATTACCCAGTCCTTCATCTCCAATACTTGTATAATCAATTTCCAGCTGTTATTCAGTTGCTTATTTCTGCTGTGAAGCCCAAAATAGTCAAGCTATTTCTGTGGTTTATTTAGAGAGGTTTGCAGAAATTGGCCAGTAGAAAAGTGCAATTCCTTGAGAACGGTTTCAGCCTATAGGGTGGGTAAGACCACTATGAAGAGCCTTGCTATTTTCGTGGTTGTACAGGATTTCCAATCTGATAGTTGGATGCCATTATAAAAAAGGTGAAAAGCAAAGCAGGGAATGGACATCGGTTGGGATTGGTTGCTCAGTTGGGGGTTTTATGGAAAACCTTGTCAAACTATAAGATGACCCCGAACTCCAGTGGATGTTTTTGAAAAATGTGAGGTACTTGATCTTTTTATGTTTAATATTTCTTCTTTTGAAGTATTAAGATGACGGTGGCTATGATCTTGTTCTTTCTTTCTCTCCTACTTACTGTAATTCTTGGTTAGAAATGTGAAGTGTTTAAAAAGTGGTCTATCTATGTGCTTTTCTTGTGTGACCCTTTCAAGGACGTGAATGAACTTCACAGCACTTTTGCTGAGGTGGGTTTCCACAGAGAATGTGGAAGTAACAATCCATATAAACAAGCTTTCTGTCTTTGGAAAAAACAGGCTTTACCCATGAAGACAGTGATATCCATTTTGCTATTAATTTTGTGTACAATACGAAGGCTTAGCACCAAAAATTCTAGAAATCGGCCCCCAGAAGTCGCGTATGTTTTATGCAGTCTCCCATTTGTTAATGATAATAAAAGTTTCTTCTGTGTCTGTAATTGGTAGAAATCCTCCTATTTTATCTATGTATCTCTCAAGATGGGTGAAATTCACTGTCAGCAAACTCAAACAACAGAGGTCATTATGAATTCCACTCATTTCAGAAAGGCATTTCTTGCTTAAATAAATAACATTGAACATTATATTCAGCTACATTGTGAAACGGGATGATAAGAATTCTTTGTTCAGTCGCATAAAAGCTCCCTGTTCCCTCTACTTAAGAGACCAAGGTCAACCACAGAGTCTGAGAAGAACGGGATGTGATTTTGGTGGATCTTAAAGACTAATAACAGTTATGCAAAAACAAGGTTTTTTTATAACTTGACTATGTATTCTAAGGTAATGGGGCTTGGAATGTAACAGAATTATTATATAAGCTGTCCCATATAAGATACAACAACAGATCCTCTTCCACATTTACATTTCTATTATGTAGAGGCTACAGTGATAGGTAAATATACATCCTGATTTTTGTTGCAGGTGGAAAGGTGTAGTCATTTAGGCCTGCAAGATGTTACATATATCAGACAGAAAAGTACAGACAGCGTCACAATTTATGTCCTAATATGCCCTTTATTTTCCCATAAGAAAATACCTTATAATGCTTCTAAATCCTGCTGTTAATTTTACTGTAGAGCGGTGGAACATAGTACACTGTGCATCCAAACAAGCTCAAAATGAAGCATGCTGATTTTAGTCAGTGATGGCTCAGAAGGTCAAATCTTAGCAATAATGTATAGATAGAAGAGCACCCACTCACCACCACCTCTTCTTCTCCTATATGAAAGACTTTTTTAGATACAGTTCTGTTGTACTACTTAATACATGAAGTGGAGTTCATAGTTTGAGTATGTGCAGAATTGTAATTTGTTTTCATGGATTGCAAATGTTTGTAATAAATATTCCAGGGTTGATATTGCTGGAGAGAGTTTTTACCATACACTTTATGTTGGGAGGTTGCCTAGCAAGTTCAATGAAATGAAAATATTTGCTCTGGCATGCAAGCAAGTTCTAAAAGAGCTTAAGCAATATTTATGCTGCAGAAAATACCAATTGAGACCTTCCCAGGTTCTGTTCTAACTTGTGAATTTGTTATTTCTAAAATAAAAATAAAGAAAAATTGTTTGGTTGTTCCTTGCTTCTCCTTCTGTGCTGAATTAGAATCATTTTGTCAGTTATGCTGCATGGTTCTGTGCTTTGTTGCTTTGTTGTGGGTCGGTTTGGGGTTTTTTTATTTTATTTTAAGGCCACTTTATGCTTATTCAGAAAATACAGCAGGCGAATAAGCCAGATATTGAGCTCTGTGTTAAAAATCACTTGGTTTAAGTTACTCAGTTAATTAACATACATAGGAGGTAGATTGGTGGTTCTATTTTGCTTCTTGGTTTATGTGGGCAGAGAATAACCTGTGTAGATATTTGTACTTTCTGCAGCCACAGTCCTGTGGCTATTGAGGAAGGTCTGTAAGGTGAGGGGACCTAACGGAGTCAGAACCCCTTCATTTCCTTTACAAAGGTTAGGAAGATCAATGTATTCTTCAATGTGACATTATTCTTAATATATTTGGCATGAAATACTAGTATTTTACAGGGTGAATTTTGTTTAGCTTTACATAATGAAATGCTGCTAGTTTTCATGTCACCAACATTTGTCATGCATTTGACACATAATATAAGAGTTAGAAGCTACAGATTAAAGTTATGCTTTGCTGAAGAGAGAGGGATTGGATATCATTCAATAGCACAGAGTTGAGTTGAGTGGATGTGTTCCTGCTCATTAAGTAGCTGTAAAAACTAAGATGCTTTGTCAGGAAGGGGGAACATGGACAAAGGCTGGAAACCTGATTACTGCCTTGTAAGGAAAGGAAAAGGGGAGACGAAGGAGGAAGAGAAAGATATCGTTGATGTAACCTACCTCAGTGTAGATAGGTTAATAGTGTTTTTTCTTTTATTTCGACATCTGTGTCTTTTATAAATGTTTGTGTGTTGTCAGTTTTGGATTTTATGAATGAATAACCGTATGTCCACTTTACTGTAGTTTGGATTCATGCTGGATACCAGAAAGCATGAAGTGAATCTGTAGACCAGGGGCATAGAACACTTCACAATTCCTTGTCCTCCAGAGTGTTTTTCATGATACCCAAAGATTAACAACAGGGGACCCATTTGAGCTGCTTGAGTCATGCAGTGAGTTGGCACTGCAAGAACTAGCTAAGGCAGCAGGGATTTTTCTTCCACCTCCTGTTCATTACATGCCTGACATGGATCAATGTGTTAGGGTACACACTCGAACACCAGGGATTGTGGAGAAAGTAACACTGTAAAATTATATTCACTTCTTTTTTCTCTCACAACCTGAGGGACTACTGGAAGGTTGTATCAGTATGTCATAGCTGAGAGAAATGGATTTTGTTTTTTATGAAAAACAATGACAGTAGTTCCACTCTACCTTGTGTTTTTGAACCATCAGTCTCATGCTTAAGAACTTGAGCTTGCAAGAATATCTCGTCATTAGATACCTACATGCTCGCTGGGATAATGCCATATGGAGCAATGCATGATTTTAGAGGCCCGAGATCTCTAGTAACAAAGGCAGTCATTTCCTGTCCACAGTGTATCATCCATTAATAGCTGCAGTTTGGAGAAATCGATGAGGTACACAGTCTCCTCATACCTGGACAGCCAGCCTCTGGCACTATTCATCCACAACCTCTCATCTTCTGCAGGAACTGGAAACCTTCAAAATTTGGCAAGTCTTAGCTGCCAGTGCATGCACATAACTCAGCAGCTATGCTTGAATTCTGGAGACGTTTGTTTTATGTATGTTTTAACTTATTTTGTGGTTAGAAGAGAGATCTGACAGGACTGTGTATCTGGAACGTCCACATCTAAGCTATTTCCTTCCTGCAGGCACCACCAGTCGTTTTGATTGGTGCTTGCTTTCATAAAGGCTTTATATTCATATTATTGCAGTCATGGTTGTACTACAAGAGAACATTTCTAGATTGCTCTGCAGCTGCAAGAAAATACTGTTTAGGAAGCTTCTTGCTGGCATTCTTAAAAGCTCTTCTAAGCATACCCATCTTTTTACAGCATTCAGTAACAGAACATTGATAATGGTGTAGTGACCTAACCAGGCTGTAAATAATTGTCCATATTAGAAATTATCAACTTCTGTCTTATTCTCTCGCTTTCTTTGGATCAGAAACTTGTGTCAACAGAAAAATCCGTAAAGATGAAAGCTCTAATTGGCAGTGAATATTTTAAACAAAATAGTAACATTTCATTTTCACTTGTGTGCTGCTTGGGTCCTCTGATTCACTTTTCTCAAATTTTATCAGTATCCTGACTCAGATACAGCAGCGTGGGTCTGATCAGGAGGAACTAAAAGTAGTGAGTGCTGCTGACGTTCTTCTCGATGTCAAGCAGACCCAGTCGCTGAAAAATCATTTTTTGTTTACATGCAAATACTTGAGTTTTCTACCAGAAAGTTTAACGACGTAGGGGTTAAATATAGTTGGTGTTATTGTGTTTCATAACAGCAAACTTGTGAAATTTAACTAATTCATGTGGCACAGTGCTTTGAATTACCTGTGATGGAACATGCTGTCACAGAGCTGAATATATTTTTCCCAAATTACTGATTCAAGAAAAAAGTTTGCAGTGCTGACCACACTATGCAGTCTTTAGTAAAAAACTCTAAAAAATTGAGAATTAGAAGCTGTAGTAACAGATAGAAATCAGTACCCAATCCATTTCAGTTGTTACAATTGTGCTGATTATGACCTAAAAACTGCTGTCTCTGTAGGAATCTATTTACCTAATTATTTTTAAGTAGATAATATTTCATTTCTGTTTGCATTATTTGCTGCCTTATTAAAACCATGCATCTACCTGTCCTGTGTATTAATTTCTCAGTGAATTCTGCTAATTAAGGAACGTAAGTCAAGGCTTTTCTGGTAAAGGGCTAAAGATCAGTGCAAGCAGCATGCTGCATCTATTCAAATAAAGCATTTAAGAGTTTTATTAGCAGCCATGAGGACTCTGTTGCCAGGTCCTAGATCGGGGCATCAAAGTCACGGCTCCTCCGTGCTCCTGCTCCTCTTCCTGCTCCTGCAATGTTACACATGTCACACATGCTGCATGCATGACCAACATGCTGGCAGGAGTGTAGGGACAAGAAGCTTGGCGCTTGTGCTGGGTAGAAACAGGGTGCTGGGCCGGATAAACCAAGGTGGAGTGCTGGATTTGGCCCGCAGGCCACGAGTTTGACACCTGTGTCCTAGATGAACTTTGAAGGCATCATTCTCATAAAGAAGCAAATTCCATCAGGTCTGGGTTTCATCATTAATCTTCTCAATAAAGTCAATGAAAAGCAAATAAAAACCATACTTAGAGCTGAAACAATCTGAAGGAAAATTTTCAAACACCTAGTTGAAAGCTTGAGCTGCTTCAATGTTGCTCACTTTGCAGCCAAGCACCAGCCACTATCTGTAGGAAGCCCACGGGATAAGTGTAGTTGTGTATCTCATCTAACCTTGAGCCATCACCCAGAAGCTCCCCAAATCAGCTGCCATCAGGCTGCCATTCTCACAGTTGCCTGTTGCTGTCAACAGGAAGAGACTCGGTGTGTGTCAGCTCTTGAGTGGTGCTGACTGTCCATACAAGTCTTCATTAAACATCTTTTAGGGAAGGTCTGCTCGAGGTTGTGCTTGTACTGGCAGTCCCCCTAGCTTACCTTTTGCATTGGGATTTTGAACAGCTGACATAGGTGGAAAAAAAGGGTCATGGGCAGCCATAAGAAGACTTCCTTAGATGATCTCTTGTACATATACAGGCATAGGAGGATTTTAATACCTTCTGTAGCCTGCATGACTCATTGGTTTTGACTGTGTTCGTGAGGCATTTTTCTGGAGAGGCAAAGGAGTCAAGATCCAGAGTTTTGATTCTTGCAAGTGGGAAGGAAATGTGTCACTGTACTCCCTGCCTGAGGTACTGTTTCAGAGTCTTGACTGTGTTGCATTGTGTATATAGAATCTATGATTCTATATACACATAGATTGGATTGGAAGGGACTGTGAAGGTCATTGACTCCAACCTCCCTGCAGTCAGCAGGGACATCTTCAGCCATATCAGGTTGCTCAGACCCCTGTCCAACGCGATCTTGAATATTTCCAGGGATGGGGCTTCTAACTCATAACAGACATTACAGACGTGTCAACACACCTGCAGCACCATCTGATGACCCTTAGCAGTGGGGGGCAGCGGTTCCTCCTGGCAGCAGCGCTCCAGACCCCGGGGCTGCTGCCCTACAGCAGTAGGGAGGGGCCGTGCTCCAGCACTCAACACTCAGAACTCACTGCTAACACCAGCAGTGCCAATAAATAAAAGGCGAAAGAATCAACCAAAGGTAGTTCCCAACTTGATGTTTAGACAAATATCATTTGTTAAATAGGCTGAACCTTAGTAAGTCTCGCTGCCTTCCACACCTCAGACACTTGAGAATTAAGGTACTTGCTTAGATGTTGAAAGAGGAACTAAAGACGCCTTTACACACGTTTCTGGTAATGCTGATGCCACTGCTTGCTGTTGTCCTATTGATCTTTTTTGTTGTTGCTGTTATACAAACTTTTGCTTTTTAATCTCTTCAACAGCTGACATACTGTTTTACCATTTAATCATTCTGCCACTGTCCTTGCAGACCTCAGTGTTTCCATAAGGCAGCAACTGACAAATATTAGCCAGGATTTAGTTATTTACTTTTAGTTCTTTACGTAAGGACTGACTTATAGCCAAGATATGCTTTCTATCTCTCCTGAAAGATACATTTACTTTCAAGAAAGAATGGATTAAAATGTGATCTTTTTACTTAAAAATCATTTACCCCGCTCATTTTCTATGAGTTCTGACCTAGTGGTGTAAGTTGGTCTTTTAAAGAAATGAGGAAGTAGGGGGAATGGGTGTCTATTTTTTCACTAAAACATAGGAAGTTACAGGAGTCTTCCACTAAATCATCATTCTGGGCACTTAATGAGTGTTTAATCCTTTATAATAGAAGGCGGCTAACATGTTAAAATGGCTTGTGCGAATGCAGAGTTTAAAAGAATTGAAGGTTTTGTAGCTTAAATAGGTGCTTTGTCTTGGGAATTACTGGCAATGCTTGGCTGCTTTAAAACCAAAGGAAATGTTGATATATGATGCTTGTACCTTCAGCCTTCAAAGTCTATCTGTTAGAGTTAATGCTATGAAGAGTGGAGTTTTCTGCTGTTTTAAACATGTGTCCATTCGCTGTAACTATGCTACAGTTTCTTAGACTGAGAAGATGCTCAGAATTTACTGTTCATATAAAAGAGAAGGAGAAAGTTTATTTTTATTAGATAAACGTCTGGGAAAAATTGCTGACGGGATTTTTTTGTATACTGAATGAAAAAGCATGAACTTTCTGTTGCTCTTTTGAAAAACTGGATTTGGACCAGGTGCCTTTTCTCCTTGATAGGAAAATCTTGTCAGCTGGACCTTTGGCACCATTTGCTTTGTGCTATGACTCTATTATACTTCAGGGAGAAGATTTTGAACCAGGCAGTGCGTGGTGGCAACAGTGCGATCACATATTCTCAAGGAGCACTTGGTAACTTGCTTGGCAAGGCAGCCCTCCATAAATGATTGCCTCAGCAGGATTCAAACTAAAATTATTGAAACCGTTGTCTGCTGCAACTCAATTTAGATGCAGGAGGACATTTTCCCTTTGTTACAATTTTATTACTATATCAGTTTAATTTTTTATTATTCAGGACTAGGTTTATGAGCTCGTCTTCCGTAAGCTTGTAGGACTGAACACTGTAAAATCAATATTTCTGCTAATTAAGGTGGAGTTTCGGAGTGGATAATCAAACAGTATAGTGAATCATTAAAAACTTGCATGCTAATATTGATTAGCATTATTGGCACAAAGAGACTAAGTCTCTATGCCAGGGACTTTTTTCCTTCTTATATTTTTACAGCAGAAGCAAAGCATGTTCAGTAAAAATTGATGTTCTCAGTGTTTAATGGTGTAGAGGTGGTCCTTTATGGATATAAAAGCAAATGCAGTGTGTTAAAATTCTGGGCACTCATATGTAGCATTTTCTTTCCCGTCATTTAACTTAGCAGTAAATTGTGACTAGCTTCAAGAGGTCTTACTGTGTTTGGAAATAAGTGGAAAGCTTCTGCCTCTTATGAAAATACTGGTTCATTCCTAATTTATTGCCAATTGTTGCCAGTACATTTTTACCCTCCAAAAGATGGATGCTTCTTGTCTGACATTGACTAATGTTTGGGTTTGGTTTATTTGTTTGCATTAGCTGTGGCCTGCTACTACTTGCTTCTGGCCTTCTCAGCCAGGGTTACTGAATAGACCTCTAAGAGATGATTTGCTCTCATATTACAAAATAGTTTCCTTTTCTCCAGTTCCTTACCATGAAACTTTCCCTCCCGTGACTGCAGGTGGAACACTGGACGCTGTTGAAGACCATCATTTCATTCTATGCATTTGACTGACTTTTGCCTTTGAAGCCTGTATTCAAAAAACCTGTCAGATCCAGAGTGACCTGACCACTTTCCTCCTGGACTGGATTCTTGCATCAATGAACCAATCACGACTCTTTATGTAAAAGTGATACCTCTTTGGCAGCGTTACTTCAGGGCTGTATCATGTGCAGGGGCTGCACCTTTTTTTATAAGGAGAGTAAGACAAATACTGAAAATACATTCATTCACTTTTCAGGTGTAAAACCAGAAAGTATAAAACTCATTAATCTAACATGAGCCAAGCCAAACATTGCATCTGCTCAGACTGTTTTGCTCTGTACTTTTATAACTAGACCATGACTTAAGGAGTTGTTCTGCAGTTCTTCATAATGAAAGGAAAGTTTGTGTCACTGTAGAACTAAGGCATCAGAGTTCAGCTGGGTGTTGGAAAGGGAGGACATAAGGAGATATTATGTCAGTTATCATCTGAGCCACAGAAAATGATAAATGCATTGTCTCTGTATTTCCTGGGAGAGTTTCTCCCTAAAATGGTAAGTACAGTGTTAGTGCCTAATCAGAAATTCTAAGAAAAAGCATATTTTGATGAAAGTGTAGTATTGATCATTCTTGTTTCTAAGATTAACTTCCTCAGTTTGCAAGGGAAGTTTTGTAACACTTGTGGATAATCAAACAGTATAGTGAATCACTAAATCAGGCAGACTGTAGTCATTAGGGCAAGTTTTAGTCTGTCTCTTGAACTGTCCTTTAACAATTAAATGTTTCCCTCTGTGACTGAAAAAAATTGAATTTATGTCCCCTTAACATCAGCAAGGACAAAGTAACACAGTGAGATACAAGGTCTTGTGGTGAATGCTTCCAGTTTATACATGTTAGAGGGTTTGTGACAAAACTAGAGAGAGATGGGCGGGTATTTGCTGCCCCATGGGACAATCTACAGTGTGACTTTGCAGGAAAGGAGTGACCTCAGTTTGGGACCATCACATTGCATGGCTTTTGCCCTGCGTTCAGCAGATTGTAGTTTTAGTGGGGACCAGTAATGAAAGGTAGGTGATTAGGTTCCTGGCCACTGCATGGGAAGAAACACCTGGGAGTTGGTGGTGACTCTGAATATACCTTCCTTTATCTTGTGGTAGCTTGCTAATTTGTCTTATCTGAACTTTAAAAAGACAGTTTGTGGACAGGTGAATTTAGGAAATCTGCTTTTCTGTGTAGTTGGGTCTCATAGCTCTATTGTCGTGGTTCTCCCATCACTTAAAAAGTCTTGTGTAAGCTTATCCTGTAGTTGAAACTGTGACAGCTTCCCTCTGAGGAATTGATTCTCTGGTGGCTAACCAGAGAGATCTGCAGTTAAACTGTAGCCTCTTCTCCAGAGAAGCTATTAATTTGGGTCACTTCTGTAGATGGTAGCTGGCTATCTGTAGGAACTTGTGAGAACTAACATGTTTTACTCTGCTGTAAAAGTGAGTTGGCAGCTTCAGAAATTACTACCAGCAGAAATGCAGAGAGTGTAACCATAATAGCTTACTAGGCTCAGGAAAGTGGATTAAATATCACTTGAAAGAATTTTTGTATAGCTAATTATGCAGTTAAAGAAAGAGTTCATGGAGGGAAGAATATAAGTGTTCAAAAAATCAAGATCAAAAATTTTACCTTATTAGTTAAATTTGATTTGCATGCTTGCAGTTTAAAGAAATTCCTAATTGGCTAACTCTACTTCGTTCTATTTTTTTTTCTGTCTGGTATATTTAATGTAAATATTGAATGGATTGTGAGCTTGCAACAAGGTGAGAATATTAGTCTATAAATGCTGATTTGTACAGAAGATCCTGTGTACTACTTTGTAAGACTTTTTTTTTTTAAGAAACATAATTCTTGCTGAGTTCAGAGCTTTTTCTTTTACTTGTGAGCAGTAAGTATTATTGTACCTCACACAGATTTGCTGTAGGCAGTGTTGGAGTGCCTGGAAAAATCTGTCAAACTGCTTTCAGACACGACAAGAAGTTGTGAGTTAACCCAGGAATTGTACAGCAAATTAGCAAATGTAGTGTCTTAAAGACAATACATTTTCTGTTGATCTGCTTCTTTAGTCTAAGTGTGCATAGAGCCCCAGTGATTAAGCCCAATGTTTAGGACCTAGAAGTATTGTCATATTTTTAACTCTTTAATTTACCCAGAGGATTTTATCAGCCTGCTTTAAATCTGCCCAAGTGACTGGTGTAAAGAACATCAGGTCAGGTGGGCAGAAAAGTCTGGAGAAGTTGGCTATCTGTTTTTCCTTCTAGACAGATGTTGTCAGTGGGGAGCCTCCAACCCGAGGGAACCATTAGACTGAGCTCCCTGCCTGGTCCAGATGCTCCATGGTTGCAGATGGGGTATGGTTTAGGAAGTTGCTTTGTCACAGTTACCAGTCCTATAAGCAGTGGAACAACAGGGGAAGACTTCATAGACTATGTTAGTGTGAGGTCTACCACAAATCTTCCCTATGTCTGTGCAAGTAAGGGCAGGTATTTTTCTTCTGACTATAATTTTGGTCTCAAAGAGCAATGAAAGCCTATGGCACAACCATGGTTGTCACCAATTTTTTAGCATCTGAGAAAATCACCTTCAGCTGCTGCTAAACAATGGCCTCAGCTCTGCTGAAGCAGCACCAAAAGCCTATTTAAAAAAAAAATCAGTATTAATTTGTCCCAGTTGTTTGCAATGTGGATTTTGAAACAACAGTCATTTTCAAAAACTTTCTTGTCTTTGGAGTTAGCTATAATTGCCATTATCTAAAACAAAAAAATGCTATATACAGCACGAGCTGTTAGTAGCGGCCGGCCACTACACCAGGAGCCTTTGAATGAGTTGAGAAAATACCCCCTGGCATGATCAGAGTACAAATATTTTTGCATGTGCTCCAGCTCTGATTCTGTTGAAGCACTGGCTGCACAAGAAGAATTGATGTTTACAGGTATGCCAGAGGACGAAAAGTTCAAGCACTTGGATGTGTTTGGGAGGAAATCAGATTCCGTGGATTAAATTGCAAGGTCAAAGCAGCTAAATCTTGACACAAAAAAAATGTGTCCTGTATGGGTCAGGCTGCCTTACTTGTCAAGCACTTTCATGATAGCAGAGGGTCACTGATGAACGCAAGAAAAGAACCATATTTCTTACTGACACAGAAGTCACAAGTCGCTTGCAAATCACAGTTTGATGCAGGCCAGACAGGCCTGTAACAGTTTTGGGTTGCATGTGAATTTACTGGAAGGCAAAACCATCAGGCGACCCAGTATCATCTCCCAGCACTGAGCTTCAGGAAACAAAACCAAATGCATATCATAAATAAGAAGATGAAGGATGCTTTCCTATGCCTGTGAGCCACCACAATCTGGAGTTTACCAAGCAAGACCACACTGTATTTATTCCAAGGGTGTGCTTTGATACAATAGACTTTCTGAACCAGACTGTGGTAACCAGGCACTCTGAAAGCCTCTGTCTTAATAATAGTAAAAGCAGTCAGTCAGGTCATCTTTTCCTTTTTGAACTGGTTTCTACTGTTAGATCAGGTGCAGGTGTCAAGGTGCTCTCCCAGCCTGTTCAGAAATAATGTCAGTTATTAGCCCTGCTCTCTGTGTTCCTGACCACATAGATGTTAGCTGGTTGAGTACTTCTGGTTTACACCGTTATCCTCCTTCCTGGTATCTGGTTATTTGTACACAACAGAAGGGATTCTTCCATGAGGAACTTGCCAACAAAAAAAAAAACAAAATAGAGTGACTTTGTACTTTTCTTTTTTTTTACTGTTTTGCAAGGTCTTAGCAAAATGATCAGCTATCAAGCCTGAGAGTTCTACAAAGGTACAAAGTGCGTATTTATATGGTAGAAGTCGCTGCCACAGCATGGTAGCTAAGTTGAACAGGGATCAGACAAATTAATCAAGTGTGTTAAAGTGATGGTATGTTTGTAGCTACGTGGCCCTCAAGTTGCCAAAGAGTTGTGGTCACTGGAAGCAGAGGAGGCATTCAAGCAGAAGGATGTATGCATGTGTGTCACAGTTGTGCTCCCTTTTTCTGAGGATCTGCTGGCCAATGGTGGGGACAACGTCATGGAAAAGATGGATCCTTGAATTGATCCGATTATGTTCTCTTTTCTCTTACACCATTCTTTTCTCTTTGAAATGCTTTGGGGTTTGTGACACTTGTCGTCTACCTGTATGGATGGGATCATTTAGAAAGAAGTGATGGTAAGAGGCAGGAACTGTTCCGCTGTTCTCTTTGGTGCCCCAGTCCAACCTGACCACCTCTGTTCCAGAAAGGAGGCATTTCTTTTTAATATTTAGACATTCAAAGTAATGCTCATAACTTCATAAGAGGATAGAAGAAAAAATTTTCTCATATTCTCTGTGTCTCCAAACCCTATTTGTAATTAAAAGAAGATAATTTCCATGTATAAAAAACTTTGTTCAAGTAAGCATGATGATTTTGCACATATTAAATTTGAAAAATATTTGAGCTATTCTTCTAATTTGTGGATGAAGTTTTGTTTACTTGTTTCTTAATCCAGCTATCAGCTTATCAGGCTATGAGGCAATGGAGGTGAGATTCTCAATCAGAAAATCAGAGAGCTTTAATTTGCTCTAATAGAAGTGACGTGGAAAATATTATGAATATATATAACTGGATCCTTAAAAATACACGATTGAATTTAATTATAAGGTAGGCAGATTCGATTACACTGCCTTGAAAGTTTTTTTGTTGTGATACAAGGATTTTTAGAAATTCCTGACAAAATGAATACAACAGTAAGACCAGACCTTTTCTTAAAGACCAGTATCATAAGGAGCATGGATATATAGGCTTCATAGAATACCTGAGACTGGAAGGGGCCTGCTGAGAGCCAGACAAGGTAAAGCAGGATTATCTATGAATTTGTGTGCTGATAAAACTACTGATAATTGCGACTCTAAATTAAGTTTAAGTAAGTTTGCCTCTTTATGGAATATATTTCTTAATGTAAATTCCCGACGTTTTTTTATACATTGAGTTCTGAAAAATGGTTTCAAGTTTTTGTGGTTTTAGTGATACAGAGAACTGCTGTGTTGTGCAAGAAACTGGTGGGTTGCTACAGTCTTCTCGTCCCTAGTTGTGAGGGCATAGCAGCATTTTAATTAAAAGAAATTGGGAGTATTCATAAAGTGCTCCAGAAATTTATCCTTAAGGTTTAGAATCTATCCTGGAGTAGTTTTTGTGTGGCAAAAATAGTATCATCTGCATGGGTTGTAAGATCTTGTTTATGATTTCTTTGTAGGAAATAGCTTTCAACTAATCACTTCCTTTCTGGTATCCCCTTGATGGCCATGGCTCATGGGACATTAGTCATCAAATAAGGATCAAGTTTTTCAGGTCTGGAATTGTTAATCTGGCACACAGAGCTAATTGGATATGGGAACCAGAGCAGAGAAGATTTGTTTCAGGGCTAGTATGACAGTGCAGCTACATCGTGTGGTTTTGTTTGTTCAATTGTGCATGTGTAGCATTGAACAAGAGCAAAATACTGCATTGGTTAAGCAGTAAGTGGTTAAACACAGTACTTAGGCTTGCTTTTTTTTAAGTAGGATTTTCTGGAATGTCTTTTGAAGTGCCACAATGCCATCTACTGGCTCGCTTTCCTATGTGTTTCCCAAAGGGGTTTTTTTTTGTATGCAGGCTTTTATGTAAGGTTTATACAGTGTTTTTAAACACCAAAATAAGCATACTGGCATAGAATGAGCAAGGTATTTTTGGATGTATATGCATGTTAAAAGATATAATACATTACACGTATTGAAGTATCACTCCTAATCTCTTGCCATTTAATCTTGCACTCCTTTTGTTAATTTTAACGCTGAGATAATTAGGACTGAAAGATAATGGGCGAATCTCTGCTTTCCGTTTATGTCCCTCATAATAGCTTTTGTCCAAGTTGCGTCACTGTTTTTTGTATATAGTCAGGCGGTTTCCTTTTCATTTTTATGTTTTTTATACAGATAAGTGGAAAGAAAACTAAGAAATATGTAAGCTGTCAAGCCACAAGAACTGGGAATTGTTGTACTAGAAATTATTTCTGACAGGATTCTTCACTTACAAATTCCTAGATTCAGTATTTTCCCCTTAATTGGCTCCTTTTTTTCCCTCTAAGTGTGTTTAAACAGTCTTTTCAAGATTCATCAACAACCTTCCAAGGACCAAAATTCCATAGGCTTTCTAAAAACTGTTATGGAGTGGCGTGTATTAGAAAATATTACTCTCAGTATCAGGCAGCTTATACCATAAATGAACAGTGGGAAGTTACAAGAAGTTTTGATCGCTTCTTGTTTTTAATCAGTCTGCCTAATATCATCTATAGGAGTAACCTCCTGTTTTCCACTTGCTGCTGATAGAAATAAATGGACAAATACAAAAATAATTAAAAGTAATTTTTTAAAAAATCCAGGAACTGTAGGTACAGGTAAACACTTTGTTATTTGCCGTTTCACTGCCTGCTTTTTCTTGAAGATGTCTGGAGAGTTTCCTCATTAATTGGTTATTTTGTTTGTCTTCATAAAATACTCCTTCAGTTTTAATTTGTTTTTCTGCACCATGTTCAGTTTTTCCAAACAGGAATTTTTTATGATCATGCCTTTCTTCAGTCTAGTTAGTAGAAAGAGAAACATTGGTAATGGCTTGTAACAATATGGGTTGTTTTTTAAATAGATTTGAAACTGGTTCCAGTATAGTTCCAGAGTCATTATTCAAAACAAAACACCAAAAAAAAAAAAAATTCCTGCTGTTACCTAAACAGCCTATTAAGCACAAACATCTGTGCCCTTCCTGGCCTTTCACCCTCTATCTCACTGACGTTCAGAAGGTCAAGTGGATCTTGCAAGCCCAGTTTTTTATCTGGTAGGAGCCGCGTCTTGCTGACAGCTGCGCAGCATTTGCACATCCATGCATGTGCTGGTGGAAGAGCCCAAGTGCTTTTGGCCGGCTCGTATGGAAAGGAAGGTGCCTGTGTGTGAAAGTTAGTGCCTGTCTGTGGCAGTGCGTTGTTACACTGCAGTTGGCAGGCTCTACGCTGGGAACAGTGAAGCTGAAATGATTGCACTTGGCACGCGTGTTGGGTTTTGTCATATGAATGATCCGTGTCAGAGGTTGCAGGGGGGAGCAGGTCTTGTTAACAGCTCAGGCTTTCCGTTCCTTGCTAAACAAGCCACCCACAAGCCATATGGTAGTTCTGATGAGGGGAAAGCCCTCTGTGGCACTCCCCACTCTGTGCTGTTTGGTTTTGGCCAGTGTTCTTTTTGAGCAATGCCCTGTCTATCTGGTACAGAGGAACAGAGGTTACTTTCTGCCTATATTTGGAATAAGTGATAACCTCTCACTCCTAATCTTTATCTGCACTGGGAAATATCAAGGCAACCCTCCATTTAGTATGACGTTAAATAAGGAAGAATTGGTAAAGCCAGAAGAGCATCGGGGTTATTTTATACCAAGTCTTCTGTTACAATCTGGTTTTTTTCCTTCTGCGAACTGTCCTGTGTTATTACAAAGAAGGAAGAACTAATTAAGCCAGTTGCTGAAAGTGCTTTGCCACCCACACTACTGAAAAGAACTCTTTGTACAGAATTAGCTCTTACCAACTGTGCTAAACCCAGTAATTTATCTTTGCCAAAAAAAAAGATAAAAAAGTGCTGCTATAGTTTATTCCAATTAAACAAGTTAATGTAAGCAATACCCTATATCCACACAAACACAGCTATCAAAAGCTGCAGGGTTTGCAAATAATTATTTTCTCCCTCGTTAATTCTTCTTAGTGTTTGTAAAAAGGGCTGGTCTGTGAGGAGCAGTGGGAAATTAACTCATTTGTGTATGGAACTGGTTGAACACGAGCTTGCCAGCTGGAGAGCAGTTTGACGGCAGAACACTGGCCTAAACTTGGGCAGGTTTGAGTGTGAGGGCTTGGATCTGGCTTGGTGCAGTGCTGCGAGCAGTGTTTGCTTTCATGCAGAGAGACAGGGGTAGCAATTTCTGCCCTGGGGGAGAAGCTGTAGGAAGACAGAAGTCTACCCGCCTTCACCTGGAGTATCTTTGAGACAGACAGAGTGCTTCATTGAGCTTGTGGTTATGGCTCTGTAGAGGTTGCTTCACAAAATATATCAGTCGTGTTTTGACTGAGGTGTTGATTTGGAAACTGAGCTCAAGCAGAGAATTGACCTCAAAGTGACAATGGTACAATAGATGGCAAGTGGTAACTCACAGTCGCCAACCTTGACTGAAATTCAACAGATCTATCCTCAGTTCTAAAATATCTATGTCCTTTCTTCTCATCTGCTCCCTACTCAGGCTTTTGAAGACACAGTGCTTTTTCCAGCTAAAATTCCACATGCTGAAGCCTTTTATTCCCGAAGGACTAGCTCTGTTCCCATGAGTGTATGAGAACAAGGATGTTGTGTTTCATACAGCTTTCACTAGAACTCTTCCAAAAGCGGGGGAGGGAAAGAAGAAAGTTCTTTGAAGCTTGGGTCACTTTCAGGTGTGGGATTTGGAGATGCTAAAACACAGAATGATGGCTGAGCAAGAAAAAATAAGTCCTTGGATATCCTCCATCAGAGATAGTCAGATAAACAAGGAAATCAACGTTGGTGATTCTGTCAGGAACAGATGACTGTACTTTAGTAATCTGTTAAAATTTTGCCAAAAAAGGAAGTCTTATTAATGCAGAAAAATAAAAACTCATATTTCTTTCCTTATACACTTACAGATCAGCTGAACACTGCAGCAGGGACTAAATGTGTAATAGCTGCATAGATGAGGTGCCTCTTTCTGGGTGAAGATACAGGTTGAATAAAAAACATCCAATACAAAATTTATCTTTGGAATTTTCCAAATTTTATCTTTGGTATTTTCTAAAGATAAATTCAGTTAGTTATTTCTACTATTTCAGATTTAAGTTTCTAATTTGAACATGCTCATGTCTGAGGTCTGTGTAAGGTAACATCACTGCAGAGAAGAGACATGCTGGAACCTTAAAGTAAGTTGTTCCTCATATAAAATTAAGTTTAATCCTTGGGTTTACCCTTTTTGAAGGATAGGGGAAAAAAGGAATTTCTCTGTATGTTGTGTCTTGGAAAAGTGTATATGTTACAAGATTGACTCTTTTTTCCAAAATGCTGAAAGGCCTTGTTACTTTAAAATGGTATTAAAGCACCTGACAGTTTCACAAAATGCAGTGTACCTGGTGCCATCCTTTTACTAGCAACATATGGCCAACATATGTAAAAAATCAGCAGCTCACTGTGTCTTTCACATCCCAAAATATAGCATCAGTAGCAGATTAAAATGCCTTTTAAAACTATTCCTGTGGCTCAAAGGCCATTAATGAAACATAGAATTTAAATTGCTAGGTTAAACAGTCTTACAGTTCCGAGTCACCTGACCTTTTCCCCTTAATGTCGGTGTATCGGATGAGATTCAGAATAATTAAAATAACAAATCCAAGTTTATTTAGTTAAATACTGTATTATAATCTAAGATCAGAGCTCTGAGATTAATTACACCTCTCTGCACTTCTGCTGTCTATTTGTACTGTCTGTAAAATATTGGGCAGGATCCTGCAAGTAGCAATGTCCCCTCAGCTGGACATTAGAGTCTTCAAGCATAAATACGTGCTGGGTACTTGTTTACTATTTGTCTCATGGACTTATTACTGCAGGTATATGTTCAGTCACATGCTTTGGTACTGCAAATACTGTGAAAATATCATATTTATAAAAATCAAAGTGAAAACATAGCAAATGTGCACAGGTGACTGTTGTGCTGTGTAAGATACTACAGGTATGAACTTTCAGTGGAAGCCAACGCCAGCTCAGCTGGGATCAGAATAGCTGCTGTCTTCAAAGGCAGCAAGTGACCAAGGTTTTCAGTGCTGCCAAGCCAAACGTATTCTAGAGCAGTCTACGTTGCCTTGTGCCACTGCACTGTCAGCATTCATCAAGAATCGTCGACTTTGGGTGTTCTCACCATGCTGGGTTTGCACTATTGATTTGGGCGAGCTCAGACATCTTCTCCGTCATGTTTCTTGTACACAGACCCTCAGATGCATTTTCCCAGAACTAGAACCAGCCAGTCTCGCTTTTCAGTCCTTGGTACCTGCCTTCTCAAGATGTCTTAGCTCCTGAAGTTCAGCCTTTCCCAATGTGCATTCTTTGATGCCTTGCACTTACCTTATGTATCATTCACTTAAAAATACAGTAAAGATAAAATATGCAAGCTTTTCAAGGCTTTAGACAGTAATCATTTAGACAGGCAATTCTTAGTTAAAAATATGGGAAGTCGTGCCATTCTCTGTCTCTGGAACTTTCTCCAAGTTCCAGTGGTTTGGGTCAAAAATCAGAAATTGAGCAGAAATTTTCTGGAGCTAGGAGGGAGAATGTATGTTAGAAGGTGATATGCTGTATTAAAAAAGGCAGGGAGGGGCACAGGTGGATAAGTAGGTTTCTGAAAGACATTAACCTACAATCATGCCACATTACATCCTTGTGTAACTGTTTTGCAGCTCTTCCCAGCAGCCATGTTCCCAAGTTTATATGAGAATTAAGGTGCATTTCTAGCACCTCACTTCAAATACAAATATTGTAAAAGGCAGTCTTTAAATTATGACTGTTGTCAAGCATGAAGTGGCAACTCATTTTAGTTCTGCAGCAGTTCACAGTATGAAAGCCTGTTAGTGCTATGATGTTACTTTTTCATACTTCTCAGTAAGAATATTTATTATTTGTTCGTACCCATCTATAAGGACTAAATTTTCTTCAGTGTTTCATTCCAAAAGTCTCTTGCGAATAATGATCCAAAAGGGCACTGAAGAATGAAGTATTTTGCTTTTGTAATGACAATTTAGTCTTTTTATGTGTTGTGGATTTAGTTTATCTGTGATACTCAAACATTACAGTATTTTCCTGGACATAAAGCAGAATGAGTGTTTTGTGGCAGTGGCGGTTGTATTATACTACTGACAAAAGTAAGGCAGGCACTCCCACTCGCTTTGATGAATTCTGCTTATGTAGTTGCTACAAAACATGGTGTCCTCTGTGAATGGTTTGGGCATTTACATACCAAATGTCTCAGCATTACTAGAGTACCTGTTCTACCACACTCAGCACAATGTTATCCAGGTCTTTGTCTCTGTATTTTCAAGTACTAACGTTTTGTATTCCTTTCCTTGCCACACTCAGCATCTGAACTGAGTGATTTTTCTCTTCTGCATGCTATGTTCAAAAGAAATCCTCCTGTATTATGTTTCTCTCTTTACCCACATGGGACTGACTCTTTAGAAAGACCTGCGTCTTCTGTGTTTGGCTTTCCAAAGAGTTTGAGCTGCTCTGTGGCAGTAGAGGTTTCACGTGTGAACAAAAGACAAAAGGAAAGATGCTGAAATATGTTAGCAGATAATAAGTAGGAAGAGAGGAGAGGTGGGGACCTGGAGATCTCCAGAATGCTGAAAGCATGCAAAGATCCCACAAAGTCAAAGAGTTATCTCTGTACATCTGCTTCTACCTTGGATGTCATAGAATCATAGAATGGTTTAGGTTGGAACGAACCTTAAAGATCATCCAGTTCCAGCCCTCCTGCCGTGGGCAGAGACACCTTCCACTGGATTAGGTTGCTGAAAGCCCCTGGCCTTGAACACCTCCAGGGATGACACATCCACCACTTCTCTGGACAACCTGTGCCAGAGCCTCACCACTCTCACAGTAAAAAATTTCTTCCTAATGTGTAATCTAAATCTCCCCTCTTTCATCTTAAAGCTGTTACCCCTTATCCTATCACTGCACTCACTGATAAAAAGTCTGTGCCCAGCTTGTTTAAGCCCAAAATCAGTTGCTGCTTGCTTTCCTGTGACTCACTGCCTGTCATCTTTGTAAGGTTACCTTTACAGCAGCAGAGGATTTCTCTTCCGCTTTGCAGTAGGCAGCTGCCCATCCCATCTGCTGTTGGGCCCTGTGTACTTATAAGACAGCATTTGCCTTGTCACACTGCTTTTTTTTCTGTAGGCTGAGAGGCTTGCAGGAAATGAGAGAAGTTGAAACAGTGTGCTGTTACTGAAGGACCACATGAGGTGCTACAAAGAGATCTGGACAGGCTGCATCGATGGGCTGTGACCAACGGGATGTGGTTTAACAAGACCAAATGCCGAGTCCTGCACTTGGGGCACAACCACCCCATGCAGCGTTACAGGTCTGGGGAAGAATGGCCGGAGAGCTGCCTCGGGGAGAAGGACCTGGGGGTGTTGATTGACAACCGGCTGAATATGAACCAGCAGTGTGCCCAGGTGGCCAAGATGGCCAATGGCATCTTGGCCTGTATCAAAAACAGCATGGCCAGCAGAAGGGAGGTGATTGTGCCCCTGTACTCGGCACTGGTGAGGCTGCACCTGGAGTACTGTGTTCAGTTATGGGCCCCTCAGTACAAGAAGAACATTGAGATGTTGGAGTGCTTCCAGAGTAGGGCAACGAGGCTGTTGAAGGGGCTGGAGAACAAGTCCTATGGGGAGTGGCTGAGGGAACTGGGGTTGTTTAGCTTGGAGAAGAGGAGACTGAGGGGAGGCCTCATCGCTGTTTACGGCTGCCTGAAAGGAGGCTGTGGCAGAGCGAGTGTTGATCTCTTCTCTCAAGTGACAGGTGATAGGACAAGGGGAAATGGCCATAAGTTGCACCAGGGGAGGTTCAGACTCGATATTAGGAAGAATTTCTTTACCAAAAGGGTGATCAGGCACTGGCACAGCTGCCCAGGGAGGTGGTTGAGTCACCATCCCTGGAGGTGTTTAAAAAATGGATAGATGAGTTTTTGAGGGACATGGTTTAGCGGATGATGGGTGCGGTTGGACTCGATGATATCAAAAGTCTTTTCCAAGATTCTATGATCTTGTCCACTTGGCTTTTCAGTGGTTTTCCTTCTCTCTTGAGGACCTATAATTGTTACTTCAAGCTATATCAAGTGTGCAGCTCTTTGGAGCAAAGGCCATGTCTGTCAAGCCCATGTTGTCTGTAAGGCTTGTAGCATGTTTGTATGTTTAAAAAAACCCTCTCCTAACTGAGAAATAATCAGCATTTAAAAAGAAGAATACTTTGCTATTGTAGATCATCATATACAAATATACATTTATATGCTTACAGTATTTTATGGGTTAATCATTCCTGGATTAGATACAATGCTCTGCTCTTTTCACTGGAGTGTATGTCTTCAGGGAGACCCACAGAATAAATTAATAAGAATATTAAATAAATATGTCATCCTGATTCTGATAGACTGACTAAAGGTGCACCAAGATACAATGCATATGGGTCTAACAAAATTATATAATCTATGATTATTAAGAGAAATAACTTTCAGAGAAATTCCCATCTATTAGCTGGTTTACTTTACTTCACACATTCCTACATCGCAAAAGCCAAACAAATGGTATCTATAAATTTATTTTTCCTTTCTTTTCTAAAGCTTCATGTAGTGGTGGCTGTAGAAGATGCCTTGGCACAAAAGAACGACAGAACAGCATTTGCAAAACACAAGGAGAAGTAGTTGAATAATAGTTGAACTTCTCGGCTCTGTGCTTCCCTTCGCTTCATTTCCCATTCCTGTGTAAACTGAAAATAAGGGATGTGTCTCCAGAATCATACAGTTCTTTCCATGCTGATTCCAGCTCTGAAGAACTGGAATAACCTGTGTATTTAAGGAGCCAAATGCAGTTTTTCAACATTCTTTCCTAAGCAAAAATAAATAAGGCTGCTGCTACAGCATTTAATACCACCACAAGGATTTGGCAAAGCACTGAACAGTTATTAATGAGGTTTGGGTTCATTTTGAGTTTTTTAAATTACTATGTCCCTCACTGGTGTATTTATTATTGAAATACAAGATCATTTAAAAAATTGCTGTCCATATTAATTTAAAAAACATTAAACTGACTTTACTTAAATATTTATGATAAAATGTGCTGTATATAGCATATCTGACGTTGGGTGTGGTAAAAAAGATAATGCTTCTTAAAAACAATAACCACTTCACTCACTTTGCAATAGGATTGCAAATCAGTTGGCATCACCCAGCAGGAAAGGTGGTAGTTAAACAACTTATAACACTTGTACATTTCTGTTCTTGTCAGCATTCACTCTAATACGTATTTTATAATCAGTGCAAGAAAATAGGAATGGGTAACTCCTTCATGGGATATTAGAGGCCAGGATAAGCAGAGTACCTGTGATACGATCGGGGTTTTTTCTTCCTAGTTAAGATTCAGCAGTGTGCCTGTGAGATACACCTGTCAGCTTTTCAGGTGCAACAGGACAAACCAATCTAAAATATACATATATGTATGTGTGTATGTGCATGGTATAGATATATTAATGAGCAGGATTTTTTCCTTTTTCTTCATAATAAAGAACCATGAAAAAGCATATTTATATGTGATGACTGGCTGTTCTTCCCTGCAAGCAAATTTGAGAGAAGACAGTTATGTTTATATAGAGATTAGGCTTTATTATATATTTGTATATATTTATGCATATAGCTATATGTATATTTTTATATGTAAATGTTTTTAATATATAAAACCATCTGTAGTACATCAACTTTAGTTATTGTCTGCATTTCTTTAAGAAAAACTAGAAGCATTTTTTACTTCTGTGATGACCCACTTGGGAAATCAGCTTTTAAATGACTGAGAGCTAAAGGAATTGCTGTCTTGCAGTATTTTCATATTCCTTTGCTGTGGTGGCACTTTTATGTGTTTAGGCCTTGTCTTTACCAATAAGGTGATTCTACGTAGAGTAAGAGTGTTGCACTGCCTCCTGTTAGGACAATCCTGCTTTCGTCCGCTACCGAAAAATAAATGGTGGCATGAAAAATCCCTGGGCCTGGTTTGTCTTTGAGGGCAGAAAACTGTTCCCTAGAGATTACTTCATAAACTGTGTTTAAATGAGGGGAGAGTTCTTAAATAAACAAATACTGTTTTTTCATTTTGTTGTTTGCATTACAAATGGAATGAGATAGAGAAGGGAGACTCCTCTGTGTGACTCTTCTATTGCCTTAGCTTAGAAAGCGATTGTAAAAGTAGCATTATGAGGGTCTGTAGTCATAGTGCGTTGATTTACATAAGAACATACCCTGACCACAATTAGGAAGATGATGTTTCTATGTGCCGGGGAACTCAGTAAAGATACGTCACCAGCTGTGTAAGATGCTAAGATTCTGTCAAGAGCTGAGACCTAAATTGTTGTCTTTCCTTTTCATGTGTCCATCCTGCTAAGAGGGATTACAAGCCAGATTTCTTGTCACTTTGACTTTGCATTTATTTACTGAAGCTGTGGACATCCTTCTTCAGATCCACCTGTGTGGGTGTACGCTTTGGCTGTACACTGCCACTTCCTTTTGGACATCACCTTTCCTCAGGTCTGCTGTCTAGCTCTTACCTCAGTAATTTTAGGCCATTCACATTGAAATTTGTCAATGAGACCTCACCCAAGCAGACAGCTGGTTGCTTGGAGATTGTCAAGTTTGGCAGGAAGATAATGATGTGTAGTTTGGTGACAGTGAGAAAAAGTATCTTCATCATGGCCCAGCAGGATTTGTCAGGGCTAACAGGCTATTGACCATGCAATTATAATTCTGTAAAGGATGTGCAAAATTGATACGCCTGGACACCTTTGTACAACAGAGCCAAGACAATTAAAGAAGGAAAAATGTGGTGGTTATTAAAGTGGACAGACATTTTGAATTTAAACAGAGCTGTCAAGGAAAGATGCCATCATACTTTTCAGAGCAGAATCGCGCACTCTAAATGACCGAGGCAAATTAGTAAATTTTTTAAAAGCCGGTCGCCTTATTTTTAGCCCTATAGGAATAGGATCTGTCACTTCCCCCTCAACTCTGAGCTGCAAAGTAAAATCTTGAAACGGATAAGAACCACAGGACATGCCACGTACCGTCAAAACCCAACGAAGATCTTCTAGCAGTATTCTGCAAGGGTCTGCAGGATCTGCTCCACTGGCTGTGTCAGATTGGAAGGCAGCCCCTAGGATCAAGGCTGCCTCCCAGTTCACCACTGTCCCATTGCAGTTGTATCTATTGTGCAGTTTGGTATGGAAGCTACACGTAACCTGCTCACCAGCCACAGACGTCCCTGAGATTCAGGCACTGGCTGGCCATAGACCATTTGAAAGGACAGAGTTCAGAGCTGGCAATTTGACTGGATTTGTTGACTTTTTAGAGTGATAGCATATTCTTCTAATGTCTTCAGCACATTGGTTTTGGTGGGTTTTTTTCAATATTTATGTCTATTTATTCAGTTCTACTATTTAACTCTTACTACATCTCCCTGTGACACACCTCTGAGATTCTGTTATCTGAGGAAAACCTCTCCTACTGACTTTTTCCCAATAGCTGTGAAAGATTTCATGAAGTAGCTTATTCTTGTGATCACTGCTGCCATCTACAAGCAAGGGAAAGTATTTTTTCCAAGTGAACACACAACTACCTGATAGTCAGAGAATACCTGGGATATAGGATGGACCAGTGCTTATTGTTCAGTAATTTCTTTTCCCTATTTGTTGCCTCACTTATATCTGCTGATAAATCCCATTCTGAAATCCCAGATCTTGTCCTGGATTTAGATGGAAGGTAAGATTAAGCTTTTCAAGTTCTCAAGAAAAAAGCTGATCATATTGAATTGCACTAAATCTTTGAACACGGACAAATTGTCAGGTTTTGAGAGGTGGATTTGTCAGATGTATTTTTAAAGTATGTAATTTTGCAGGCAGAATTTAAACATCAAGTAATTCAGTAAGATCTGAAAAGCAGCCTTTATATTTCTAATGATTCTCTTTTCCTCATGACAAAGTGTTTTTTTATTAGACATTCTTCCCTGCAGAATTTATTGCAATGTGTTACCCTACAGAGGTAAATAAAATTCTGGGTAGCAGAGTTGCTGAGCAAATGGAAGAGCCCTTTTCCACAAAAGCTTCCTGTGATTAATGAAAATACCCTGGCAGTGACCTCTGCACTGGCTTCCAGCCACTGACCAGAAGGGTAAATTACATGTGGTGCACAGGCTGCAAACACACACGACGAGAAAAAGAACATAACAGCCACTTAAGTCTTTAATATGGGAGAATGATCCGCAGCGATGGTTGCTGCTTAAGTGCTTTCTTCAGACTTAGCATAACGGAGGACACTGTAAGAACTCTGGTTTGATTCAGAGGGTTAATGAGTGCCAGTGTGTAAATATCGGTGCAGTCTTTCTGCTGAGGCAGGAGATGTTTATAGATGTGAATTTTTCAGCAGCTATAAACGGAAGGGCTATTTGGTTTTTTGTCTGAAGTGCATGGGAAAGGCTTGATCATAATGTTACAAATTCAAGGCTAAATGTTTAAAAAAAACCCCTTAGGTTTCAAAGTTCAGCTTAAAAATGTCATGGCATCGCTGTTGGGAGGGAGGCACCAGAGCAAGCAGGCTGCAGCAGCCCAGCAGAGGCAGACAGCACAGCTCTGGGGGCTTTGCACTCGCCGAAATGTGTGCACGCCTGTGGTTTACTAAGGAAGCAGCTCAACACACTCATCTCTGATTTTATTGCGTTCAAGTCAAGAGGTGCAGCAGTAGATATTAGCACCTCTCAGCACATGGACAGCAAACGATAGCTTGTACCTTTCTCCTACAAAGCCATCAGTCTTGGCTGAATATGATTGACTGAGAAGTCACGTACTCAGCCTCATCTATCTCCCCAGTTGGCGGAGAAAAAAAATGCAATTCAGGTTTCAGCATTTTTGTAATCCCTCTGAGCCTCCCATTAAATTTGCTGTACTGTGTGGGAAAGGATTAAAGATGCTTTGGGCTCCGAAACACAGTATACAAAAATTAAGTACTACAGCAGGGTATGTGGTAAGGCAGCAACTAAAGTGTATAGCCTGCCACATACCCCAGAGTAGCGAATTCTCTTTGATAAGTAACACTTGTTGACAGCTTCAAATTTCTGTTGGTAACACAAGCCACAGTTGTGGACAGGCTTTGTTTTAAATATTCCATATGCAACACACTTCATAAGTAATTTCAAAAGCAGAGTTGTTCATACGCTGTTCATAAGTCATTACTGACTTAGTTAAGAGTGCTAAAACATGGGAATTTGCAGGCAAGGAGAACTTCTGTTCCTTTTAAAAGGAACATTATAAGTGAGGATTATTTCCTATAATCCTCACTTATAATAAATATTTCAAGATTAAAATCAATGCATTACAAGTTTCAGACAAGCTGTTTATCAAGATGAAATAGTTCATTTCCTAAAAGACAATATTATTTACATTTTATGTGAGGGCATAGAGGAGACATTTTTGTTTAAGAACTGTCAGGATTTTTTCCCCTCAAAAATGGTAAATGAAAAATGCCAAAAAAATTTCTTTCCCTAACTTTTTTACTACTTTGAGAGCTTGAATTGCTGTCAGGCTTAGTTTGTGCAGTATTAAATCCTACTAAATATGTTGTGCTTAGTGTAATTAAGCATCTGCCTTTTCTGTCCTAATTCCATAACCAAAGTAATATATGAACTTTTTTTTTGTGAAAAGAACACAGAGCTACAGTGTACTGAGGCCTTCGGGAGAAAGCAGGGGTGAGAAAGGGCATAACAGATATTAAAAATCAGACTCCAAAATTCATACTTTTAAAATAAAAGTTGTCTTCTGTTTGCATTAGCCTGCTTGCATGAAGCTTCTTTCCTTTCACATCTCAAAGGTTAAGCAAAGAGCTGTGTGGGACTATTGCCAACTGTGCATTTGATTACACTTTACTAGTGTTACAACACAGACAGGTAGCATTAAAGGACGAGAGGAATCAAAGCATCAGTGTTGTGTTTTTGTCATTTATTTCATTTCCTCATTGGACTAGAAAGAACAGATATACGAGTTGTGAATACTGTCTCATGAACATAAGGGCAGTTCCAGCGTGTTTAAAATCTTACTGCTGAACTAACTGTATAGCTGTTTTTCACCATTTGTAAGCCAAATTAATTAGGGTTCCAAAGGAACTGGAAAACACCACCAAACCATACGACTTGTATCTAGGTTCTCCACCCAAAAAAACCATAATAAGAAATATCTACTGACTATTGACTATACTCATCTTTCTAATTTTTATTATATTCATCTTTTTCTAAAGATATAGCCTGTTTGCTTTTTCTCTGTAGAAACTTATAAAGTTTCAGTATGAGTTTTTGACCAGTTTTTCTCAATAGCATTATTTCAATAATTTATATATGCAAGTATTTTATTTACTGGATATTTTTCTTAAGGTCTAGGCTGATAACATTATTTACCAGAAAATGCTCACAGACAGAAAAATGTCATTATGAAAAAGCTTAATAAATGGTCTACTCAGTTCCTGGTTTGTTTTTAATCTTTCTTGTAAAGCTGAAATTATAATCTGCTTACTGTCCAGTTTCAGCTTACAGATATTTTGGTTTGATTTCAGGTTACTATTGGCCAACTGTATTCCACACAGAAATTGGTTATTGAGAGTCCAGAAAACACATAGCTATGAGAAGACGCTGATCCTGAAGCAACACTGGACCATCTTCAGCATCCTACAGTGCCACATACAGATGCATAAACTCACTGCACATGTCTGAGCTTTTCTGTTCAGCAGAAGAAATGCCTGAGAGACTCAGGTTTTGGCAACCAAAGTACTATTTTCTAATAATTCACATGTTCTAAAATATATTGCTGTGATTTATAATAGCGTGTAAGGTAGTCTTGAAATGTGTTTGCTTGTATGTCCTGTGTGATGAAATAGTTGCTGCCCTACTTTCACGATAGAACTTCATTAAACTACCTGTACCCAGATACCTTATTCTGCTGCCAACCTTTTCTCTCACTGAACACGAAATATGTGTTAGATTTAAAACCCCTCACCCAGTAACTAAGACTAAGTTCTTATTGATCCTGTTTAAAAATATACAGCATCTGAATTAAATGACTAAATACATAGTTCATTTTAAGTATTAAAACCAGAGATGAGCAGAGTTTTTGTCACCTCGACCTTGATACTTAGGAATCTCACAAGCTGCGTTGTGTGGTTTCTTTAAAGAGCATCCTTTGATATCTCAGGAAGTGGCATAAAAATTTCACTAGTTCTTTCTTTGTTTCCAAGAGTTAATAACCAGTCTTATCTTCCTTGTAACAATTAACAGCTTAGAATACCAGAATGTAAGACTTGCATCACTGAGACCTGGGAGCTTTATGTTAAATATATTTTCACCAAGTCCTTTTCTAATTTTGTTGAGGTGCAGCACCACAGCACTTGATGCAGGAGAAAAAGAACCTAACTCTGACGATAACTCAAGTGGTGTAAGTCATAAATTAGCAACAAGCTTTGCTTAGCGGAAGTGGAATACTCAGTACACCATTTCATTGCTTGTTATTAAATCTGTAAAACAATCAACACTTTTAAGACAACATGTTAAGAAAAAAGCAAGAAATATTTTGAACAGGTTCTGTTTGAGTCATTGCTGTGCTTGAATTTGTTTTCTGTTAGAAATTTGCAAAAACAAATAAGCAGTGCAAAGTTTTTTAATGGCAAACAGAAAAAAACTCTTCTTTTTTTTCTCTCCAGGTGTTATTTAAAAAGCGAAACAAAAACTCAAAACTAGTTCCATGATTCTGTGGCCTAAAAACCTCCCCATATTTTTCTTGCTTCCCCAAATTCATCTTTGTTTAGAATTTCTAGGGTTTTTGTGTTGTTCATGCTGTGTGATAACATTGCTAAAGCAGATGATAGAACAAGTCTAATTTGGAACTCCCATTCCTCACTACCAGTTAATGTGTCTTTTATAGTTTTGTAGAGTTAGATTGAAATGTATAGTGATGCATTCCGTTGACAATATAGTGTATAGAATATGATACTGTGACTACCTGAGACTACAAATGTAGCCTCCATTCTCACCTTCAAATAAAAGGCAAATACGGTAATAATTCTCCTCGTATTAGGTATGTAAGTATTGCAATGTGAATTGCTTTTAGTGAACATTTTATTAAAATGGAATTTAATTACCCTCATAGGTAAAATACATTAGATTCTGTAATTTAAATCTCCACATTCACTACTGGATAATTAAGGGCACTTGAGTTAATGGTGAAAGTGTAGGGGAAGACAGGTTTGATTACTATTTAAGCTTTCAACAAACTTAAAGAAATGTTTTAACATCTTACACTTTTAGAGGACACCGGCTTGGAAGAGCTGCCAGTTTTATACTCTAAGGAACTTAGTTCCTTAAACAGTACGTGCTAAATCCTTGTTTAAAACAGCTTAATTACTGGGAAAAGCACTGCATACCAATTCAAGATCTGAGAATGTATGCTAGGAAACAAAATAAACATCCTTATAAATAGTGCAGCCCTAATTTGTGAAGAAGGACTGCTCCAACAGTAACATTTTTACTGCTTTTTACACTGTAGATACATTTTACATGGCAGATGCAACACTACTGCCATCTGCTCCTAGTTTCGAGGTTACCACTCAGATTCTCTCTCCCTTTATACCATGTACACCTGCAAAGGAGCACTAGTAACCTTCAGGATACATTCTACAGAGAGGACCCATCAAGAAAAAAATAAATAAAATTCATAAATAAGAAAGGCTCATGTCATCTCCCTCTCTCCCCAATCCGTAATCCAGAAGTTAAGACAGCTCACTTTTACAGTCAGGGAAAAAATAGTTCTTGTTCCAAATCAACCATCAGCTTGCCATACAGTATTTATACAATATTTTTTAGAAGCAACGTAAGAAGGGTTGTGCTGCTAAGGACCAAAAGCCTGTGTAATACTAACTCATTACAAAAGTGCAGAAGGTAAATGAAGGCATTAGCACTTACTACTCAAACCCCACAGAACTGCTGCATTTCCGATGTCTGTTCCCTCTCTGTTTCAGACCAATTCCTTTCCTCACCAGCATGTAGATGCACCCTCCATTAGAGTTAGTTACGTGCGAATCAGTTGTACGTGACTGGAAGATGCCTAGAAATATATTTTTCTTTGCCTAATGTGCATATTCAGTAAATTTTGTCCTAACACACCCAGTTCTGTATAAAAACATAGGTTATCAAATGTTTTACCATTGAAATCCTACAAACTATGGAAGGAAAATACTTAGAAACCACATCTGCCTTAGGAAGTCCAGCACTGAAATAACAGCTGGTGGTTGGGAAGACTTTAGTATTCTGTTTGAATCACCTGCCCTGTTCTTACTCTTGGCCAGCCATACTGTCACTGATGGAGACAGCAAATGGGAGAGCTGGCACTGTGGTCCAGCCTCAGAGTTGCTGTGCTCTTACAGCTGCACCTTCTGTGCTGCACCAGTTCCGTTTACGTTGCAATACTCATTAAATCTCTCTCTTGGCACAGTGACAGGAGCTTTGTTGGATTTTGCCAAAGCAGTGTAAACAACAGGAATAGTTAAAACACAAAGGAATGATCCCGTGACTTATGTACAATGTCCACTATTACAAAAAGTATATACGTTTTTCCTTAGAATAAAAGGGAGCTCAATAAATATCTAAAGCTGCAATGTCTTAGCAAAACAAGGTTGCTTTTGTGTTACATGAAAATGTTTGTCTGTTCCTGATCTCAACATTTTAGCGAACTATTAACATCAGCAGTGTGCACCAAAATTTGAATGTTTACATATGCTGAAGTTTGCTATGACTTTTACAGGATAAACTTGGAAACAGCACTTTGAAAGAAAAGAGAAAAAAAAAAGAACAATTTGTTTAGTATTCATAACTGTTTAAAGGACAGGCATTCCTGTTGTGTGTTACAACTTCTCAGGAGATTTTACTGCAATTGAAAGCTCTGTTTCAAAATGCTCGCATCTGCCAGAGGTGCGGCTGTCCTGGAGGAAAGCAAACCAGGAGAGCAGCATGTGAACGCTTCACATACAATGTTGAAAAATGCCGAGAAGGATTTTAACTGACCAGTCACATTTCTAAAAGGCTATTTCTATATAAAACTTCACTAAGGTCCCAAGGCATCAAAAGCATTACCTTCACCCTGTCATGTCAGCAGGTAGAAGAATAATTTTATGGAGAAGCACAACCCCCTCAACATAGTTCTCTTGTAATGCAACATAAACGCATCTCTTCGGATGCCCAGCAAGGGCTATACGTACACATAAACAGAGTCATGAAAAGAGCTGTGCGCTGACTGCTTTCCTGAGTTTTCCATAATGTTCTACAGTGAAATCCTGGCATTATTCAAGTCAGGAGCGTACCGA
Organism: Dromococcyx pavoninus; assembly: GCA_033558185.1. Lineage (NCBI taxonomy): Eukaryota > Metazoa > Chordata > Aves > Cuculiformes > Neomorphidae > Dromococcyx > Dromococcyx pavoninus. The sequence goes on along the minus strand of JAUMJL010000138.1, from coordinate 2,843,567 downwards.
TCGCTTTGTTCCATGGTTCTTAACACAGGCATTATTATTTCATACTCTTACATATGTTTTTCTTGATGACCTTTATAAAAAAGTGAGGAAGCCGCGTAGCTCTGTTATTGGAAGCTTGCATTCTTTTAGAACATCAAAGTAACACATGAGCCCTTAATGGGGAAGCAAGAAAAAAGCGAGAAACACCAATAATTCTTCCAACACTGTGTATTTTCTACAACTGTAAGAGGAAAGCATTCAGAATCAGAACTCTCAAACCTGTTACATAAACAAATGCACCTTCAAAGGATTCTGCAGCTTACACAGGAAATGAAGTATCATCAATGTGTTGCAAGGGATGCTTCTTTCTAAACAACTTACCTTTTTTTACTGTTAAGCCCGATACCTACTGAAGCTTTACAAGAGAGGGAAGTGACGGTAAGTAGTGCATTCAAATGACTGTTCTTCTGTGTTCTCAGTAAGAGAACTGTGGAGACCTGTGAAGAATGTACAGGCTTTCTATTGAAAGACTGCACGCCATAAATATTTATACCAGTCTTTAGCAATATGCTAATCCAAGGCAAGTAATTTTCCCTCTCTTAAAAATAATCATGCAAAACAATTAAGGTGATTTAATTACTGCCACACATAGACAGCAGATTTTGAACTCTTTGACAGATGAACATTCATCACAGTGCCATATTATCCTAACCCCGTAAGACAAGACTCTGAACAGAATAGACAATTAAACCTAGATCATTTCCCCTACCTTCCTGCAGTACTTTGGGCTGGATCCAAATCCCTGGGAAGCCAATGGGAGCAGAAGCCAGGCTTTTCAAGTACTGACTGAAAGCCACAGCTTTAAATGAAACAGAAGTTGTTTGCATGCAAGTTTGCAGTTCTTCATGACACCAAACTAAATTTAGCTTCACAGTCCTTTTCTGAATCATGTAAATCTCAATTTATATGTAAGTGTAACTGGCAAAAAATTGCTTAAGGAAGATTTAAGTTTGATGTCCTTCACAGTTATGCACTGTAAATTTTCAACTACATTAAACTTTTGGGCTTATGTACACCTTAAAACCATTTGGCAGCTGTTTCTCCCATAAACCCTTAATCCAGAGGGGAAAAAAAAGAAGTGCGCATAAAATGAAAATCTTTGGAGCTGGAGTTTTTCCAAGAGTGCTAACAAAACTTCATCATCTCTTAAGTTAAGGGAGGGAGGGTGTTTAGGAGCACATCCTCCAAAAGTTATGCTCTGAATCTTTATAAAATGCTACATTGACAGTAATGCAACCAAACAGGAAGAGTGCTTCACTTTAACTGCTTCATTTTGAGTATATTTATTTGAGAATAAAGTTGCGGTAGTGCCATGTATCCCAGCCTGTGACCATGAGCAGCATCCCCATGCTTTGCTGATGCGGGCTTCCTAGCATTCGGTACACACATGCTCCAGATCTGATTTTTACACTGCTGCCCAGCGTAATCTCTGGTAAGGCCTGGCATTTCTTTAGCCGCCAGTAACCTGATCTGTGAAAATACAGGGAACTGTGTGTAGGCAGTCTTTGAAACGTGCTTTGGAAATCTATGCTTCCATAACATCACAAAATCTCAGAAATGAACTGTCTATTAAAAAGGTATGTTTGATTCTCATCTGAGAGAGATTCCCCCTTTTCATTCACAAAAAATAATTCTTAATAATAAAAGCTCTTTACCTGTTATTAAAGCACAAAAATGTGCTTTAAGTATTTCCATTTGCAGGATTTTTGACTGATGCTGGTTTTCTGAAACACTCAAAAGCATTTTACTGTTTAGTCTCAGCAAATACTTTCTTGTGTTTGGAATTTCACATCACACATCTGAAGAGAACACATAAGTGTTACATTTTCTGAAAGTGGATGTTTTACACCCTTTGCTCATAGTTTAATAGCGTGCCAGAGAACCTTTCTAGTCCTCTATCATTAAGCACAGCCAGCTGGGATTCTTGAAGGTACCAGCTCTACACCTCTGCTCAGGCACAGCCATCAGAATACAGCTACTCCTTTAAATTCTGTTTAAGGACAGATCCCTTCCCTTCCTTTTTTGGCAAAGTCTCCTTTTCTGAGGCAATTAATAAACAAATCACAGAATAAGGAATGGGCTCCAGAAGCTGCAAATATTACACTGTACTTCTGTGAAGCGTCGATCTTAATGCTGTTAGCATTGCATATGAGCTTAAAGGCACGCTATTTCATTGAGACAACTTATCTGAAGAAAGGCTTTCACACCAGATTATTCCGTGTAATATCCTGTAATCCTTTGACACACAATAGTTTTAAAACAAACTTGCGTAGGGAAGGAATAGATTTCACTGCTCTTCCTTAAAACCTTCCATGTTTTTGGCAAGAGTTTACATGTAACTTGGAGAACAACAGTAAGAGCTTCTTTCTGTTTGCATGCACGGAGCATTTACTCTGCATTTTCAAAGTGATTGATACTGGTCTAACAACAAGATGGTTTCTGAAGGAATTAGACACCTCTTTGTATTTGGCTGTATACTGCATGGATCTTTAGCAGGGAGGGAGGACTGCCTGTCTTTCAGAAGCAATGCGCGTGTTAGAAAAACGACAGGAACTTTAGTCTGAAGTGCCCTCAGCTTCGCATCTTTTCCTCAGTACACCTCCTGCTTCTCCCTCCGATTTTGTACCAGCTCTCTCAAGAGGCAGTTCTCTGAAGACTTATTTTCAAGTATGAGGAATTCTACAGAGCTGCAGATTCTTCTGTGGTGCTCATAATGGCCTTTGAGATGTTTTATATCATAAGAGGAAATTAAGACCTAAGAAAACTCACAGTATGCTCTGTTTTGAAAAAGAAAATAATTGTCCAAGACCTTGCTGAAGAAAACACATCTGTGTCAGGAGGTCTTCTGCATTCTGACAATTTTCTACTATTTTTCATCAAAAAAATTAACCCAAATTTTGCGATACTGTATCAGAAGAAAACAAGCAGAGTCAAATCCACGGAAGAATCAAAACAAAACTCAACCAGAAACCTGCCTGTTTTCCACCCGTGCTAGCTTCCTCACATCTCAGCTCTCTACAAGGTGCCTGTTACAAGAGGAAGTGGAGCCATCATGTACTTACAGGAAAATTTGTCCTGTGGCTCTGGCAGGACCACAGCCATTTTCAGCTGTAGCCCTAAATGTCTCATGGACCAGCAACGCACCTGGTTATCGTGAGGCGCGCTCACAGCTTGATCCCCTCCGTTCCACACACGTTAGGGTAGGGGTACCGCCAGGTTTCAAAACTAGGAAGTATCCTGTTATGTTTTGCTATACAGAAGAAAATATTTGAATGGTGAGCTTTTTCAGTTTTTTTAAAGCTTTTTTTATTCTTACAAACCCATTTTCATCGGTACCTTTTGCTTAATTTCAGGACTTGGGACACCAGTCGTAGTCAACCTCTAGGCTTGCAATGCAAGAGTGAAGACTATTGAACAGTCCAACGGTGTGCTCAGTAAACCTCTTTCCCAACAACATAGAAATACTGAAAAATATGTAGCAAAATAAGCTGAATAAATTATAAATACTTGAGAAATGTGGTGCAAAATGTAACATAAGGAGAGCTGAACTAAGGCACTTGTTTTCTTTCATTCACTACTGAGGACACCCTCTCTGTATCGCATTGTCACTCTTCAGTGAGAAGATCATCCAAAGCAGTCACTGCTCCCCAGATCTGCAAATACAGAACTGTGTGTGAGACAGATGCCATCTCTTACTTTACAGTGTATTACTCAAAGGTGTTACCAGAGTTCTCCTGATAAACCCGGCGTCAGCAAATATTTTAACTCCTCCTTTGTTTCGGTTTCATACTTGTCCATTATGTGGAAGGAACTCACCAGTCTATTTTAAGCAAAAATATTTTGCAGAAGTCCCTGTTGGCTGCCATCAGCCAGATGGAATCTATGCACAAGGCTGGGGAGGGCGGGAGCAGTATCACAGTGTGCTGAATGACAAAAACCAGAGCAGCCCAGTCCAGCGCCAGATCCAGCTCCAGTCCAAACGACCATCTGTTGTTCAGAGCCACCACAGGCATGGCAAAGGTGGGACGGGCACACGAGCCTGTTGTGAGTTGGACGGGTGCTCACAACAACGAATCGTATTGTTATGGAGTCCATTGAACTAAAGGAATAACAAAGCTGTCGCAGTACTATGTCTCTGAAATGGATGTGAGAACGGGAAAACTGGGATGCTGAGTTAAATCTGTAGAGAACACAAGTGCTCCGTGCGTCTCTGACTATTGGGTAAGTGAAGTCAAGCCCAAATCAAGACCTCAAAAGTTCACCTCAAGAGGGGGGAAAGCCCACGCTACTCAGTCTCCTTGTTCTCTCAAAAGAAAAAAAAGAAAGGAAAACCATTCCACAACCCACAGCAATGTGAGCCCACGCACATCCACGTTCCACTGGCAAAACCAAAGCGTCTGCTTAGAAACCAAGAACTGGGAATGGAAAACGGATTGCAGGGCGCCTCCAGACCGGATGCCCTCGGATGTCGACTTCCCAGGGAATACTTTGGATGATACCCTGCCAGGGGATTCCCTGGATGTCACCCTCCCAGGGGATGCTCTGTCGCCCTGCCAGGGGATGCCCTGGATGTCCCCTTCCCAAGGGGAGTCCACCCCGGGCGGCTTCAGGAGTGCGGGGCGCCGGGCGCGGGGCAGCAGAGCAGGGTGTAGTTGCGGCCGCCGTTGTTGTCCCAGAACTCCCCGTGAGCGCTGCGGTACCGGATGGCGAAGTGCAGCGCCGCGCCCTCCCGCAGGCTCGGCGGGACGCACAGCGCGAAGCCGTAGCGCTCGGCGGGCGCCTCGGGGGTAGCCGCGGCCGGCGACAGCGGTGGCAGCGGGGCGGCAGGGACGTCCACGAAGGAGAGCCACTCGTTGAAGGTGTAGCGCACCGTCACCTCCTTGGGCCCGGGGCAGCCCAGCACCCGCACGGTGCCGCGCACGTCGGGGGGCGCCGGCGCCCGCCCCAGCCGCTCCAGGCAGACGCGCTGTCGCCGCAGCCGCTCGGCGCTGGGCTCGGCGCCCTCGGGGAAGTCGGGGAGCAGGCGCAGCGCGGGGTCCCCCGCGGGATGCGCGGCGGGCGGGCTCTGCGGGGGGGGCAGCGCGGCGGGCGGCACCCGCGGCTCCTCGGCGTCGCTGAAGTGCTTCACGCTGGCCAGGCACAGCCCCAGCGAGTCGGCGAACTGCACCCGCTTCTTGCACTTGGCGCAGCACTCCTCCTCTTCCTCCTCTTCCTCCTCCTCCTCCTCCCTCTCCTCCCGCCGCTTCCCGCAGTTTCCAGCTCCCAGATCCAGCAATTTAAGCCCGATCTCGGCAGGGTGCTCCGGCAGCTCCCGCTGGCAGTCGCGGGGCCGCCGCTCCCCCTGCTGCGGCGGCTCCGGCGCGGGGCTCGCCATGGCGGGGCGCCCCGCTGCGCCCGCCCCGCCCGCCCCTCTGCCAGCGGCCGCGGGGCCCGCGCCGCTTTATCCGGAGCCCCCGGGCGCGGGGAGGGCGCCCCCCCCCCCCCGGGGCCTCCCCGCAGGGCCGCGGCCGGGGCGGGACCGGCCGGGACGGGCGGGCTCGCACGTCCTCCCGCCCCGCTGTCAGCGCGGAGCAGGGACAGAGCTGAGGGCAACGCTGTGGTGTGGGCGCTGGGGAAGGGGAATCACAGGATCCCAATGATCGGATTGGAAGGGATCCACACGGATCATCGAGTCCAACGAAGTAACACTGAGAAGCAACAGGAGCACCCGCGGAGCCGACGGTGCCTGCGGGTGTTCCCCCTGCTCCCGTTCCTTCTATGGTTCAATTTATCACAGAATGGTTTGGGTTGGAAGGGACCTTAAAGCTCACCCAGTTCCACACCCCTGCCATGGTCAGGCAACTCCCACCAGACCAGGCTGTTCAAGGCCCCATCCAACCTGGCCTTGGAACAGTTCCAGGGAGGGGGCATCCACAGCTTCCCTGGGCAACCTGTGCCAGTGTTTCACCACCCTCATCGTGAAGAATTTCTTTCTAATGCCTAAGCTAAATCTTCCACCTTCCAATTTACAGCCGTTCCCCCTCATCCTATCACTATTTGCCCTTGTAAAGAGTCCCTCCCCAGCTTTCCTGTAGCCCCTTTCAGGTACTGGAAGGCCGCTATGAGATCTCCCCGAGCCTTCTCTTTTCCAGGCTGAACAACCCCAACTCTCTCAACCTGTCCACATAGAGGAGGTGCTCCAGCCTCTAATCATCTTTGTGGCCTCCTCTGGACTCACTCCAACAGTTCCATATCCTGCTTATGTTAGGGATTCAAGAACTAGACACAATACTCCAGATGGCGGTCTCACAACAGTGGAATAGAGGGGGAGAATCGCGTCCCTCTCCCTGCTGACCACGCTTCTCCTGATGCACCCCAGGACATGGTTGGCCTTCTGGGCTGCGAACACACATTGCCGGCTCATGTTGAGCTTCTCATCAGTCAGCACCACCCAGTCCTTCTCCGCGGGACTGCTCCCAGTCACACCATCCCCCATTCTGTGTTGAAACCACAGATTGCCCCAGCCCAGGTGTAGGACCTTGCACTTGGCCTTATTGAACCTCGTGAGATTCACAGAGGCCCACTTCTCCAGCTTCTCCAGGTCCCACTGGATGACATCGTGTCCTTCTGGTGTGTCAACTGCCCCACTTAGCTTGGTGTCACCTTTAAACAACCCAGTTATGAAGACGCTGACTGGGCCACACTTAGGTATGACAGTAGCTTTAACATGGTTTCCCAAAAAAGTTTAAACAGTGAGTGATCCCACAGACCTGTGAACACTGCTGTAATGTTTCAACAACAAAGCCACAAACAGCAGGCTTTAGCAGTATCATATCAGGGGATTAAAGAAAAATAAATCCACTGCAACAAGTATATTAGATATTCCTGTTGTTTACCTATGCATTTGGAAAATGGTAGAATTTGTTTTATTGGAAAAGACCTTTGAGATCATTGAGTCCCACTGTACCTGTCCACTACTAAACCACATCACCAAACACCTCATCTACCTGTCTTTTAAACACCTCCAGGGATGGTGACTCAACCACCTCCTTGGGCAGCCTGTTGTCAGGCCGAGGGACAATACGGGGTCATGGGTTGATGGAGCAGGCTTCATTGTTTTCATAATTTGTTATCATCGTCATTATTTAATCATCCACCTGTTGGAGATACGCCGATGAGGGTCAGGATTAAGCACAATCTGGAACAGCATCACACAGGACTGACCGCCATGCCCCCAGGGCAAGGGTGGGCAGGTGGCAGCAACAGAGCTGACATCAGGTGTCCACCTCCTGTGGCTGCCAGTCTGGGATTTTCCCTGGCTTTTATGTTCAAATTGGTTTTCACTCACCCTAACTGCAGAGAAAAGCTTTGAGACCTGACCTTGAGGACAAAACCCCAAAGGAAACAGAACACCAAAGGCAACAGAACACCAAAGGCATTCACTTTTTAAAGTATAGTGTATTTTGTAAGCAAATCTCTTTAACCATATTCAAGGTCAGGTTGGATGGGGCTCTGAGCAACCTGATCTAGTTAAAGATGTCCCTGCTTCTGGAGGGAGGTTGGACTAGATGAGCTGTAAAGGTCCCTTCCAACCCAAAGCATTCTATGAGTCTATAATTTTATGATGATTCTATGATATTTTACCCACACTTGATACTGGCAGCACTCTACGTGTGGAAAACCAAGTTCAAAGGCTCAGGGGCACACTCACTTGCACACACAACCTTTTTGAAGGTCAGGAGGCCTTCAAAGTTTCCACCTAACAAAAAAAAAATCAACGAGGAAAACCAAAATGCAAGCTTTACCTTTAAAAAAATAAAGAGAATTAGAATCTTCCTCAGCTTTATTTTCTCAGCATGATGTACAGTAAACAGTATCCTCATAAAAAGATACTGTTATTAGTATGGTGAGATCCATATCTGAGAATTTGCTAAACTTAATTCTATACTTTGTGTGCCACTGCTATTGTCTGGGGGTGATTTGCATGGATGCAAAAATACTACATTATTACACTCCCCTCCATTCTTTTTCTCATGGAAAAGACACTAAAAAGCATATACAACTAATAGTACTTTGAAGCAATACACTGCCACTATGGATTTATCAGAGGGGTTTTTTTGTTTGTTTTATTTTTAGTATCTGTCTGGTTGCCAAAAAGCAGCCTCCTGACATGAGTGAATACAGTGCAGTTCAACTGAGTGTGCAGTCTGGGTCTCACAGAAGAATGTCAAAGCAGCAGAAACATCACCAAGCAGTTTCCTTAGCAGACATTGCCATGAGGGTGTTCTTACTGCACCTTGACTGAAGAGTTGAACAGTGAACAGTTACTTAGAACTGCCAAATAATCTGAATCCTCTATCTTCTGCTCATGCACTCGACGTTTGTCAGTGGTTTGGTTTAGAGCATTGCAAAAAGAGAAACGAAGGACAAACATTCTCCCTGGCTTCAGCTGTGCTAATGGAAAACATGACGAATACCAGTTTGCAGTCAACTGCTCAGCACCACTGCTCTGCTGCAAGCTGACAGCTGATCTCTTCACAGGAATATTCTTTTACCCCCCAAGGAGAGCTCGTGTGCCACTCTTTGAGGTTTTTAAACCAAGCAGCATCAACTTAATGGTACTAAACCATAGAGTATGCTCCTGACTTACTCATCTGAGGACTGCGATGCAGTGCAAGAAGAAGGGGAACAATGGTGTTCTTCCAGCACACTACTGTTGGCAGCAAAGGCACCGGTTTCACCTGCTTTCACCATCACTCCCGACCTCCTGGTGACTGTAATAGAGAAGTGGATGGCAATGTTGGACCACTCTGCTGTTAGCATTCACTTTCATCAAAACAGGTTACAATGCAAGAACTTTCTTACCTGTGCTTGGAAATAAGACCTCATGACCCACCTATTCAAGGCTTGTGGCACCTCAAATTACCAAGCTGGAAAGAAGAAAAATGAATAGATTATGTGTGGGTAACCCTGCTTAGTACTTACAACATGGTCAAGAGTCCTTAGATAAAATAAACTACTACTACTTTACCTTCTCAAAGTAGTATCTATTTTATGGTGAAGAAGACAGAAATGAAGAAGCCAGCACTTACTTCCTCATGTGGTATTTATTCCACTAATGCATGCTTCCTGAGCTTGCCAAATCATTAAGAAATGTTTCAGGCAGGAAAGGGAAAAATGATGCCATTTGCTGATAAGGCAAAACCATTTGGACTGCTAGAAATTACAGAGGAATGTGAAAAGTTCAAGCAAAATAAGAGAGAGTAAAAAGAGGAACTTACTGTAAATATTGATAAAAGTTAAGTAATATTGTAGCAATTAATATACATCTATTATGTATTCCATAACTCTGGGGAAAAGGCCTGCAAAAAGGACTGCTGTTTACAGAAATTAAGAAAAGCTGTTAAGGCAACAGGATTCTGTATTGCATGAAAAAAAAAAATCAGGCAATTAATGGCCTACAAAGGGAAGCTGGATTTTTAGTGGTAATTGATGGCTACCACTCTGAAAGGGAATAATTTCCAATCGAATAAACCTTTACAAAAGATGTTCAACTGTGCGACAAACTATGCCAGTGAACATTAGTTAAAGGAGGCATTTTGTGGTGTCTCTTAAGTCCTTCAAAATGGATTTGCTTAAAAGAATGGGGCAACCTGGGTCTTAGATGTCTAAGTACTATTTACCCACTAGTTATTAAAGAAACTATTGAGATAAAAACAGAGAGATTTCCTGGTAAGGGACAGCAGATTCACAGTCAGGAGGCTTTTTGCATTCCCTGGGTTATGTTTAAAGTCATAAACTACACACAGGATCAACACAGCAACTTCGTCTTTCATTTCCCCTCCTTTCTGTTTCCCAACTGCCCACCTTGTTCCCATCATGCATTCAATGCACACAACTTACAAGAGTATTTGCATCCTAAGATGGCAATTGAATGACATTTAAAAAAAAGGAATGCACAAATCATTGCAAAGTGGTCCATGGTTTGCTTTCTCAAGTTTCACTATGATCGCATGGGTGTGTATTTCTCAGGAATTGTGAGATCAGAGATTTTGGTTTGGCACTGTATTTGATGTGCAATTTAATAAATTGTTCAAGCTGCTTGGATCAACAGTCATCATCATTTGGCCACAAAACGAACATGCAAATACTTGTTTGCCAACACCCAGAGTTGAGTAACTAGAGGATTCAGTTGATTCAACAAAACCACACTATGCAACAATGCAGAAGCCCATTCAAACACTGTTCATCATTTCTTTATACACTTTTAAAACTGGCTTCAATCTTCACATACAAACCCGGAGGATTTTCCAGTTGGTCCAAGAGAAAAGTATTCTACTTCTGGATGTGCCTAGTTCAAATATGCCAAATCTCTCCAATATCCCACTCAAATATTTTCTAAGAAAATCCCCCATGACAATAGTTTATCAGAAAGTATGAATGACCAAGAACTACTAAGCAATGTTACAGAATTTACAGAGATTTAGAAATATAAAAAGATAATCTCAAATTCTAGCAGCATTCATTGTGAACAACCTTCTTGCTTCACTTTGAAAATCATATAGTTCGTCATCCCTATTCTAACAGTTGTGTTGCTGGTACAAAAATAGCATGGGAGATATTAGTAAGTTCCTAAATTACTAAAAAAAAAAATGCGCCTTATCCCATGGGAATTTCTAGCTTCTCTGTGCTTTTAATAAAGATAAGATTTCAGTTAGCATGTTGGTGAGGATGGCCAAACAGTGAATGAAAAATTCAGTGGGTCTGTTCAGTCTGACTAGAAATTATTCAGAGGGTTTTACTAGACCTCCAAACAAGCATGCATTACATTTGGAGTGGAAAAAGTACTGAAATGGAAACAAATACTTGGAAGTGGTTATTTTAGTTTCCAAAACTTAAATCCAAAGATTGAAACTTAATTTCTGCAGGATGCTCAGCAAGCAATAACCTTTACAGCCTTGAGTCTTTCAGTCACTTTTAGAGATATCTGCTGTGTATTTTGTCTCTCAGCAGACTCACATCTGACATTCCTTATGGGATGTAGAGATTACTTTAAATATATGAAAATTTATTTATTCTCTTTTCCTGCATTACAGCAATGATGTGTTTCCCATAACAATGTGGAATATCCTTTGCAATTACTAATATTGAGTATGAAGCAATAAGGCAAGGGAAGTCCCTGCATTTATTTGGGTGAAATGCTGACTTCTTTGAAGGTGGAGTTTTGTAATGGATTTCAGTAGATTCAAGATTCCTCTGCCTCTGCTGTAAAATCAAGCTCATTCTTTGTGACAAGAAAATATATAGCAATGGCAGAAAGAATTATGTTTTTTCTTTCTGTTTTGCGAACATTTCATGCAAAATATTCCAAGTGCTTGAACAAACACTAAATTCAGGCTGGAGTTTGCATTGACTGTGACAAAACCAAATAGCACAAAAACTTGCCATTCACTAAGATTTCAGAAGTGTTACTTTGTACTTGTGGCTCTTACAGATGTCATGTTTTGGTTTAACACCTGTGATTTATAAGATATTTATCTAAACCTTTTATAATCATGTTCTACACTGGAAGTCTTAAGTTATTTGTCAAACTTCTAATCAGTGATTCATATTATGATGAAAAAAACAGGTACAAGCTGGCATTCTAATGGAGAGACTTGTTGTATTTCAACAATTTAACTCAAACAGACTGTCTTCAAAACAGCAAACTGGGATTATCACTGAGAAAAATCATTTCAGCTTCCAAAATTAATTCATGCATAGGAGTTGACAAGGGTTTGGGTTTATGTTTTTTCGCTTGTTTTAATGTGGATCTCCAGAAAGTTGCAGAACCACATCTCTTCCAAAGTTTTCTGATAAACACTAAGATTCAGGTTCTCACATATAAAACCTCTCTGTTATTGTGTATTTTTTTTATTTAGCAATCCAGGAAAAAATATAATTTGGATCGAATTTTTGCCCTACATTAAGCTATTATATTGTTTTGGACTTCAGTGAGAAAGAAGCTCCATCTTATCCAGAATAGTCTTATTATAAAGGGAATTCTACCCCCCAAAACTGTTGCTGGTCTATTAATACTTTTTTTTTTCCTTGTCTGTCTTAAAATTCTGGATTTTGCTCTTGCCCTGCCACCTAGCAGACTGCTTCTGGAAAACCAAAACCAGTTTCCTTAAAACTCTGTAAGGAAACTTATTCAGACAGAAGATGTGCTTACCTCTTGACTAAGGATACTGCAAAATTCCAAATGCTTGAAATACTCTCCAAAATGAAATACTAGAAAGTATATAAAACATAAATGACAATACATCTCTGAAGTAGCTTTTTGAGTTGTTAGCACATGGACGTTAGATGTCCAAGGCATTACAGGTTTTTTCCCCTTTTTTTCCCTCTAAAGCATGAAAGTTTTGCCTGTTGGAATTGAGATGTGAAAATGGAAAATGAACTTGTACCAACATGAATTCTGGTTTGTTATTTCTGTGTTTGTCACAAACAGCAAGGCGTGTAGCTCACTCAAAATCAATAGTGGCATTTGGACTCTACTAGGACAACAGAATTGGCCAGCTGGATTGAAGGACATTCATCACATTGGTAAAGCCTCTGCTGGTCTTGTTTGACATGGCATAATTGAATGTTAACCTGACCTCCTCGTCTCAGATACCTCACTGTCTTTTGGCAAAAGAGGGCTATGCAATATAGCCTGTTCTAATAACTCCTGGCAAATGCAGGCGAACCTTTTCAGCCCAGCTGTCACAACCAGGTATGTGGTCCATCAGTCTCACTTCATTCACTTGGGTTAAAACAGGGGAATCCACGTAATCTTGCTGTATAAACCCTATGTTAAAAATTTTTTGCTTGAATGTGTATTTTTTCAAACTGTCCATAAAACAATAAATTCTACCCTATGTCTTTGCAGTTCTCCAATACTGCCTCAGTTCTCAATTGCTAAGCTATGATGGTAGATAGCAAAACAGGTATCGGACAGGGTACATCCTGTAAGAGAATGCTTATCACAGTCATTTTGTATTGATTCTCATGACTTATGAACATCATAACTTCAGCTCATGTATATACACACCAGCAACTAGGTATCTATGACACAACACAATACTGCATAAAAGAAAACTTTAGAGTTGAATTTCAGTGACTAAAATAGATTACGTAGTGGTCTGAACAAAGAGAGATTTGAGTTTCTAAAGAATGTCAATAGTTTTTACATTAGGAAAAAAAAGAGCAGAAATACACGGTACTTTAATATTACCATACCATTCTAAGTAAGCCTGTAATTGAAAACTCTCGTGTATGAACAAGAAACAGGACTTCATGGCATAGCCTAACTCTGCAAAAGCAAAGGACGGGCACAATAGTTATCATCAACAGTATACAAATAAAATCACTGAAATAACCATATATGAATGCAGGGATGCTCATTCCCGCATCACCAAAAGTGAAAAAAGAGAGTTTTCTATTTCATTGACTATACATTTAAGTCCCACAGTCCCAGAGAATTCAGTCCCACAGTTTCAGCACCTTCGGCAGGAAAGGAAGAAAAAAGCTCCATCTGGTGGTGTGGGTGCTTGTAATTGCTTTTAAATTTCATTCAAAATACAAATACGTCTTTCTTCATCAATAAAATGAAAAATTGAAGTAACATGTAAAGTTTCGCCTGTCCTGCAAACTGAACGAGCATTGTTTAACACTTCAAAATCAGAAATCACTTTAAAATCAGGACCTCCTTCAATCTGCAGCAAACCAGAGATGAAGCCTTGGGTGATCCTGCCAGGTTACTAATCCAGGATAGAAACAGATCTCTGAGTAAACATGGAAAGGTGTGCTAGCACACTTCAAGAGGTTACATCCTGCAGCCTGCTGTGGGGGGGAGAGAAGACAGGAATCACTAGTTAGGGGATAAAGGAAGAGGAGTGTGAACGTGAAGTCAGGGTTGCAACTGAAGTTGTCATATAAAAGTTTATGGAAAGTTTACAGAAAGTTTAAAAATATTAAACAATATATTGCTGTGCCTCACAGGAAACAAGGCATTCATCAGTTAGTTGTTTTTATAAGAAACTAACTTTCTTCAGAGAACAAATGACAATTTGCTTGGAAAAAACAGTATTTCCTGTCTTCAAAAAATCTTGACTGTTCCAGTTGTAACAGATTTGCAATATCTTATTATGAAAACTAAAGCAGATGCTTTAATCACTTTTTTTTAGGAAGCTGCTTTCTTATTTCTTGCCTCCACCACGCTTGCATTGCCTGCACTGTGAAGATTGTTTGAATGCATTGACAACTGCAGTAGAGGATGCACAGAAAGTTTTAGAAAAAAACAAAGATCAGGCTGACCAGTACCTGCAGTGGATATTTGCAAAGAATTACTGAACAAACTGGAGTGATGCTGATGATCAAGTAAAATAATTTGACCTAAGCCTATAAATTATTTTAGCGAGTATTCAATTATAAATACATGTGTAAATGCACCACCTGAGTAATTTTAGCAGAGTCATTGCTTTGCAGATTGGGACATACGTTGCCCCAGGCTGATGTTATAAAATGGTATATATTGTGATATATTATATTATGTAATATATATTTTATATAATAAAATATAAAACTAATTAGCAAAAAATACTAGATTTAGCTACTGAAGGTCTATGCCTAGTTTCAGGTACAAATCCATATCTGACACTGCTCATTGAAGAACCCATGGTTGTCACCTTAATGCAGACTTTTTGAGTGTGTCATTTATGTTACAGCCCTTAATGACGCATTCTTAGGCCTTTTTTCCCTCAGGACTGTCTGATTAAGCACACAAGAGAGGCAGCTACTCAGTGGTGGTGTCATTCCTTTTCTCTGCATTGCTCCATGTGTAGCTGTAGGCCTTGTTTATTGAACAGTATTCCAGTCCCACTCTGGAGAAGTGATCGGACTTCCTCACAGAATCCTCCATAGTGCTCAGCACCACAATATCTTCCAAAGGCTTCAGAAATAGTAGGCTATTATGAGAGCAAATATTCCTGATTTTACCATTAGAGAGCTGAGCCCCAGAGAGGTAAAGGTAAAAAGTGTCCATTTATTCCAAGTGCTCATTTTGGAAGTGTGTAACTTGACTTTTGAGGTTGCTTATTGGTAGGTAAGATTTTACAGGGGTTCAGGGCATTGCTCATTTTGATTTCAGCTAAAGCTGTAAGTACTCAGTGCCTCAGACATCTGACTGCTTGGGTTCTCAGGGTAGAAAGCAACATGTAATGGGTAGCCAAGATAGTTTAAGCAATATTGCATAGCAGTGCTAGGTGCTTCATGTCAGGAGTGGCAATAAAATTTAGTCCCTTTAGGCTAGAAATCACTTGCCTCCATGGCAGGACCATCCTTTCACTCCCTCCATTTTTTGCAATTAGATAAAGTCCAAGTTCTCCAGCCATGTAAGTAGTATGCGATCATGATATTGAAGCCTTATCAAAGAATATTATCTTGATTCATATCGTCATGATCATAATAAAGTTCTTTTAGGTTCTTTGTTCCCAGTACTGGTTTGGCACAATTCAGGGCAGTTTCATTTATGAGCCATCTGCAGATAATCCATAGTTCACATTATCATACTGTAAATATTTAAGTATATATTTAGCTAAACATGTTTCCTTTACTGGTATCTGGACTACTAATCTGCTATAACTCTGCTTCTGTCTCCATTTTCATATCCAACTAAAACAAAAAGTCAAATTCCACGTCTCCTATTTCTTTTCACTCCCAAACTGATGAGACATTTGAAGGCTGCTGCTTCTGTGATTTCTAATGTCTCCATGATATGGTAGACCGTAAATGCAACCTAATGGTGCCAAGACTTACTTGTTTATCTTTTTTACTTGGTGAGACAGAACGATTCAACTCACTTCAGTTTGAAAATATTTCAAGAAGAAGCCACACTGTAAGGAGTTCAAAAACAATCAGTCTCCTTGAAAGAAGACACTTCCCTTTTGAAACAAAGACATTCCTGAAAAAGCAGCATTTCTATTTGCACCCTGCATGAATACAATTAAAGTGAACAGAAAGTTTTTACTGCTCTACGTTATTCTGTTCCTAACAGCAGTAAGTAGGTCACTGGCCGCTCACATTGGACATGTTGCTTTATACTGTGAATAACTTTGCTGACGTTAAGGGCATAATTCCAAACTTACGTTGCTGTAAGCAACTGCAGGCTATAACTTTAAATCTTCGAAGTAAATCATAGGCTGTAGAGTCTCAATTACAAATTGATTTCTGATACCTAATATCCATCTCCTCCATCTCCCCTATGTACTACTATTTCCTAATCATATACCCAGATCTTTTCAAACCAAGCATCTTACTTGCAGACCTCAGGATCACTCAGCAAGATCAGCAGTAGCCAGGCCAGTCTTAGGGAACCAAAATTTGGAGCCCTTAGCTATTTGTGGAGTGCTTTATTATTGGTCTGGAGTCACAAGGAGGAGCAGTTTAACAACCACATGTGAAGCAAGAACTAATGAACTGAGCAAGGGTATAAGAGCAATGGATTAATTTTCATTCTGAATATTGAACGGATTCAGTGATTAAATTACCCCAAAGGCCTTTTTTTAACTCATTATCCTGCAGATTGCATTTAATTTCACTTAATTTTATGTGCTGTTTTCTACTTGTCCCCCTAAGTGAAGAAAAAAATGGCATTTCTCATTCCTGTTACACAGAAGGATGCACCTGTCCCCCACAGAAGTCATTTCCTTCTCACTTCAAGAACAAAAGGTTTATCTTGGCCAAATGTGGAGTGCTTTTATTTAACCATAAAGCCTGTCTTACTTCCAAATTTGAAAATTAATGACTTTCTGTAGAATTCTATGTCTCTTTCCTGCCATATGTTCAGGGGGTGTCTTCGTGTTTTGGTTTACAACCAAATCCATGTAGTCATCATTTCTTGATTGTATTACAGAACAGGAAGACCCATAAATTATTGGCACTGAAATGCGATAAGATGCAAGTTGCTTGCTTTATTTTTCACATTTAAGTGCAGTGGATAAAAGAAGTGAGGTGGTGACCTTTCAGTTTGTTCTGCAAAGAGCTCTAAACCTCCAGGCAACCAGTGAAGTCCAAAAGCTTATTTGAGATTCTGTATCTTCACACGGATCCAATTTTTGCTGCTCGCTTGATTGAATGGATGGTGCAGTTTCTTGTCCAAATTTTTCATCTAAGGCATATACAAAAGCTTGCCTCTTCCCTAACACGTCTGGCCAGCAACCACTTTGGCAAGAAAGTTCATCTGAACATAAACTACCAGCAGTCAGAATACAAAAACAGAAGTTCTAAAGAAAAGATTGGTTTTTTTCCCCATCTTGGCATTCAGCACCTGGTTTGCTGTGAATGGGTTGTGTATCAAATGAGGCAGAAGCTCCTTGGACCTCCAGCAAAGAGCTGACCTGTAGTGGCAGAGCTGTTGTTCAACTTTTTTCTCAGACATTTTATGCACAGAAAAAATTTCAAAAATTTCAAATTTGCCCCAGATGTTTGGATAAAATTGCATTTACAGGAATATAATTGTTTTAAAGTGAGTAAAATTTAAATTTAAACAAAAATTCACAGACAATTTGTCTTTCAAAGTGGCGTTTTTAATATTTCATTCAAAATATTAATTTAAAACAGGGAATAGAAAGACCTTAAAGTCATTCTACAAAAAAAAAAAAACACACACAAAACCAAACAATAAATGAGACTGCATGTATGAACATCCCAGGGAAGAACAAGAGAAAAGGGAAAGCAGACTAGAATAGAACAGTCTTGGAAGGTTGCTTGGGAGACTTCTACTCTTAAAAACCACGGCGACCAGAGGAAAAAGATCATGTTACATCTGTAGTTATGGTCTTCAACTCATATATATACTCACACATGTATTTTTATACTCTCATATATGCTTCTGTGTTTTTATATACTCTTGAGTTTATTGTCATATATATGTGTGTATTTACATTAATTTGACAGTTACCCTTCACACAGAATTTGCAATACTTCTTGAACAAAGCTTGCTTCCATTAGTCCTGGAATCCAGTTTGATATCAGCTGCTGTCAAGCACAGTTGGAGGTTGGGAGCAAGGATAATATTTTCAGTGATATAAAAACCTTGCACATTTTTACACAAAGGTAGCCAGGCTCCTGTTCCTTACCTCTCCCTTCAATGGCTCCATGAAACTCATGTCTCACATTACAGCTTCCAGGTGACTGTAGAGAAATGGTTCAAATTCTATAAGTAAAACATAGAGAATTAACAGGTGCTTATGGTATTCCTTTAATGTCAAACATTTTGCAACTAATTATATATAAAACTTTAAAATGGGAACCTAAATTTTAAGTCTGAATTCTCATCTATAAGTCTCAGTGTGAGAATGCTTTCTGAATGACACAGAGATAAACACAACGGTTTTGGTGCAGCTTGTGAAAATACCATGCTTTGGCACTAAAACACCAATGTACCAATAATGCTTGAGTAATACAGGCATAGTCTACAGAACAGTCCAAGCACTAAAAATATAAAGTGGAATGATAAGGACAGCCTGCTAACAGAAAATAGCATTTTTAAGTTTTTGAGTGAAAGTGATTTGAAACTTTAAGTCATACCTTTGAAAATGATTTTTAATACAGCAGGCTATTAAAGTCTGTGTCCACAGCTGAAAATATAATAAAACATGTATTTCTGAACAACTTAGTATGTAAACATCCTTACACTACATGCCGTGAAATTACGCACCACCAAATTAGATGCCATGCAATTACACACTGTGCAGTTTCATGACACGCAATTACATGCTGTGAAATTATGCACCGTGCAGTTCTCTGTGCCACGCAATCACGCGCTGCGCCGGTTCATGCCACGAAATAACATGCTGCAAAATTACGCGCTGTGCAGTTTTGCGCCACACAGTTTGGCGCTGCGCAATTACCTGCTGCAAAATTATGCGCCATGCAATTACGCACCTTCATCCTAATAATATAAACTACGTTATATGGGGAAAAAATGGATTTACTCCAAAAGAAGTATATTGAAAAACACGATATAGCAGAGGTGCTCCAGCCTCCTCTTAGCCATCCTCTGGACCTGTTCCAACAGTACTTCATATGTTCTTATTCCAGAACTGGAGATACATATCTAGAAAACCCCAGGGCCCTACAATAGGAGAGGAGGCTCTTCCTCCTGAGGAACGGAATATTCTACAAAGGGATCTGGACAGGTTGGATCAATGGGCCAAGGCCAACTGTATGGAGTTTAACAAGGGTAAGTGCTGGATCCTGCACGTCAGTCACAACAACCCCATGCAGTGCTACAGGCTTGGGGAAGTGTGGCTGGAATGCTGCCCAGCAGAAAAGGACCTGGGGGTGCTGTCAAAAGCAAGCTAAACATGAGCTAGAACTGCACTCAGGTGGTCAAGAAGGCCAATGACATCCTGGCTTGTATCAGAAATGGTGTGGCCAGCAGGGACAGGGAACCAATTGTGCCCCTGCGCTCAGCACTGGTGAGGCCACACCTTGAATACTGTGTTCAGTTTTGGGGCCCTAATTACAAGAAGACATTGAGGTACTGGCGTGTGTCCCGAGAAGGGCAGCAAAGCTGGTGAAGGGTCTGGAGCACAAGTCTTATGAGAAGTGGCTGAGGGAACTGGGGTTGTTTAGTCTGAAGAACAGGAAGCTGAAGGGAGATCTTATTGCTCGCTACAACTGCTTGAAAGGAGGTTGTGGTGGGGTGGGTGTCGTTCTCTTCTCCCAAGTAACAAGGGTTAGGAAAAGAGGAATGGCCTCAAGTAGTACCAGGGAAGGTTTACACTCAATATTAGGAAAAATTAATTAACTGAAAGCATTGTCAAGCACTGGAACAGCCTGCTTAGGGAAGTGGTAGAGTCACCATCCTTGGAGGTGTTTAAAAGACCTGTAGATGTGGCAGTTAGGGACGCGGCTTAGTGGTGGATTTGGGGCTGTTGGGTTTGCAGTTGGACTCAACAATCTTTAAGGTCTTTTCCAACCTGAGCAATTCCGTGACTCTCTACCACTTCTGGTCAACACCCGCAGGGCCTATCACTTCTAGAGCTCACAAAGCACACAATGCTTTTAACCTGCTGTGAGCTGCAGCTGCTGCACCACAAACCCACATGGATTTTGCTGCCCGACACTCACCAAGGCCTGTGCCTGTGCTGGCCAACCGCGTTGGTTGCACACAGGTACTGCAGTGAAGGGGAGGGACGGGCAACAGCTGCCAGCTTCCTAGAATCATAGAATGGTTTAGGTTAGAATTCTGAGACCTTAAAGCCCATCCAGTTCCATCCATTCTGCCATAGGCAGGGACACCTCCTACCAGACCAGGCCGCTCAAGACCTCATCCAACCTTGCCTTGACCACTTCCAGGGAGAGGGCATCCACAGCTTCCCTGGGCAACCTGTGCCAGTGTCTCACCACCCTCATTGTGAAGAATTTCTCCCAAATGTCTAATCTAAATCTTCCCCTTCCAATTTAAGGCCATTCCCCCTTGTGCTATCACTACCTGTCCTTGTAAAAAGTCCCTCCCAGCTTTCCTGTAGCCCCTTCAGGTTCTGGAAGGCCGCTATGAGGTCTCCCTGGAGCCTTCTGTTCTCCAGGCTGATCAACCCCAACTCTCTCAGCCTGTCCTCACAGCAGAGGTGCTCCAGCCCTGATCAGTTTCATAGCCCTCCTCTGGACCCGCTCCAACAGTTCCATATACTTCTTATGTTGGGGATTCCAGAAACGGGCACAATACTCCAGATGGGGGTCTCACTAGAGCACAGTAGAGGCAGAAATCCACCTCCCTCGCCCCGTTGGCCACGCTTCTTACGCCGCCGCCTAGGACACCGCTGCCTCCAGCCTCGCACCGCCCATCCGCGCACCGCCCACCAGACGGAAGTGACCTCACAGCGCGGCTCCTTTCGCCGCCCCGCTGTCTCTCTGTGCCTGGGTTCCGCGCGGTCGCTCTCTGCCGGGTGGCGGGATGCCGGTGCCCCCGTGGCGGCAGCTCCGCCAGGCGCCGCGGCACCTGCTGGTCTGCGAGAGGGGCCACGCGCGGCACGAGCGCTCCCGCCACGCCGCGCACGTGCGGGACCACGCCTACAACTGCCGCGTGAGTGCGGGGCGGGGGAGGGGGAAGAGAGGGAGCGGGCTGCATCAAGAGAAGCGTGGTCAGCAGGGAGAGGGAGGTGGTTCTCCCCCTCTGCTTCACTGTCGTGAGATCCCCACCTGGAGTAGTGTGTCCAGTTCGGGATTTCCCAACGTAAGAAACATATGTGACTGTTGGAACGGGTCCAGAGGAGGGCTGTGAAGTTGATCAGAGGGCTGGAGCACCTCTGCTGTGAGGACAGGCTGAGACTCTTGAGGTTGTTCAGCCTGAAGAAGAGAAGGCTCCGAGAAGACCTCATAGCGGCCTTCCAGTACCTGAGCGGGGCCTGCAAGAAAGTGGGAGAGGGACTTCTTACAAGAGCAAGTAGTGATAGGACGAGGGGGAACGGCTTTAAATTAGAAGGGGGAAGATTTAGATTAGACATTAGTTAGAAATCCTTCACAATAAGGGTGGTGAGACACTGGCACAGGTTGCCCAGGAAAGCTGTGGATGCCCCTTCCCTGGAAGTGGTCAAGGCCAGGCTGGATGGAGCCTGGAGCAGCCTGGTCTGGTAGGAGGTGTCCCTGCCTGTGGCAGGGGGTTGGAACTGGATGGGCTTTAAGGTCCCTTCCAACCCAAACCATTCTATGATTCTCTGACACAAGCTGGAAGAGGAGTGACTCGGTTGAAGAGGTGGCAGCGTTTTGTCCGCACTACCCAACAAGTCATGAGAGGGACCAGCACCTACACATTCCCAGTCTCAAGTGGTGAGAGACTGAGGGAGCCCCTCGGCAGTGAGGAGGGGGGTTAACTGAAGCCTGGCTGCGGGTGTACAACGGAAGTCCTCTCACTCATGTAGTCTCTGCTTCTGATGAAGTATCATGTGGTGCCATCATCAACTGCTTCATTGTTTTGGACAAATGAATGTTGCCATTTTTTTGCCAGCTTTCTCTTCTTTCCTTGTTGGAAGTTTCAGTGAGATCTTCTTGCTCTTTCCTTAGTACTTTTTTTAGCAGCTAACTAGAAGACTTTCTGCTTGTGTGGCAGACAGCTCACCTGTCGTTACTTCTCTTGCATGTGTGTGCAAAGGGATGTGCATGCCTCTTTGAGAGCTTTTGGAAAAAAGGGCTTTGAGGGATGGAGGGGGAAAAGAGCAGGGTGACAGACCTCTAGTGGTTTGGTACAGTTTTTGGGAAGCTTGGTACTTGCCTATGTAGTAACCTTGTTTTCACTGGTCTCCTGAACTTGATCCGTAAAGCGCATACAGGAGGGGTTTTAAACAGAAGGGAAACCAAAAGTAGGCAGTTAGATAAAGAGACTTAATGCTGAGTTTAGTAAGAAAAGCTCTGTGCTTTTCCCTTTTGTAAATCAGTTCCTACCTTAAATTAGAAACTTGCTACAAAAGTCATAGCCTTCATGTAGGCCTTATGTCTTTTCTTGGAAATCGTAAGCCTATGGTCAACTTTTGTTTTGATAGTCTGGTTGCTTCCCTGATCCCTGAAGTATTCTACAGAGGAGAATTCATTAGTTCAAAAACTAGTTTAAATTTTACTTTGGTCTTTGCTTTTCTGTTGAGATTATGAAAATTCTTAGCCCACATTTTGAGTTATAACTGCTTCCTGCAACAAGGGCTGAGGGAAATGTTCCAGTGTGACATCAAGGTAATTTTATAATGATGTGAAACAAGATCTTTATTTATCTCATGCTGTTTAAAATTACACTTTTGTGTAACACCTCAAATGCTATTTCATAACATGTAAAATGCATGGAAAACCCCAAATAATGTGTTTGATACACCTAGAGACTTTGTGCAGATTGATACATTTTGAGACAATAGCCTGATACTATTTTTTTCATCTCATTTTGGTATAAGATACTGATGTCTTTGAAAAGTGGAGTTTTTATTTTGTATTTCTTAGTTTTCTTCCAGAACACGTTTTAGAATACTGTTTAATTACAAATATGTTCCTAATAGGTATCTTTTTTAATCCCTGAATGTGGCATACTACCTGACGTGCTGAAAAGTAATATTGCAGATCTTGGGGAGTACTACCTGGTGAGGAATTTATCGGCTCATGAATTTGTCGCTCATGAATTCATCGATGCTTTTGTAAAGAAAGGTAAGGAGGATATCAGAACATGACAGATGCAGTGAGACTGTATTATTTTCATAACATGGTAAAGCCCATATATTATTATTTATTCTGAAAAGTATTGTAAAAGAAGGGAAGGAAAAATACTAAGGAAATTCGGTGTTCATTTCTTTATCTATTTTTTTCTGCTTTATGGTGTGTCAACATTTGGTTTCATCCACTGGGTCCAAAGCTTGTATGAGTGTTCCCTTCCCATTGCTCCCTATTCCATCTTAAGCAAGCTAGGTATCAAGAGGGCTTCTGTATATTCTCACATTTGTTTCTTCTACACCTAATCTTTATGCAGATTCCTGCAGAAATTGAATTCCTTCTTCTTTTCTCATTCCTTCATATTTCAACACAGAGCTCTATTAATTGTGTTCCACAGCAGGCAAGAGAAAAAGAGAAAAAATATAGTGGAGGTGCAGGAGCTCATCCTTAAACAGTAAGAGCAAAGGGGATGTCTAGAAAGATGCAGCCTCTGCCCAGCCAACCTGCTGTTGCATACTCGACGCGTGCTGTTTTCACTGAGTGGGCCCTGCTCATTTGGCTCGTGATAAATTTGTACCCCTCAGATGATTGTCAGGGAAGAAAAAAAAGCTTTAAAGGGAAAAGAGAAGAGAAAAGAGAAACATGAGAATGAGATCCGTTACTTTCAAAATGTAGGACTCTTTTTCTTGTTTCCTTTGGTCTCATTAATGCCTTTTATCCCAGTAGTTTTGTGGAAGCAGTCTTGACATTTGTACAGCAAGTTTATAGGATGTCTCTTGTATTTTTAAGGACAAAATTGTTTGTGGCAGATAATGCTACAAATTGTAGCAAATAATGCTACATATATCCTATATTTGGTAACGTGAACCTTATCTTCATATGAACTAATAGTCAAAATGTGTCTGGGGAGAGAAATGGGGGGTTCTTTTTGCTGAGAAGGGAAAGCTGCGAGTGAGAAGAAAATATTTTCTTTTTGGGACCTGTTAGTAATGTTTTCTGTATTATAGGTCCTTTAAAATAGTGCCAGTCTGAGGTTTATAAACATAGTAACAAAATGCTATTTTTGCTTGAGAAGGTGGAAGAAAGTTAGTTGATGAAATCACAAGGGTTTAGAGTGATTCAAAGGGTGTTTGGCGTGTTTGGTTGTCTTGAGGTGAATCTTTCATCTTGTCAGGTCTGTCTTTAGAGACTGTAATCTCATGATTTTCTGTTTTACTATTAAAGGATCATGCTATGCCCTAACCTATAATACAAGAATCGATCAAGATAATACTGCAGCTCTACTGCCAAATGGTATGTTTTGTTTCTGTTTTAGTAATGAATTCATTGATTATGGTCTTGAGTTGGGTTCTTTTTTCATTTGCGATGATGTCAAGTGGAAAATTTAATGTTTGCTGTGCTTACTAACTTTATTAGAAATGTGTTTGAATTGTAAAAATATTGATTCTTTTTTTCATTCATGCTGTTAAATGATTTGTTTTATCTAAAGGAAATAGAAAAAATATAAACTTCACTTATGTATAGTACCAGACTGTCCGTGCTTCAACTGTAATTGCAGTTGCTACAGATGATTATTTTTGTGAAAACGTTGCATTTCAATTTCTCTTTTCCTACTGGTCTGAAAAGACAACTTTTTTCTTTTTTTTTTTTTTTAGTACAAATTCTATCAGCACTGCTTAGGAACACTCTTTAAATACTAAGTTTATTCTTTATTCTTCTTTGGAATTATGCAACATGTTAAAATACTCTGTTGCATTTCCATCACGGTCCTATGACAAAATGTTGCATCTCAGGTGGGATTTTAGGTGCAGAGAAAATACCAAAGCTATTTTGGGCTTTAAATATGTCTTCGTATTTCCATTGAACATTATGTCAGATACAATAGAAACACAAATTGGTCTATCATCTTACAGTCTAAGATGCTGTAATGTGGTGGGTGCCCATCTTGGCCTAAGTAAATTCAGATTGTTCAGAGGGGGAATTCATTAATGTGCTCTGTTAGCACAGTCCTAGCGAAATGGTACTTGACAGTGTTTGAGTTTGTATGATCCAATTGTTAGAAGCTATGCACAATTAATGCAAAGACAGCATTACAGTTCCTGTAAGGAACATGGAACTGGAGCTGTTCCAGTGCATATCTGCTCACCACTAACAAGAGTAGTTTACTGAGTGTTAGTAGTCCCACTGGAGCTGAGGGAGCTTCTTCTGTATGTTTAGCTGAGCAGTGCATGCATGAATGTTTAAGTCAGGCCCTAGTGTAATGTTCAACTGATGACACAGCAAATGCTGGGGGATGAGTGGAGGAAAGATTGATGCAATGAATTGAGGTAGTACAGTAAAAAAAAGCTACGACTGTCTCGGAATAATATTATACTTTTCTCATTCTAGTTCATAAGACCTCTTGGATAAAAGAAGGGTAATTAAGTTATAACTTTTTTTAGGGTTAATCTGGTAATTCATTTAACCAGAACTACGGAGACTGGATTACATGAGTAATACCATTGATCCAAAGTTAATATCGTATAAAGTATACAATTCTCAGAACACTTCAAAGGGAACTAAGTCAAAGATTGTTTGTATTAAAGTTTGTTTTGTTTATAGGAAAACTGATTCTATCAGTGGATAAGGACACTTATGAAGAACTTGGATTGCAAGGTCGCCCTTCTCGGTATTCTGGCAAAAAAGTAATGAGATATAGTAAGTATTATTTATATTAGCAGTGCTTATTTCAGGTCTGTCTGTGAAGTGCTTTGTTGGGATGTTAAACCAGCAATGCTGACACTTCCCTTTCCTTAAAATTGATTATTGTCTATTGTACAAGGACTGCATGATGGAAGAAATATATTTTCCAAATAATAAAGCAACTATAAGGAAATAAATATATGATTCTTTTGGGGTGTTCTATGAACATTTTATGTCTTTGTTTTCATTGTGGTGTTTATACCGGAGTGATGTAGGACTCCAGAATTTTTGTATATTGTGTACAGTATCTATGCCTTCCAAATTAAATGGGAAGATATTAAACTGCTGAAGGTGGAGCTTAAAATTTGAACACCAGTGAAAGAGCAGTGAAAAGCATCATCCAAGACTGCTTGCTTGAGTGGAAGGATTGTATTACATTTGACACATTTAAAATAGTAGTATTCATGTACCATGTACTTGGAAAATGTTGAAATTTTTTGAACAGCTGCAGAGGGAACAGAGTGTGATTTTTAGTTGGGTTTTTTTAAATAATTTTTAAAACCTGTGTGCACTGCGCTGTCTCAAATGTATTAAAACCTGCAGGTAGTTTCATAAAACTTGAGGAAGGGAAACTTGTTATCTAGAATAGGGATTTTGGCAAAATCGGGCACCACTTTAGTATTCAATTTTTCAAGTAAAATGTATGGTGGTATTTCCATCTGAAAAGTCAACGTAATTTTAACCCTAGGCCAAATTTAAAAAAAATGTTGAAAAATTGTCACTGCCATATAATGTAGCTTTTGATGTTAGAAATTCTAGCTTTTTGAGTGCTAATAGCTTGCCTAATTACTAAGACATTTTTAAGGTGCTGTTTGGGGACTTCTGTCACTGTTATTACTGGAGGGACAGGTTCCTTTTGTCACTAGAAAGAAGTTCCAGATTATATCAAAATACAGACAGCAGGAGACGAATATTTATGTACATAATGGGGATCATATTTGCCTAATCAAATACTTTTTACAAAGATGCTGTATATGTGGAAAGGAAGTATAATATTCTTTGATTTCTTTGTGTTCTGTTAGTTCTTAATGAATTTAATATCAAAATTTATTTCAATTTTGCCTTTATGCATTTTTGCAGTTATAAGTATTGACTTGACTGATTCCAGCTTTCACCCTGATAGCAAGAAGCATAACAGAGTGCTTTGGGCCTTGAAAGAAAAGAAACCTTTAGAATTTGACTTCCTACTGGCTTGGCATAGTACAGGTAATAAGAATTAAATGTAAAACAAAAATGTAACTGACATGAAGTGTAAATATTTTCAGTTTAGCCTTCTTTTCCAGTGGTTGTCCAAATGCATTTTTAGTGGAGAGAAAAGACGGATTAAAACGTGTTTGGGTGCATATTTTGTTTGTTTTGTTTATTTGTTTGGCGAATGGGGATGTGTTTTGTGCGTGTACTTCCTACACAGCAGAACATTTCAGTTCAGGAACACAACAGTGATTCATGGGAGATATGTTAGTTGCTTCATTTCCTTGTCTCTGTGTTGCACAGGCTTTCTGGCGTGACTCTGCTTATTTGCACTGCCTCTTCTTTATCAATTTGTGCCATACATAACCATCATTAATACACTTTGTTTTTATTAAAACACATAAATTACAGATTTAGTGTAGTAGTTGAGATGGGGAACTTTCATCAGTAGTTAAGGGCCGTGTAGAGAGTCCCTGTTTCCGTCTTGCAATGTGTACATTGATACACGTGTAGTCTGCTATTTTATCATTTTGTTCTCAAGCACTTGGTTGAGATTGGAGCAGAGTAAGAAGTTATTGTTATAAGATATTGTATTGTCTCAAATCACCTTTGTTCATTTATTTACTCTTTTCTAATTACACTCCTTTTTTTTCTGGTTAAAGTATTATTCTTCCCCTGAGGGTCATTTTCCAAAGTCCTCAGTTACTCAGAACAGGCTGCATTGAGGGATGTGTAACATTTGCATAGAATTGACAGAAACTGCGGGAATCTGTACTGCAAAAAAATTCTGTTCATCATAGCTGTATCTTTTAGCATGTTTTTTCCTGGTTCTTCAAGACCAAGTCTGAAAGGGAGTTACTGATCTGAGAAATTAAAGCTGCTTACAAGCTCTTCTAGCTGTGACCCACATTTCACTTTAGTCCTTCATGTTTTCCCTCCTCTTTTCAAGCGGTAATCATACAACAAGGATCCTTCCTTGTTTGTCATACAGAAATTGTTTAAAATCTTGCAATTCCAGTCCTTGTAGTCTTCAGGAAAGAGTCACAGTGAAGACTTGCTACCATAAATGGTGACATAAATCCAGTTAAGGTGACGTAGCTTCAGACTCGGCTAGCTTGGATTTATTGACCCTGGGTAGACAGTAAAATGCCTCTGGGGCTGGTACATTTCATACATTTGCTGCTGCCAGTGTAGCAGTATTCAGGAAGAATAGCGTTCCTTTTCCTCACATTCTTATGCTCAAAAACTGGGTCAGGTCAATCATTTCCTGAATATGTGGTTAAATCTGAATGCCTTTCTGTGCAGGAATCTTGTGCTTGTAACGCACAAAAGGCTCAGAGTTCCTTAGTACTGACAAAAATAGAACTTTTATAGATTTTTATTAATAGACATGAGGCATTGTGCAGATTCTTTTGGAAGGGAGAAAGAAGATGTGTTTTGTTGAGAGAATCTGTCCTCTGTGAGCATTTCAGCCTTCCTGCTGATAACTGGTGTTTCTTGCTATGGCCAGCACTGCTGCAAACCTAGAAACATTTGTGTCACTTCCCAAACGCAGGATTTTTTTGTTTCCGTACACATTTTTCCCACTTAGTGGTTTGGGCACTAAGAGGAACAGAAACACGGAATATGGAGTGTCTCATGTCTTCAATGACAGAGGCAAAATCTTTTCGTTTCTATTGTTGTAATTTCTATGACAATTTTAAATGTGTTTTGGCTGAAATTCACTGACCTCCAAAGAACTTCAACAATGTGCCTGGTTGTTGTTGACACGGAAAGCTATCCAGTAGCTAGAGGAATTGTGCTCTTGAAATCTTGACTATAGTCTTTGAGATTTCTTGAAGTTAGAACTATAGCTGGGGCTTTCATGTGGAGTGGACATTTAAAATGTATAATTTTTTATATTTGACTAAGAATTCTAGGGCAATATTATACATTCTTTGAACCTGTTAGTCTAACAAATGCCAATAATAAGTACAGACTGAAGAAAGATCATCTGTTCTAGCACACTTCAGACTTAAAACTATCTATATAAAAATATGAAATCAACAAGAATTCAGTGGCTGCCTGCATTTGTTACTGTGCCCTTCAGTATTTGGACAACCTTTTTTGAAGGAAGACTAAAAAGCATCAGGTTAGCCCTCCTTTTTCTGCTTTCCCATATGATTGTCCGTGTTGAGATAGATGTGGCTGGTGGAGTTTAGTCCATAATTTTCAACAGCAAGTCTTGGATATTATCTTCTGCAGTGATCTCTGTCCTGTTCTTGACTTTCTTCTGTTCATACATGCCTTTGCTGTGGTATTTAAATACTTTTCTGGACTTCAGAATTTTCATGACTAAGATGTTACTTCTCGGTCACCTAGAGACCCATTGTTACTTTATGGAAATAGAATACCTTATCTGGGACTTCAAATTTAGGATAATCGATTCCACGTCAATTATCTTACTGATTTGTAAAAGAAGTTGGTTAGTATCTCTTAATTTGCAATATGCTTACTTCAGTTAGATGAGGTTTTTAGTCCGTATTAGGCTTTTAGAAATTTGCCTTCTGTTTTGGATCACTTACTAAGGTGAAGAACCGTGACTTTTCTGTGTGTCCATCAAGGTATATCAAACTGTTACAGCTGTACTGCATTTGAAGACTTATCACCATTTTTTTTCTCCTCTGATCCTAGCAAAGTGAGATTTGAGATATAGTTTTTCTTTACCCTCCCTGCTTCTGTTTTCAGTCTTTGTCTCACAGAATATCCTAGAGTTCCTCTTGAGATCACTGATAGATCTTTGTTCAAACCTGCTCACTTTTTTAGAATTTAGGGGAAGCAGTGTTCACGGATGGCAGACACCTTATCCACGTGGGTAGGAGTCTCCGGTCTTGATGATTAGGGGACCTTCCAAATATACCTTATTTGAAGATGATTTATCAAGTAAATCAAGAATTTTTCTCCAAAAGTGTATGCCTACTATACTAAGTTTGCCATCACACCTAGGAAATCTTTAGTGGTCTTCAGTGATGGGATCAGACATCTCAAAAGTATTCTTGCGTGTTCTTGTCCTCAGCTTAGAGAACTAAGAGACCTGCTAGCCTGACATGCTGGATAGAAGACTGAGTGCCTTTTAGGACAACAAAGGCATGTTCCAGGAGAATTTAAATGACACTAGCTTTTGGGAAAGTATTCCTGAGAGCTGCAGGCGTTTATTTCATTGGAGTTATTCGTGGTTCTAGAAGGAAGGCTGTCTCTGGGAGGCAGTTCTTAGTGAATTAGTAATGCTGGGATCCCGCTGGAGACTCAGTGGATTCGGAGGGAATGCTGCCTGAGTTTGAGCTTAGTTCCTTTTACTTACTTGGTCTTAGAGATGCATTATCTTTGTGTACATCTACCACATGTATTCTCCCTCTCATGGTGCAATGCCCAAGGAATTTCTAGAGTCACTGCACTGGCAATGGCCTAATGGTATAAGCACAAATCGTCCTTCTACAGCAGTGAGTACTTAGGCATGTGGATGGAGGGAATGTATGTATGGGCACCAGTAAGGCAAAATGTTCTTTTGCTCATGTGTGTAGACATGGATATACGTACAGTGTGAGTGCATTAGGAAACCACTTTGTCTTAGGAAGCAGTTAATGTGTGTTCCTTTTCAGAAACACTCTGAATTCCTCTTCCTAATGACATCATTTTATTACTTACCCAGTTAATTCTGCTTGAATTTTCTATTGACAGATCTGTATTTGCTAGTTAAATAGTAAATTTACTGAACTGTACCAAGTTGCTGGATCTTACACTGATTTTTATTTCCAAGAAGCTAAGGAAGCTGAAGATTCTATGGCTTTTGCCAAAGATAACAGCACGTAAGCAGTTTTACACGCTGCATTTTCTTGTATACATATGCAGAGGTTTCATGTATTCAGTGCTTCTTTTGTTTAGGAGTGTCATAACAGCTCTTTGTGGCTTATGTTGTTAAGGTACAGAGGGATCAACATTGATGTCATACTTTTCAAAAAACCAAATACGGGCCCTGAAGCCAAAAATAACATTCAGCACACTAAGAGACTTGGAGTGTCCAGTGTTGCAAAGTAATGAACTCCAGGGAAAGCCAGAAGAGTCCTGCAGTACTGAGGAACTGTTTGAATGGCTGGGTGCTGTTTTGAATCAAGTTAGCTTGTAAGTATTTGAATTTGTTTAGTCTTTAAATACATTTTAAGTAAGGAAAGCCACAATTTTTTTTAATGAAGAGTTAGAGAGGTGCATCTTTCTTTCTTCTTAAGTGAGGAGTCTGTCATGCACTTAGTGTCTTTTTTGCAAGTCTTGAATAACTTATCTGTGGTTTTAGGAGTACCTAAGTGTAGTGGGTTTGGCTGGGATAGAGTTAATTTTCTGGGTAGTTGCTGGTGTGGTGTTTTGGGTTTGTGACCAAAATAGTGTTAGCACAGGGATGCTTTAGCTAAGGCTGAGCAGTGCTTGAACAGAGCCAAGGCCATTTCTGTTTCTTGCACTGCCCTGCCAGTGGGTAGGCTGGGAGAGAACACAGACACAAGAGCAGACCTCAGCTGACCAGAGGGATATCCCATACCATATGGTGGCATGCTCAGCAATGAAAAATGGGGAAAGGAAGGACGGGAAGGGTTCATGGTTAGTGTTTATCTTTCAAAGTCACGTGATGAATCATTGCTTTCCTGGAGGTGATTAAACGTCTGCCTGCCAATGGGAAGTAGTAAATGAATTCCTTAGGTTGCTCTGCTTTCATGTGCAAATTTTGCTTTATCTATCTAATTGTCTTTATCTCAACCCATGAGTTTTCTTTTACCCTTCTGATTCTCTGCCTCATTCTAGTAGGTGGTAGTGAGAAAGCAGCTGTGTGCTGTTTAGCTGCATACCAGGGTTAACCCACAGAACCATGACATCTTGTATATTGTAGTCAAGTGGAAAGGGACCTGGGAGTGATAGTAGACAGGAAACTCAACATGAGCCAGCAGTGTGCCCAAGTGGCCAAGAAGGCCAATGGTATCCTGGCCTGCATCAGGAATGGTGTGGCCAGCAGGCCTAGAGAAGTTATCATCCCCTTACACTCGGCACTGATCAGGCCACACCTTGAGTACTGTGTCCAGTTCTGGGCCCCTCAGTTTAAGAGAGATGTTGAGATACTGGAGTGTGTCCAGAGGAGAGCAACGAAGACAGTGAAGGGGCTGGAGCACAAGCCCTATGAAGAGTGACTGAGGGAACTGGGGTTGTTTAGCGTGGAGAAGAGGAGGCTCAGGGGAGACTTTATTGCTCTCTATAACTACCTAAAAGGAGGCTGTAGGCAGGCAAGGGTTGGTCTCTTCTCTCAGGCGACCGGTAACAGAACTAGAGGACATGGTCTCAAGCTTCATCAGGGGAGGTTTAGGCTTGATATTAGGAAAAGGTTTTTCACTGAAAGGGTAATGATTGGCCATTGGAATGAGCTGCCCAGGGAGGTGGTGGAGTCATCGTCCCTGGAGGTGTTTAAAAACAGATTGGATGTGGTTTAGACAACGAGTGGGTGCTAGTGTTTGGTCATAGGTTGGACTCGATGATCTCAGAGGTCTTTTCCAACCTTGTGATACTGTGATAATTGCTTGGCTGTTTGTTGGTTTGGTATCACTTTAAGTGATATACATAGATACCACTTATTTGGTACAAGTTTTGATTACTAAGTCTTACTGTAGAGGATTGAAAGTATACTTATTTGAATTATTTGTTTTTGTTTTTTTTTTCCCAGAGACAATAAATCATCTAGCTTCTTATCAACCTATTGCTGTCCTCAGCCCAGCGTAGTGGTGGAAAAGGCTTTTTTGTGCACAGTCACAGGCTTTATAATTCCTGAGAAGATAATTCAGTTATTGGAGCAGCTATGGTAAGGGCTGGCAGGAGTACATTACTTAAACGTTTGTACTCTTTCAATGCTTTTTAATTTTTGGAATTATTGTTAAATTCTTCTTTTCAGTGGTGCTGTTGGAGGTAAATAGCAAAATACACAAAATGAAGTATTTTAATTAGGAAATGAGCTGAAAGCTTAACAAAAGTAATGAACAGATTTGGATACTCCAAATTTGAGAATGCCTGCACTGTATTCTACTACTTTGCTATTTATCTTAGTTTCTAAGAAACAGTAGCTCCACCGAGCTTCATGTTTTTCAAATGTCTATGAGAATCCCTTGCCCTCAATTGTCTGATGTAGTATTTTTAACTATTGATAGAAAATATGACTGAAATCTCTTTATGATACCAAAATGAGTATCACAAGGTACTTGAAGGTTAGTATTTCATTACAGTAAATTGCGAGTTTTTGAATCAAGTGTTGTAACAGAGGGCACTGGAGAATGATGATCAGGGCAGCTGTAGTTCTCTATTTCAGTATGAAACTACACAATAGTAGTGTATCATGTATCTGTGTGGCATCTGTCTGTATTGTATGTTAGTGCTACTCAGTGAATTCTGGAAGCTCCTTGCTCCTTGTATGAGACAGTTCTTACAGTGCCTGGTAGCTAATGATTGTGACACTGGCCAATGACAACATTACTGTTGCTTTATCTGGAATATGATCATTACTCTGAGCAATTTTCAAATCTCATGAGGAAAACCTCCTTAGGCTAGGAGTGCAACACGAATTTCTTTGGCTTTTATTTTCTAGTTTAAAGAGCAGTAAATAATGTCTGGCTTTGATTATTTGTAATCTGTTTCTTTTCTGGTGGTAGAAGTATTTTTATCAAGCATAGCCTGACTATGTTTCTTCCTCTTTTCTTCCTTTCTTCATCTTTTTTTGTCCTGATAGCAGCTGCTTTCAGTAAATGTTCTATTTTCTGAAAGACGACGCGTGCTGGAGGAAATTCACGACAGCTGCTTTATCACTTAGAACTTTTTCTAATTTCTGTAACTTGCAGGTTGGCCATGCCTAGAAGTGTGATAGGAGTAATCAAGAGTCAATCTTATTTCATTTCATAATGTCTTCTGATAGACTATTTTCTTTAGAATTTACTTATGTAGTAAAGCTGGGTTTTTTAACTGTCAATTACAAATCTTCATTAAAGTCTGGAAATTTTTTATACTTCATATTGTATACTTGAACATGCTGTCTATTCCGTTATAATTACTGTTTATCTTGTCTTCTTCCTTGCAGTTGCTATTTTAGTGAACCAAAACTGGCACACTGGCTGACCTTAACTGTGCACGGCTTTGCAGACAGCCCTGTTTCCTGGAGAGAAAGTGAACATGGTTTCCACAAGGGAGGAGAGAACTTGTACAACTTTGTTATTTTTAGAAATCTGGACTACTGGCTTCACATGGCTGTAGGAACTAATGATGATTGTCCTCCATAAAGCTACGTCTACGGAAGTCGTCTTCTAATAATTCTGTGTTACTGTATAGGAGTCTAAAACGATAGCTTTTATAAAAGTAATTAGGTAATAAGTTACGTATTAAGAGGCTGTATATGTTTTTCTGTTATTTATTCCTACAATGGAAGGAATGGATTTTTGTTTCTTCACTGTCATACAGTGTCTTCTGAAAGACTTCACAGTTTTAGCTTTAAGGAAATATGTGGTTTTGAAAGTTTTAAGTTCTCAGGAATTGACTGTAGGTGGTTTCTTTTCATCCAGAAATAATTTTGGAATTTGAAAGTTAATTTTACAGATTGGTAGCTAAAATATTTGGGAGGAAAGCTCATCTTGGGATTCAGTGTTCTCTTTCCTTACATTTTACATTCTGTAAAACTTTCAAGTTAATGTTTAAGATGTTTCAGCCTGTGTGCTTGTAAAAATAAATAAAAAAACATGAGGTGTTCTCTCTAATTTAGTAGGGAGGTGGAGAAAAAAGATGAGAAGGAGGTATGTGACGGTGGGAGGGGCACCCATTAAACAAGGAAGAAGTGAGGGCTTACAGACCAGCTTTTGGATTTTGCAGGTCAAATTATGATAAACATAAAGAAGTTGGGTTTTAACAGTGATGCAAAAGGCTGCTGCTTGTTTGCTTAATTGACCTACATACACACACCCCCAACCAAATCTCTACTTTTAAAAGCAACTTGTGGTTCTTGCTTACAGGACAACTCATGGAGCTAAGATTTCACTGTCATGTTATTGCATACACATTTCTGGAAAGAATGCTAGGGATGCACCCTCAAACAGTGCAGCTGAAGCAAAACAGGTTTTGTTAACAATAAACAGTCATGCGGAGAGCATAGGCAGCTATCAAGAATCCAGACTGACTCCTGTTGAAATCCATGAAAGGTTGCGTAGTGGTTTAGGAGGCAAGGGGGGTGGGTGTCATTTGTGTTTTGTTTTATGGAGTGGGAATGTATCACTAAAGTATTGGTACAGTGCTAAAAGGGAAGTTGTTCACTTGAGGGAGTGAGAAAGTGGTAGTGGAAGTTAAGAGTATAGCTGTGGAAACATCAATATCTCCTATCAAAGTGAGTGGCACGGAAAAGCAAAAAGCTTTCTTTTTTGTTCTGTTTGTTGCCTCTCTTCAATGAGGAGAATCGGATGATTTACTACATGGTGTTTGTGTGTCATACACTTCCACTAAACATGACCCTTTTTGCTAAAGTTTTGTGAACACATTTCACAAATACAACTCTGACGACTCGGCAAACAGTTTTCTAAATCATTAGGTGATTTTTTTTTTTAAATTATCCTGCCATGAGATGTTTGCTGTATGTTATCAGCAGTAGAAGTGCCACCTTGTCACATGCACAGACATGCTCACGCCATCACAAACTGAATAGACAAAAGTCTGGGAAAGTTCTTGGCTTGACACTTGACTGGTAAATATTTAACAGGGCTGGCTCAATCTTGTTTCATTACTGTGCATCAGTCCAAAAGGTTTCAGTTCTTGATTAAAATCTGCTTTTGAAAGTGTCTGCTGAGGGTTTGTGCCAGGTGTCAATTTTCACAAAAGAGCCAAGTACCCAGGAATGTCTTCATTTTTGCTCTTGATTAGGTCTCTTAAAAGCTTGGGCTTTTCCTGGAAGTTACACCTGCAGCAGAAATTAATACAAAGTTAAAAATCTGAAATATTTATGAAAGATTTTTATGAAAGCTCTTTTGAAAAGTTGGATGGAGTTTGCAGCTGCTCCAGCAAATGTGCTCATCTTTCTGTTGGATTCTAGTAGAACTTCTTCCACACAATGTATATACAGGTACAAGTGTAACATATACTGCTTGGAAAAAAAACCCAACTGGCATCCACAAGTAAGAATCTTGTATTGGTAGGTTTCTTTCCTTTATTAACCAAGAGAAAGGAATGAAGTCTTACGCACGTGCTTCATACTGCTCGCAGCAGGAGTGCAGCAGCTATTGCCTTTGGCTCTGAAACATCATCAGCAGGAGCAGGTGAAGTGATTTTTCTAATTGGCACCTGTTTGCAGAGCACCCTGGGATAGTTGATGATATAGCTGTTGCAGTAGTGTTGGTGGGTGCAGGGTGATAGTCTCACTGAAACAATTCCGGAAGGTAAGCTTAAGGGCACTTAAGCTCTCTTGGTTCTCCTCAGTGTTAAGTGAATGTTTTATGAATATCTAGGTAAATCTCAGTAGATTGGTCAACAGTTCCTTTTGGCTCCTATATCCATAGGCGAGATGTTTCTTAAAGCTCAGTGTTCCAGGCAGAGTCATATGGCTATGCTGTCCCCTGCAGTCCCTAGTTGTCTTCTGGTGGTGTAAGGGATGATCCCCAGACAATGGTCTGGTGATCGCAGAGTCTGTGCCTCAAGGGATGTCTCAGCTCCTGGAGCTGGGGTGAGGGAGGGTTCCAGAATGTTATGGGGAGGGGCCTGGTGCCACTTCTCTTGGATGGGTGTCTAGCTGCTCCTAGACCTTGGGGAGAGAAAATTCCCAAAGTCCTGGGACTGGGCTCTATAAATGAGGGCTGTGCAAGCCTTGTGGACAGTCTAGACCAAACAATCCCACTTGGCAGGTCCAGTGCTGGATCCAGGAGTAGCAAGCTCTTTATTTTCTTCTCTTTTCCTTTCTATCTCTTCCTCTCTTTTCTCTTAAAGTTGTTGAGTAAACTAAGGCCTACCTTGACTTCCCGTAAAGCTGCATAGCTCAGATAGATTTGTATTTGTAAGACAGTTGATGCATACAGTGTATCTGTTCCATTTAAATCAGTTGCTGCACAGAAGCCATTTTTTCCATTGGAATTTCCTATTAAAGTTGATTGTGTAAGACCTTTTGTGTTAATCACCTTAAGCCCCACCCACAGCATCCACCAATGAGTCACCTCTCCCCCTTTTCTGCCACCAATTGCTTTGGCCCAGGCCTGGGTGGGGACTCGATCTGGGGAAGGAATCTGGGATATGACAGGTGGTTGTTTCAAATAGCTTTTCCAGCTTCCAGCTAAAAAAGGGATTCAAATCCTGTCTCTGGATCTTGCAACTCATTTGAGGTTCTGAGTTGGCTTCTGGCATTTCTCCATTTCCATGCCTCTTAGGAGGTGGGCTTTCCTGTGCTTGCTGGGGCTTTGTAGTTGCATGGAAGAGAAACTGTGGGGTGGAATTAAACGTCTTTCTTACCACCTGCAAACAACTCTGACTGGAGGGACAGCAGCCTGTTCCCTACTCTACCATCTGCAAGGACAGATGGAGTACAATATCTCCCCAGGAAACTCCCAAGCACGAGGGAGACTTGTTGAGAGACGGAACAGGAAGACACTGCTCATGTGCTTGAGGAACAAGTTGGTAGGGAAGAAGAGCGGGGCCTGGGCCAGGTGGGCAGTAATTCAAGGAGGAACTGGGCAGGGCACATGAGATGGAGGTAAAAGTTTTTGCATGAGAATGAAAGATAGCTGCTGCTGGTGTTCTGCGTTTTGTGCCTGCCTGTGAGGGAGGAGAGAGGAAAATCCCAAAGGTTCCTGAAAGCTGCAAAAGTAATGGGGAGCAGCTGTGCACCAGCTGCTTCTGAGATCAAAGCACTGAGTGCTTACTAAGACGTTTTGCCTCTAGGGAGTGTTTTATCTACCATGGGGAAGGAGAGCCAAATATCTGAATGCAGAGACAGGCCTGGGGCAAATGGGTTGCATGAGAAGTAGAGGCTTTTATTGTTCTGGTATGCAGACAGTCCGTGATAAGACACTCCTTGGGAGCTGGGGAACTGCTCTGCCTCAACAGCAGCCCCTCTGAGCTGTGCATTCCTGTCGCTCAGCTGGTGGAAAGAAAGGGAATGTTGTTGAAAGGTTGAAGGGGAGTAGGAGAACCAGCAGGGAATGGGCCACCATGATAGTGTGCTTTTTCAGCCAGCGTTTAAGAGATTCTGTGTGTTCAGTTATTGGTGGGTGCAGAATAAATAGAGGATGTTCACATTGACAGAAGGGAGTCAAAATCTGAGGCAGTTGGATAGTGTGTGTTATGCAGAATGACTCTAAATAGAATATGTTTGCCCGTTCCCTTTGCAAATGCCGAGTCAGGAACCTGTCAAGAAGTAAAGGTTTGTGTCCCATAATGGCAAAAATGGAAGCTTAACAGTGACAGTATTTTGTGTAAGGAAGGGAATATTAGCATGGGGGGGTGACTGAGGAAGTTATAAATAAGGATGAGAAAAAGAACTTTCACTATCTGGATAGATCCTAGAGATGCTGTGGTTGCAGAGGGAAAGCAGCAAGATTTGTCACGGCTTAGATCTGGGGAACGCAAGAGAGACAAGAATGAGCGCTGATCTAAGACTGCTTGAAAGGGAGGTGACAGGGCTAAAAGGAAGGGGAAGCATGAACTTTGTTCCTGCTGTCCTTAACTGGGGAATATCCATTTTGGAGAGGCTAGCCAAGAAGTAAAGTTAGAGATCTGGAAAAAAGCCAACAAGAAAACAGGTTCATAAGTCGTTAGCCTGGGGATTGCATAGCAATCCTGGGAGTGAGTAGAATTTCTTAAAAATAGGTTGTAATGCTTTTGCGGGAAATAATTTGTGTGCTTTTATCCCTTGGCACAGGCTGCCTCGTTTTGGTTTATCTGTAAAGTTTCTGAGAGTGTTACAGAAACACCAAAGATTTGAAACTGTCTTGAGATAGGTTGGATGATATTGCTGATAATTGCAATTAGTAACTGGGCTGCAGAGCCAGTGTGTGGTTTTGCACATGTGGAGAGCATCCCTGCTACAACTGCTGCAAAAATAAATAGGTAAGGCAGATGAAAGGTAAATGGGAAGACGAGAGTTTAGAGGTGTATTTATTTTCTGCCTCCCATGGTAGGTGCATAGCAAATTGGTGACTGATACGGGATTAGAATGAAGGCTTTTCATAGCTGGTCCAGTACTCTGGTTAAAAGTTTCTCTGAAGCTGTCAATTAAAGATTAATCCATGCAATTGACTCTGTCTTTAGTATTTCTTTATATGGTAGCTATACTGGCAAATGCCTGAACTGTTCCTCTTAGTCATTTTTATTCACAGAACAGAGCTTAAAGAGCAAAACCAGAGAGTAATTCAATTAGCAGACTATTAAAGAACCACCTTCTGAATATTAATGGGTGTTTCAGAATTATCTATTATAAACTGAGGCAATATTCATAAATGAGTGACCTCCGTTTCAGCCTTGGAAGTAGCTTTCAGCACTACTTAAAACTATTTGGTTTAATGCAGCCACATACAGGAGCAAAAAGGGAGAGCTAGAGTGACGAGCATTTTCAGCTTTCCAAAGAGCAAGGTGCAGGGTGCTCTGGCTATGCCAAGTTTATTTTAGCTGGCTTTATTAGAACAATTTAGTGGGCTTTAGTTATTGGAATGTGGTTATGTTTTATTTGGGTAGTTGAAGGATACCCTAAACAGTGGTATGTGCTGTTCTGTCACCCCACTGTAAAATATAGATAACTATTTATATTTAATATTATTGTTGTTAATGTCTAAGCGAGATGTCTGGGTTAAGTAGATACCAACAATCTTTCTGCCTCTTATACCAGTAGGGTGGCAGAGAATGCAAAGGACTAAATTTTATTACGTGATGACAGCTGAAAAATACATGTTTATTGATTATCATGAAGACAATTGTTTCTAATCTTTGTCACTGTTGAAGTTTGTACCTTTCTTCCGTGCTACCAAATTGAGAATGAATGTTTAAAAGGATATAGCTTAAAGCTCTACAGGAAGCCAGTGCTGTTACACTGCAATGTTCAGAAGTTTTCGTAGCTTGCTATGGGATAAACACCTTACTGGACTAGGCACCACACATCCACTGGGACAACACTGATTACTGTTTATGAAGAGGAGTTTCCTCTTTGCTACTGAAGCATATTAAGAGTTTAAATGGTCAGCTTTTTGAGAGCAGGCACAAAACCAAGCAGAAATATATTGGTTCTTGAGCCTATTTTTCAGTTCGATGCTAAATCCAACTTTGGAGCTCCTGGTGTCAGAAGGAGTTGTAGCCCCATGAACTTATTTGAATGTGTTCATATGTTTTTATAAGCTTTATGACAGTTGAGTGTAATTTGTTTTCCCATAGTTGGCAAAAATGCCGTATCATCTACTTGTGTCTGATCTGACAGAAAGGTGGTTGTGTGTTCCAGATGTCACTGTGATTTATGCTACTGTACAGGATGTAATGACTCACATCTCGTGTTAAATACTGCAGGATCACAATCTGGGACATATGGAACTTCTGTATCTGTGCTGATCTTAAAGGTCAGTAGGAATAGCAGGCACTTTAGTGATGCAGAATAACGGATGCCTCGGCCAGATGACTATAGATATTCATGTGACCAGCATGGGTTTGCAAAGTCCAGGAATTAAGTCGTCAAAATTAGGTAGGCACCCCCAGCTTAGATCTGTAAAATGCTGTGGGGCATATGTAACTTTGCAGAGGTGTAAAAGATTTCTGAAAATCTGTAAAAGCAAAGCACTGTGGTGCCTACTTGTAGGCAGTTAATTCCCCAATGGCATTAATGACCTTCAGGGTGGATACCCAGTCCCGCAAAGCGCAGGCACTCTTGTGCTCGGCACAGAGACCCAGAGAAGCCAGCACGCCGAGTTGTGAGCTACCTACACTAGTTGGTAGACAGCATGAAGAACTAAGGTCCAGATTCTAGCTCAGCCTGCTCTGCTGAACATGGGGATTTGGGTTTGTTGGTTTTTGTATTTTTGGGGGTAAAGGGGTGGACAAGGATAGCGTGAGACAGAAAGGCAGGGTTGCCTGAAGAACAGCGATAGACACATCTGGGTTTTTCTTGTAGATCTCAAAAAATTGCTGGGTTAACTTCCACAAGTAACTGCAGTTCTGTGCTGCTCTGGTACATCCTCATTCAATGCAACAGACTTAGAGATGCTACTTGCTTTGTAAAGCACTTGAGAGAGCCATAGGTTATCGTTTAGTGTTTGCAGAATTTACTTCAGAATGTAGAATCAGCTCTGGCCACACCCGTTTCCCTCTGAAGACTGCTGATCAGAGAGGAGTGGTTTTGACCAGGGCTTCAGGGTGAAACAAGTCCTGTCTTTCCTCTACCTGCCTGGAGGATGATGTAAGTGGAGGAAGTGGCATGGGGTTTACTTTTCTTAAGGCAAACGTGACTCCATTTAGTCAGCAGCGTTGTACAGAACAGAGGGAAGAAGGGTTACAGAGGGTAACTTAAAGCAATTGGGGATTTTATAAAAATGTGAAATGGCTTTTCTTGTTAAAAGAATGGTTGTGCATCATTAAAGACTACAAAAGCGAAGTGGGAACATGCTTTCCAAATCAGGAGGAGAGCAATCCTTAGCAGTTGCTAATCTATTTATGTTCCAGTCATGCTCAGAGTGTGGCTTTGAGGTCTGAAGCTCTTATAATTGCCTGGAATATGTCACTGCAACAAGATTCATTGTTCTGCTCTCCCCAAGAGGAAGGCTGAGATTTTTAGCTGTAGCACTTCCCTTTCAATCAAGCAGAGAGACGTGGCCAAGTTCCCATGTATTGTTTTGTTGAAACACTATTAATTATGCCTTCCATTATAAGCATGTCAGTTCTATGTGACTGAGGCAGAAATTGATGCATTTGGTGGGAAGCAGCCAGAGCTTTATTTTGGGGATTATACATGAGTTTTAGGAGCCAGGTTTTGATCCCTGTTGATAGAAGACCTTTAAACTTTGCAGGATCAGTAGGATGCTTGTTTGGTTCCCTGATTTCTCAAAGGGTCAGAGACTTAATTTTTTCTTTCCTTTTTCTCAAGTTCTTGCTGCCAGGTTTCCATTGCTGTTCCCCAAGCAATGCTCAAAACATGGAGATGTTAAGCCCAATTAAATGAGAGTCAACTCAAAGCTCCGTGCCTTGCATGAAGATTTAGAGTGGCAAGATTCAGCAGAGATTCAGCACAGTTTCAGGAAGCTATGCAAGATGTGGCTTTAAAAAGGGCTTCCATCCCAGCCTTACCTGTGTTACTTTGCATGAGAACCTCTCTCCTTCATGTCTTCCCTGGAAGAGAAGAAAGTGCTTTTTTTAAATCGTGAAGAATTCTTGTAGCTTCCTTTCAAGTCCCCATGGTATTCTTGGCCGTGGGAACTTCTCTATATAGCTCCTATGGAA
Organism: Dromococcyx pavoninus; assembly: GCA_033558185.1. Classification (NCBI taxonomy): domain Eukaryota; kingdom Metazoa; phylum Chordata; class Aves; order Cuculiformes; family Neomorphidae; genus Dromococcyx; species Dromococcyx pavoninus. Next base: position 2,800,919 of record JAUMJL010000138.1, on the reverse strand, counting down.
CCAGGAGCTTGGAGCGTAGCCATGACACTTCCATGCACACATGCTCTATGCAAAATTCTTTACTAGTGTTACTAGACTAGGTAGAAAAGCCAATTTTTATTCTATAGCTTTACTTCTTTTGTGAAGGACAATCCACACTGACTTTTCCTCCCAGGGAGATGAACGTGGAGTTCCTGCTAAGTTTCAACTAAACAGAACAGAGGGATGATTCAAGACAGCCAGCATGGCTTCACCAGGGGTGAGTCCTGCCTGACCACTTCTATGGTGGAATGTCTATACCAGTGAACAAAGGAAGAACTATGGATGCCACCTATCTGGACATCCATAAGGCCTTTGACATTGTCCTCCACAACATCCTCCTCTATATATTGGGCAGATATGGATTTGATGGGTGGCTTAAGAATTGGTTGGATGGCCGCATCCAGAGGATAGTGGTTGACAGTTGGGTATAGAACTAGCTGGATGGTTGAGCCCAGACAGTTATGGTGAATGGAGTTGAATCCAGTTGGTGGCTGGTCACAAGTGCTGCTCCCCAGGGCTCAGTGTTGGGTCCAGTTTTATTTAATATCTTTATCAATGATCCAAATGAGGGGACCAAGTTCTCCCTCAGTAATTTTGCAGATGACACTATATTAGGCAGGAGTGTCAACCTGCTTGAGGGCAAGAAGGCTCTACAGAGGGATCTGGATGGGCTGGATTAATGGGCTGTGATTAAAGGTAGGAACTGTAACAAGGCCAAGTGCTGAGTCCTGCACTTGGGAAACAACAGCCCCATGCAACCTACAGGCTCGGGGAAGAGGGATTGAAAAGCAGCCTGATGGAAAAGGACTTGGGGGCGTTGGTTGTCAACTGGCTGAATATGAGCCAGCAGTGTGCACAGGTGGCCAAGAAGGCCAACAGCATAGTGACATGTATCAGAAATGGTGTGGCCAGCAGGACTGGGGAAGGGATAATTGTCTGTCTGTACTCGGCACTGGTGAGGCCATACCTCAAATACTGTGTTCAGTTTGGGGCCCTCAGAAGGAACACGACATGAGGAATGTGTCCAGAGAAGGGCAATGAAGCTGTTGAAGGGTGTGGAGCACGAGTCTCATGAGGAGCTGAGGGAACTGGGGATATGTAGTCTGGAGAAGAGGAGGCTGAGGAGAGACCTTATCACCCTCTACAACTACCTGAAAGGAGATTGTAACAAGGTGAGTGTTGGTCTGTTTTCCCAAGTAACAGGACTAGAGAAAATGGCCTCAAGTTGCACCAAGGGAGGTTTAGATTGGATATTAAGAAATATTCCTTCACTGAAAGGATTGTCAAGAAGTGGAACAGGCTGCAGTCACCATACCTGGAGGTGTTCAAAAGATGTGTAGATATAGCACTTTAGGATGTGGTTTAGTAGGCACAGTAGTGTTTGGGTGATGATTGGTCTTGATGGTCTTTTCCAATCTAAATGATTCTATGGAGAATGGTGACAAGTGATGTCCCTCGGAGGTCTGTATCTGAACTGATATTGTTTAATGTCTTCATCAGTGACATAGACAGCAGAATTGAGTGTGCTCTCAGAAAGTTTGCAGGTGACAGCAAGGGAATTGGTGCAGTTGACACACCTGAGGGGATGGGATGCCATCCAGAGGGACCTGGACAATCTTGAGAAGTGGTCCCGTGTGAACCTCCTGAGGTCCAACAAGGCCAAGCGCAGTATTTTGCATCTGATTCAGGGCAACCCCAGTATCAACACAGGCTGGGGGACAAAAGGATTGAGAGCAGCCCTGCTGAGAAGGACTTGAGGGTACTGATGGATGAAAAGCTGGACATGAGACAGCAATGTATGCTCACAGCCCAGAAGGCCAATCACATCCCAGGCTGCCATCAATGGAAGCGTGGCCAGCAGGTCAAGGGAGATGGTTCTGCCCCTCTACTTCACTCTGGTAAGAATCCATCTGGAGTGCTGCATCCAGCTCTGGAGCCTCAGCACAAGAAAGGCATGGACCTGTTGGAGTGGGTCCAGAGGAGGGCCACAAAAATGATCAGAGGCCTGGAACACCTCTCCACTGAGGAAAGGCTGAGAGAGTTGGGGTTGTTCAGCTTGGAGAAGAGACGACTCTGGGGAGACCTTTTATTGTGGCCTTTTGATGCTTACAGGGGGCCTGTAAGAGTGATGGGGACAAACTTTTTAGCAAGACCTGTTGCAATAGGACAAGGGGTCATGGTTTTAAACTAAAAGAGGATAAATTCAGACTAGATAACAGTAAGAAAATTTTAATTACAATGAGGGTGGTTAAACACTGGAACAGGTTACCTTGAGAGGTGGTAGAAACCCCATCCCTGTAAATATTCAAGGTTAGGTTGGATAGGGCTCTGAGCAATTTGATCAAATAGAAAAGATCCCTACTCACTGCAGGTTGACTTTTAAAGGTCCCTTCCAAAGAAAACCGTTATATTATTCGAAGAAATAGAAGACTTCTTTGGATCCAGGTGCTGTTCTCCCTATTCCTTTAATGCATGGCTTGATTGAGTGAATTACATGCCGAGTACCTCTCCAGGGAGCTGGAGTATCTTTCTTCATGCCTGTCATAAGGCAGGACTGCTTTGGTGCTCTGTAGTCCTCAGTAGCTCGCTCTTTTTTTCTTACTCCAGTACATGTTGGTGGGTTGGTTCAGAAAGTTCGAGCACTTCTGGGTTTTTCTGGCATCTGTTTCTAAAATTGTTCACTGTGCTTAAACTCAGAAATCAGCCAGGAAGATGGGCTTTGCGGCCTGTGGGGGGCCTGTTTAGTGCCCTGCCCACCCTGACCCTGCCCTTGACCAGCATCTACACACCTACCTGTGTAGATGAGTAAGTAGGCTTTGCTTCCAGGGAATATAAACTGTGGAATTCTTGCCCTCTCTTCTGGAAAAGTAGTGTGGAAACAGTCATCCGGACAGAAAACACTCGGTGCTGGGTTCCCACTCTCCTCTTTAACTCACAAATGGTGTAACTCCAAGATGCTTGCTTGGTTTGTAGTTTTTTCCCCCCTCAGAGATGAGTCATTTCAGGACTACCTGGCATGTTATGAAAGACCCCAAAAATGTGATTTGGTAACAAAGTTAAGGGATAAAAATACTGTGGTTGTAATGTAGGACAGGTGTTTGGCTTAGACTTTTTCAATAGCGTAGAAATTGTTTCATGAACCAGATTTTGTCCAAAATGCCGTGGGTGCTTGTCCCTGTAAGGGAGGACATGGTAGAAGCACCTCAGGTTCTTAAAGAAGTGTGCCAGCTCATACAGATACTACTCTAAAATGGCTGTGGTGCCACCTTCTTCCCTCTGAATTCCATTTCAAGAAAAAAACACAAAGTGGATAAAGAAGAAAATGAGAATTTAGACATTGGCCTTGGACTGAGACTAAACATGAATAAATTTACCTTGAATCTTATAAATAGTAATATAGAAAAAGGTACAGCATTTTAAGACTAAGTTGAGTCTCTGATGTGTTTTTCTCCAAAATTGGTAAGAGCCTTGTGGGAAGAGGAGGAAATAATGTGTTAAGATGGTTGATTTCCATGCAAATAGAGAACTTGCATGTTCTTCCACGGTATCCTGAATTTCATAAAAACATGGATTTTCTTACTAATGCAAATAGGTTACTGTGCCAAATACTTCTAAGGACATTTAGATTTATCCCACTATCATTCAAACAAGATGAGATATAACCCTATTCTAAGAGAAGATCTACAAATACCAGAACTTGTATAAAAATCAAAAAGCTGATCAGCATTGTAATAATTGCTCTGCGTTTCTTGCCTTCGTGCAACTATGGTACAATAACCTCTTGATAAAAGCCTGTGAAAGGCGTGTTAGTTTGCTTGTTAAACTCCCTGTGAGTGTGCTGTCTTACAAGAAGGCACCATTGTGGATGGTGTGTCATTGACTGAATCATCTGGTGATGGTGAGCACCAGGACTGTGTCCTCTCATCAACTCTGAGCTGTTGTGGGTGACCCTGAGTGGGGGCCATGTTGAGCCTGATTTTTCAAAGAATCCTGTTTCCATTTAGAAGTAGAAATAAGTATCAGCCTTCTTGTATTATTGTGAACTTGTTTCTCTTGACTTTACAGATCTTCAGCGGCATTCAGGGTTTTTTGTGGTTTTGGGGTTTTTTTGTGTTTCGGTTTGTTTTTTGTATTTAACACACACACCACCCACCTCTACATGTTTCACTGTGTCTGTAGTTTGAAATTACTGCAGTCAGTTTAATTACAGGAGATATAAACAATTACTGCTGCCTAAAACCTTCCTGCATGAACTTCTCGGATGTTCTCAGTGAAAGCTTCACTGAGAGGGAGATTTGGAGGGAAACAATGCAACTTCTGAGCACCTCACTGAGATTCTAACCGGTTCTCACACTGAACGTGAAACGCTGTAGCCTGCTAGCAGCATCATGTCAAGTGCTGAACTAATGTGTAAAAAGAGACTCTCTCTGCCTTCCAGTGCTTCCAATCTTAATAATAATTGGAGGAAAGAGTAAAGCTGCACAAATGATTTTACTGTTACTAGACAAGGGAGACTAGAGAAAGGAGAAATGCACTTCAGAGTCTTTCACCCAAACCAATGCTTTCAGACCTGATTGATCTTAAACAAGGTTCAGAAAGTCTGTCCTTGCCCCTTGGTACTGTGGCTACACATGTAGCCTGTTGAATTTTGTCCCTGTAGCTGTTCTGAGGGTGTTATTGCCAGCAGGATAATGTCCTATTAACAGGTTTTAGAAGTATTGTGAAATTACCGAAGAGATCTGCCTTTCCTTATTTTTTCCTTCTTCTCTCTCAATAGCATCTGGCTGGACTTGGTAACGGAAAATGCTGGTACATGGAAAATCCTGAGGCACACTGTCAAGAACAGTGGTGGTTTGAGATAGTGAAAACCAGTTTCACAATATTGTAAAGAGTTAGGGTAGTCTTTCTGGAAAGAGAATTGAAGCCAACCAAAGAAAAGTCTGGACTACTAAATTAATTAGCCTGTCATGAGGCTTTTGAAAGCAAAGCTGGAGATCTATTAGCATGTTGGCTTCATGGCAAGTGAGAGCTGGCTGGAGCCTGCTCATCTGCATGGAGTTTTGGGATGAATTAAAGTCTTAAAGCCTGTGGGTTTTGTTGAATAATGACATTTTGAAAGAGGCAACTTGGCTGCTAGGAGTCGGAATCACAACAGAGCCAAAATAAGCTTCATATTTCTTAACCTCTGTGTCACTGTGAAGTCCAGTTTTTCCTAGATGCTGTGCAAGTGCACAAGAACTGATCATTGTGAGCTGCCAGGTTTTGGGGGGAGGGGTAGAGGAGGAAAATAAACCACAGTTGTCCATTATGTAAATACATTGCAAGTATGAAAAAGACTGAGTTATTCAAACCTGTTAATGTTTATGAGGAAAGGGAGGTGGCAGCTATAGAATAAGAAAAAGAGCTGGGGATGTGAGTAAACTGAAAACTCAGACTATGACTTCAGTATTTGGCACAAGTTGGGAGAATAAATAAAGCACTGAGATGGTAGGGGGCAGGGAAAAGAGAAGTGTCAAGATGAGCATAAACAGTGAGTCTTGGGCCATTGTGCTGTGCATTGTTCTAGTAGGCATTAAGCTGGATTTGTGGGAAAGATGGATAATAGCAAAAGAGACTGAAGGATTTGAATGAAGGAGACCAAAGGATTGCTGTGCTCCAGTCATTTTTGTACTCTGGTATGAATCGGATGCAGCTCGATGGGACTTCAAAGAGGAATGCTGACATAATGCTAGGAGAGAAATGGGCTTTCTTTTTATTAGGAAAGACACAAATTAGCCAGACTTGTGATTTATATGATTCTGAGTATGTTGGGAGCTGGCATCAAGGAAAGGCTGGGAAATTGGTAAATTAAAAAGGCCCAGGGAGGAACAGAACTGGATCCTAAGGGACTGCTTATTCTCTCTTGATACAAAGTGATTATTAAGAAAGATAAACTTATTAAAATTAGGTAGTAAATATAATTTGGGGCATATTGTAGCTGACAATGCTCATGGCCTACACTATGTATGTGTGGATGGGAGATCTGGAGCCTAAATGCCTTAGAATCTTTAATGCTGTGTAGTAGCAGCTACGGGTAGGTCAAACTGGAAGGGTGCCAGGCTTCCTCAGCCACCCCTGGAGCAATGCCTGGCTATTGCTGACCTCTTCAGATGGTGAATGGTTCTACTTGTCCTTGTCAAAAGCCATTCTGAGCGTTGCAAAAGTTCTGCTTCAAGGTTGCTGTTGGATAAAGGCAACATAGCAGAGAATGGTGCAGGGTGTTAAATATGTAGAGGGACACAGGACATCAAGAAAAAGTGAAGCTCCTGAAGCTGTGCCAGCAGGCTCTATTCTGTACTTTTATGAACACTTTGTAAGTGTTGAATTCAGAAACTCTGCTGGAACAAGGTTGGATGAGAGTGATATGAGGATAAAATTGAGTTTAAAGTTGTCTTGATACAAAAGTAATTGGGTGACTTATTTGTAAAATATATTAAAAATAATGAAAAAATGAAAGTTACTGAAAAAATGTGGTTAAACTTTTATGCTGGGCAAAACCTTGTAAACTTGTAAACAATAAGTTGTCCATGCAGAATATACAGACTGCATTTTATGTGTTGTGTGCGTGCAATCACCTGTTTTCGTATCATATTTAAAATAAGGGGTTTTTAAAATTTAGATCTAAGCAAGACTTTATTTCCCATCTGCTTTTTCTGACAACTGTGTGTCGAACCCCCACAGTTACTGTCAGAAATATAGAATTTTGCTACTATCTTAGAGCATGGATTTATTAATTTACACAAATAAAAAAAGTAGGGATGGGGAATAATCTTTAGCCAAGAGGTTTTGAAAAGTTGGAGGTTGTTTTTCTTTACTCCAGGGCCATGCACACTGTAATATGCTTGTCAGTTAAACTGGTTTGGGGTTGTTTGCCCATTCTGGGCACCTAGCCAGCCTAACTTACCAAACTGAAATTATCATGATTCTTAGGGATAGTTCCACTTCTTGCCTTGGATTTCTTCTGCCTTGCATCTTTTCTTCTTCGAGGAAGTCTTAAATTTTCCTGTCAGTTCTGAGAAGACTCTAATTTTCCCCTTAGGGGTTCCCACAGAGACACAGAGTCGCAGAGGCTCTCCAGCTCTCTGACAGATGTAGTCCTTCCAGAAGCAGAAACAAGCAAGAGTTTAGCTCCTTGGGATCAAATACCTGCTGGCCCCAATCAACAAAGCCAGGTCTTGCTGCAGAGAGACCCACAGTGTTTGGAGTTTTTTAATGCTATGGTTTAACACAGAATTACTAAATATATGTCTAACGTGAAGGCCCCGAGGTTTTGGCATTTGCATCTTTCCTCATTTATGGCCACAACATTTCAGTAGCAGGTGCCAGCAGTTGAATGCTTCTGGAGTATTTTGATGCCCCTCCACAAAACACAAATGGACAAGAAAGAACTGGCCACCCAGCAACTTTTGGACTGCAGCTACTGTGGGGCACCCGTACTTTGAAGGCCCTTAGATAATGCAGAGTTTACTGTGCTGCTGCCTCTGCCTTCGCTGTCTTCAGGAGGAATAAGCCACTGCTTCTGTCAGGCTCCTAGATGATAATTATTCCAACTCTTCCCAGTTGTCTGCTTTGGTTGGATGTAGCGGTGGATGACTTTTTCTTATCAGGGAGAGCATGCTGGAAGGTACAGCTTCAAGTTACTGGTGTGAGCTGGGATCGTAGTTTCCTTCATGAGAAAGTCTGCGAGGTGGTGATAGCAGGTTGATCTAGTGGGGAAACTGAGTGAGTTTGTACTCTTAGCAACATTGTACTCTGCTGTTTAATCATCGGTGATTTGCAGGGTCAAGGATGGCAGCAGTCCAGGCACGGCACAAGGGTGCCTTTGCACAGCTCTTTGAACAGAGCTCCTGTTGTGCACGATAGGAAAAACTGATGTAAAAGATCCTTAATCTCAGCTGTCATCCTTGCGGAGGAGCTGTGCCTCTCTCATGCATTTCATGTAGGTTCCTGGTGGGATGCTCTGATTCCCCTTTGTCTGTGCAAGCGCTTTCAGTTTGTGATGAGGTGGTGGTCTGAGAAAAATCCAGTGCTTATCTTGCTTGTACCTTGTACTGCTGCATTGTCAGTGATAACACGTTTCTGGGGAACGTGCTATGGGTCCTTGTTGTTAGTGCTGGAGTTCTTCTCAGGCTGCAGTTTATTCTTCATCTGCGTGAACTTAGGGGATCATCAGGAATGTCAGAGAAGGGGAAATAACAATGGCATGTCACATTATTGTGGATTGCTGGCCAAAAATTTTCCATTGGGGAATTTCCTGGGTTCATGCCAACTTCTTAGGGTACAAAACTCTGCTGAAGATTTTTAAAATCTCTGAATGTAAAGTCAGGGATTCTGTGGAGATCTTTTTTTTTTATAGTTACTGGTAAAAAGCATTTATTTTCAGGCAATGAACCTGTCTCACGAACCTCTGGAATTTTTTGAGACTTGTTTGATTATTATATATGTGTGTGTGTATGTATGTGTGTCTTCCTTGTTTATTTGTTTTTGAAAGTTCATTAATCAAAACCAATTTACCAGAAGGGGAATTGAAGAAGAAAGATCTTAAGCGACGCACTGAGAACTGGTGATAACCGGCTCATTGGCAAAAGTGCAGTTTTAATGCCTCTGTGTCAAGAGCTGTTTAGAGGCAGATGTGCCACATCTCTCATTCAGCAAGTTTTGCTCCCGAAGAATTAATGAACCGCATGAGCACTGGGTGGACCTGTTCCGCACTTAGGAAGCACAGTGAGGGAATTGAATGGCATTTTAATGTAGGCTAACCAGAGACTTCCAGAAACTCCTCATGTATTTTCAGGCTTTGAGGTATCTCATTAATAGCAGTCTTCTGCACTTACCACTTCTTTTCATCATTCAAAACTATATTTTCAAACAATTATGTTGAAACCATTTAATGTCTGTGACAAATCTATTTATTTGCTGAGCCAGAATACCTAAATCTGTAGCAGAATATAAAATAACTCAGTGAATATGAAAAACTGCAGTCTCCCTCATCTGAAAGGGTTGTATGCATTGTAGGGGAAACTGAACTTGAGGCTGCATCATTTTAAGGATTAAGTGCAGTAGCCTCTCTTCTTGTGCCAGGACCTTTCAGAAGCACCAGGGAGCTGAATTATTTTTTAAGTGTTTATTCAACTTCAGAGCTGGGTTATGTAAGGCTTCCAAATTTCCTGCTTTACATCATTGCAACTAACAATTTGCAAAGATCCTGGGTTGAAGGAATTAGAAATAATTCTGCTAGTCCACAAACTAATATAAATCATTTCAGATGGTTACGATCCTAGGGGAAAATAAATCTGTTCTCATAAACTGAAACAGATTGTCCAAAATGTTGAAGATTGGAATTGTTGCCCCTGGTTCCTCCACCAGTCTGGCTGTTGTAGCTTATTTTGCTGCAAGAAAATTGATGTAAAGGCAGACTGTACTTTTGTTTCTCTCCCTTCCCTTGGATACTCAGACTTGTTTAATTTCTATCCGGAATGCAATTTTCTGTCAGCATGAAGGAACATGCAGTTCCTTCAGAAACATTACAAAATTGAACTGTGATTTCAATTATTCCTAGACACAATGTAATGGTGGCTTCACAAGTCTTCTGTGGGTGTTACAGCCCAGCTCTTGAGATCACAAAGCTAAGTTTGCAGTCTCCTATTTTGGCATGATAAGTCTTGAGAAGCCTACCAAGAAGCAAGCCAGAAAACTTCTGGTGGATGGACAAGTTGGCTTCCCTTTGCTTCACGCAAGGGGCTACCCAGTTTTAAAATTCCCAGCTTTGCATTGTTTTGATTTTCTTAACTGTTATTTAGCATCCATGAATAATTATTCCAGTGCATAAGCTCAGGGTTAATTATGTTGCCATCTCCAATGCTGATCATGCTTTCTGAGTATTAAGTCTGGGGTGGGAGGCAGGGTAGAGAGAAGAAAAGGAAGGAATATGATGATGTGTCTTTTTTTTTTAACATTTAAACACGAAAAGAAAACAACGTTGTTTATTTTGTTATTTTTACTTCATGTAGTGCAAGCCTGATCTCTATAGATGTGTCAGTTATTCCTGGTTTAGCAGGTGTTTTCAGGTTTGGTTTGCTGCTTTTTATTTAATAACACTCTTTGACTAAATATCCCAAGCTCATTGAATTCCAAAACCATTTTATTTGTAAGGAGCAGAATCTGCATTTCACTGAGTGCCTTTTCCCACTGAGACAGATGCTACAGTGAACTTACTAGTTTTCACTAAGGGGGAGAGCAAGGTAAGACAGGCTGGACTTTGAAGATTGTTTATAGTCTAGGTTATGTCTAGCAATCAATCGGAACATTTTGCTGGAGGTGGAAGAAAAGGATTATAATGAATGAGTCTTGGAAAGCAGCATCTAGGAAATACTGGTTTATTACAGCGTTACGAGTTGATTTCTTACCCTACAGAGTTACTAAACAAACACACTATACAGCAACCCTGTACGTTGTCTTTCCTATGTAAAGAGCTCATCCTATGTGCTGTCTTCTTGAATAGCCCATGTGGACATATTTCATTATGACTGCCAGAGGCGGAATTACTGTTGAGCTTGATCGATTGTGGCAGATCTTGGAAAAAAATGCAAAATTTCAAGGACTTGCTGAGGCTAAAGCAACGTTTCAGGCACTGTAAAAGGCATGCATTTGTTTAGGTTAACTAAGTTTTGCAGGCCTGTTTATCCTCAAAGAAAGAAATAACATTCTTTTTCTGTGAATGACTTTTTCCTTATGCTTTTTACAGACAGGGGAAAGGACGATCTCTGTCTTACCTGAAACACGCAAGCTGACCTGTACTTCTCTGTCCTGGGTGATTTGGTATCATCCAGCACAAGATGTTGGCTTCTCGAAGACTAAAGTGTGTAGCGTTGCAGAGTCTCTGGTTCCAGGGATAGAGGTGCTTTGGTGGATGATGACTGGGCAGTTGGAAAATGAATGCAAGTATTTTTTTTTTCCCACAGGACAGTAGAAGTTGGAAGGGATCTCTGGAGGTCATCTGGTGCCTTAGAAGCAGTGCTGGCTTCAGCAGCCTCTTTGTGCTTCACCTTGGTGCATTCAGTCATCAGAGGCTGAACCTGATGCTTCGGGTTAGTTTACCTATGCAGTACTGGAACCTTAGGTAGAACAATACAAGCATCAGCAATGAAAAAGGCTAGAGAGAGACCTGCGTCTGATGTGAAGAAAAGCCTTGAAAATACTTAAGACATTTTAAAATGTCTTAAGTCAGTTTTTGTGATGCTTCAGGCATGATTGCTTCTTATTAGAATCACAGAATCATTAGTGTTGGAAGACACCTCTAAGACAACCCAGTCCAACAGTCAGCCCAACACCACCACGCCTACTAAAAAGCATGTCACAAAGTGTCGGTAATTGCTCTGCCTTTGTTCTGTGATGGTGCTGCAAAGACTAAGCTAGACTTAACCGTAACTTTCACTCAAAAAGGATATTTACCAACCTACACCGAAAAGGACTGGACAGTATTTTCCTAAAGAAACATTATCCCTGTAGTCCATTATATAGATAAAAAGTGTCTATTGTTTATGAATGAGAGCATAGTTTGTTTGTAGTGTGCAGTCAGTTACTGCTTTTAATGTACAAGGCAGGGCAGTTTCTCAGTGACACTGACAATATATATGAATTGGTTTGAACTAAGGATTTTTCCCAGTCAAGGACAGGAATTCATATGGTTACCAAATTATTCATATCTTAACATGCAAATTCTAGGCGGCATCACAGCCTGAGACCACAGAAATAAAGTAGAATTATTTTCCATTTGAATTGCCTGCACCTTCAACTGATTTAATTCTTAAATATCTCTAGATCCAGTCTCCTGTTGCATTAAAAATCTTTGATGTCTAAGAAAAGCATAAATAATCCTCCAGCTGAAATACCTGCAATCTACGCTCAAATGCTTTCGGCATTTGATGCTAAAAATAGGATCTTCATATAAATTTGAGACAAACACCAAAATGCTTAACATTACAGAACTTTAAGGTGTCCTTCCTTCTCTCTTTGATAAACCCAAATTCAACTAAGGAATTCTCATTTTACCACAGTACTGTAAGGAAAATGACCCATTTTTAAAAGATTGCAAATAAACATTTAGTGAATTCTTTTTTTTTTAGAACTGGACCAAAATAACTCAAGAGTAAAATGGCTTCCTATATGTCATCTTTCATAGAGAAAATGTCTATATAGTTTACAACAATAAACAAATTTTAAACTTTTCATTTGAAGGAAATTGTTAAAAGCTGATATACTTTTACAAAAATAAAACATAAATATTGATGTCCTCAATCAGCGAGATTAGTTTCAGCAACCCTTACTTTAAAATCAGACCTGAAACGTCTTTGAGAAAGACAACTATATGAGAACCATATTTAAAATGTGTTAAGAAATATTAGTTTTATTTAACCAGTTTTCACAGCTGAATATTTATTCTATAAAAACTTTACAGATTGTACAGTTTATATATAGTTCAAACTACTAGAACAAAAAAAGTAGGTCCCACAGATGCAAAAATACTGTACCAATCCAAGGTAAAGGCAGATTTACACACTGTACAGCTCTCCACTGGGAAGGGGAGGTGGGTCAGTTCCAAGTAAAAACTTCAAAACTGTACAAAAATAAGGTTTGATTTAATTTCATTCTTCATAATACATTCAATAAGATTGCAAGCACAGATACCCAAGTAATAATAGATATCTGGAGTCAGGAATCAATAACCACTCCTGAAAGGAATGCGAAATAGGTCTATTTACACAGGGCACTCTTTTACACCATACTGTATATAGTGTATATTTAAAATAATAAAAAAAGCATAGACAAAGAACATTAAACATCTAATATAAGGTAGTTTTTTTAAAGGAGTTTTTTTTTTTACTTAATAGTGTGCCAAAAGAATTTTAACTTATTAAATAATATATTCTAAGTGAACCTAAAATTTATAAACATAAAATGCATTTTTTGGTGTAATACATCAAATAAACCAGCAAACAGGAAAAAAAAGAACCAAAACAAAACCCAAACTGTATATAAAGTAGTATTCTCACCAGCAACAGAAGCACTTATGTAGTTATTAAAGAAAAAAATCAGAACAAAAAAGGAACCCAGAGAGACTATTTCAAAACCCACTAAACTAACTTATAACTTAGGATATCCATACATAAGATATTCAGTGATTCACTAATACTGCAAAACAAGCTTTTTTTTCTTTTTCTTTCTTTCCCCTTCCATTTCCCTCTCATTTCCCTTCATTCCCCTTCCCCAAGAGACAGTGGTTTCTTCATGCTATCTGGGTAAGAATTACACGTATTCCTGCCCCCTTCCTCCCACCCCTCTATACCTCCCCCCAAAAAGGGACAGAGTGTTTTCTTAGCATTAATCCTGAGCACACTCTGTTCTTGGGGATGTGTGTGATTTAATCTTAATAGGGCTTAATTTCCCTAAATTTTAGAATGTTCCATTAATTGAGGTATTTCAACCTTCCTGTGAGACAGTGCCTCACATCTCAGCTGACTCGTTGGGCAGTGAAAGTAAGGGCTGGCTAATACCCGTTTCAATTCTGTATTCTAATGAGAAAGAAAAGCATTATTTCAGACTTCCCTGCCACACAGAATATAATGCAACACCATTCACTTTTTAATCCACTCTCTATTTGATACAGTACTAGCCAAAGATAACAAAAACTAGAGCCTTTAAAAGAGATGTTTGGTAGTGCACTCTATCATTTTCTTAGCTTGTGTGGGTGTGTGTCTATATACACACTCACATATTACACTATATATATATTATAAAGACATATATACACACACACTTTTGTGTGTTTATATATATCTCACTATATGTAACAATAAGGGAGAAGGGAGTTTTGTTCAAATTTAAGTGATACAGTACTTTTAAACCCCTTGACAATGAAAGGGGAGGGGAGGGTCCACTCGTGTTCCCAAGCTGAACAAGGGGTGAGTTTATGTAGTTTCTTTAATGGGCATATTTTGTTTGCCCTGATGTCCAAGAAATACAATTCCAGTGTCAATGGGCATCTCATCAGAACTCATCAATTTTTTTCTGCAGATATTTTAACATTGAGTCCATCCCTTGTGCTGAGCCCCAGATTTTCTTCAAAACTTCACACTCCCTTTCATTTGCTTGTTCCAAGTCCACCTTCATGATATTCCGAACTAAAGCTTTGGATTCTTCAAGTACCTAGGCCAAAAAAAAAAAAAAGGATTTGGGTCAGTATTACATGAGAACTGAGTGACGTGCACTTACAGGTATATATGGAAGAATCCTGAAGTTGATTATGAACTGAAGCTTTTCCATTCATGGACATACTACAATCTCATAGCACCGCACAGGATTTTCTTTACCCTATGACCAGCACAATTTAAAATGTGCAAAAATGTGGAAATAATGAAGAACATAAAATTGTAACTATGAATACAAACATACATACATATAAATGGTTTTATACTGGTAACTAGAGAAAACTCCCAACTTCATTTTGATGAAGGCTATTCATAACTCCATTACGCAGAACTGCTCTAATAAGCAAGCAGACCTTGAATCTCTTGAGCATCTGAAACAGACTAAAAAGTCTCCTTTGCTTTCCCATTTAGAAAACTATTAATCAGTTTCAAATTCCAAAATTTTTAATGCACAGAAAAGTTAATTTGTACTGCATCTCTTCTCATAATAAAGCATCAAATATTGGTAGTTTCAGCTATCTTGTGCAACTGTCAGTAGCGCATACAACCAGAAGGGCACTAGGCATTACTCATAAAACTCGAGTTCAACATAATATCATGTCAAAGACTGTATTTCTTTCCTTGGTAATTTACATTACAACTCAAGACAGCATATCACAACTCAAAATAATGCAAGATTTCTGTGTTTCTGTGCAGTTCTTAAGGCAACTGTTTACTCTGTTGGAATTACACAATCACGTTAAGAACAAAATATATTGTGAAGAGTCCAATGATGGTTTCATGTTCTTAACCACACTGTACCATGGAACGATAAAGAAGAGACAAATGCAAACTTAAAAAAAAAATCCTCAAAAACCCAGAAACAAAAGGATACACAGGAATGTGTTAAAAGATATTGCTATACTAAAATGCAGTCCTTGTTTTATGAAAATGGTGCTCTTTTAGGACACAATGATGTAGTGTAATAATATTTAGATTAATTCTCGCTAATCTAATCATAAAAACGTGTTGTAAGGAAATAAAGGAAACTTACAACTGAATTACATGTGACAAGTTCCTTAATTCGAACCATTACTTCTTGTGTGAATGTTCCCGGCCAAAACACTTGGGAGACGAGTCCTTTGGCACAAGCTTCCTGCGCAGTCAACTTCCTTCCACTGAACAACATTTCATTGGCCTGAAGGGATAAAAAGTTACTTCTGGTATGAAATGTAATGAGACAAAAACTCGTTAAAGGAAAAATGTTCAAAACAAATAAGGAAAATGCCTGCACTATTTGAAATAGTTTTATTATAGCTCTTCCAACTTTTAATTATTAAAGAAAAGGAATTGCCTATAGATAGCTGGTCGGTGTTGTTGACTATACTAAATCCATAGTTATAAAAGTATGGAGGTATGTGATTAAGAGTTAAATGTGAAAACATCTTTTGTCATTTTCGATGCACAAGTGTTCTTTAGCTCTATATTTCTTGCAGTATTGCTGACTTGATTATATGTATAATATGTGATATATTATAATGCCTGACAGATCTGTAAAACGGCAATGAATACATCAGCTTGCCCTTTATAATATTGTTAGCTGCAGCTATAAAATCTTTAGTAAAAATATACATTATCTGTAAATTACAGAGATAATCCAGTTTTGGTAGCTGGGAACTGCCAGTCTTACTAGAAAAGAACGGTTAAATACTTCACAACTAAAATGCTTATTAATACTGAAAATGTTTATTTATGATGCAACATCTAAAATAACTGGATCATCTTAGAATTTGACCTCCAAAACCCACCGAAGTGAGCAGATATATTACAGTTTCTGATCAGATTCACCAAAACCAAACATTCCCAAACATTTTATTCAGCAGTTCAATATTGAACTGATAAATCCTTTCAAAAGCCGATTTAGCAGTTTTATTGAAAACCCCAACCCTCTATTTAAAAGATTTTGTATTACTTCAAAAAGCATTAATTAATAAATGTTAAGAGAGTACTGCAGTTTATGTAATAAAGTGATCTCTAGTTCTGTAAATCTTTTTGATTTGTCATTATCATACACTTTGCTATTTATCAGCTTCTCCATTAAAACTTCACGAGGCTATAACTAATCAGATCTAGTAGGAGGAGTCCCTGGCCCATGGCAGGGGTTTGGAACTGGATGATCTTTAAGGTCCTTTCTAACCCAAACCCTTCTATGATTCATTCTACAACTATTTACATTTATGCTTTAATTCTACCTTTAATTAAGTTCCTTATATAATTAAGATTTTTGTTTGCAGTGACATCTGCAAAGAAAGAGCCAGAGATGACTAAAAAGTGAGAGTAACTGTCAACTTAAAAAACAAACAAACATACAAACCAAAACCAATCAGTTTTAATGCTCCTTAACGACTAATCTACATTGAAAATACATCAAAGCCACCACTGAAGTCTTGGAATATGAAAAATAAGGCTGTTACACAATTTAAACAATAACTCAAACCAACAAGTGTAGCATTTCTGAGGACAAAATGTGGAGTTTTTAAATGTTTTCCGATACTGGAATTTTTGGTAATCATTATAACAACTTTCAGTTAAGGATCTCAAGTTATGTAGTTACCGTAGGTAATGTTCCTAATATTTTACACGTGAAGAAATTTGAGAACCAAGGTGTATAACTTTTCCTTTGCAATGAAATGTGAAGTCTGGATTCTACTGGCAGTTGGTTGCTGACTCAGTCTCTATTAGACGCGTTAAAGAAGAGATGTTTCCTAGGATCTTTTACATAAAATCTATCATCACCACATCTCTCATAAGTTGATATGGAAAGTTGCGATTCATATATATATATATATTAGTTTTAAAACAACCCAAACAACCACAACCAAAAAAACCCAAGAAACCTCAAACTATCACAACTATTCTTTCTAATTTTCCAGATTATACATGCATGATACTAATCTGAAATACTAGCAAAAAATCAATGATATTGTCTAAGTTTGTCTAAAAAGAAGAATAATTTTCCTAAGGAGACAAGGAAAAAATTCTTCCCAAATAGTTTAAAAAATTCTTAACGTTTATTATGCACTAAAGATCAAAACATGAAGTTGGTTTAACTGGGAGAAAGTCAGAAATTTAAGTTAGCTGGTCAGCTCTATATATTCTTCACAAGTATCTTTTCTAACAAGGATAAAAACGAATGCTGGAAAACTAATTTTTTTTCTAAAGCTCAGTTGCAACTGCTGAGTTCTCCCAAATGTGAAAACCCACAAATGATAGCAGTGCAGTTATCTTGTTTCTGCCAGCTGTAACACAGAATTAGCAGAAAACCTCACATGAAATGAGCACTCCCATTAGTGTTGTCAGTTGACACGTTTTCAAGGGGAATGTTTTGCTCTGGCATCTTCACTTTTTATCTATATACAATGTACACCAGAGACCCACTACTAAACAGGTTTTTAAGTCTTGTATGTGCTGTGAAAATTAACACACTTGGTGGCTACTTTCCAAGAGCTATACAGCAATAGAAATGAAGATATTTCAGTAATGCTAGATTCTCATTAACAACTCTCATTTTCTACTCGATCTGTCCTTCTCCTTCCAAAGGGACTTCACTGGGACATCCTCCAGTCCTTCTTCTACAGCGAGTGCTTTCAGGCTCTCAGGGGACCTCTTCTGCAAGCCCACAGGCACTAACTGCCACGGAGCACCTTGGCTCTCTTGCATCATGATCAGGAGGCAGGTGGCGTCTACAAGGCCCAGGACCCTGGCTGTGATGTGGATTACAGGAACTATGGAAATGTGTATCCCTCATGACTGACAGAAAAGCATAAGAAGTACTGCCAAGCTTGCTGGAGACTGATCACACAGCTCCTGTGCTTTACATCCAGGACCAGAAAGCCAGACCAAGAACCCCACAGCAGACACACAAGAACACATCTCCCCAAACAGATGTCACCTTCACCTGCGTTAAGGTGATTATTTTCAAAACTCAAAAAACAAGTTTAAGAATCCTTTTAAAATTCCTGATATTCCCCATACAGTATCTATTTTGAATCCTAAGGTCTGGGCTTTGGATTCCCTGTACTAATGAACTCTGTTGAACACGTTCTGTGAAAAAAAGCCCCTCCATGACAGACGTACCCACCAAGCTAAAACTGACCTGGTAGAGAAGGCATTTCCAACAATCTTGCGACTGAAGATTTTATCATAACTGTTGGTGATAAAAAGAATGCACTGAATCTGACCTACAAGAGCTAAGGGTGGGACTAATTTTGCTGTATTAATACATTTGTAGCAAATTTTATGATGGATACAGAGCCCTTAATTCTTTTGTGTAATATTTTAATTTTGTTTCCCCAAAATGTTTCTCTTCTCACTCATACCAACTCTTCTTTCTGCTGACTTCTCACTCCCTTTTAAAGACAGAGTGCATGCTACTCAACCAAAACTTTTGGTATGGATTCTGAACATATTTAATGAAAATTGCTGATTAAAGTCCAACTTTATCCCATACAGCATCGACGTTGCTGCTCTGCAGAGGGTCAAGGGTAGTATGAAGGAAGTGGACTTTTTTCCCCCCTTCTGCGCTGAATATTATGGAATTACTATCACTCGAAGCTTTCAATTTAAAGTTTTATACTTAAAGATAAAAGCATTCACAAACACACGTGAAAGAGCATACTAGGGAAGAGCTTCTTGTGTTTCTTTACACAACTTCTAAAGAAACAAAAATTAACAACCACGAGTCTCTAAAGGATGAGGATGGATGGAATGGATGGATGAATGGACGGATGGCCAAATAAAAAGGGAAAGCAACAATCAGTAGTTTGAAACATGCTAAGATATTAAAAGATACTCTTATAACTGTTAATCTATTTCAGTTACCTTTTCTGTTCTCTTCTAATAACAAAATCCAGACATCACAAAGTTAATCATTATTTCTGTTCAAACTGACGTTTTTCATATAACAAAATCTGTATTTTAAAGCCAATAAATACAGGTGAAAAAAATGGCTTTTATAATAAACAGTAATTAGGATAACAGGTGCAGCTACAAGCACTTGCTTCATACTGTTACTATTCAACTTCAAATTGGAATGGAGTGTAGGTCTAACAGTTTTCAAAGAACCCATCATAAAAAATAGTAAGCAACATGAAAATAATGTAGGTAAGAGATTTTTAAATATTTTTTTTGAAACATTTGATTATTTCATATAATTGGAAAGCAAAAGAAAGAGATACGAAGTTCCATGTGGCTTATACTTCCAGGAACAATGTAAAGCGGTACCATTTTTTTTTCAATCCAGCAATACTGTAAATAGAGTAGAAGACTTAAAAAAAAATCTTTCACAAAGGTAATTCAAACTATTTCTTGCGTAACACACTAGCGTTAAGCATCAGTGGGTATGTACAAAGCAAGGAAGTTGAACACAACTTCTTGAGAACAAAGAGTACATGAAGGTTGAATTACTTATTTTGCACACAACCACGTGACTGCTAAAAGCTGGTGACACAGTGCTCTGCTATGTAATGACACTGAGCGCAGAGCAGCCCATTCTCCACTACGCTATGGTGCTGTGCTAAACGCAAGACACTGGTCGCTGGTCCTCAAGGGGCATCAGCAGGGAAGGTGTGTCCTGGTACGCACCTTCCTCTTCTGCCACCGCCACGGTTACAGGTGCCCATGACGTGGGATTAGGTCCTATGCCTGCCTTCTGTTTTGCGCACTCGGGTACGGACTACGCTGTGACAGCATGGAGCAGAAAAGCTATAAATACTGGTTTCTCATGAAAGGTTTTCATGAGAGAGAGAAAAATAAAAGAAAAGACAACACAGCAACCGTAAAAAGTCTTGAAATCACTCTGGATAAAATCTCACAACTGCGTGAGCCACTATCCTGCAAGCTACTTACAGAAGCCAGTCCCATTATCCGGGGGAATGTAAGGGATGAACATCCATCTGGACTTTGTCCAAAAGTAGTGTATGGTGTCTGAAACCAAGCCTTCTCGTTAGCCCAAACCACATCACACAGAGGCAATATAGATGCTCCAAGTCCAATGGCTGGGCCATTTACTGCTACAATGATAGGCTTCTTAAACTGAATAAAAGTATTCACAAAATTCCTGAAGAGAAACAGAAACATGCACTCACTACACAAATAGAAAGAGCAAAATACACCAGTCCTTGAAAATGTAATAATTCACCTCCACAGTAACATCACTTTCAAAACCAACCTGATAACCTTCCACAACGAGGTGGTTACCTTGGTGAATGAGGGGAGAGCAGTAGATATTGCCTATGTAGACTTCAGAGTGAAGCTTTCAGTGCTGTCTCCCGTAAGACTCTTACAGACAATTTGTTGATGTATGAGCTGGATGAGCAGTGAGATGGACTGAAAAATGTCTGAATGGCTGGCCCAGAGGGTGGCAATCAGTGATAAGTCTAGTTGGAGTACAGTAACCCGTGGTGTACCCCAGGAGGTCAGCACTGGGTCCAATATTGTTCGACAGCTTCATTCATGACCTGGATGATGGGGCAAATTGTACCCTCAACAAGTTTGCTGATGATACAAAACTGGGCTGATTGATACAGGGTTGTGTTGCCATCCAGAGGGACTTCACAGGCTGGAGAAGTGGGCTGACAGGAACCTCATGAAGTTCAACAAAGGGAAGTGCTAAAAGTTATGCAACTGGGGAGGAACAATCACAGGCACCAGTACATGCTGTGGGCCACTAGCTGGAAAGCAGAAAAAGACATGAGGGTCTCGGGGGACACCAAGCTGAACATGAGCCAGCAGTGTGCCCTTGTGGCAAAGGTGGATAACGGTATCCTGCGTACTGAGGGAGGTGAGCCTTCCTCTCTGCTCAGTACTGGCGGGGCCACTCCTGGACTAGAGTGTCCAGTTTGCCCTCCTAGTACAAAAGAGATACAGAGCTACTGATGAGTGTCCAGCAAAGAGCCCACTACAATGATTAAGGAACTGGAGGAACTCTTGCATGAGGAGAGGCTGACATAGCTGGGACTCTTCAGCTTGGAGAAGAGAAGGCTTCAGTGAGATCTCATCAAGGTGTATAAACACCTGAGGGGACGGTACAAAGAGGATGGACCGATGGACCCAGGCTCGTTTCAGTGTTGTCCTGCGACAGGACCAGATGGAGTGCAAAGTGAAACACAGAAGCTTCCCTCTGAATATCAAAAGACACTGTCTTACAGCCTTCAAGATATTCTTTGGAAAAAAAAATAAAGCTTGTGTGTGTTCGTGTATGCACACACAAGCATTACACTAAGTGGTGAGTTCTAAAACCTCAAAATTGAGGTTCATACTTTTTCAGTTAATAGCTACCACATACATTAAAAAAGTTACCTGTATTTAGTTTAAGTACATGACAAATTCTGATGCCTGCCCAGAATACACAGTAGAACATACAGCTGAGTCTGCATCAGTAAAGCACTCCTTCGCTTTGTATCACAGATGATTTTTTCATTTTGGTATTACATGCTGAAATAGGGGATTTTTATAATTTTTTTTTCAAAAAGAGGGATTCAGTGATAATTTTAAAGTTTGCTCTTGATCTGTGTCACGTGTTTTTGTACTTCAGTGAAACAGAACATTTTTAGCGTATTGCATCTGTCACTAAGGGTTACCAAGCTTCTTGTTAACTCATTCTAGTGAAATGAAATTGATCTCTGCAAAACCATTTCTACTGGAAACATCTTGTCCAAGCCATCATACAAACATCCCATCCAGAGACTTAAGATGATAACTTTAATCATGTCTCAATATTCCAGTGAGGACCATCTCTAGCATATTTATTCGAAGTGTTTTTTTGTAAGTGTTTTAAGTCACCTATCTATTGATCTATTTTAGTAACAATGATTAACAGATGACAAATCATGCTTCTGGAAGGGTCTGAATTAACCTAGTAACAGAAGCTTACTGTTAAAAGAGCCTGTCCCCTGGCCACATCTGAAGTCACTACATGAACAACTTTCAAATGGAATAACTGAAAATTTTCCTTTGAAAAAGTAACTATCATCATCTCTGTGAGCCCACTGTGCCTCCAATGAAACAGGCTTTACGTGTTTCAAGGTGTTTTTTAGGGACATGAATATTGATAATGACAACAGAACCTAGGTCTCTGAATGGATATATATACTTCAGAAGCATCTAAGAGCTAATTCAAGAGCCTAGGCCCTCAGAATCAGTGTTCAAAGGACAGGCTACTTGCTTGTACCGTTAAAATATGTCTCTCCAGGACATACTTCCCATATACATTCTATACTTCCCATATACATTCTTCTAGTTGGCAGTTGTTCAGCTCATTTTGTTTAAACGTTAGGTTTGATACATAGCATCGGGATGATGCTCACTAGTATTAATCCACTCCTATAAAATATCCATCATTCCACTGCTCTGACTGTAGTATATTCAGCACACATCTTGTATTTGTGAGCGTTAAATTTGTTTTCCTGAAACCCTATGGCTAAGCTTTTAAAATTGGTTTCAACTGGAGGAGTATTACCATAGTACCAGTTCTCATAGTTAAATTTAGTAGTAAAAATAGTGATACATGAAATGACAACCCAAATAGAAAGGGACAAGGAGTACAAAGAAGTGCCGCACACTGTACCGTATAACAGGTGAACGTCTCAGATCTTGTCGAATTAGAGGCTTTTGAAATAAAAACATAAAACATGAAGAATATTCACTCAGATAGACTGAATGTAATCCTACATACCTAATAGCTTCTGCCATCTTAGTGCTTTCCTTTTTTCTATCATCTGTTAAACGTCGTATAAAATAAATAAAATCAAGACCACAGCAGAAAATGCTACCAACTGCACTGAACAGTACAAGTTTACTGTCATCTGCAGCTGCTGTGTTCAGTGCACTCTGGACCTCCTTCATTACCTGAAGAAAAAAAATAAATATAAAAGATCATTAGAATATTTTTATTACACTGTTAAAAAGTAGCATGCTGTTCTCCTCCCCTTTTCCCCTGATGAGATCTCAATCTTCAACTTCTTTAATTTTTCCTTAGGATTCACTCAACCTTCATACTAAAAAAAGGTAACTTTTTTCATTATCCACAAATAAGTTATAAAAGTATTAAAGCTTTGCATTTCAAAAATGTAATTAGACCAAGATAATAAAATAATTAAGAAAAGAGCTATTAGATGTTATCTGTAACTAACGCACACATTCAGCATTTCTGTAATTTGGACAGCAGATGGCATATGCAACCAGTTCAGAAAAAAAAAGAATCTTAATTCAGGCTAAAGGTTGTTCCAAATTGCACTTCATAAATCATCACATGCCTTATAAAAGACAGCACATGCACACGTTCAGATAACGTAGTTAAATGCAACTGAATTATACTTACAGAGAGCTGCACATACAACACCACACAAACCATAACCTGAATCTTGTTTTGAGGGTGTTTGTGCCCGAGTAACAGGCATAAATGTGGCAGAGACTTAGAATTTCCCCCGCACCCCTAGCCCCCAAAATCAGAATTGTTCTGACCTCTGGATTTAGTGAATTATTTTCAGATGATTTTGTTGATAGCAAAATGTGTGTGAATCCATCTTGTTTCCTGACAACAATGTCTCTGTACCGGTACGCACTCTCCGTTTGTCTCACGCTGAAACGTAGCCTTTTATCAAAAGGTTGATCTCTCCTGTCATCAATAAACCTCCGTTTGCTGGCTGTCACTCCTGTTACAGATGTCTGTATGTTGGTTGTACCATTGGCTGCTAATGCTTCCATAAAGGTGGATGTACCTGAAAATAGTTTAAACAGTAACATTCTATTAATTACATTTTATTAGCTCAGCAGTTGCAAAATCCCTAATTGCATGAAAACATGCTTGTCATGTCAAGAAGACACAGTAAATACAAAACTTGGACCTCTGGAAGTTACTGAAATTTTACAGAAAAAGACACTGTGCACAGAGCAAAATTAAAGCGACAATAGGATCCAACAAATTGATTTTACAGTTGTGAGAAAATAAATTTCAAACAAGTCAAACACTAATCGTCATATACCTATTTGTAGAAGGAAGGGAAATGTTTATTTAATGCACCTGATACCAATGGACTTTAGTAGGTTAACGTTCTGCTTTCTCCCTTTCCAATGTCTTTAATTCGTTTAACAGCATCAAGATTGCAAAGAGAAAGCAGAAGCCTTTTGTTTCAAATACCACAAGTAGTTAATACATGGAAGAAAATGACACCTACAATAAGCCAAATAAAGAACTTGACTGACAAGATCATATAAAGCGTAATAATCTTTAAAGGAAAATGGAAATGAAGAAATACAGACTATACTTCTCTGAGAGGGAAACAAGACCCATGCCGTGGTGGATATTTTAATGGATTCATAGACTATGAGATATTTCTCAAGTCTAAACAATTTTTTACTATTAGAGTTTGCAAACTGAGCATCATATCTTTCTGGTCTTGTTCCCAGTCACTTAAATAGACAGAATATCAAGGCACACAAGCAAACAGGATATTCCTCACAAATGGACAGGTTTTTCTGTACTCCACATTAGAAACAATATAAAATAATTAGCATTCATAAGAGAAAATAAGAGAACATAATCCATATAATCCATCTGTATGTTAAAGTCTGCACATAAAATCTCCATAAAGTTTGTCAGATTAAAATAATGGAGTATGCGTGGAGGGAGAAAACAGTAGGGTTAAAAATGCTGGAAAAATGTGTTACAGGCCAAGATAGGAAAGTTTTGAAAGTCTTTTCCTGAAAACGGAGGTCTAAGAGTAACCCATGGCCCTTATCTCACAAACAGGTATTTGAGGACATCACGTACATGATGTCTTAAAAAGTACAGTTAGCCCACTTGTAAAGAAGTTGCAACTGCTGATCAAAACCTGACAAGTCACCATTTTCATGCAGCTGCTCTTCGAGAGAAAAAAAAAAGCTATGGACAATGGATACGAAAGGAACTGGTCTTATCTAAAAGAAATGAAGACACAGAATACAGAAATTGCAAAAAGGCAGAACAGTAAAAATATTATCTTCATTCTAACGGCCAAAGACACAAAAATCCTACCTCTCCAAAATACGAGGTGGATAACAATTAGAATGGACAATCCCAGACATCTAGATAAACGGAGTTAAAAACAAAGCCAGTAACGTGCAACTTCAGAATAATCCAAAAGTTAAAAACCCAAGCTCTTCTCTAAGCTATTTGTGCCTCACTCTTTTTTTCTCCCAAATTCTGGAATTCAATTTAGCTTATATAGGAAGCACAAACACTATTCTTCCTGCAACAATGCCGGGTATACATCCAAACAGGTGCTTAAATGACAGCCAAGCCTCTTCTGCACCTTTCTTTTCACGTACACATGTACTAGTGATGGTACTCTTAATTCAAAGGTTTGTCTGACAGAGTATGCTGTTTCTGAAAGGCTTAGAAGAAATGTCCAAGTAATGAACATATGACAATGGGAGGTGTAAACAAAGTGCTGAGTATTTTCCTCAATTTCAGCCACTGGAAATTTAGCGATCCCGAAAATTTGCTTGCCCAGAACCATAGGGTGCACCCAAAGCTTGTAATTAAATCCTTACCCCCCATGGGATTGTCCAATTCACTATTGAAACTGGTACGGTATTGTCTTCCAAGGTATCTGTTTGCAGTAAGTGCTGCAACTTGCATCTTTACTTTCTTTATCCCTTTCAACACATCTCTTCTCCAGATTGATTAATCCCAATCTGCTACTTCCAGAAGCCAGCCCAAGCCTGTCATTGTTCTCCATGCCTCTTCCTCTGCTGCTAAATCTTGGAACAAGGTCCAAAATGGTACACAATACTCAAGATGAGGATTTATAACATGGCCTATTCAAGCCTCCTCTTTTGTTCTTTACTTCTTTTGAATGGTAATTTCTAAAAATTAATCTCTTTATCCTTTTGGTTATTTTTAAACTAGCACTGAGCAAGTGTCTGCAGAAAACTACACAAACCCCATGCCCTTCTCCTGAGCAGTAACACGTAGTCAGGAACCAGTCAAGGTTTCATGTGTTGTTATAGGCATAGTTTTGTGTACAAGTCCCTTCCTCGTAACTTGACCTTCACCTGCACTGAAAGTAATCCCTCATTTTAATCGTGAGGTCACTCAGCATTTTCAAATGTCTGCAGTACTCAGAAGAGCTTCAGGGACCCTTGTACTTCTCCTGTACCTTCATGCAACAACCACGTCTTCTACGCTAATTGAGAGAATTGTTAATTAGAAGAGTCCCACTTGAATAAGTAAATGAACCAACACCAGCAATAATAATTTCTTAAAGTGTTAACTGCAAAAACATTACTGTAATTGTAACTGATTACAATTCAAGTACCAGAGAAGGAAAAATACGATCTACAAAATTGATTAGGAAAAAATTAAAATAATAATAATAAATCAGCACTATAAGTAAGCTGTAATTCGTGCAAAGTTCTTTTCGTACTTCCCCTGTATATACAATACACAAGACTTCACATTAGTTGTCTGGTGCAGTTGCCTCATATTTGTTTCTGCCTACAGACAGTGGTGTTTTACTACATGTCCATATGTACTAGCAAGCTCTAACTGCAAACACTGTTAAGTTTCTCCAGTCTTAACTCTATACTACATCAAATATTTCACACAATGAGACACCAACCCCAGACAGTGATACCGCAATGCAATCATAATATATAACAGCTTCCAGTAATTTTTCCACCTCTGCTTTAGCAATTATCCAGCAAATATTTCTTAGAATTGCAGTGTACAGACACAAATTATAGAAATTCAAAATGAGGGTTCTAAAATCTGTCAAATCCCTAAGTGCTCCAAAAAGCTATTCCCCATATATGCTCATTTTTTGTCCAAGTATACAAGGTTGGACACAAAATCACGAGACTGACCCTATAGTATGGGAACAAAGAGTGGGAGGGGAGAGACAAAGAGGTGATTGTAAAACACGTTCTAGTCTGTCACAGTGAGACAAGGCTCAACTTGACCTCTTCACTTAGACGAGTGCATATGTGTTCAAATATAGACATTTTGTTACTCTTGGCCAGTGTGTGTCAGCCCACAACACTTTGTGAATCAGTTTTTAGCTAATAACAACATCACCGTGCTTAATCATCCACCCTATTCATCACGGTTCCCTCTTCCAAAAGATCGAGTCAGTGCTCAAAGGAAGCCATTTATTTGTCAGTAGAAGATGTGAAAGCAAAAATGACGGAGATCCTCAACAGCCTTTCAGAAAACATTCTGCAGAATTGCTTTGAACATTGGCAGCATTGTATGCAGCTGTGTGTCAACTCCGAAGGGAACTTATTTGAAGGTGATCATAGTTGATTTTCTTAATTTGTTAAATAAAAAGAGTTACAGGCGCAGCCTTTTTTTTTTGGTGTTGAACCTTGTATGTATTTACAGCACTTACATTTTGGAATCAAACAAAAATTCCAGCCTCCATTGAATGTCACTATAAATATTTGTAAGACGGAAAAAATACTAAATTTACTGTACATTTCACCTAAAATGTTTTGCTCTGTTTCTGAATGGTCTTTCAGAAAGCATAGGTCATTTATGCAAGAAAGATACAATTTACTTGCATCCTTCCAGAATATGGTGTTGAATTGATGCAGCATACAAAACAACATTGCTACCAATAATAATAACAATAAGGTATGCACACCCCAGCTTCCCCGAAAATGCCTGGGAGGAGAAAGGGGTGAGGAAATGGTGATACTTTTTCAAATTACGGGCTGCTGATTGCTGCAATACCACCCAGGACTGAAACCTCTTCAAAACTCTTACTGTTGGAAGCAGGTATGTGTGCACTAACTTTCTCTTTTCAAATAAAGTTAACCATTTATTGATTCTGTTTCCAGGACGTAGTTACGCAGGGAAGCAGTAGGCATCTTCAGCCATCTTGCGTTGCTTTTGCATATATGTCACCTTTCCATTCACAAAGAATGTAGGTTTTAAACACAGACTAATAGGGAAATTGTTGTGGTAGCACTTGGTGAAGTACTACATCAGCACTACAAATCAGCAGTAAACAGTCCTACAGTGGTTGGCAGGCTTGATTGCCAATGTCTATCTTCAGCTCTTAAAAAAAGCCACCTTCTCAAGCCTTTAAATCCTCTTTTCCTTATATTTTGTCCAAGTGTTAATTTTACATGCCATTTTGAAATACTGTTCCTATAAAATCTACGTTTCTTCCAGGACATTATTGTTGTGGACAAAATTAACACGAGGAGAGAGACACACATGTAACTTTGGAAAAATTTCTCTATTTGATCAAGAGTTTCTCAGTTCTACATCAGTTTTTATCTTGGCTGCCACGTCACACAGAGTAATACAGTAGTAATTTTTTCCTTCTGTAGATAGTTTCCTCTGGTTTTTTTGATTACTTACAGCATCAAATGCATTTACATGTTTAAGGTGGTACTATTAGGAAGACGGCAGCGTTACTGGTTGCATCGGACATATGTTATAGGCTAATTAATTATTTTTGCTTTAGAATGTCTTCTCTTCTCAGAACGTAAACATCCATGTAAAGATGAACTTGTAATGCAAACCAAAAATGGAACTAACCAGAACATAAAATTCTAGCACTGAAAGTAGGCAGCCGTTACAAGAGAAAACAACCTTTCTCTACTCTCAAGTTAAATAGGTTTACCTTAGTCTGACTACTTTAAGTCACGTAAGTGGAAATAAAAGAAAGTTTATATACTTTGAAAAGATGTCAATAACAAGATACTAGACCTAACATTTAAGACGATAGTTAAAACCATGCCCATAAAAAACCCAGGGGTAACATCAATCATTAATGTAATTTGGCAACAGAGCTCTTAAGAAGTCTAAGTTCTACTACCTTTGAAAAGGAACTCTCCATTTTTATGCACGAGGTATTAAGTAAACTTTCCACATGCTGTCTTACAGTGGAAAAATGCCGAACTCCTAAGTACTGCAAAAAGTTTTGCAAATTCATCTCCATTCTTATTATTTCACTGGAAACACATAAATAAACCCTCCTCAAATAGGCAAATTCTTTTTCTCCTTCATCATGGCAACAAGATAAATTAGGATTGCTCTCTTCTCTCCTTCCACTTCAGTCTTGGACTCACTTTGGAGTGATTTTTCTTCCATTGAATCTATAGGCAGGATACTACTGATAAACAGAAAACAGTGCACATGATCTTTCTCACCGTTTTAGCTGTTATACAAGGTGACTGTAAGGAAAAAAAAATCCCAAGCCCTTCTTTTATTTCTCCAATAAAGAAATCCCAGCCATATTTCACAGTAACATGCACCAAAGTACTGGATGGGAGAAGTAAAGAGTTAGTTGTATTTCTTTTTCTGACAAATAAATACAAATAAGAAAAACCTTCCCCAGGTCACAGATGTCCTTTTGAGGTCTTTTAACACCGGGAACATTTCTAAGGAAGAACTCTTCTATCTTGTCCTTTGATATTCTCGGAACTGCAGGTTATGATACCGCAGTGTTAATCTGAAATGCTCTCGAACTTGAGAGCTAAGTAAGGACGTCTCTTGAGGCTCATCTAGAGAGGAAAGCTATTGCAAAATAGGCTAAGGTTTAAACTCTAAGTATACCAGCTATTTCACACTAACTCCTAAGGTGAACACATTCTATATAAAGAACATTTCATTGCAATTTAATCCAGTCCCCAAAGTGATCTAAGAAAAAGTCTCTCTTCACATGGAATAAGAGTGCCCTAATGTAAGGCTAGCCTAGAACAGGTACTGCTAAAAGGCACTCCATGCAGTTTCCCATAGAGACAGAAACATACTCCAGCCACGTACATGACATAATTCTTGTGAGGACACGATAACTTTCTAAATAATTTCAGCTAAATTATTAATGAAATTTTAGATAGATGGGCACAGCATTACTATGTTGGCAGAATACTTTCATTTAGCTTCTTATTGAAAACATGTCAAATAAGTATTCACATTTCATTCTTGTCACATAGATGTGGTTTTCAATACCAGAGTTCATAAGAGCTCTATTCACAACTGTCCACAGAAACATTGGACATTTCAGTGCAGAAAAGTAATAGGCAAAGAGATTCAAGACACTGATGTGCATGTATTGAGTTTTAATGGAGACTCCAAGCTCTTGAGCACTTAAAGTATCTGGAGTGAGCATCCCTCCTGAGAAGCATTTCTTTTAACATATCTGCCTTAAGGAGGTAAACGTACCTTTGCAGCCACTCCCTGATACCTGTCATTAATAGAAGATGTCTTGACTTCCTATGGGACATTCAGCAACAGGTCCATCAGAGGCAGCAAGGAGTAGGTTACCTGAAGCTGTAAGAGTTTGCAACAGAGGGGCCATCTGCCAGTACAGGCAGCTGTGTGCCTTAACACAGCCAGCTATTCCCTATACTTGGGTAGCCTACAGTACATAACCATGCTGGCTGCTACTAACACGGGCAATCTGTTCTGCAGCAGCATCCTCTTATCAGAAATTACAGATCTGGACAGAAACAACTGGCTGGGGTGGGAAGAGGAAGTACAAGGGAGGAGTCTCTTGAGTCTTCATATGAGTCTTCTGGATACCTGTTAGAGATGAACAGCACGTTTAGAAGTGCACGTGCCAAGCACGTTCTTACTTTGGATTCAGAGGTACTCAATGGAAAGCGGTCTCCACTGGAGAGTTAAGTAATTGAGCCAAGAAGATTTCTTGAAGACCTTGCTTTTAGGCAAAGCTCAGAAATGCTATTTACACCACATCTAGAGACACTCAGAAATTGCTCTAGAGGCAAACACTCCCTCAGTTTTCCCAATAACCCGGGAAAATAAGCCCACATTAAAAGTAGGATGAGGAAGGGTATCTTTGGGTGACTCATGCATCAGGTGCTGCATAGTTAAGACGCTCTGAACTCAAAAAGTGATTCAGAGGAGTTTCTCATCTTGCCAATTTTGTAGGAGAGGACTAAATCCTAAATATCTACTAGCAACAGCTGAAATGAGGTATGATGGAGTAAGTAAATACAATGTGTGCTCTCAAGCTGAATCTGATTTCTCCTGTTTGTTTTTTGGTAATCTTAGCTAGGATAAGTAGGTACATGAGGACACGCCTGAACTGCAGAACTCAGAGAATATACGGACTTCCTTATTCTTCCTATATTAAATAAGAACTAAATAATTACAAACAACAACAACTCCAAACAAAAAAACAGAGAAAGTCCTAAAGTCAGCTCAAGAAGACTTCCAAGTGTAAAAGACTTGGATCACATGCTTTGCCTGAGGAAAATTTACACAATATCATCCCTCAATTAGGCTCTATCCTCTATCATGGCAGGCAAATACTAGAAAACACAGGAGGCATTTGCCTACATAACATCTTGCCCCCAGCTTGGCCCCAGTATAAACAGTACAGTTGTCCAGGTTGTGTGATTTGCAGAGATACCAGAGAAAATGGCCTCAGGTTGTGATAGAGAAGACTTAGACTAGATATTAGGAAAAATTACTTCACCAGAAGGATGGTCAAGCACTGAAACAGGCTGCCCAGGGAACTAGTGGAGGTATTTAACGGATGTGTAAACATGGTGCTTAGGAACATGTTTTAGTGGTGAACTTGGCAGTCTTAGGTTTACAGTTGGACTTGGACGATCTTAAGGTCTTTTCCAAACTGAATGATTCCATAATACTATTTTATGTTTTCATTAAATTTTAAAATTGAGAATATAGTGGTAAACAAGCAAATAAAAAAAACATGCCCAGGGTAAATCATAAGAAAATAACCAAAGCCGATAGCAGTGAACAGAGAAGTTAGCGCTCCAATCTCAGCCAGCACCTGGGAGGAACTGGAGGCAGTGGGCTGCCCTTACACAACAGGATGTACTGCCCATGCACAGGTAGCATTTGGGTGCATACTCTTCGTATTGCTGAGGAAGGCAATCAGCTTCTTTTTAAGACCTTATTCTTTCACAAATATTACAACAGTCAATGAAGTAGAACAGTCTATCAAAGGCAAAATCTCACAGACAAAAAAGCCTAAACTGATAACTCCATAAAGCACTAATTAGGTCGTTAACACATGCTGCTATACACAGAAAATGGTGCAGAGCTGCTAAAGTGGCTTTCCTCAGGCTTCAGAGCAAGCTGGAATAGAAGCCAGAATTATTACAGTTACAGGTGTTCCAATCCCCAAAAGCTTCTCTGTAAAAATCTGCTTTTATAAACTATTTATTTTCTTTACAGAAATTATATGTATCCAGATTACAGTCCAAGTGGCAATATTGACACTATTGATAGAAGAGACAGCTAAGGAAGGAACAGAATAAGCACTATGATTTTTAAGTGGAACATGCTGTTTCAGCAGCACCAACACGACACCACAGCCTCTAAGAGATTACAAAGACCAATACAAGGAGGCTGAAATTTCAAATGAAAAGAAGTTAAAAAGTCACAGATGTGTCAGAGAAAAAACCCCAAACAACAGAAAAACCAATGTGGCTTGAGACAAATTTCAGAACAAGTTTAAAAACAATAAACCAGTTAAGATCTATTTTGGAGAGCAGAACTTAGCAACTGTGCCAAAAAACCAAGGGAGGCTTAGTTAGGTACTGTAACACTGGTTGCTACACAAAACCAAGAACAAAGTATACCATATCTGATGCTTTATATGAAAGTGTACAGTGGCCTCAGAAAGAATTTTATAGCTTGTATAGCTGGTAATAGGGAAGTAAGGTTTATTTGACTATTTGGAGAAAGGAGCACATTTTTTAACAGTGTGATCACAGCTCAATAGCCGATTTGTAGATTTTTAAATAAATATTATCACTGCAAGTGCAAGGAAGGACTGGGATCCACAACTTGGTAATCTGAGAAAGCAGGGTGAAAAAAAAATTTCCATTTCGATTTTGGGCTTGGGAATTGTTGCAATTCCAACGGATGCAATTCCACGTCTAGTGTTGGAGCCTCAGATATTCAGCAGGAAGTTCATAAAGCTGTGCTCGGACTTACATTTACTAAGAGGTAGTTTGTGGGTGATGGGATCTGAACATCTTTAGGTACAGCAGACTTCTAAAATACTGAATCTTGCCTTAGGAAACAATCCATTAAGGATACACAGAGAAGCCAAAAATATCAGAGGAAGTCACTACATAAAAGAGAGAAGAACTACTATTAAGTAAAGCAAAGATCGTGTACACATAAATAATGGGACTAGTACATAACTAGTCACAATTGTGAGCTCAATTTTAATTTGGAAACCATTAAAAACATGCCATAGATGAGATAAAATGATAGATGAATTACACGACTGGTTGTTTCCTGAAGCCTGTCAGGGACCCACCTGTTCAAGTCAGATTCCAACCACTAAACAAACAGAATAAAGAAAATAGAAACAAGACAGTATCAGCAAATGGAATTGAAATTTGATTTCTACCAAGATGAACGTTGTGCAATTTTAGATAAATATGTTATGTGTTTTTAGACAAATAGCAAGACACTCCAGTCATAAGGAGAGAGCGCATAAATGGAGCTAAACTTATACAGTAATTGAGTTATTTTCTTCAGGAGTGAGATGTAGCTTCAATTAAGTCCACATGGTTAAACAAGTCAATAAAAACTGAGGGGAAAAATAGAATATGCTATACTTACAAGAAAATAGGAAGTAAAGAACACTGGGAAGAATACAGGGAGATGCTAAAACAGATAAAGAACGGGTATTAGAAATGCAAAGTAAAACTCTAAAGTTCTCATACTTACAGATGCTAAACACAAATTATTTTTCCAGTGATTAAAAAAAAAAGAGAGGATAATTAGACCAAAAATAAAAAAGTGAAATGTAGTGTACGTTACAAAGTCAAATAAAATATTAGCGAGGAAACCAGCATGCCATAAGAAATTAGAAAAGATTTATAATGAGTATGAATATATTGTACATACAACAAACTGCAGACTTAAAGGCTTGAAAATGGCAAGACTGCTGACTTATCAAAAAAAAAGAGAAGCAGACAAACATGACAGTCTACGTAGGAAATGTATTATAGTAAGTGAAATACCTCTGAGACTTGCTTGTTTAAAGACTAGCAAATTTGGAAGATACCCTGAGTAATCAAACCCGTACTGACGTAGTTTCAGAAAGGGTTGGACAAAATATTAAATAAAAAGAATCATTAAACCTCTGTAGCTTATTTAGGTTTATAAACAAGTGTGCTCTCAAAGTCACGTTTCAAAAGTGACCTTCCAACTAAAACCTACTGGAAATCCAAAGCAATATTCATGAGAGACAATCATCTTACAAGACTTCACTCACTACTTGCCAGATATTTTGCAAACATTTTGCAGTTCCATACCATTACAAAACACACATTAGCAGCCTCTCTATTACATATACTTACATCTAATATAAATTTCAGGATTTTAAAATAATAACACAGGAGCAACTCTAATTTGCTCAGCATCATGGCTGTATACATAGAATTATTCATAGTGATATAAAGTTAGAAATACATTGAAAAGCAAAAATTTTCTATCTAAAATTAATTTTACTTAATAAAAATTTCTATTGATGCCAAAAAGTGGAAGTTACTACCAACAAAGTTTTCAGAATTCTTGTATAATAAGAATGGTAACATTTTCTATCATCAGGAATTTGATAGACAAGAGTTATAAACTCTTCATCTTCATTTGTTGCCATATCACAAATAAATTGCCACAAAGTCAATAGTTAACTGAATCACAAGATATTGCCTGTAGCTTTCTATTTGGCTATTACCTATACATAAACACTGGCA
This sequence comes from Dromococcyx pavoninus, assembly GCA_033558185.1. Lineage (NCBI taxonomy): Eukaryota > Metazoa > Chordata > Aves > Cuculiformes > Neomorphidae > Dromococcyx > Dromococcyx pavoninus. Next base: position 2,765,904 of record JAUMJL010000138.1, on the reverse strand, counting down.
ATTTACAAATCCAAACAACTTGTCCATTTTTAACTACTACAGTAGATGACTTTTCCATAACAGCCACATCACAGAAGATACCACACCATCAGATATTGCCCCCCACAGCTCAGTTAAAAACTATAGAGACCTCAAAGGAATTTACCTTCAAGGTGTTCTTTTGAATCATAATTAACAAAGGTGCTGCAGTGGCATCACCTTACTTTTTCATTAATTCTTAAGCAAAATTATATGCTTCTGGAAGTATGTGGGGGGGGTTGTGGTTTTTTTTTAGAAAAAAAAGAATTCCTTTTTTCTCCCTCGCCCTCCCTCCCCTCCCCCCCCCCTTTCCTTTCAAACCAGATAAGAGAGGACAAGCAAGAAGCAGCATGATTGTATTCTGGCTCAGATCAGACCAACGCTGCACATTTATTATCCAAATTCACCCCTGCTACAAGGAGGAGGAAGTCTGCCGCATGTCTGTTCTTGGGCTCAATTGCTCTTGCCAGGAGACTGGCATTCCACTTAGCTGGCAAGTTCAGGAAAAACAGCCAAGGACCTTCCATGAACCTCACAAGAGCCCTGTGATCTAGGCAAGCAGCACGTACTGAATTACTTGTCGATACTTAAGTACCAATCCATTTTACATAACGTGATAATTAAGATTTGTTTCCCTTCATTGCTTGGTTTCTTCCCTGTGTAGTTTGCCAGACCAGAAACAAGTCATTTATCACAGGTATTTCTCTCTAATGCATAAACAGGACAGCTGGATTTCTTAGTACATTCTGTCCCTCCACAGTTGAATCTGCTGAACAATTCCACGAAAGCTTCCAAAGTTAAATCAAATTCCAATTTAAAACTATTTACCATCATCAGTGTTTGTTTTACTTTCCTTTCCCAGTCTTCAGTAAGACAACTGGAATCCTAAACCAAATTAATGAAAAACATTATATATAGTTCAACTATAGCAGAATATCAGGGAAAAAAAGAATTAGAATTTTCCTACCCTGTGTTCATTATTTGGATGGGAATATCAAATGATGACTAAGTAGCAAGAAATTAGTAATAAACTGACATAAACAAATGAAGACGTGCCAAAAAACCCCCACAAAACCTGACAGAGTTAATCTAACAGCAGGCACTAGCCAAATATTTTTGCGGGGTGCATTGGGTTAGCTTTCAGCTTGATCAGCTCCTGAGTGTTGCTGCTGACCAAGCAGGCAGCGAGAACGTGTGGGAAGGGGGTGGTGGAAAGAGAGGACAGAATAACTGAGAGTAACGTGAAAAGCATGTCTAAAGAGAACAGCGACACATTTGTTTCCGGTTTAAATGATAAACTAACTAGCAGATAACTATAGAAAAGAGTAGGTATTTTCTGATGCAAACCTGATTGTGAGATTGAGTCCCCATAGTAAACTCTAATGCTACTCATTTACCCACATAGGTAACTGGCAGAACTGAAATCAGAAAATATGTATCATTGTAGAGCTGCATACTTTTTCATGCTCTACAATCTATAAGGCATTTAACAAAACCCAAAGAAAAACCCACTGTGAATCTATATTCTAATTTTTCAATAAACATTGGGATTATGAACTGATTTTGCAAGCATAAGGTGACTTGTAGTTTAAGAGAGATCTGTGAACTAGTTTTTTTTATACTATAGAAAATAGCCTGTTGATATAACCTCTTCAAACTTTCCCAACCAGAAAAATCATGAGAAAAAAACTGTAGCAGGTATCTGCGAGGGAAATACGGCAGCAATGAAGTATGCTATCAATATGTAGTTTATCAATTCTTAGCTAGAAAGCAAAGAGCTTAGAAAAGTTATCACAGAAAAGAAAATGGCATCAGAAGCAGACAGGATATCCCATTGTGACATGAGCTAGAGTGGGAGATGGGAAGTAAAGACACGCATCTGCTGAGGCTACCACAGCCTGCAGAGGGATGAAGCACAAACAGGGACAGTCACAGAAGCCTGACTGTTTACCACCTCCTCTTCACAAACAGGGACTTCCTTGCCTGCTAGGTACAGGACTGTCATGACTACAGCATGACTTTTGACTAATAAATTTTAGAGTAAACTGCATGGAATAGGAAAGGAGACTAATATTGAAGCTGAGGTTCCAAAAATCAGTCTAATAAATGCTCCATTAAGCCCCTGGAAAAGGTTGTTAGTGAGTGCCTTGACATCTTTGAGAATTATGCATTCAAAAAGCTGACGTGGGATTGCATAGTTGCTGACTTTGTCAGGCTTTTAAAGGACACAGAAAACAGTGCAACTGATACAGCCTCTAAAGCTACTGGGAAAGTTGTTTTTTCTAAACTAATGGCTACGATAAACAGAAGGAATGTTGTTTTGACATGAAGTCTACTATGTGCCATGACTTGTTGCCCATCATTACCAGCCCATGAACAGCTTTATTCTCTCACAACTGCTCCTTCCAAAGGTAAGTCTTTTCACCATCCTGTCACTCTGTGTACACCAGCCAGGAAACAAAGCCTTTCCCTTTCTTCTAGGCTGGTTAAGGTTTAAAACATTAATGTTCAAAGTTTAGCATTTCTCCTTCTTTTTTTATCTTATATATAACAAAAATGAATATGATTATGACCATGAATAGAAAGCACTCAAGAACAGAAGTGGGCAAATAATGGAATTTGGGCTCAACGAGTGACGTGGAGACACAACAAAAAGCTTAAAATAGGTGGTTCTTTTCTTTTCAGATTTACTCCTGTGTAACTTCTTTCACACTGTTCTGAACCAAAATAAAAATTCTGCTTCAAAACAAAGGCAAGTGTGTGTTTAATAAACCTATCTGTAAATAGGATTCTGCTTTTCCCTGTTCCGAGTTTTGTTGTTTTTGTTAAAATTTCTATTGTTATTAAAAAAAAACTTGCCTGTATCCATTCAGGAGTAATTTAATCATAGCATTTATTACATGAGTTGTTACAGTAGTTTTAATTCTTTTGCTGTATGAACCCGAACACATATTATTCATGTTACTTATAGTAAAGTAAATTAGAAACATAATGTGTCCAAATACAGCATTTAACTCAACAGATTCTCCTTGAGGAAGTTTAAAACTGAGGCAGAACAAACCCAGCACTATATCCTACAGGCAGATTTAAAAATAATTGTAACTTTAGTCCCACATTTGTTCAGCTGAAAGCTAGGAGTGATTTAATGTTAAATTCTAAGATTGGAAAGATTTTTCCCTTATGCGGTAAAGGGAAACTAATAGCTTGAATTCAGGCTTGTGCTGTTTCAAGATCACTCTTCAAAAGCGTCTGTCAGTGATTTCACTCTGCTTTGGTAGTCTAAAAAGCTACACGTGCCAGTGGTCACAAGGCAGTTACAAACAACTTCTCAAAATCATCTCCCTTCCAAAATCAGTGGAGAACAACCCCTCTCTCTGCCAGGATTTCTCCACAAAATCCAAAGCATTTTTCCCACACAGGCTCACTAGTGAAGTAGTGCTAAAAGCCCTGTGCAGTCATGTTATGCAACCAGGCAAATAACCAGGACCCATGAGCAAAAAAAAAATGAAATAAAGCCCATTTAAAATAGCATACATCCACTGCCCTGTGTTGCAATTCCACCTTAACAAATACCCAAGAGGTGTGTTTTAACGTTCTGATGCAATTAAATACTTTGAAAAGTAAATTCAACCCAATCTTTGAAGACAAAAATGAGATTCCCCCATTTTGTAGTCCTCACAGGTAAAAATGTTTCAAAAGAAAACCAAGCATCTCTGGAGAAGTATTTGCACTGAAAATTACCCTCATTAAAATGCCTTTCCCCCACATCCTTGACTAGCTAGAATTATCAATATTTCTGATGTCCCAAAAGCAGATGGCATCTTGACTTTATCACACTACCTAAATCGCTTCTGCCCACCAGATGACCCTCAGAGAGAACCTACCTTCATTTTGAAGTTCCTTCCTTTTATCTCTGCACAGTGACAAAACAGCTACTAGTCTTTTCTACTAGCTGACACACTCTTTAATTACAGAGCTACAGGTGTTTCCTAGTGACCCAGATAGACTGATTCTCCTTGGTGTGAAACCCTTTGGACTGAATCAACAGCCATATCTGCAGAGCAGCCTAGGGGGGGAGGAGGATGGATTAGATGACAAAGGTCTCTTCCAGCCTTATTTCCTCGTATTCTGTGATGCATATGTGATCACACTACATAGCGTTTCTGCCTTTTTGTCCTGACCTAAAGGCAGTTACTTTTCAACAAGCTGGAATACAAATAAAAGGTACCTGGACCGATGATATCAGGCGCAGATTAGCAAACTGTGGACAATGATAGTCGACTCTTAGCTAACTGCTTGCTCTTTTAGTCCTGATGGGAAGCTCTCTGCCAGTGTCCTTGAATGAACTGCTGGAAAAAAATCCTTTTCTGTGGAGACGCCTGAATATTTGTCTGGAAAGCCACAACCCACAGCTCTAATACGTATCTGTAGCCCTGCCATAAAATTTAGGGTCTCACGCTATGTAAGGTCTTTGTAAGAGTGTTCTTATGGACTGCAGTCTCCATTCTGAGCAGATCATGATGTGAAAATTAATTATTCCTGTTTTATGCACTATTTGTAAAATATTTCCAAATCCGGAGACTGGACTCTATGACTGGGTATAAGAAATCATAACCTCCGAACAGTTTCAAAATAACGATGAGAAAAATAGCCTGTGGCAAGAGGAAACTTCTAAATGATCAGATTAAAAATGACAATTCCCTTTTCTCCAAGGGTAAGGAACACTGTCATTCATCAGGGGAAACTGCTGATCTCCTTGGTTTCAGCACAACCAAAATACTATCTAAATTAAATATGGGTGCTTTTATTGGATAAACTTTGTGCAATACATTTTGGACTGTCCAAAGGAGATTATGGCCAACTCTAGGAGTCATTCTCTGAGATGACCTTCTGCAACGCTTGGTGTTTCACTACAGTTTGGCGAGGTTGCAGAAAAAGAAGTAAAGCCAGTCTGATTCCTCTGATATTACTGGCATTTAAGTGCAGATCATAGCAAAAATCACATTTCCCCTGATATGACGGATCCAGGAATACCTGATAAAACAATTGAAAACGTGGACATAAAAAGTTCAGAAGTACCACATTTCCTTGGCTTACTGCATGTTTTGAGGGACAATGACAACAGTTACTTTTTGAGGGTATTTTTTCTCTTTCATGGACTTACAGCGGTTTTGCAACTGCGTGTTTTGTCTAGCATTGCCAACTCTATATTACTTCTGAATGCTGGAATCTTCTGATCATCCAAAGCATATTGATGGGGAGTGGGGAAATCAGGTTTTCCATAAGTTTCAGCCAAAGCAGAGCCAGTTCGCTCTTGAGGGGCCTCAGGCTCCTCCTTTTTATTCCTCCAAATCAAGCAGTACTGTGTTCAGCAAACATCCTTACAAGCCAGAAGAGCATTGAGAAGCTGAACAAGAGTTGCAGGAGGGTCTTCCACCTTGGCAGTGCCTTTCACACTTGGCCAGTTTGCAGCTGCTGTCTCAGGCTGGCAGGCAGGAGGTGGTGGGCTCCCTGCTGGGCAGGCACAGAAAGGATGAGGCAAGTGCAGAGTTACTCTTCGACAGTGAAGCACAACATCACGTTATAGAGTGATAGAAAAGACTGATGACATTTGTCAAGAAGGAAAGGATTGAGGGGGAAAGGAGTTGAAGCAGGAGTGTTTAGCTGCCTGCCAGCAGGCAGCCACAGCTGGTTACATTTTAGTGAGCAGCCCCTTCCCCAAGTGGCCTGCTCAGAGAGAGCCTCAGCTGTTCCTGCTCCAGCTGGCACAGCCCTCCCACCACAAAAGGAGCTGGTTACAAAACTCACTCACCTCAAAAAAAGAAGTATTTTTAAAGAAGCCTAGCTAGTGGGTGCAGGAATTCTATGCTGACCGGATCCACTCGCTTAAAGAGAGACAGCTTTCTCTGCTGTTAGCACTGTTTTAGTAGGAAACATTTTCAGGCACTGTTACATTCATTTCCAAGCCAGACTATGTTCACTGTAGCGATCTTCAGACAATATGATGGATAAAAAATGAAGAGGGTTTTGCTGAGTGTGCACACCGCCAAACCTTTTTAGAAAGACTTCAAAGGTGGCCAAGTCTACACGGATTTTAACACGATAGCAAAAGCACATCTCTGAAACAAATGCCAAAACTGTGTTAAACTGCAAATCACTGCACAGGGGCGTGTGTGAGGAGCAGATGATTCCTCGCCTTCTTTGACAGCTAAGAAAAGACAGAAAGCAAACTGCTGAGCAATGTATGACATTCTCAGGATACAGGAATTCCTAACATCCCATACATTTCTTCCACATAATTTCCTCTGACGCAAGACAAATATTCACCACAGAACTTTCTGCTATCGACTTTTTCCTTTACTTTTCCTTTACTTTATTACTCTGATAATGTGTTTAAGTTTGGATAATAGGTGAAGAGCCTTCTCCTCTTCCCAGACTAAAATCTCAAGCAAATAAACTTATATTAGTGTCCCAATACTGTAAGTAAGATGGCTGAAAACAAACCCAAGCCGTACAAACATGACATATAACAACGACTTCCTGACACATTTTCAGGGGAAATCTACCCTTTAGATTTTGCTGTTCACTGAAAGTTAACCTGTGTGAACATACAAACACTAAAAATTCCATGCAAACACTTTTTTTATTCCATAATTTCTTCCCGAAAAGGACATTCCTTTATCTATCATAGTAGAAGAGGTTAATTTGCACTGAAAATTGTTCTCTCATCTGCTTAGCAAAGCTGCATTTATGATTAAAGAGAATTGGTTATTATTTAATTCACTTTTTGTATTTTTTGCCATTGTAATTGATTCTTTTGCTATGTGGATTTTAGTATTAAACCTCATTAAATTCAACAATTGTTTATCTAATTTACATCAATAATCTATATTTCAAAAACTGCTTTTGTTATCTCTTGGCAAAGACTCGTTTCTTGGTTAATTTAACAATGTGACCACATTAAGATCTACTTTAATTTACAAAATATGAAACCCCACATACTCTTAAGTATTACTAAAATAGCAAAAGTGAAATACAGACATAAACGATAAGATTTCTCAGCATATATGTATTTATCCCAAACTTGAAATATTGTGAAAATCAATCATTCAAAGCAAGTATTCACAACCCTGTTGCAAGTTTCAAGTGGTGAAGTTTCATAAAGAAATAAAATAATGAAAACCCCCAACACTTAAGAATATCAAATATCAATCCATCAATGTTGTGGCCGTACTAACCACTACAGCAGTGGTGCATAGATGGAATATTACTTCTGCTGTGCTTGTAACAACTGCAATAAAATCAATTTAAGGAATCATGGGTATTTCAGGCAAACACATTTAGTTAAACAGGTTGTTTGTCTATGGAATTCCTTTGATTTACAAGGATGTACAATGTTTTGAGAGAAAGATACACAGACAAAGAAAACAAATACCCTCTAAACTTTAAAATACTTATATTTTAGCTCTTTATTTGTTTCACAATTTAAATTGTCTAACAATAGTTGCAGGAGGAAAAAAACAAATATAGTCCCTAAACCAACCACAAATACTGACATCCCAGAGAAAGCTAAACGTTTCAAAGATGGAACCCAGACCAACCAAGCACATCCCTCTGTAGGACTTCACACTAAAATTAACTGGCAAAAAAGGCAGCTGTGGAACAGCAATCATCAGACAAAACCAAAGTATCTCCTACTCAGGAAACCTAGGCAGATTTGGGGAAATTAGCTTTCAAAGCAGGAGACTTTTTACTGAATTTCTATTCACCAAAGCCTGTGGCACTTCTAATAAATGTTAATTGTCATCGTACAGATTTTTACTGTTTAAATCCTTTCAAGTAAGGTAGAAATTAGAGTAGCATTTTTTTTTTTCAGGATTCATTTCTATTCCACTACTGTTCCTTATGCCTTTTCACCTTGTAGCAACTGAAAAAAACGTGTTACACTGTGAGGGAAAAAAAAAACCCCAGACAACTAGCCAACATGCTAAGAAACCTATTAGTATAAAAATACCCAAAATCTTACTACACAGATTGCACTGAAAAGCTAAAACAATAGGACAGAAATAGTGAAGATAAAACACAGAGAAATAAAAAGTGTAAATCTGAACTTAGTCTTGAGGTATCAGATAAGGGCTTTTTTGTTTGAGTGGCAATAGCATAGGAGAGTAACCTAGTATCTGCCTCTACTATAAGGGAATAAATTGAGTTTAAATAAAAAAAAATATTCCAAAAAGCCCCTAAAACACATCTGCACGTCTTCACAAGTGAAATGAAATGTTTTATTAAAAACACAAAACGGAGCTTTGAAGATAAATTAGTTCCTTTATGGAAAGATCAGAGCATGGTAAATTATCTGAACAATTATAAAGCAATTAATGACTCGAATTACACCAACTTTACTTTAATTATGAGAAAATCAAACACCTGCCAATGAATTTAATGAATGCTCGCACTGTGAAAGGGGAAAAAACTCTGTAAGAAAGAACAAATCCGTATGTCCCCATAACATAAGATGAGGCATGTGATACTGAAAGAGCACTATGTCCTTGGCATTTGTATATTTTAAGCCAAAAATCTACATCTCAGGGATACTACAATTAATCATCCATTATTGCAGGTTACTGGAAGACATTTATAAAATTCTTACCTTTATATTTTGTAATGCAAACAAGACAGCTTTACGTCTCAGCTGGTACCATGTATTTTATTTGTATTACGTACTGAAACTAGGACTACTACAATCATTTCAGACATGTCCCGGGAAAGCCTTGATCAGTTAGTCTCAAAAAATAGTGGTCAGAATCCCTTTTTAAAACACTGTATTTTGTAGGCCACAAATCATTCAATAATTTGCTAGCGAGCCTTTCTCCCACTGGACTGAATTTTGCAAGAATCACGTGAGAAAACCACGAGAAGACTAAAAGAAGTGGAAGAGGCAGCAAGAATCCTTAATGTTCATGAATGAAATTACTCTTCACCAAACATAACTGCCTTCATAAAACTTAAGGGCGTAGATCACTGATAATTTTACACCATTTCCTACCAGCCTTAAAGAGCTGTCTTAACGACTTCACACTGAGCTTATGTGTCTGTCACGACCAGACAGCAGAATAGTTGAGAAGCAGAGATTTTCCACATACTTACAGACACAGTCTCAGGGGATCTTATTATCCTGACCTTTAATAACATCCAAAAAAAAAATCCAACCCAAACAAATTTATAAAATTCTGTAGAGTCTTAAATTTAGAGAGATGGAGATTGTCACTCTCAGATTTAATCATGTTACTAATTCAGAGCAGCAGACTCAGGCAACGAAATATGAATTCTCTCCAATTTAGGCAAAAAAGAGAAAAAACTTGATCCTTGAGTCCAATGAGTACATTTTGTGGGTGAAAGTCTGATACATTGACAATAAAAAACAAATAATGTGTCTTAAAGAGGATTTAATCTAGCTCACATAGAATAACACTCCACCCCTCAATTATTATTTATTATCTACAGGCAATAAAAATTCCCAACTAGTTTGGATATGTATTACATAAGTAGCAACAATGACCTGTGAATTTACATGGCAGGAGTCTCTGAACCACAGGAGTGATTATAGAACGGGGTTAGACACACTTAAACTCATTCTCCGCATCATCCATAACGCACTTCGAGTGCTACATGTACACATCATCACAAATTACACTATCAAATAAATATACAAAGAACTCTCCTTAGAAAATCCACATTTGAGAATTATATTATGCCACTTCCCTCACAGGCGCACTAGAATGAAGCTATCCCACTACAGCCTTCACACAGCAGTAGTTATGATTTGCAATTGACAAAAGGAAAAGCAAAGCTGTAATTGCACACAACCACAAAAGGCGCTAAATTAAGTATTTCTGTAAACTAAGAAGAGTTTCTTATTTGCACAGTGAGCCAGGACACCTTTCCTGTCACCATCCGGTATCAAAAGTATTACTCTACAGCCCAGGCTTTCCAGATGACAGCAAGTACTATCCTTTAGAAAGGTATACTGTACTGGAAGCTATATTTCCTCTTTCTTCTAGCAAAATATTACCTCTTACAGAACTATAAAGATCCTCTAAACATACTGTGATAACTCAAGAACCAGAGTTTGTATTTAAATTTGGAGCATTTGTGCATTTTTGTCACACTGTTGTAGAAACATTTGAGATCAGATGATCTTCCTTGGTATCTTGATGAAAAGAAAGTAAAAACTACAGGACAAAACCTACTAATTCATTTTCTGAAGCATAGATAATTTGTCATAAAGTTTAACTGTAAAATATTCTAATCTTTCTGAGTGGTGACTCTGTGAAGTTGTTTCTTCAAAACCTTGAGGTCCTATTTACCTTGCAAACAAGAAGAATTCAACACAGGCTAGATTCGTCAACTTTCTAGAACATGTTTAAAACCAGTAAGAGTCTAAGCTCCATTGTTTATGACAAAAATAATTGTAACAGTCTTGAAGTGAAAAGCATGTAGGACAAAAAGACAAGTGGGTTTTTAGGATAGGCGTGCTTTTTCTTTAAGCCTGGGACAGGAAGCCAGTGCCTGGAAAGGAAAAGTTCATAGCAGAAATTCACTTAATTGAAGCTCTGCCGATTTATAATCAGTGACTTTGCCCCCTATGCACTTTTTTTTTTAATTCTAAACAGGTATTTGAGCACAAAAAAGTCTCCCTAATTCTGTACAGTTATCAAACAATATAGAACTAGATCCTGTCTTTCTCACATTATTTCAAGCTAGGAATGATAAAATAAAATAAATGCTGAAAGTCATGCTTTTACTACATATTCTAGTATTACAGAAGTGTATGAGATATTTTGAGAACAAGTATTTCCCTCAACACTCTGAATCACAAACCTTAATTTAAAATGAGCTGAAGTCCACTAACAAGGCTACTAATCACGTAGTCAGAGTCTGTGATTTATAACCCATTCACCTCCACAGAAAAAAAGAGATTAAAATAACTATGGCATTATTTAAAAAAAACGAGAATCACTACCTCAAACAAACAGAAAACATAAGAAACCGCCTATTTTCTCCTATGAAGTAACAGCCCAAAGAGTGGGAAATATTTGGAAAAATGAAGCATTGTGACTGTGGTATAAGAAGGACCATGCTTAAACCCAAATTGTTCCAACAAGTAGCGCATAACCTTTTGGAATGTCTGGAGCTATTCAGCAGTGTCAACTACTGAAACTCCAAGTCACTGTGCAGTAAAAGAGCCAGTGCACTATAAACACCGGGAAGGATTCTGGTGAAAAAGAGAGGCACTGCAAATCACTCCTCCTCCAAAATCAAACCTAAAATAACTATAATCACATAATTTCTTGGTCAAAACATGTAGTTAATGCTACCAGAAGGAAATCAGACCAATAAAGTCCAACACTCAAATAAAAACAATTGCGTGAAGAAACAGATTTTTAAAAAGGCAGATAGAAGTGAATTTTCTGTGTGTTGCAAATGTATGCAAACAACATCACCAGATTGAGTGAGCAATACACTGTAAAGACAACATCTACTCATCTACTTGGACTGCTGATCTCCATAATGATCTTTAAAATCTGGTAGGCAAAACATTTCCAATTTGTAACTGATTCAGGAACAGCACACGCTCTGATTTACACAATCTAACGAAAATACAAGGCAGTCACAAATAATAGCAGTCCGAGGTCAGTCTTGATAGCCAGAAGGCTAAACCTTACCTGGGGCAGTTTTGAGGCTGCAATTGCACATAGCCCACCCTGAGGATATGCAAAGGTCCTCTCTGGGAGAGGGGGCCATACCTTTACAGCCCACAGGCACTACTTCTCAGTATAGAGATAGGAGATTGAGTGCAGCCCAATCGTGCCTCAAGGCAGTGAAACACTGGGCCATTCTGGTGCCAGTCAGAAAAACCTAACCCACAATCTCATGGTACCTTTTTAGCTTCCCAAGGATAAAATGAGGAGGTCTGCAGAATCTAGGAAGTCTCACAGGTTCTAATATCAGTCCTAAGTTCGAGGAACAGCAAAACAAAGGTAGGAAATCTTGGAAGGTAATTACAGTTGCTGGACCAGACAAGTGGAATAAGGTATGCTGTGACAGATCATGAGTGTTACTGGGGCAGTGGTTATACGAATAGATTAGTGGGGCTGAAGCAAAAAAAACCACTTAAGTATTACACTTCACCTGTAAATGTACTTGGACCACTGCTGTTATTTTTTCCAAAAAATTTAGGCTCCTGCTCTTTTGAACACTTACCCAAAACCACAAAATCACCACCACCCCACACCTGTAACCAACAGGTTGTTTGAATCAAGATAATGGCCTAGTGATAAGGGGCAGGGAAGGAGAAAGAAAAAGATGCTTTTGGCATAACAGGAGAAGAAATTATTGTCTATAGGTAATAAACATTGAGAGGCAAGAGAAGCAAGGTATATGAATAGTTGAAAAAATATATGCAGAAATATTATTCTTCATACACTGTCAAACTAAAAATACTTTTCAAGTATAAAGATCTGCCATAGGTCAAATTCTAGTTGTTATTTTTTATTCGAGATTTAGATAATGGAAGAGAAACTACGCTTACAAAACGAACAGTTTACATCAAACTGAAAGGACTGCAAGTTTTCAGAAGGAGAGGATCACATTTTTTAATATTACTGAATGTGACAACAACTTGAAAACTGGATTCTTACTTGTACAGAAAAAATAAAACTTGCAATAAAAATGTGTAATAACAGACTATGAAGCAGAACACAGACAAGTTTACTGGGTTATAATAAATCATACAGTAAACAGTGTGATATAAGGAAGAAGGACAAAGCTGAATTCTGAAGCACACTTGTAAGGAAACTGCATATGTACATTCTACTAAGTAGTTTTGAAGTATCGGCCGAAACATCTAGGACTGTGTACCAAAAGAGAGAGAGATACTATGGACTGTCCAGTTGATCACACTGACAAGAGACTTAAAACCAAGACATATAAGGAAAGATGAAAGAAAGAGGGTCTTTTTAGTCCATAAGAAGAAGTAAGTACAGAGGTCTGACAGCTGTTCAACAGCAAGTGCAAGTCAAATCTGAATTGTTCTTTGGAAGAATCACTACTGAATGACATTGTCTTAACCTGTATCAATTAAAACATATTGGGGAAACAAAAGGAAGAGGACTTTTCTAATTAAAGCTGCATGAATGGTGAGTTCGAGATGGTGTAATGCACATTATGGATGTATTCTAATAACAGGCTATACAACCCCTGTGAGGGTAAACAAACAGTTGCTCAATTCTGCCTCAGCAGAAGGATGGACTAAGCTGATCAACATCTCCTTTAGTCCATGCTAACAATATCCCTAAAGTTTTAAAAAAAAAAACAAACCCAAAACAACAAGAAAAAAACTCACCAAAAATCAGCTTTGCACATACATAGTCCTGGATCCAGTGCTATCGTAATTTGAACAAAGGCCAATGTTTACTGCTTCAGTGACACATTGTTCTACGCAACTCTTAAGCTTAAATTGTTAGGATTTCTAAATGGAGAAAACCAGCTCAAGCAACAAGCTCACTATATATACATACCATCTTACTAGTTTGAAGCTATTGATAGAAATCCACACCACTGAAGACAGAGCCAATGCGGGCCTTAAATCTGTAAGAATTTTAAACGAACTCCAGAATATACACCACAGAATTACCATCTGGTGAGCACATCTACTGGAGGAGTCCTATTGATTTCTCAAATTCTCCAAATTTGTAACAAAGACTGTGAGGCTTTAGGTCCAAATAATCAAATTACTCAAACAGTAATTAATATGGAACAACAAATGTTGAATACAGCATACATGGTTAATTTGACTATTTGAAAAGGCAGATGGGAGATTCTAAGAACTAAGAAATTCCTTTTTGTCCCCCCAAAATCAGACTTCCAATGCTGAAAGTTAACAAGGAAAAGCAAAAACTATTCACATTTTACTTCCCGCAGTCTATATGGGATGGCCCAACATGTTAGAAAGAAGCACGTAATGAGAGCTGATGATATTACTCCTGTCATATTTACCTTCCTAACATGTGGCTGTACAGACAGAAGCAGAACCAGATTATTCTTCGAGGTGAACATTAAAGGATCAAGGGCAATGCAAACACATTGTAACAGGAAATTCACATTAGATATTAGGTAACAATAAAAAGTTCACAATGTAGTAGCCAAGCACTGGAAGAACCACTCCCAAGAGATACAGAATCTTCACCCTTGCAGATACTTCAAACAAGCCCTGAGCAACCTTCACGAGTATATATAAATGTCTGATGGGAGGCAAACCACAAAAGTAGGGCCTCTGAACTGAATCACATAACTTTTGAATAACCAAATACAGCCAAATGTATCCTGTGTGCTACATCTTGGAAACTATTCCTATTAAATAGCTGAGTAAAGAATAAGAACTAATAAAGAATAATATTTTCTGTTAAATACTGCCTTTTAAAATTTGTTTAGCTTCAATCTTCCTGTGTCCTGCTATCACATTAGTCTAATGAAGTCAAAAGGCATCTTCCTTCATCAGGCAGTTCGAAAAACTCATATTGACTAATGGACCAGGCCCCATTTTGCTGGCTCTGAATTATAAACTTCTTGGATGAAGCGAAATTTCAAGTCAGTTACTTCCACTCTTGTCATCCACAGGGACACAGATGACAATGCAAAGAGTGGAGATGGCTAAGGGGAATTGCCATTAATTGTAATTGTATTAGCTTAGTTGAGACAGAAACCTTTCCTTTGCTGTAAAACCCAGTTCAGAGGTTTTTAAGTTCGTGGATTACATACTGCCTGTATTTGAAGAACGTGTTTGCTTCTATGAAGTGGGTAGCAGATTGGTATATTGCACCAGGGTTATAAGCATCTAAGAGACCGTTAATTAGGAGACCTCAGAGCTATCTCTGTATCTCTTCTCATTGTAATAAGGGCTTTTGCTCAGTGAAGAAACCAGCTCTTTTCTACTCTCTACCACTTTACCAGATTTAGCAGGAAAAACAGAAAAAAAATAGTCTTCTCAAAACACATCTAGGACATGCTTCTGTAAGCAGCAATGCCAGTTTCAAGATCCTCCTCTGCCCAGTGCCTGTTGGTTTCAGTCCGTTTAAAGTGGGCTGGCATAACTTAAAGAATACGGACAGGAATAAGCAGCCAAAACCATGGAGTGCTAAGAGGGACAGACAGAAGGCAAAGAGACATTGTGCAAGCAGGTGCAGGAAGCACTTCTACAGCATTTAACCATGGCACTAAAGCAGCGGGAGAAATAAAGCTGGCTTGGTCCAGATTGCCTAATAGAAATCTGTGGCTCTATTTCTCCTTCCTCTCAAGGAAGCTGTATAAGACTGAAGATTCTGAAGAAGCTGCATCCAACAGACAGAAAGAAAGTGGAAAAGATATTTCATTAAGACATAGGAAAAACAACCTAAACACCTTTCAGAGAGAAAACCCCACTCCTTTTGCCAGGACTTTTCCCATCTTTAAAACGGCTCGGTAGAGGGAACATGAGGATGTTTAAGAAACCAGCTTCCAATAATGTGAAGTCTAAAATACTTTCCATAATTTTTCAGAACTTCATAGCCTGAATGATGCAACAAAACAAAAAAAAGGGAGTGTGTTTATAAAACCTTTCTTAAAATCTATTCACACTGGATGCCCCTGGCTCGGAGCTCCTACAGGAACCTTTCCAACTACACCTCAGCTTGAAACATAAAATTAAAAAATGTCTCTGGTCATATTCTACTCTATAGGCAAATGTAACAAAAACAAGCAAACAAAAATCCATGAAAAAAACTCACAAAAATATCCCAAACTCTTTACTGTTAAAAAATGACAGAAAATTCCTCTATACTTCTTTTATATTTATAAGGCCCCTTATGTCTACTCAGTTTTCACATGCAAGAGGAAGTTCTGAGTTTAAGTTCCAGAGGTTTTGCAAGGAATCATTTGAGTCCACCTATATTCTCTCCCTCAGTTGAGAAGGATGCTAAAGGAGGAAATTGCTAATAATGAAAGCAAGCCCTTTAGCAGGATGACCTCAACAGAAGTTTTATTAACCAGCCTACGCAGTTTTTCATTGTCAGCATGCTCAGGCATTCAGGGAGGCATAACAGTCTGCATGGGTCTTGGTGGGAAGAGCAGAGGTTGCCAGAAGTAAGTGTTTGGAGGGCACATTACCAGGGCTAGGCTATGTGTACACGGCTGAAACATAAGCTGCTTTTCTGCAAGCAAGCTCTTTTAATAGGAATCCAGTTTATTTGTTTTTTCAGAAGCAGATGGCATCCTCTCAAGACGCTACGCCGAACATGACACACAAACCAAGTATTTTCATCTGAGCATATTTTTTCTAATCAACTCCCTGCTACTCAGCATTAAATGACAAACAAAAATTTAGTCTCTGGAGTCTGGTAATACTGTAGGCTAACTCGAGCTAACTCAGGATACAGCAGTTAGTGATGAAATGTAATGACTTGTAATACACTAGAACACAGAATAGAGGACAGTGCATTTTGACTTAAATATTAAGAAAACCACTCCAACTATGGGGGAAAAATTTACAAATTGCAGCCTCCATGCTGATGAACATACTCGATGGACAAACTCCATGACCTAAGGTTAATCAGAAGTGCTTAATGCAACTTTTTGTATTTATATACAGGAAAACAAGAGGCAAGAAATCCTATCATAAAGTATGTTAGTAATACTGCCATGGAATGACTGTATTGTAGGGTTCTGCATGACATTGCTGATTTTATGCCATTCCTCCTGAATCATGACCTTTCATCTCCATTCACTGCAAAGCCCAAGCAACCACTACAAAGACTTGTCGAAAGATATCACGTTAAAGAAAATGTTATCACTACGTACAGACAAAACATAATTCAGAAGGAAGCCAAATACTACGAAATACTCCCCTCTCCTGACCTTTCCTATTCCAGATCTCAACTCTGAGACAACTATGTGCCACCTTTCATAGGAAATCGTGTAGTATCTATTAACAGAGAAGTCTATTTTACCACACAGTAATACAATGCAGTACACCAAAAGTGAGTCATCCTCTCACTACAGCCTCATACAACACATAATTAAAATATAGGGGACTTTCACAAACAAAAGTGATTTTAGAATTCTATGCATGAAGGACATGATGGTCCTAATACTTTCCAACAATTTAACAATTTACTGGTTTTGTTTTTAAATAAGAGAATGCTGAAAGTATACTAACTCAAGGAATGGGTGTGTTATGCACTATACCAGGGTGGTTCAAATTCAGCAGTCATTGCTTTCACATCCAAATTTAAGGTCCCTTTCCCTTCCTGCCACTGTTTCCAGTTTCTTTTCAATGCCATCCTTGCACCTTCACCCAAGATCACTGCCTTCCATTCTCTGTGTAAGGAGGTCCTTCCCCTCGCCTCTCTCTCTGTTCCGCACAAATAGCCCTGCTTTCGATTTCTTCCACTGGCAACAGCTGCTCCTGCACACCATCCTGAGACTGCTAAAACATTGCTCAAGAGGGGACGGCTGCCAGGCAGGGCACACAGCTGCTGCAGGAAACACGGGGCAGCTGCTCCTGCTAGCAGCTTCCCTCCCACAAGCAAGAGATGCAAGCCTAGATCCCTGGGATGCAGGGGAAGGTGAACAACTTCAGGACTTGGACCGCACTTACTGCCTGAAGGGTTCTTCACCTCCTTTGGGAACCGGGAGCAGACTCCAAACATGGATGGATCCTCTGGGCCTGACTCCACCCATTACCTGCGTGTTGGGATCAAATACTATGTGCTATATATTAGAAAAGAAACAAAGATGTATCTATTGCATCTCAAGGAGATCAGTACCCAAAGTTCTCATAATCAAGAATGATAAATTTTACAAATTCATAGCTGTGTGAGTAAAAAATTTTAACATCCTCTTTCTCGTCTTACCATAAAGGGAAATTAAATAGGTAAATATTAAAGTTTTAGCGTGAATACTCCATTTCTTACCAATCACTTTACTTTATTATGCCTGAACATGAGTAAAAAAGCAAAACTTAGGTTTTGTTTAAATACATAATTCTTATTTTAGAAGAGTCTGGTCCATCGTTATTTGGACGGTTTTGCCTAACTCAAGTGCCCTTGAGAAGATTAGTCTACATCGCTATTTTTCCCCTCTCTGCAACATCCGAAATGCTGAAAAGACTTAATGATATGCAAATACCACTGGAGGTTGCCAAGGATGGTTAAGACTTCAATTTTTCATATTTGTTAAGTTTTTCTTCTTTAGTTTTTCATATCGAAGTGGATGCTCAGACAGCTTCCAAGCATCGCCAGCCAGTCTGATTTTGTGTTCTCTCTTCCCTTCTGGGAATGTACTGCTGAGGCAATGACCAAGAACCCTCAACAGCTCTTCATGAAGGAGCTGCCAAATTTCAATCTTCCTCCTTGATATGTCTCTTCCACAACTAAAAGTATGGAAATCCAGCCAACTAGCAGCTCAATACTAGTGAAAATGTACCAAACTAGTTGTTAAGAAAGAGGTATTCAGACCTATCTGCATCCCTCTTTATAAAAAAAAAAAAACCCAACCCTGAATGTGCATGTCACTAATATTTTTGAAAATAATTTACCCCCTCACCCATTATAACTGAGAAATACTGAAAACAAGGCAATAATTTTTTGGTTTTATTCTTTAATTGCTCCCTGATGAGAATGAAAAGTCCTCTGTAAACTAGGGAGCTCACAACTCGCTATGGATAAGACACCTCTGAAGTTGAGGAGGGCATTACTTCCCCCATTAAGAGAAGAACAGAGTACACTTGCACTCTTGTCCTTTCCTCTGATGGGCTTTGCCTTAAGTAACTCTAGACAAGTTTCTTTCCATGAATTTAGATATACTGTGAACAAAATATCAATTGTATATTTGGCTTCACATTTCTTCAGCTTATTATGCCACGTTTTTGAAATATATCTTATTTTAAATCAATTAATTAAATGCTTTAGCATAAAAACATTTAAAACTGAAATGATACTTTATTTAATTTGTTGATTTGATCAAAACAGTCATACCACAATACCTAACTAACGTAGATGAGACTGAACTGAGGTACAACAAACACTGGGTTGAGCACTTCTAGGATCTCACAGCAATTTCTGCAAAATTTAAATGTAAAAAAAAATGAACCGATTAACCTGCCTAACCTTCCGCCCCACAAAAAGTATCTACTCCTTCTAAGAGAGGCCGCAGTACAATTACAGCAGAATTACAAGAGTATCCGTGAAAACTGGACACGTACCAAGGAACTTACTGGCCTATAAACAAGGTCTGTAAAGGCGCACAACGATCACATAAATATCACTCTACAACCAACAGAAATCCTCTTTAACTCCTGAGGATTGCAGGGATGCCACAGTATCCCAATTTTCACCCAAAGGCTCAAAAAGCCTCCCCAAGGTCCTTCCTTAACCTTGACATATGGCTGCCAAACTCACTCCTCCTGGGTTGATGCCTCCTCCCTGGGCAAGGGCAGAGCAGGTACCGCGCTTTAGCAAGGGTGCTAGGATCATGGCAGGGCTCAGGCAGCAGGCAGAGAAACCAATGAACACATACAACTAGGGGCAAAGGGAAGTGCTTTAGAGACAGAAATACACAGTCAAATTTTAATTAAAACCCATCAAAAATTGCCTCAATATAATGGATTTTTATTTTTGGAGTCTTCAAAGAACATGAGGCGTATCCAAAGAATATATGTAGTACCTACAGTAGGAAGACATTTAAGGCTAATATTTAAATATATTAAAATAGATATATTTTTAAAAATCAACACTTAAAAGACAAACATTTGAAAATGTGATTACCATATTTAAGCAAGCTTTTGGACTACCATAGCATAGTTTATTCTTATACTGGCTAAATATTAAAATATTAGACAAAATCAGAGCAAATTCTAGAGATATTAATGCCAAATTACCTACAGACCCACCAGTGTGGGTATCAGTATTCTTTACTTAAAGCATCTAGATTTTGCGGGTTTTTTTTTTTCAAAACTATTGCTTTATATGGCTCTCTCAGTGACTTGTATACAGGTTTATGCTGAAATAATTTTCATTCAGTATTACCCTCACCCTTTTTAACCTGAACATATGTAAATATACAGCCTATTTGTCTAACATTACCCTAATAGGCTTATAATTTATAATACACCATAGTGCTGTAACAATTTCTTCATATTACACTTCAACTGAAAGGAATCTAGAGAGATGTATTCCTTTCACTGGGGCCTAAATTTCACTTGCCACACTCTAAAACAAATATGATATAAATCAATTTGAAAATAGAAATCAAAATAATTTTCAAAACCCTAGGAAAAAATTTCAACTCTAAGAATTTGCTCTCTTTTCGAAAAAAAAACCAAACAAAAAACGCTCCACAATTGCAATTATGTCTTTTACCATTTTGTTGAACTAATTTGTGTGTTATTGATACACATAAAACATTTAAAGGAGCATGGAGTGCTCCTTAACATTTCATGCATCAATCACTAATCTAGTAATATATTCTATTCAATTATAAGATAACATTTCAAACAGAACTATGCGAACAAAACAGTAACCCTTAACATGATAAAAAGAGGAATAATGATGGTTTTTTTAAGATGATCACTGTACCAGAGTAAAATTTAATACCAGAACAAAAGAGACTTAAGAGCAAGACACATACCATTGCAACAAGTCCACTTTCTTCGTCAAAGTGTCACAGCAAGACAAAAAAGTAAAGATCAGTTACGGATACTTGATTGTCTTGGCTTGTATTACATTACCAACAGACTTAGCAATCAACCTTTAATGCTAGCTAGCTACATCTGCATTCGGAAATGGAAACCAAAAGAAATTTGGTTTCCAAAAATACAGTGCATCAGGACTTCCCCATGAAGTCAATAAATAAAATAGGTATCTAAACTGTCAATTGAAAGATATAAAAAGCAAAAACATTGATTTATTATGTGTCTTAAGTCACTCGTGCTTGAATAATTTTATCCATTACTTTCAAAACTCATGAAACATAATATGCTTTTACTTTTCCTTTTACTTTACAATATCTAAAGGGTTGTTGAATCTAGCATTCCAAAAGGAGAAAGAAAATCTTTAAAATAAACACTTCCTCTGATTCTTAAGAGGAGAAACATAAAGCAGAGCTAAATCAAGTTCAGAAAACACTCATTTTGGAGTACTTATTCTCAAATAGGTCTTGGATCCTGACCCATAGTTTGGGCAGACACTCAGTTTACTATCATCCGTATCTTACGCTACATGATCATTTGAGAAAACCCATTCTATCACTATATAGGTATTACAACACACTTTTTTATTAATTGCTAAGACTTTTGTTTATTTTTACACTTTTTAAATGGAAAGTTTTCCACTTCCTATAAGGACATGGGATATGCAACACGACTAAACTTTTTCCTCCCTCTCACATATTTAAAAAAGCTTTTTTGATGCTTCATTGTTTGTCAGAGGGGTCATTTTTAAAAACAGTCCTCTAGCCCAACTGACTACTCAGGATCCAGTAAAGCTGATGGAACAAAAAGCACCGTCAATGCAAAAAACAAAGAAACAAGAAAACAAAATGTCTCACTAGCTTTCAGTAATGGTAATCAAAGATTTAACTTGTGTTTTTATAAACTTTTGAATATTTAAAACAAGTTTTCAAGCTAATTGCCTACACATGAACAGAAAGTAAAAATAGATTATTCTCTAAATTAAAGAATGCAGAATAATCCACTATTCTTTGTATTCCGAAATTAAAACAAAAAATCACAAAACACACAGTAAATTGTTAGAAATACCCATTATTACTACATTGTTTTCCTTCTTGCAGTAATATAAGAATTCCTTGATGAAAGGATGTTGCCCTGTACTGCCACAAATAAGTCTTTATGCAATCACCAGCTTTAAGAGAAGGTCTAGCAGCATATTCTTTCCATATGCTGAAAATTATTTTTCATTACCCATGTCAATAAAATGCTCAGCCTGGTAAATCAAGAATTAGTTTTGCATTTGCAGTTGGTTAAAACTCATTCCTGTATTTCTCAAAAGTGCCCATTTGAAATCTGTCCAAAAAACCAAAGGATGAGGGGAAAATAAAATGTAACAAACCTGTTTACGCTGGAGGAGTTTTTCAGCTCACTACCTCTCCCCACAAAAAAAAGGATAAATGAAAAATCAGTATTCTTAACGCACCTGAATTTTGTGGGTTTTTTTTTCAAAATTATTGCTTTATATGGTTCTCTAAGTACTTTTTAAAGGATGTCATATATGGATCTAGAGCAGAGAAAGGCGGTTCATGGTAAGGACCTCAATAGGAACCAGACCGGACCTCCACCTTCTTACTGTTTTCTCCAACGCCTTGCCTAATATCCTAACAGGGCAACGATTTGAATCTCTGAACATTTGCATAGTATAAAAGTAATTTAGTAAATAATTGTTGAGTGATTATTCCATAAATAATGGCTAACAATGCAGAAAGATGTATAAAAATCCCTGAATTATACTTATCAGGTATGTCACAAAAAAATTCCTTACTTCTAAAGCAAGAAAGCTTACACTCTTTGTAAAACTATACTATTCCAATTAATACAGTTTATTCCCGTTATCCCTATAAGTGCCTGCAATTATTTTAAATTATCTTTATCTCTTGGATGCAAATATGTTTTAGGAAACAGTTCTCAGGATTAAACGGAAGCTTCTCAAAAGCTATAATTTTTCTGGTTTGAATTTGACACCATCTGATTTCTTTAGATGTCCCTTTGTTACAGTCATTCAATTCCAGAATACATATTCATTATTTCATTGTGTCAATAATTTCTTTCTTTTCTAAAATAATCACGTGCAAACTTTTCAGTATTCTCTTCAGATACGTGATTTTTAAATATTATTTTATATCCTCTTTGTTTCTGTTGTACCAGCTTTTTTTTTCAATAGCTTGGCCTGGAGTCTCCCATTCTGTACACACTGGAAGTTCACCTGCAGTCTTCTCACAAGGAACTAGCCTGAGAAGGCAACCAGCCAGTTTCTGCACTCCCTCTCATTCTATCCCATCTTAAAAATGATAACGCAACCCAAGCTGAAATTTGAGGGATCGCAGACGACACATATTATTCCCTGAATCATTAAACACCAAGCCTGACTGAAAAGTAATGACAAATATGTGCGACAGAGAAATTTTGAGAACTTCTTTAGTTCAGTATTAAGCCAAGTCTTCTTGAAGTTGCCCTTAGTAGTGTTCAGGTACTACTGTCTGCATCCCAGGCTAAAAACTCCATCTAGGAGCCAGCAGGGATAATGACCAGTTCAAGATATCTTCCTGCTGTGTATCACTTAGCTTAGCCTCCTGCCTTAGATACATCCATCTGAAGTTCGTTTTCTTAAGGGATAAATAAGTGTTCCTCCACAACTTTTGTATGTTTGCTTCTCACTGCATTTTTTTTAAAAAATCACTAATAAATACAAATAAGCACAGATCCTATCACAAATCTTATGCCAACCCACTGTTAACCTTCTGATGCAACTAAAATGAACCATTACGCCTACTCTGTTTTCTGTCTTCCTAGCCAGCTTCTTAGCAGCCATTTGAAGCATAGCTACTTACTTTCTTTACAACTTCCTTTAGTTGTCTCTTTCAAGGAATATTTCCAAAGAAAATAAATGACAATCTGTACTACTTTATCCACTGTTTCACTGAGATGTTGAAAGAAACTCTTAATAAAATAGTAAGATGCTCTCTCTCTTCCTCTTCTACATTAACTCTTAGCGCTTCCCAGTTTTCAGATGTTTTCAAACATAGAATATTCTAGTTCAAAGCACTAGTGTTTATGATTTCCCTTTGTTTCTTAAAGGCATCTAAAATATAATAACTTTAAAGCATTTTAAACTTAAAATACTAAGTAAAAACCAAGAGCTTTTTATGCATTCTAAGATTGCAAAGTTAAGAAAACAATTACCAGAGCAGAATTAACTGTTTGATAATTTGGGGGCTGATGCATTTTAGTGTGAGTCCTTACCATTTACAATATAAATGGTATGTACCATAGCTAATTCACTTTTTTATTATTATTTGAAAAATTTATACATATCACAAATGTACAGCTTCTGAATTTTTTTAAGTAAAAGAATTTTGATGTGTTTTTATCAATAATAATAACTCACAGCAACAGTTTAAGATCATTACACCAGTTTTGAGTACTGCAACTCTTCTGGCCGAGTAGGAAGTACAGCTATTCCAGGGCAATGCAGGTTCTGGCTATTGTATTAGGTCTCATTATGATTTTTTTGCAATCACCTGTAAAATGAAAAGCTGTTTCCAGTTGTTACCCAAACAACTATGCTTAAATTCATTTATTTTTAATTTTCAGGTTTGCATCTCCTTGAATTAACAATTTTCTCTCTTTCATAAGCATTGATGGAAACCCCCCCCTCGTAATAGTCAATTTACTAATTCTTTCTATGATATTTTATCCCACTTGTAAGTCACCCTATGAGGGTATTTTTTTGATTGAAGAATTAACTGTAGTCTCATCATATCCCCTTTTATTTTAAGTAGATAACGTGATCTACGCAAATCTTCCCTGAACCATTATGACTGTTTTATGGATTTTTTGTATCAACCTATTAAGATTAATCTTCTTTTGAGGAGAACAAGATTCAAAATGACAGTTTCCACAGCAGACATACATTTTATCCACTTTACAGCCTTAACAGATATAAGAGGTGTAACTTTTTTAAAAAACTGAAACAGCAAGAGACAAAAAAATTGCTGGTTACCCTGACACACACAACTGCAAAAGCCGCTATGTGTATTTCTGATTGTGCTTCACATTTCTGCTGTATTATACAAAGCTGTTCTGAAGTTCTACAATATCGACAGTGGTGGAAGAAAAAAAATAATATAGCTCAACACTTCTGTTCTATCATTCAGTCTAATCTTCACCACATTTCTCGGCATAGATGTATGCCAAGTAGGTTGAAAGTGAGCCTTGTAAACAGTCTTTGCTTCATTGTGCTTCATCTTTCCTAAGTTTTGACACAGCAGGTATGACAAATGTATCCTCAGAAATTACTTTTGTCTAGTATTGGCAGAAGTACTGTAAGAAGACATAGCGGCTGAGTAGTCAAGAGAGATTTAGACTCCAGATCCTCAATCCACGTAAATTGATGCAACATCAGAAGTACTGCATAGCTAAGAGCATTATGTTTACCAGTGGGCTTGCACGGGTAATACAAATATCAGTGAAAATATTTTTCTGTCAACTTAGGGAGAGGATTTTATGTCTGAACCGAGTATTTCTTGAGAACTTTCTTTTTTTTTAAAAAAAAAATACTCTATAGTCAGATTTCGCATTAAGGTTTTTCAGGGACAGAAATAAGACAAGGAAAAAGCATTTCTCTGTCTCCCTCCTCAGGGACACATCCTCTCCCTCATTGTCACTTCCAGAAGGCTGATAAAATTAAGACTGTCCTTCAAGGAGAATTTGGTTGGGTCATATTATAACCTGTGGCTGGGGAAGCGAGGGAAAGGAATGGGACCACTCTTTCAAAGTAGCTACCTTTTACATCAGCTTAGCTGTATGAAGTCTACAGCAATGTTGCATCAAACTGAGGTATCTCTGTCCTTAAGTAGTGGAGGATGACAGAAGGCAGAAAAAGCAAGAAACCAGTCCCTTATGCCATATGTTCTCAGGAAGACAGCCCTAAAACTCAAGCAAATCCTGCACTTTAGTTCTGCTTTACTGTTACAGTAATCTATTGACACATATCAATATGGCCCTAAAAATGAGAGATTTTCACAAGAAGTTCTCAGATCGGGAATACCACGTAAAGTCATAACAATTTGTACCAGAAACTGCACAAGCAATAGGACCAGGAGAGGTGAGACAAAAAAAGCTGAACAGCATGGGGTAACATATCAGTTTTCCACGTAACACAGACCACCCAGTTCACCACACTTTTGCATTTATATTAAGCCAGAAAATACAGATAAACAAGAAAACGGCAACAACTCAGAATATTATTTCAGTTAAGAATAAAGAAGCTGAAGAACTTGAAAATTACTTAATAGGAATACAAGTGAAACAGTGGATGGTAGGTTAAAATGCTGCAATACAGTACATAAGGGAAGTAATAATATGAACTCTTAAAGAATAGGATCTCAACAAAAGACAACAACTGAAGGAAAAAAAACCACCAGAGAAGTCTTTTAAGGTTGATTAAATAGAAACTGTTTCACTCTTTACCCTTAGAGATTTGCTAAATGCATACACAATATAAAAGAGACAAAAATACACATTGCTGCATTTGACAATGAGGTTTATCAAGTAATTTCAGAAGTCAGGCAGGCCTTAAAGGGCTTTAACCCATTTCATAGGCTTTTGTTTGCGCTAATAAAATACTTGGCTGCTTTCCAGATCACTCAGCAGAAATCAAGCCACCATCCAAGTGCAACGTACAAACATGTTGAAAAGGGAAGTTCCTGTCTTATGGCTTTTTTTGAAATCACATTTTACTACTTAACAAAAAAAACCCAAACAAACAAAAGGAGGGTTCAAAGCTGCTTCTGTTCTTCCAGGATGCTAAAAAGAAACCTGACAAACTGTAACACATCACCTCAGTTTTCCTTTAGTTGCACTGTCTGCTCTAATTCCCACAGCAATGAGCTTTTGCGACTCTCCTCTCACTTTTGGGTTTTGAGATTGTTATATGCATAGCTTGTGGTCAACCAGGACAATTAATGTGGTTCACACCCAACATACTTTTGTCAAGGGCTGCACTCTTCCCATGGGACTTTTGAGGGTGGACTAATAAGCTGTGCTAGTGAGAGTGGGCTGTTTCTTCAACACACAGAGACATATAGGGACAGGGAAGAAAGCAACACCACACCCTAAGGAAGAGGGAATACTGAACTCCTTTCAGCTGGGCTTGGTATCGAGAACATATGTTTCTCCCTGGTTCCAGTTGCCTCCATAAGTGCTTCTAAACTTGCTTGGTTGAG
This sequence comes from Dromococcyx pavoninus, assembly GCA_033558185.1. Lineage (NCBI taxonomy): Eukaryota > Metazoa > Chordata > Aves > Cuculiformes > Neomorphidae > Dromococcyx > Dromococcyx pavoninus. The sequence goes on along the minus strand of JAUMJL010000138.1, from coordinate 2,738,838 downwards.
ACTAAAGCTATCAGACACTTAACCAAACAACAGACACTGTTTTCCACGGGTGTTGGAGTGGGTTTTTGGTTTCATGAATCCATGGGTTTTAATCCCATAAACTCGGATTTTCCCATAAGGGAAAGAATAGGTAACAAACAGAACTTAAGTTCAATAATTTTTCTCATAATTCCAGGTTATTCTTTTGGTGCTATAACCATAGTTTTGAGACAAACCCAGCACCATTATCCAACTGAAAAATCAGCAGATATCCTTGTTCCTTGTAGGGTGAAATACTCCAATCACCTTTGTATTATCAGACAGCCTGCTGGTCTGAAAGTTATTCATACAAACCAATATGTGCAAGGATGGAGATGCCCACTGTGCACTGGTTGTGTTTGTCTGTGTAACAAGTGATGTAATTCATAGCATGTCTTGTACTTCCTCTCTTCCCGTAAGCCAGCCACTAGCTTGCCTTATTCCAATTATAACAACATATGCAACTAGATGTGCTTTTCTTGCTCATTTTATACTCCAAGCTTTGCATGCCTTTCTGCCCAAAATCTCCCTTCTTGTGGCATTTATTCTCAATTATATCCACATGTTGGACAATGTTAGCTGAATAAAAACCATAGCAACTATAGGGTCACCCAGAAAAAAATGCAGCAAGGCAACTGTATTCACCTCGTTTATGGTTAAGTTTTGCAGCTAGTAAACAATTAGTCCAGTCTTTTAGAACTTTCTAAAATTGCAAGATAACTCTCTAGCCTTGTATGACTGACAGATTAGATTTCCTTTACAGTTTCACTTGTGTACTCTATCAAATAGAACTTTCCTTCATATTTATGAGTGTACTATGCCTAAAACATTTGCAATAAAATTTCAAAGCTTTCAAATTTTTATTCAATTTTGATGAAGAAAGTTTTCAAAAACTTTAAAGGTATCAGAACCTATTGTCAGACATAAAGTCACTTTTTGTCTTACCTAGTTTTGACTACTATGCATTGCTTGTAGGTACCATTAACATCTTTTCCACAACATTTCAGTTCTTCGGTGGTGTTTTTCTGTTTCATTCATCCATTTAAGGATCGCTTCTATTAACTTTTAGTAATACCTGATGATCACCACATATTTCAATAAAACAGAACCACAGCAACGTTTATTCAGCGAGCCATTCCCAGCTCTTCTGTTTATCACCCTTCTTAGACCTGAATGTAGTATACTACTCCATCAACTCTGTCGCCAAGGCTGAACCTTTAAAATTTGAACATTCAATAAAAAAAATTTCTTTGTTGAAAATGTACTCTGGACAGCAGCATGATTTTAGCATGCTACCAGAGCAAACATTACTGTTATTCCCCTGGTACCCCATAATATTTGTATAAATATTTGTGGTTGTCATTTCTGAAACTATAGGAACTCCGGAACAAGAACTGCATCATGGCAGTTTGCCTCACAAAAAGCATATCTAGGTGCTACAATAATACTAATGTCTCTTAGTAATCACAGTCATGGGATTTTCCTATGCACACAACTCCCCCTCCACTATGTACTCTTATTATAAATGAAATTTTAAAACAAAAATCAAGGCTGGGGAAAACAAAGAACACACTAAATGCTGAAGAGCTTCATTATCCTGAATTAGGACTAAAATACAACACGAGTCACACAATTCAAGAGCAGTCATAACAATCTCAAAATTAACCACCACCATTTTCATATTACAATTTTTAATGATTTTTCAAATATTACTTTAACATTTATTTTTTAAAAATCAAAATATAAATAAGCTTTAATTCAAAACATTTTAGCCTACTTTTTAAGCTTAATACGTATTTTTCTAGACTCTTTCAAAGCTATACTTTCCAATTAGTGATTTCTGTTCTGCCTAACTGAGTTCTTCCAACAAAAATGTTTTGATAAAAAATTCCCAAACCAGCGCAAGTAAAGAGTTATTTTTCAAAACACGCTTTTGTCTTCCTGACAGCATTCTCCATGTGGAAGTAGGAACTCTTAAAATTAACACAAGGTGTATGCAGAGGAGGTGGAAAGTTTGGTAAGAGTGCTCCAAATGCTGTATCTATTATCTGTATTACTGGTGTGTCAGATCTGGTGCGTATGAAGGTAATAAAGGTATGAATTTGACGGTGTTTCTGTACAATGAATACCTCTTATGATTTTTGATTCCTGAGGTGGTGTCGAAAACGTGATGAGGTGTCCATTTAAGACAGAAGGAATGTCATGAGTAAGGAGTGAAATGGGATCCTGAAACATGACAACTCCATGTAGGGGAGGAAGGGAAGCATCGATTTACTACATTTTAGTGAATAGCAGTATGACATTAAAAATAGAAAGAGTAAGGAGAAGTGTGTAGCTTTAATGAGGAGACAAAGAATATGCAAGCTCAGAAAGCTCCAGGGCCAGGCTAGCTTTAGGAGACAGCCTCTCTTGGCTTCTCTCTAAATAAAAGTCCACTCTGGCCATGCAGAATGGCTATGATGGAGCCTGGGCTTCCACGAGAAAGACAACTGTCCAAGAAGTCCTAAAAAGCTAGAAAAAGAGACTGCTGCCAGATAAAAATGCAAAGTATTTTTCTTTTGCAACTTTGTTTCCAAGTTTTATAATCAGAGAATTACTGCCCTATTTGGATGTTATCGCCAAAATGTTGCAGATGAGCATAACTGCTTCCAAAGCCATAATAAATTTGGATATTTGGCATCCATTTCCCATCAGACTGCACAGCTCAGCTAGGGCATTGGCAGCAGTGTATCATGACAGAGAAGGAAAGCCTCAGTTAATGTACTTGAACTAATATCACTCCTGCAGCAGACAGAAGGTGGAAACATATTGCGCTCTGGTTTTGATCTACACCTTAAGACCACAGAAAAACGTAAGTATGAGAAAAGTTTGGTCAGTTGGTAGCTTTGAATGTTAGCTGCCCAAACAGATGCCTTTGAGAAGCTGAAGGAGGCAGTGGCAATTGAGGAAATTGCAACATCTCAGCGAAACACATACTGTACCTCAGTCAATATTTTATGTGTTGGTACCATTCCTGTGCAGGTTTTTCCACTTGATGCACTGTAACCAGGCCCTCACTGTAACACTCTTAGCAGACTGAAAGACTGGTGGGATTAGTTAATCATTTGTGGTTACTGATCTACCCAAGAAGGTCCTTTGTGTCCCAGTTTTTTTTCCAAATACCATGAGGCAAGGAAAGATGCTGAAGGCAGCACTTACCAGTCACCTCACTAGGAACAACACTATACTCCAAAATGCATATTAATTATCATAAAACCATCACATGCGCAAACACACTCCTCTACCTCACCTACTCAAAAAACTCCCATACTGACACCTCTTGCATTTTCCTCTCCAGCTTTGTTTACATCCTCCAGAGAGTTACATTCCTTCTTTAGCCCATGCAAAGGAAGAGATATTCCTGGCATTCTGTGTGCATTACCATGGTTACCTAGTTCATCTGCAGCAAAATGGGTTGGTCCATGACCTGACACCACAGCTCCAGGAGTGTAATCTCCCTTGTCCGCTGCTTTGCAACCTCTCCCGCCGCAGCTTTTTTTTCCAGAAAATCTGAATGCAAGCAACAGCAGCGCACCCAACAAAAACTCTCCCAAAGTCTCTTCAACACATTTTTGCACCTACATAGTTTGCCCATAAATGAGGTTTCTGGCAGGCCCAGTCCTTGGGTTTCAAGCAATTTTTCTAGCAAGCCGTCATCCACATCATACCTGCATACCATTTTGCATTTTATTTGAGGATGCAGTATTACACTTAAAATTTAGCTTCAAAAGCATGCCAATGAGAACAATTGTGACTATGCCAACAACCTGAGTCTGTCACGGAAGAACAAAAAAGCTGGGGCACAAGAAGGAGGAACATGAAGACTTAAACAAGGTTCTCAGTTGGGTCGGGGGAACAAATAGTCTCCTCCCACAAAAGCAGTTTGGGTTTCATTGGTATCACAGTGTTACAGTACAGCTTGAAGAAACCGTCATCTACTTCCAGGTATCAAACCTAAATAAGCTGTCAATATGAGGTACAAACAACAAAATATTGATAAAATATAATGAAGACAGAATTCAATCCAGGCAGAAGGCATATGTTATTTCACAACCGGCTCAAATTTTCACTGAAACAAAACTTATCAACTTTGGTTTTCAATCAATATCATTCTCTCATTTTTTCCCCCTAGGCAATATTTATAACAAAATAGATATGTAAACCATTATAAAGAATCCCTGCTCAAATGATTCATCTACTCCTACAATTTATGTTTCTAATATTAATAACAAATTTGACCTATTTAAAGAAACGTAAAGCAATGATGTAATCTCTGGAAAGTGGTACAAGGAATATGCGTACCACAGAATGTTAAGGCAAACACAGATGTATCTTACAGTGATTCTGAAAACACAAATATCAATGAATCTTTACAAGGAAACTAAAAGCTGGCAAAATTCAAAATGGCTTTATAGTCACATAGTTATGCAAAATAAAGTTGTGAAGTTCTCCAGACTTGAAACAGAGTGGGTATTTTGTTTGCAGCTGAACAGCAAAAAAGATCAGTCAAATGAAAAATGTACACAAAATGACCAATTTGTACACATACCTTTTCCATTTATTGTTAATGCTGATGCAATTGTGGCTGTTACTGGCACTGGTAATTGTGGCACTAATGGATGTATCCTTGGTCGGCTCCCCATCCTAGCACGCTCTGCACCAGGTCCTAACAAAGCTCCCACCGGTTTTTCTGCTGCTACTTCTGGTGCTACAGAGTCCTCTTGATCCTGCTCTATATGGTCCATTTTATCCGGGCTTTCGTTCTGGAAGCCATCAACTGTCGTCCGACTCTTAATTGGACTTTTGGGCACTAGGATTTTAATACCCGATTTTGCAAGGTCCATATTTTTCCTTCCAGAAAGAGATGGTGAATTGTTTTTCCGGAACTTCTGGGTGGCAGAAAAGAGTTGATTATTTTTTGATTCATGGTCTTTACCCATAACTAAAGATTTAGTGGATGTCTTTGAAAAAGAACTATTGGTAGATCTAGAAATTTGTTTTCTGGCATTATTTGGAGAGGTCCTGTTTGTCCTGGTTAATGTGCTTTCTTTCTGCTTTTCATTGTGGCGTCTGTTAAATTCATGTATATATTCCTCACAATTAACAAGGTGCTGTTCTGGCTCCCAAGTATCATCTTCACTCTCGTATCCTTTCCATCGCACCAAATACTCTGTTTTTCCCTTCTTGTTTTTCCTCTTGTCAACAATTCTCTCTACCTGTTAAAAAGGAAAATTAAACATTAGACATGGGTAGATATACAACTTAAGTGAGCAACCTGCAGGCAAATAATTTGTTAAGTGTAGATAGATTCAAAAATACTTCTGTAGTTTTGTAACTCTGTATTGTAGCTCTATAGCTTACAGTCTTTTTACTGCTGACTGGAATTACTCTTTTTAAACTTCAGATTGTTACTTCCATCTGATAAAACACGTTCTAAAATGCCAAAATTGTTCTTCAGTAAGTATTTTGCAAGCACAAGAATCTGAATACGACACATTACAGCTGACAATCAGCACTAGCCCCAACAAAGTTTTGAGACATCAGCTTCGATGTGGATAGGATTTCCCTCTCTGAATATAGAGATCATGTTTAAATATGCTGTATAAACATGAGTTTGTTTACTTTACAAAACTTATCAATTTGATATTGTTTGAATAACTTGCTTACTTATCTTATGGCCTATGCAAGAACCTGTTACTTACAGTGAGATATTCTTTAGCTACCAGGGACAATAAAGCACAGAGCTCAGAAACTGGGGCAAATACAGAAGACTTTTTTTTACAGGCTGTTCTTCATGTGAAAACAGAGAACTTGTTTTGGCCAGTCTTTGATACACATACTTGAACAAATTACCATGCCTCGCTTATCTGTAAATGGAGACCATATTTATGTCACAAGTATTAAGCATGCACATGCTACAACTGCACGTGGGTCCCACAGGCTGGAGGAATTCAGGCAGTAGGGTAAATCAGACAGGGCAGACAGCAGCAGCTGCAGGGACAGAGGCTCATGCCTCTTAAAAAACTCATGCCAGTCCTGCTAGAAAGGGAATTCTTTTATAGAAGAAGAAATGCAAGTGCAAGGCTAGCCTTAGGATTTCCTCTCTTTATTTTATCTACTTGGGTTGACCCTTCTGGTAAATCCTCCAGTCAACTTCATTTCAGTTATGGGACCACTATAGCTTTCTTCCCCATCTCTCATCTTCCTTTTCATTATTAAAAAAAGGTAGGGGGGGAGGGTGTGTGTGTGTGTGATGTAAGCTAAGATCACGTGTATCCTAGGAGAAGCTCTGAAGACCAGTAACACTTACCGGAGTTCATTAACCGAATGGAATGTCAACAGAACAATTGGAAACGATGGAAGGAAAATATGGGTATGTGTGGTACACATATATATGGTATACATATATGGTATACGATTCATTTCTGATTCATATGACTGTTGACAATAGATTCTCTTAAGAGTGCACGTCAGTTTTACATGTGGCATATTATCATAACTTACTGCCTGGTTTTCAACAGTGAGGTTAAATGATTATTGTTATTACAATCTCAGCAGCATTGTAACTACACATCGTACAATTGCATGTGGTACTCTGCAGGTATATAATACACTGTCCTGTCATTACAATGTTTGCACAGGTCTTAAAAAAAAAATCAGTTGTACAATTCAATAATTTTATACAGTAACACAATACAAATTGTCTAAATATTATTCAAAATATATTACATCTATTTTTATTCTGGTTATTTCAATTTTTAGTAAAGTTATTGTACTTAAAAAAACATGAAGCCAGAAACATGAAACTATGTTTTTGCCATTAAACTGTATTTAAGGACAAAAAAGCTATCCCAAATAAGAAAGTCATTATGGAAAAATATGCCTCCAAATTTTCTTTTAGCAGACCTTTAAGTATTAAGCCAGAAGGTTAAATTAAAAAATAAGAACAAGCTCATGAATCAAACTTGATATATTGTCAAAAAAGCAGTTAGCACTATAGTCTAGCTTCTTTTGTCCTTCTAGAATAGATTCAAAAAACATGATTCTCAGAGAAAGACCTCTACTGTTAGCAAGGTATTTTTATTTTCTAGCAGGAAATCTTTGTAACAAACAGCATTGATTACTGGGCACGAAGTTCTACTAATGTCTTTCAGTACTGAAAGGCCACCCATTAAGGACATGCCCTTTTCAAGTGGGAAGCCATCCCTCTCATCCAAAAAACCAGACACCTTGCAGAGATAACAGATGAACTCTAGAAAAAGAGACACAAAAATCCATTCCCAACCCGATGATTTATAGAGCAAACAGAAATGCATAAGAAAGCCGTTATATTTAGCTGTATTGTCCAAATCTGCAATAAAGCATACTTTAACATTGCTCATTTTGATTAAAAGGAGACTCTTCTCCTAACCTTTTAATTCTTCTTGAAGACATCTTATTTCTACTTTATTTACAACACAAAAATTATAGCAATTAACCTGTGATACACTATTTATCATATAGCTTCAGAGCTTTAGTAAGGGTTTTTTTGAATTGCCCCGGCTTGATTAGTCTAACTTCCCTAAGACCCATTGAAAAAATTCTCAGGAATATTCTGCTTCAATGCTTTGCTGGTGATGACAGCTATATATGTGTTTCCAGTCCAGATCTGGGAAGAGGAAACTGGAATACTTCCACAAGAGACAGAGGGTTTGGGTATAGAACAGGGACAGCAATATTCATCCTGAACTACTCATGGCAAAATTAGAGACCACAGACTCGTACATCTCCTCTTCTCCTACTTAAAAAGGAGGCTTGCCCAAGTCATCCATTTCTACTTTGATATATAACAGTGACACGACATGAAATAACATGCAAGACATCTCAAAGTCTTATGTTAGATGATACTAATGACTTATATCCAAATATTAAAATGAAAGAAGAACATGACTGGGTGGGGAAAAAAGTCTCTGTTCCTACTTCCTAACACATCAGTTACGGTATGGTTTGGTGATACCGCTAATCTGTCAGAACAGCTAGGTAATATCCACATGGGCAGTATTGCTTCTTGCCCTGCTATTGTTAACCTGGAGCTAAGTCGTTGCTTTTCTGATCTTATGCCAAGTTAGTTCAGAGAGTTAAAAACTGGCAGAGGGCCCCTAGGCAGCAGGGTAAGAGCTACACCATATCCTTAGCCATGGCCATGCCAGACATGCTGGCAACAGCTACTTTGCGCCAGCTACCACTTCTATAGCATCCAATGCCTTCTCCACAGGGTAATATTTATTTTTAGTAATTAAAAGGTTCTGTACTGCCAGCATTTGCTGGTAATGGTTAGTTTTCAAATGTTGTGGAAGAATCCAAACAAAAAGGAAAATTATATAAAAAGGAAAGATAAAACAAGTGTGAGGGAAAGTTACCAGATAAATTATCTGGGTGGCAAAGACAACATTTCCCAGTTTATTTAAGCATGCTAATTCATCACTTTCCCAACATGAGGTACTGATCAATAACACTGAAATACTCACCCCACAGAAAAAATGACAGAAAAACAGAACACTGGTCAGAGGTATAATCCAACAGTGGACTGTCTAAATTACAACCCCCCATACACCATAATTATATCTGAGATTTCCCACCTGTTTAATGGTAAATTTCCCTTCTTTCCATGTGTGCAGTAAGAATCAGTTCATGTTTGCTTACTCTCCCTGAAGAAGCAGATACTATCATTTTATTTGGTCTTATTAACAAAATACACCATATTTATACTTTTTTTTTAAAAAAAAAAGGACAAGAACAACGTAAGGTTGTAGGCCAAAGTGCTGTTTGGCTACAGCTGCAGCAGGTGAAAACAGCAACGCTGCAACTGCTCCTCCCCATCCTATATTCAGAGACAGCAGCTCCTCCCCATCTGTCAGCACAACTTCTTGCATAATAAATTATTCCCTAATGTAGTTCTGTCAAAGTGATCCCATTTAGACATTAAGAATACTTGAGCTAATGTAGGCATGCTGGAACAACTGGTCTGGAGAACAGCCGCATACGTGGTATTTTCTGACCCATCTAAGACCACTGCAACTTCCAGCAGAAGACAGGCAGAATGACCTCTTGGTTCTGCTACAGTCAGAAAAAGAACATGGAACCTTAATCCATGGTAAAAGATCTTTAGTTAAGGTCAATCAAAATAAGGATGACATAAGGCAGGCTCTCTGTGTGGATATATATGTTATATATGTATAAAAAGATCATACCTTAACAGAAGATTTGAAGAGATTAAACTAAAGATACAGCTGTTGGGGGGAGGAACAAAAACCAGAATGAGCAAAATAAACATATAAGTAGGCATGTAAATATTCAATGAGTGCTGCCTTGTTTATCATAAACCCATTTTCCATTCTCATGATGTTCCCCTCTGTCCTCACATTCCTGTCAGGCTACATTAATTTAAAGTTAACAGAATGGAATCTATTTGACTTCACACTCTATCAGTTGCCTGTAAAGTACAGGAGAAGGCCTTGTTCCGTTAGCTGAAGGCTATGTTTACACTGCTGCTTTGGTTCAGAGCAATAGCGCAATTTAGAAGCAAATCCTTCTCCCCCCCGACTCTATTCCCACTTACTGTGCAATGGTTTTGTTCACAGAGCAGTTTTGTGTATGTGATGTGGATTCTTTATGGAGAGATATAAACTGGAAATGGTGTTAGCAATGCAATGGTGTTACCTGTCGTGCTTCAGCCCTAAGAGGGCACACAGGTCCAAGCAAATAACAGCTCTGAACAGTTTCAGCACGTGTTATGGCACGGACATTTCATCCTGAGTCTCCACAGAATCCAGTCCGAAACAAAAGTGCTGCACAGCAGAATATGTAGAGGTGGGGGTCACAGCACCAACTGCTTCACTCTACTGACTTTCTCGAACTGAGCCAAACTGCTATTGTAAACATTCCCCATTTCAGACGAAAGTCTTGCACACATGTATGTGCGACGTGAACAGTCACCCTTGGCTAAACAGGAAACTGTTCCATGTATGAATGGCACCTGAATTATCATCCATGAGCAATCAGCAATGTTTATGAATGATTACATCCTCTATTTAATAAAATCTTGCAGAAGTCAAAGCTAAACAGTATTCAAATACCTTTTACTGTAAATAAAATTCATGTTTTCTATTTTAAAAAATGCGGCTAATACATAGCAGCACACAGCACATGAAAACAGTTCAAGTGCCAAGTTGTGCTTACAGAAAAAGGAGAAAGTAGTTTTGGCAAGGCAGTTATTAAAAAAAAAATGAAGAGGATGTCAAAATACACCTGAAGGTCTGCAAAATGTGCACTAAAATCTTCAATGTGCACATTTTATTAGAAAACGCCTCATTTCCAATAGTATGACTTAATGCCAGTTCAGAGCACTGCTCACTGCAGATAACATCAGTGGATAAATTTTAACAGCTTAACACACATACGTTCAGAGTAACAAAACTATAGTGTTGTATGGTTTCAGTTGAAATATCATTAAAAAATTACACAAGGATACCATATAAATCCTAGGGTTCATCTTTACTGCAGCTCCACGTTACTCCATTTGTGGTAGCCTTGGAGTGAATGTAACCCTGCTGCCACATGCTCCTGGAGCTGACTGATTTGATTAGCAGGACAGCGTGACTGGATTAACGGCTGATGAACTGTTGCAAACTGAGCTGCTGCACCCTTATGGTGTGGAAGGTCAGAGTGTCTATATGGTATAGGACTCTCTGGCTATGGTGATGACTGTACTACACATTGTTCTGGAAGCCAGGGCTGTACAAAATAAACATGGAACAGATGTGGTCAGATTATTGCCTTTCTGACAAATTAGCTAAAACAGATAAGACAGCTTTTGCGTTACTTTCGTGACAACTCTGCGATGAGGGAGGATACTTGATGTGGCCCAAGGTCTGCCAAGACAGTTTACCCACTTGACTGTCTTCTAAAAATTGGAATCAGGAGGATGAGTTCATACAGGATCATTGCTTTACAACCTTCATCCACTCCCAGTCTTCTTCTGTGGAAGCAGTGTGTGCAGTAAAGCTAGAACACACTTAAGTGTATGAAGAGGAGTCACATAAAGGGCTAATAAACTTGTGGTGGTCTTTCATGTTAGCACTGCAATAAAGAGAACTGTTTATCTCAACTCTTCTTTCAAAAGTTAAATAACCATGCTAAAACAAATATTAAGATTTCTCTTTCCCAAGCTTTATTTCAAAGACTGACTATTCTTTTAGGATTCCTGGGCACAAGTCATGCAAAAGCTAACTTTGTGGCTATCTGCAACATTCAATTAATATACTGGCCTGCAGGTCATAATGAAAATTTTAATTCAACCTCTGTAAAAATTTCTAATCAAGTTGCCTATAAAAATACAATTGCCTCAGTCAGGCTCGTAATTTATCATCAGCTTCACGACTTATATCCTTCTATAGTCTTAACAGAGACAATAGACAAAATGATTTAATTACTGCATTCTCATCAACACCACCGGTTCCAGGGAATCACAGCTGTGGCGCATGCCATGCCTGGTTGCACAGCCACCTCCTGAAAAAGCACTTTAGGAAGTTTGATGCCTTGTACTTACGTTCAACAATCTGAGTATTACTGCACCTGCAACTCTTTTATGATTTACTGAAAAAATATAGTTCGCAATCAGAAAAAAGATCTTCGTAAGAAGCCTTTTCCATAGAGAACACCACGGGTGGGGAGGGAATATCTGTGACACAATCACTTCACTTTAGAGAATTAACTCATGGAGAAACAGCTTGCCTGAGATTTATTTCCTCACAAGTCACCACTGATGATTGATGCTAAAATGTTAGCATCACAGATCTTTACAGATAGATTTACATAGACATAATCACAGCAAATTGTGATGCAAGTTACAATCTACTGCAGAATTTATCAACTGCTCTACCTTAATTAGTTATCTAGCTATTGCAAAAACGGTTAGAAAAATCTTACTCTTATCAACTGACTGTTCATAACTGTTCTAACCTCTTATTTACAGAGAGATAAGACAGACATGCATTTTCTATTTTGCATATGAGCAGAATGAAAATACATGAAAAGCTGTTAATATCTGTACAAATACTGAACAAACATCTGCAACAATGTATTCTTAATAAACATGCACTATTTTCCTCCTTTTGAACCAGGTATAAGTAACATCAAATAGGTTCATCTTCTGAAATGGAGATGGCCCTAATCAGAAGAAACTACTAGCATTTGATTTAAGATATGCATTTTGGGCAGGCAAAGCTATTAAATAAGTAATGTAATGTAATGTAATAAACTGTGTTATTGAGTTAATAAAAAAACTTCTCATCGCTAGTTACCAGAAGATCTCAGTATCACTCACACAGAGAATTCCAAAGGAACCTCTTACTATCTTCAATGTATTTGTAAAACCTATATACCAGGAAGAAAATTCTGGATCTTTTTTCTCCCAGAGGTAAATATTCCGTCTGCATTTGTCAAATTCTTTGGCTGTCATCACTCCACCCCAGTTAGAGGAAGTACAGGTCCCAAACTTGGCGGAACCAACACTATCCCAAAGAAAAAATACGCTATAGAAAACTGAAATGTATATGCTATTGGCAACTCTCTCAACATGAAAGACAGAACTCTCACCCAAAGACAATCACTTTGGGACATGATATTTTGGGAAAATAAAAAATAAAAGCTACCTCACAGTAAAGAGATTCAGCAGCCTGACTACTATTTATTTAAAGGATGCAGCAAACAAATATTGTCACTTTACCCTTCCGCTAGAATAATACAGAGCAGCAGATGAAGAATTCATCAACATCAAGCACCAAGACTACAGACATTGGCTTTCAAAGCAGGAGAAACCGAACCTTTAACAGTGTTCAATATAAAGACAAGTGACTGATAAGGATTCAAACTCTTTTATCTAAAAAGAGTGTCATAAGGTGTGAGTGGGTCACAGTAAAACGACACCCTAAATTATCTTAAGGAACATTGTCATGGCTAAGTAAACTTCAGAAATGGGAACTACAAGGAGGAGCAGGTAAAAGAAAATCACAGGACAGTTGAAGAGTGAACTTGGTATGTTCTACTTAATTCTACAATAACACTTACCTACCAACACCAAAAAAGGCTTTTCAGCACCCTACTGCTTGCAGAAGGGACAGTGACATGAATTTGCTACTGTAGATCATTTGGTGAAACCTCAGTAGGAAGGGACACAGACCTCATTAAGCTCCTAGAAGCTTATTCAGAAGCAGCCTCTTAATCCTTTTTCTCTTAGAGTCCTGAGGTGCTTGTCCTAAATAAAGATAGCAGCGACAGCTTTCTCTGGAATCACTGCTTCCGAGAAGGCACCGTATGGACTTACCGCCTCCTACCATCTCCTCTCGCCCTTGCACCAAAACATTGGTGCAAGACAGAATTCGAGTTTCTGGATACAAGACCATGACTGCATTTTTATTTTCAAATACAGAAAAAACACGCTAAAAAATTCCAGATCATAGTTAAGAACGTTATTTACTGGCTTTTCCTTTATTTCTGACTACAACTCCAAAACTTCCTAGAAGAACGTGCTGTATGAGCACAGATCCCCAGCCGCTCTGCCTGCAATATGACTTCTCTCAATACTTGATCTAATCCCATCTAGAAAAGGTAGTGATAAGGAAATTTCCCCTAATTAATCAACCTCAATGCTGCACAGCTGCTTCTTAGTTCTGGCATTCTGCTTCTCTACAGGTTGTATTAGTAGATGAACTATTTTCCCAGTTGGAAAAAAGGCATTTCTCTGTTTTAGGTCTCAGGACTCTCCATCTCCCCAGCATTTAGTTTGAACCTAAATTCCTGTTCTTACTTAATACCACTGCCACCTTCCATGACTCCAATCTCCCATTCTCTTTTGGAGCTGGGCTGTGGGCTACAAATAAAGCTGTGGGACTGCTGATAACTGTGCTTACAAATACTCTTCCAGCTTGCAAGGTTTTAAGTTTATTTGTAAAAACAGAGAAGTTTTATAAAGTCCTTCCAGTGTGTACCTTCCTAACAAAAACCAAATTCAGAGTACGAACAAATAAGTTTGCAATCTTTGGCACATAATTCACTTTTGGGCTCACACAAGGCACATTAGTAGTACAAGTTTTGCAATAAGTATGTGTTCAAACGACTTTCTTTTTTTACCAGTATTTGCAACTTTAAAAGGGTTTCTAAGCCCCATCACTCATCCTTCAAACATATCAACAAGAAATAAAACTAGCTTACACTGTAGTACTGTTTTTAACATACATATACCTCCATAATTTGTATGAAAATATATTTCAAATATTTATGATTTTCCTGAAATGTATCTAATGATTTAGGTATGATACATACTTTTTATCATCAAATCACTACTCATCCAACATAACACATGACATTGATACTACAAGTCCTGAATCAAAGGGACTGATGCCTACAAAATTCCTTTCTGTTGTCTTCTGCACTGTTTCAAGCTCTCTTATTTACTGATCCTACCCACCATCAGTTCATATGAGCACACTAAAAGTAACAGACACTAGATAATAATCTGATTATTCTGATGTTGGTTGATAGAAGATGTCCCATCTCAAAATTCTTCATGCTTTGGCAACGACAATAAACACCATGAAAAACAAGTGGTTTAGGCTTGGAAAATGGTAGCTTCATTATAGCATCCTTATAATGCAGCGGCAATTAAAGTAATTTTTCAGTAATTCAGATTTTTTTAAAAAAGCTGGGTAGCAGCAACTTCTCTTTTACACGTTTAACAGGATTTTCTGAACTAATATAGAAATAAAAACCTTCTTCAGAAGAATCTTCTATTCACTGTCCTCTGGAATGAAGTAAAATAAGGAAAAATACATGTAGTCTCCAGATCAGTTAATAAAATTTTAAAAAAGTTATTTGTTACTCCAAATACTTCTCACCCATTATTTTTGTTCAGAAAACATTGTCTCAAAATTGGTTGTAGCATGAAGTAGCCATTGCAGTCTTGGTAAAACACTTTAAAAAGATGCCCTTGAAGGTCATAACGCAGATGTTAAAGAAACCTACACTGTTTGTTCTGCTGATTTTGCAAACACTCTAAAGTCTGTGAAAAGTCAAGAGTTTTTTCCTAACAAGAGCCATGACTGAAATATTAATTTAGGCAAAAATGACATGACACTCCAACTTTAACTCCATCCTCAAGAGCAAAGGAACCAAGAGTTACCTTCTACAAGCAAAAATTTCTCTACTTTCATTCAAGTTTTTCCTTCTGCAAAGATGTCATGTAAACTAGTATGTACGCTTTCTTTTATTCCTACAAAAATATTGTAAGCAAACTACCATGTGCTGTTTTGTAGAGGAAGAATATATTTTTCCTCTATTTTCCATCAGATATGGATGCTGTATTGGCTTTTGATGCATCATCCCCCACCCACTGTACTCACTTCTGAGGTAATACTTTATCTATTTAAGAGTAGTTCTCGGAAAAAAAAGCCCACCTTTTCTCATGCCATCTCCCTCAGTCTCAGTAGCTTTTTATTCCTTTCCCTGTGTTTGTCCCTGTCTGAATCTGATACTGCTATTTGTAGTGCTTTTCCTAATCCCATATCATAGTCTAGTCTCTAAATAATGCCTTGAGGATTATTTTCCTCATCATTTTATACTCTGATGGCATTTTAAACCCTTATCTATTTCACTAGTTTCACCATTGAAGTGATTTGTAAAACACCCTGTAAAATAATATTTTGTATTTTAAAAAATTAAAAGTTATTTTGATCACTTTAATCTATGCAGCTGTTTGTGGTACCATGACTATTCACAAACATTTTTTTATTATATAGAAAGTATTTTAAGTTAGGCCCAAAACTTTCTTTTTTGCCTTAATTATGTGCACAGTTTCTCTGACTGATCTCAAATTATTATTTCCATACTGTAGGCTGTAGAGAATAAATTACTGCCTCACTTCTTTGTTTATGAAATATACAAATTCACTAATATGTGTACGGAGAATAAAGACTTAAGCATGTAATACACTGGCATCTATTTTCCCCGCCACTATACCATTTCATACTTAAATACAGTTTAAATCAAAATTTACCATTCAAATACGCACTGTAAAAGTGAACAGCTTTTACTTGAGATGTTTTTCATATATAATATCTAAGCACCCTTGCCTTTTCTTCATTGCAAAAACTGATATCTAAACTAATGCCACTAAAAGAATGTAAAAATTCATATAAAATTCCTTCACATTACAACATAAGCACAATTTACAAACTGTCTGCACTGATTAATGGTCATCACAAGTGTCAACAGTGTTAGTTACCCTTCTGAAATAGCTACTGCCTCACAGAACACCTTTGCCACAGAAGTAATGCCAGTCAGTTTCTTGAGGGCCCTCCAATTCAGGAGAACCTCAAGCACGACCTAGCATGTCGGTCTTCCAAACTTCTAGCCTTCATAATCCCTACCTCCACAAAATAGAAACAATTTATTTAGAAGCAAGTTGCCAAATTCGAGATTCACCATCCCTGAAGGTTTTTAAAACAAGACTGGATGTGGCACTTAGTGCCAGTAATCACGATAGTGTTGGATTAAGGGTTGGACTTGATGATCTTGGGAGGTCTCTTCCAACCCAGATAATTCGATGATTCTATGATTTGACTGGAAGAACAGGTGAGAGTTTCTTTCTCCCTACACCTTTGTCTTTATACTAGCATTATTACTGCATATAAAGAATTCATACTGCAAATTCCTTGCCAAGAGTTCATCAGTTTCTAAAAACTGACACATTTTTTGAATTCTTTTGAATCCAGGATCTTTTTTAAAATAGATAATTTCCCTTTTTTCGGGTGCTGGTAATTAATCTAGTCATCTGTTGGCAATGTTCAATATCACCTGTAAATTCAAAATAGCTAGTGGTTAACTTGAATGTGTTTTAAAACATAGCTTTAAAAAAGATGTTTGCATATTAAAGGTATTTGTGATAGTTTTTGATAGTATTTTTAATACTTCAGCACAATTAGTGCTACTCAGCGCAGGATTTAGTCTTAACTCTACAGTTACTCAAAAGTTAAACTCAATTAATTGATACTGTTACTGTCACAGTGGCGCTACAGAGAACAGAACTGAATCGCTAAAACAAACACATAAATTCAAATACAATCCAAAGCAGTAATGATTTGCTGAAGGATTTCCTGGAAACTGTGTCCAAACTGCTGTACTCCGTCAAATAGCTCATAAGCCTGCATCTTCAAAATCTCACTACTTGAGTAACACAAAGGTTCAGGTTTTTTCCTTTCTATTTTTATTATTACTAATCAGCCACCACAACATATCTCACTGATTAATTTAGACTTCGATTTTAAGGCTATGCTTTTCATTATATTGAATTAGATTAGTCATGCTATCAATGTGAAAAGGATTTTTTATCCAAAATCATACAAACAGTTGTTAAGTAAATTTAAATCCCCTCTAATAACTTTTTTCCCTTTCCTCTTAATTTGTTTTTTTTAAAGGCATGTTAGTATTGCATGTACTACATTTCAGGGGGGAATATAAGATTTATTTAAGTTTTTCCCCCTATACAGATGAGGTCTTAAAAAATCCTTCCTTGTTCTCATAATTATAATGCACAATAACAAACACCTTTATTTTTTATGCTGTTGAATCAGGAACAATTTGGCTCTGTTATGTAAAGAACACAGCTGATTCCTTCCTTTTCCAGAAACTAGCAATGTTATGAATTAAACTGGTGAATAGCTCTGCCTAAAAATAAATATATCCAGAAATGTTTTGGTTTTCAGCTGGTTTGCTGTATAATCATACACTTAGGCGATGGAAGCGGGACAGAGCAGGGAGAAATAAAGTAAGTGGAGATACACCAGTGGTGAGCTTTTCTGGAATAATGACAATGTAGAAATATGCTGAAAATTGCTGCAGTTCCATAGCAGCATGGTTTATATACATTTGTCATGAACACAAAGAAAATTTTTCCAAGAGTCCCTCAACCTGAAAAAACATCAGAGACAAGGAAGCTACCTAAAGGAATGCATTATTTTTGGAGATTACTTTAAAGACTGAATACTGAGATTACATGCATGAAAATAACTATAAAATGTATACAAGTATTAAATATCATTTCATAAACACCAATACTAAAAGACTAATTAATTTCTTTTTATAGAATATTGGAAAGTGTATGAAGTAAACCTCTCCAGTTTCTTGCTTGCATGTGTTTATCTTTTGCTCCTTGTTTTTGAACTGTCTTGAATTACGAGGGTCATATTTTAATAAGTCCATCTCCTCCAAAATTTGATTTATGACATGAATCTTTTCACAGTAATCAAGTAAAATGCGGTGTCAAAACAAAGGCTCAGGCTTTGTCTCTTTTTCTGTGTATTCCTTACCCTGACTATATGTTTAAAAGAAGTCTGTCTCTCTAACAACTAAACCAGACGATAAGACAACTAAACCATCCCAATCCAGAAAACAAAACAAGGAACCTTTATTAGCACTCCTCATAAAACCAAGAAGAGTTAACTAAAAATTTTTATGTTTGTCAGTAGGCACAATGTCATTTGAACTTGTCATCTCACACTTGGAAATAATTACTCAGGGGCCAGACTGGAATCTTCATTCACAGAAGCGTTCCAAAACGTGCTTCAAAAAAACCCCAGTGCATGACTACTTCCAAACTAGAAAAGCATCTAAGTTAAGCACAATTTTTTCTTTTTAAATCGAGATAGTCAGGTGTCAATTTCTGAATGAAATTATTCTTCTGGATGCTTCTAGAACTCTGTAATATCTGACTGGAGAGAGGAGAAAGGGAAGTTAAAGTCTGCTCCTTAATCCTAAAGGATAAAGTTACTGACGAGTGTGAAATTTAATTTCAGTTTCCACTATACACAAACAGCAAGTGTCACTTTCAAAAAGAAATCTGGGGAAAATGGTTTATTTCTTCAAATGGATTCTGTATGCAGCTGGACATACGTATCTTTGAGACACCTTGCTAACAGAACCCTAATTTATAATGGGATGCTTTTTTTCCTACCTATCAGCTTATGACAGGATAGGAGAGATAAATTTCTGCAGTCCAACCATTGCCAGGGCACATATTTATTTTGCCTTTTCTTTTAGCCTAGCATTATGAGAGAAGCAACCCTTTTGTTGAGTGTAATGCGTGCATTAGAAGCAGTGTAAGTTTTCTTCTGCTGTTACCCATAATATAACTGTTTCAATCTGCCTCCTTACACCCTGAAGCAATGTTGCATAAGTTTGCTGGTTCTCTCTCACACCTTCACAGCTTTCCAAGTGCCAGCATCCTGTCTAGACCAAGGCATCCAGTTCGCAGTCTACATCACCATTCCTCCCCTCTAAAAAAATATAATGTAAAACAAAAAAAACAGATTCATCAGTGTTTCCTTTCCCTCAGAGGTTTTTTCCAAGGCAGTGTATGTTTATAGCGGAATGCTTACTACCACAGTTTTAGATGTGACCATCAGTTTGGGTAAGGGCATATTTGGATACCATGACACATAGTTCATTCACATTATCAGACTGACTTACTAATACTTGGATCTAGCAACCAAGAACAGACTATTTTGATGAAGGGCAATATACGGATTTATGTAAAAAGGGAGGGAAACTGAAAATCCAAAATACTATCACAAATCAGGGAAATTGTTCTAGCAACATGGAATAAGTTCTTACATTAAAAGAATAAAAATCCTATTAAAAGTTGCAACCAAATTTACAGAAATTCAATTTGACAGATAAAATCAGGAGAAATAAGGTGGAAACAACTTACCATGGCAGCACATTTTGCAGCATTATTTGTCATTTTAATAATGTTAATTGAAAACACTTTAAACTGTTACTAATTACTGGGGGAGAGGATTTAGTTTGTACTACACAGCAATAATGCAAATATTAAATTGCTGTGATTCTATTTATCAAAGACTTTAGAGTCAATTCTGAAGAATGAAAATGGCAATATCCAGAATTAAAGAGAAATCCTTCAAGACTTTTCCAAACTAACAAATGAAAATAAGGTTCTGCTGACTGTATTTAAAGTTTAATTGCCTATGGAATGGAAATGCTCATGTTTTTTATGGGTTGGGGTGAACAGACAAGACAAAAAAACTTTACCATCCAACTTCCTAGAACAGGTGGTGATCTGAGGGGCTTCTTTTTTAAACTCCTGATATTTGCAAGGATTGGTAAGTTGAGCTACACTATGTAAAACTGAAACTTCTGCTGAAATGCCCTTTAGATCTCAAAGCCTATAGACAGATCTTCACGAGGACTGGTGGCCTTTTGAGTTTGCTTTTGTCTTATCCTTTTCCAACTACTTTAGCTCACTCCACTCCCCTCCCAAATAGATCTAAAGCACCCCCTCTTTTTGTACTTCCCAGTGCCACTGGGTTCTTCTTGCTGAAACAACTCATCACAAACATGAAAGTGTTAAATGCTGGGGACCAGACCTTTTTTCCAATTCGGGAAACCCAAAACACAATTATTGAATTTTTTGAAGTTTGCTTGAATTCCTCAAGTACTACATGCTAAAAACCCCCACACTATCCACATCACACGTGCAGCTGTCTCTCCATCTTTTTTTGAGATCAGATGATTTCAAGTGACAAGAACTATCAGAAGTCTGGAAAGTATAAGCAACATAAAGATAACAGCTTCTTAACTGTAAAGGAATTTTTCAAATGAATATTTTCTTATTGGTAGGGCAAGTTTCATTATATCAATGTTTCCATGGGAAATTTCAACTCTCCTGAACGTTTTATTTTCTCCAATAACAAAACCATGACAATACTTTGTTCTTTGTCTAATTCGAGTAGAAACACCTCAACATGACATTTAAAATAATTCAACCTGTTCTGCTTTAATGTAATTCAAACCCAATTTAACTTCTTTTCCCTACAAAAGTTGACATGATGGCCTCTGAGCTCCTAAAGCTCCCATTCTTTTCAGAGGATCACAAGTCCTTCCTAGGGAAACTATGCATTATGCATGCATGCCTCCCACCTGCCTATGCAGGAAGCACAAGAGAGACATAACTCTCAATGCATTCTGTGAGCAATAACTTCACCAAATATCCTGGTTTATTTGGGTAAATAATATATTGAGGTTCCTAAATAGCACCCTGAAGACAAAATGTCACAGTGGTGAAATGCAGTATCAAAAATCAGCTTAACTTCAACACTCCCAAGAAAAGACAAGAGTTTCTACTGTAAAAAGTTAACTTCAATTGACTTCCACCAAGAAAAAGCGCCACTGTCCTCTGTTATTCCCCCCCAAATCTAAACAAATCCTGTTCATCAGAGTTACCCTGTACTGGAAATTCTCAATTTTCGCTAGCTCTTCACAGAAATGCTTTCAGTGATGACCCTGATGTTTCAAGGTTAATTACCTTCCAAGAGGGCAAAGCAGAGGACTCTTGAAAACATGTAACACTTTTAGAGCAGAAAGCCACCACAAAGGTAAAATCCAGATTACCGCAGATACCAAAAGTAATGTTGTATGCATAGTCTGCTACAGTCTCCAGTTTAACACCCTCAATGAAACTCAACCATACCCTACAGCAAGGTGATATTCAGACAATCACATAGCTAGAATACCAATACCAGAGTCACATGGTCACGCAAAAGCCTCGCCTTCTAAATTAAAATAAAACAAACCACATAACCACTCCACATTTCCATAAGAATACATTAAAATACCTGCATAATTGAGGCAGTGTTGTCTAACACAATGATATCAGATACTTTTCTTCCAGTATGGGCAGTGATGCCAATTTAAGCAACCCGTGCTCTTTGGGCTCTCTCCCCACCATTACCACAGAGGTTTTTAGCCTAGAAAACTGATCCAGTTTAAAGAAAAAATATTTTAAACTTAAACTGTTTTCCAGTATCATGTTGCTTCACTATTGCTCAGAAGCTTTGTCATGCACATGGGCTAGAAGGAGCAGCCAGGCATGGGAAAACAACTTTTCTGCTTTTTGTGGCACCAGTGGTACCTTATGCCAACATAAAATTAATTTTAGCTTTGGTGAAACAGAATGAAGGTCTACAGATGCTTACAGGTAAGTTGTTACATTGCAGGTAAATTATAAACTATCTCCGAAACAGGCAGTCATAAACTATTATTCTCCCCATTCCCTTATCTCAATTATAGGGATACTGCAGCTCCTGATGAATCGGTTTAATTACTTAAATCAATGGAAAGCTAGTCATTCTGGGGAATAACTGAGTTATTTTTTCTTTTTATTCTTTTTTTGGTTTCTATCAACTAACAGGCATCAGAAAGGCTTTCTGAATTACTTTGAAGTGAAGAACTTTGACAGTAACTAGATGATTAAATCAAAACACAGAAAGGTCACCTTCCAGCTCAGAGACCATGTTGCTGGTTTTGATGGTCTTTGCAAGCATCACATATAGTTTCCACTGAAGACACCTCTTCCCTGGAATTGCAAGCGCTGATTTGACAAACCCAATGACTGTAAGAAGACATGGCAACACTCAGTGACAATCAATCAAAACCGTTCTTGTGCAGATCCCAAAACGTCCAAAGACTTCTTGCAGTGGGTCGTGGAACATTTTGTCCCACTGTCACAACATATTCCATCTTACACCTATTTTTATCTTCTGCCTTCTCTCTTCCACCCCACAATCGACTGCCTCCTAGCAACTGAGCCCACTGAAGATTAACTAAATGATGAAGTACTACAATGTTCCTACCCATTAAGCAAATAAAGCCAAAGCCTTAAGAAGCCTTTCATCATGTCACCTAGCCATTTCTCTGGCTTTCTTACAAGGGAATTTTAATGAAAACAAGTAAAATATTTCTGCCACAGCCCCACTCTTTCCACCCCCAAGTGTCCCAGACCCTTCCTTCCTTTGGAAATAGCACTGGAGTTAATCCAATCTTTGAGGGAGAGGATTCTGGGACCTTTTCTGTCCTGTACCCCCCACCCATCATAAAACTCACCAGCTCTCCGAACTTCTTCACCAAGAGATCAGTTCATGAGCAGCATGCATATAAGGCAGAAAAATGTAGTTTGGAACGGGTCAAAAAAGGGAACCACAGAAAGTCCCCCCTCAGCTCAGCTTAAAAGCTGCAACAGAAATGTGCCTTGAAGCTCTTCATCTCCATCTCCTATTGTTTGGATACACGGGTCCAGCCCCCTGTAATTGAGGACCTTTTCAAACCAGGAGTCTCCCGGATGATGAGTCATCCTACTTTTTGCTGGGTAGTTAACTTCATATCTGCTTTCTCAAATCAGCTGAATGAGTTTGGTGGGTTTTTTTAGTGTTAGTTATCAGAAAAAAAACCCCTAACAACTGCATGCAGAGAATAAGAAATAAACCAGACCACACCAAAGAGAAAGCCAAATTTAAAGGATAAAATAAAAGAACATTTCAGGTACTACAAATGGGCTAGAACAAAGTTCAGCTAGCTCTTGCTCAACTTGTTTTAAAAATTTATTTTTCCCAGACTATCCTTCTCTTCATCTAGCCACTAATCAGATTTACTTTAACTCAGAGTTGTTTTACCTTCCTTTCTGCTCTTTTTAACTCCCCTGAATGCTCACACAAAATGGAAATAAACCAGATCAATTTAGTGAGAGTTGCTTTCTCCAACTCAGTTCAACAGTCTTTTCACTCATTCTCTTCAACCATATCTGCAACTTCCAAAGATTCAGAGTCCAGTTTTGTTTCTCTCCTTCATTACATCTTGGGAACAAATCCTTTATGATTCAGTTTGTTAAGTACTTCTGGCCGAGTTTATCCTTCCCTGTTGCACTACATAGGTGCTTTAATAAGAATGACTTGACTGGGAGGCATGGGAGCAGTAGAAGAGACTCACTGGAATAAAAACAATGAACAAAGAAACAAAACTAAGACTGCCACAGATTCAGGGTTTAAATCAAGGTTTTCTACTTGCTTGAATCTTACATTTTAACAGCATCTGCATCCTACATTTTATAGAAAGGCCCTTTTTCATTGGTTGGTATTAAGTCAAAATGATAAATACCATCTCTTAATGAAAACTGGCAGGTTTTGCTGAACAGGACAATACAGCATTCATATTTATTACCATGATGATACAGGTGTGAAAAGGTTTAACAGATTTTTTTTTTTTATTTAGCCAACAAATTCATCATTCTTAATCCTAAAAGAATTAAGGAAACTCTGACTACCTAGGGTTTTATTTATAACTTGCATGAATTTTTAC
The DNA here is from genome assembly GCA_033558185.1 of Dromococcyx pavoninus. Taxonomy (NCBI): domain Eukaryota; kingdom Metazoa; phylum Chordata; class Aves; order Cuculiformes; family Neomorphidae; genus Dromococcyx; species Dromococcyx pavoninus. The sequence goes on along the minus strand of JAUMJL010000138.1, from coordinate 2,714,541 downwards.
TTGGATGTAAACTAAAATTTAACTAAAAATACCTTATGTACTTAAATAGTTCGTTGTTTTGTTGTTTTGGGTTTTTTTTACTTAACATGATTTTATAATAAATTGTTCTGGAGAAAATAATAAGTAGCAGGAAGCTAAACTTGTGGTATTTGTTTATGAGTCAAGATTTTGGATTTAAAATATCTTAACTCATACCTATTCTTTTATTTAGAGAGGAATATGTAAGACTGATTTCTGAAATAAAAAATTTCTTAGCTTTTAATAAGTTAATTAATTGAGACAGTTGAATAAGCTGAAATGAAGAAAGCATCTCTGAGCATCTATAAAAACCTCAAGTTTGTTTAAGATCAGCCCATGACTGATTCAGTGATGTAATTCTCTGGCAGCAAAATACACAGTATTTTATACTTTTCTGTAGTTTTCTGTACCTTGGTAGGTTATAGAAATTCACCCTTTAACACACGTATCATATTTTAAGTATGCTTTTCAATAAAATTAATTCTTATTTAAAAATATAGCTAGCAATGTCATCACATAGTCAGAATATTCTATTAATATCTATTTTATTTGCTAATCTAGCATAACATTGATACTTTTGTGTTCTATCAAGAAGAGATTTTTAGAAATTCCTCAGATTCAGTTTTCTTACAGCTACCCAAGAGTTACTGTATCTGTTAAGTGTTATTACTTCAATTCCTAAACCTCTCTCTCCAGAGAGAGAGAAGATAATAGTAGTAAACACTGGCTAAATTAAATTCAGACCAAATTCTAAATTTAAAAAACAGTTTCAGCCTATTTTTCAGACTAGCAGTGGGGCTCTGCTAATGTACAACAGCTGGGGACAGCTATTTAAATCTAGGAAATGAACAGCTTAATTAGGGAAGTATGTTAAGGAATACAAGTAGCCCCAAGTACAGTATACGAGGATTCATTCAGATAACCATTTTCAGATCTGGGAATCAACATAAGTCCCTTTCACATGTTGTTATAAAGTGTGTGTGTGATGTATGTACACATCTGTAACTGCTACTGGCATAAAAATCTACACACACACACGCTTCAGACATGAAAAATTCAAACAAACAATTTTTTGACAATATCAAAAAATTGTTTGGAAAAAACCCACAGTCTAGAGAATCGTTTGCCTGAGTATGCATTTTCCACATAAGCAGAAGTTGTACGATTGGGTTAGCATTCTTTTAGAAAGCAGAATAGGATAACCTACTACTTAGCAAGGCACCAGCATTTACTTTCTTCTGAACTGTTTCCAAAAAACTCTCCTTAGTGGTGGATCCAGGTACAATGGATCTAACATCAACAGTATATGCTTTCGTCATTAGATTAGTGTGAGAACAAAGGGTCAAAGGTAAATACTTTTAACCACCGAGTTTTACATTTAGTGGTGTGGTTCAATCACACCAACACAGTTTGTGAGATATTTTGCTCACTACCAACAATGTTAATGCATCAAAATCAGCAGAAACGGATCTTACTGCAACACCAGATAAATTCTAAAATAATGCACAGCTTGGCATCTGCCAAACAACTTGCAATCCTGCTGGTAAGCACTTAGTTATATAGTTGATTCAAAATGACTCAACATACAGTAAGAGAAGCAAAAGGGTAGAGAGGACAGTAGAGTCAACAGAAAAGAACAATCAAGAGTACATTCTGTAAAAGAAGATTATTTAAGACAACTCTACAACCCTCATTGTATTCAGTTCTCAAGGTGGAGGAACAGAGGTTTTTATTCTACTAAGGTCCTAAGGAAATAATGTTTGAGAATATGGATTTAAGCAGAAGGGAAGAAGGAACACTGCCTGTGAAAGAAGCAAAGTAAAAAGAAAGTGAGGGTTAACAATAGAACAAAGGATAAAAAGTTTGCATATAGAAAATACTGTAGGACAGTAGTTTCATCAAAAAGACAAGCAGGTGGCTTTTTAGCACTGTACGCAATAACAAATTTGAAACTGACTTCGAGTAGAAGATGGGAGTAAAATGGCCAAACGGAAAGGCAGAAAAACCATTGTGGATGAAGAGGTGGGCTACAGCACTGAAACCAGCTGTTAAGACAGTTGCTTGGTTTATGCTCAGCAATACTGTGGTTTGAAAATCTTGATACTATCTAGCTCCTGGCTAAAATCAGTCAGGACTCACAAAGGATCAAGGATGCGCTTAGGACCTAGTGAAGGCTGAGGTCTAGTAGATATGCTCAGACTACAAATAACACCTAGATTTCACTGAAGTCTATGCAAAACTCAGCTGTTCAATAAAATAATTAAAGCAATTCAGAAAAAAAATAAATGAGGAAAAGGGTCATTTTGAGAAACAGCACCACAACATCACTTAATTTTTCTCTCAGGCTAAAAAAGAATTATTCCTACAGTGGAACTGGACAGCATTGAAATTGCCGTCTTCTTTAAGTACTGCCTTTCAGAAGGTGTTTTTCTCAAGAAAAGCAGTTGGATATTTTGCAGTATCTTTGTGGTCATGCAATATATTCTTCTAAACACCTCCTCCTCTCAGCAACTGGTGTAAGGTCTGAACTTGAGTTCTCAACATAAAATAAAGTTTTTTATTATTTGGTTTGCAGTACAATCCTTAACGTAATTCCCAGCTTAAGGATGTAGCCAAGTGTAAACAGGTAGATGGACAACTATATTTCATCAAACTCTCCCATAATCTGGCACTGACAGAGATTTGGGTACCTTCCAGTAAGCTTTAGTGCCTCCTTTATTTTATTATGAAGATTATGAAGCCTTTTTGAGCAATACTGCTCTACAGCACTGAGTGCACTTCAAGAACACAGTATTCTTGAGAGGGTTTCTCTGATTCCAAGACCTTTAGGAAGACTATAAGCAAACAAGTTCTTAAAGACAAAGCGATTACACAAAGAAATTAAGTTTCTTTGGAAAAGAAATGGAGGACTAAGATTCAGAAGCCTTATAAAGCATCTGACAGCCTCCAGAACAAAACAATTTTTTATACCACTGACAAAATGAGAGTGCCTTGTAAGATATCTTTTGCCACCTCTTCATGTACATCTCTTACCACTGGCCCCTAGATTGTCTTTCCTTGAGCAGATGTCTAAACTCAAGGGCAGAATGAGGAGGCAGTAAGTGCTAGCAGTGAAAAAGTAATCTAGGACTCTGATTTGCTCTTAGAGGAGGTCGCTGACCTGCCTCTAAGAGCATCACAATTACAAAGCATTTAGAGGCCAATTTATTCCTCTTGAAAGCTGAATGGGAGAGTGTGAAAGAGTTTCAACACTCTGTTGTTTTCTGTGAAAAAAATAAAAAATATGGGAGAAGAGGACAACAGGTAGACCAGTTACAGACAGATGTTCAAGCTGAGAAATCATCTTACTGAGAATGAACGGAAGCCCTTTAATGGTAATTTGCAGGAAAGTACTACCCATTGAGTGACATTCTAGCTGCTCATCCCTGATTCCTTCATTCAAAAATCTTTTAAAAAAAATAAATAAAAAAGGGACACCTTTTTCTTGACATTCCCTTTTGTTTGTCCCCCAGCTCTGTGGTGGCATAATTGTGGTGCAGATGCATATTGTACCCATTTGGAGAACTAATTCTGCTGAGAAAGAGACAAGGATAATATTTATGTTTTAGCTGAATTTCTGGACCTGTTCATATTCAGCCATAAAAACAGATGAGCCAGCACAATGGAAAAAAATCTCAAAAGTCACCTTCGCCAGCACCATTCCTGCCTCAGTACTGACTTCATACATACAAAAGCTACAGCCTAGTACTCAGATGAGGAAACACAAATTTTACATCAAGAGAGCGGAGAAATATAAGGACATTAAAGGCTGACAGTACCCCACCTCTATACAAACCCCCAAAGAATGTGATCGTCATCGTCCTCAGCACTTTTCCAAAGAGCAGCGAAGCACAAATCAAGTCAAAAGACCACACTGGCTTCTTTTCAGGGGTAGCAGCTTGTCCCCTACATAGACAGCAAGGGACATCTCAAGAAGATGGGACTCGCCACAACAAAATCCTGTTCCACAACCTTCATTGTTCCTCTGCTCTAGAAAAAATGTATCTCTAAACCTAGCCTGAACAGGCTGCTGTGCTGGAAATTGTCCACAGAGATATCCCCAGGCAAGCTTCAAAAGCAGAATTAGACTGCTGTTCTGTAGGACTGTATAAAATAGGTAAACTGATGGGGGTTGTCTTCGGCTTATCATTTCTAAGCATCAACCTGACCTTGCTCATGCTAGGGCAGTCCAAATCAGTCCTTTATATTGCTTTGTTTCTCATACCAGGGAAGTTTGTAGATATTTATGTTGGCTCACAACAAAGGATGAGAAAAATCACGTGTCTGAAACATTAACCAGTATTCCTCTAGAACTGTATTCCTAAATAATTGTTTTAAGTATTTTTAAAGCAGGCTTATTTCTAGAAACACCAACATGCAGGTCTGAGTCATACACATTGCTTATGGTTGTTTGAGAACTGCCTGCTGATATCAGGATATGTCAAGGTATTCTCAAAGTCAACAAGGTACAGCAAAAAGGTACCAAGTCCAAAATGCTTGGAGTTCTTTTGATGTATGGCATAACCGGGATATTTCTAAGAAGCATTTGTGCAGTGTGTTCTTGGGAATATGAATGGAAAAACTTACACATAGATAGCTGTGAATGGTAGGACTGATTATATAAAACGCGGTTCTCTGAAGGGGGCAGAGGCTCTGAGGTGCAAGGTGTTTTAAGTGAAAGATTCTTTCCTCAGTGATGAGATCAGTTTTTAGCACTTTGTCGAGGACATGTGTAGTGGTGTATCAACGTTCTGACGTCTAAGCCTTTCCATCAGTGGAGTAAGGACTTTAAATTAGATCTTGATTGTTACAATTCGAAATCCACCAATGCAGAAAACTTCTAGTTGTATAAGAAAGACCAATTTTTGTGTGGTCAAGTAATTTCCAAAATGAACAACTAAAATGAATTTTTAGGGAAGCAAAAAAGATTAGAAACTGAGAAAAATCCTGGGTTTTTTTCTACTAAAAAATATACCTCCCAAACAGAAGATTTTACTGTTAGAAGGGGTGCAGAGAACAAGCACTGCTTCAGCTGACAGTGAATTCATAGTTCTGAATTTACGTGTAGATTAGCACTATGTACAAGGGAAAAAGTAGTCTACAGTCTAACATTACCGACAGCCCTCTCCGAACAGTTATTACCAGGACAACAAAGAAACCTCTCTCTTCGTACAGTTGGCTTTCAATTGCTAAGCCCAATTATAAAATCTTGTGCTTTTACAAAGTAGGCACCAGAGGGAGACCTGCACTTTAGTTCAACTGTGACAATGCTGGCAGGAGTCACTCAAAAGTGGAAAATCAAAGCCTCTTGGCCAATATACCCTAGGTGGTTCCGGGTGATAACAGTTTCTAGCAGGAGCATTAAGAGAGGGACTAGTGTGGACAGTCTTCTCTCTTTTAATGGTCAAAATAACTTAAGAGCACTCCATGAAGAAAAGCAGGTTCCCAAATTTCAGGCTGTAGATGAGTATATCTTAACCAGTTTGGGCATAGCTGAGATGCTCTTTGCCACCCATGTCCTCAGCTGATCATCACATCCTGCTGACAGCTGCCACTTCTCAAATCTTCTGGCTGAGCTGCGTATATAAGAACTCCCTAAACATGTCAGTCAAAATAAGCTAGATCAGCTTAAGTAATTTAAATAACAAATCTTTCCTAACATGGCTCAATTTGACCGAATTGGATTAGGGAGAGCTCCCATGAGCAGCTCAGCTAGCAGACCAAAGAGTGCAGTAATCCCAGGTAGAGGGCAGTGATGAATGCTTTGGAGTGGACTTGCTTTTCCATTGACAAAGCTACTGCTGAAGGTGAACTGCAAACACATATTGTAGACAGGTTGCTATTGTTTTCTAGGCCTGATAAGAGACTCAAGAGAAGATATACTGACAGGAAATACATTATTCTCTAAAAAACTCTTAAGTTCAAGTGGGGAAAGACAAGGGGCAATGGCTTCTAAGAAGCAGGCAAAAGCCCAGAAAGTTGGTCCTGTGCACATGGAGTCAAGGACACTAACAGGAAACCATGTACACAAAGAAAACCAAAATCATTATTCTGAATGATAGGTCCCTTGGTACAGGGAGAACATGAAGAAACTATCAACTTCATACTTACACTTTTATTTATTTTATTTATTATATACAGTTATTGATGGGAACATAGAAATGCTCATTAGAAGTATTCTCCCTACCCCATAATTTTTCTTATTAACCAAAGGGCAAAAACATCAATAAAATCATCAGCTCCTCATATGCATTCCAAGTTAAGAAAATTATTGAACATCAAAGAATAAGAAACAAATTCTAGAAGAAAACCAAAATTTGAGTCTAGTCTGCTGTAATAAAACAACAGATTTCTAGAAAATTTGTTTTTTTAACATCCAGATTGAGAACTTGGGCTTTGCATTTTTGTTATAAGCAGACATAACTCAAGTTTTAAAACAAACAAATTCATTCTAAATGCTTCCAGCTACAAATGCAACAAAGCTGGTATTTCAGCTATGAATTTATTATACCATTTATATAATTCTGCATGCTACTTTAAATATATTTCATTATAAGGGAGTTGGTAGTGAAATAATGCCAAATTTAAAGTTTCCTTAAAATGGCTATCTCTATCAAAAGTTATACTGCCTCCAAAGTTGCCAGCAGCTTCTGAAACTCTGCAGACTGGACTGTCCAAGGATGCTTTTCCACAGTTGCTTAAGACAGTACTCATGGGGTTGCCAAATTTTAAACCATACCTGCTCTTGGAGAACATGTGGCCTCAAACTAACCCTATTAAGAAAAACAAAGAGATTAAAAAAAATTGTGGGGAAGTGTGAGGAAGAAGAACTTTCAGATAAGCTCCCTAAACTGACTCTGCATGAAATCCTGAGCACCATTGTTGGTAGAGGGAATATCCAGCTGAGGAGGCGGGGGGAAGGTGGAATATTCAACATACATTGCCTTGGAACTACGTGGGAATCTCTAGTCCTTGAAAATAAGGACAAACAGGAGAATTTCTACATGTCAGTACTGGGTTTTTAGCTCATGGCTTACGATTCTCTCCTGGGAGCACCAAAGGGGAAGTACCCTTTCCCACTGAATTCATCAAAATTAGGTAGATTAGCTGTGCATCTCCCAGTCCTCTTTCAATTATGATTGCTAACAGTTTTCTTCCCTGACCACAGGACCCATGATCAAGTCTGTACACAAACTAGATAAAAAGAAAGAGAATTAAGAACTCACAGACAACCATAAATCTGGAATTTCCTCAATCTAGAGTGTTTGAAGTTGTGATGTAAATAGCAGTCTTTTTATGATGTGGTATACAATCTCTGAAAAATGAGATACTTTAAATCAAAGATAAGCATAGGTCTTGAAAATAGCATTTCATTCCTTCAAATATATTTCAGTAAGATCTTAATTACATTACTTATATATCTTGTGAACTGAAGAATCGTAACTTCCATAACTTAAGCACACTTTTACTCTTAGAAAGCACTAAAGTAATTCAGAGATCTTTATAATAGTAAAAAAAAAAATCACCATTCAAACCAGTAACACCTAGAATTCAGGAAATTAAAGATTTTCTGATATAGATTTTTAGATGCTCAAATCCTACATCTGAAAGAACCCAGGCAAGCTTAAAAGCAACATATTGAAGTCAAATTCTATTGTAAAACTGCCATTAAACTGGACTAAAATTTTTTAAATCACAGAAGTGTTCAAGAACAACTTTTGGAAAACTGTATCCGTGCCATTTGCAGAAAGTCAAATTTTATATAGAGCCTTAAGGGTTTTTTCCCCGTGATCTTAACAACACCCAGTTCACACTCAACTTCAGCTTTTGCTAGCAGATGCAATAGCGCTTCTGGAGTTTAACAGAACAAAACGTGTCAGATAGTGACAAGAGATAAAAATCTATATCTTAACTGTTGAAACTGATACAGAAATTGCAGAAAATAAAAAAAACCTGCAAGAAAAAGCAATTCTGACACATTCACCTCTACATTGATCAGAGAAAGACACACTTAAGTCTTTTTTACCCTGTTTATGAAGTAAGTTGAAGACTAAGCTCAATAGCTGTGACATGGTTAAAAATAGCTGTATGGCTTAAGCATGGCAACTCATAGGGTTCCACGGGAAGAATTATTCTCCTGGTCAAAATATTTGCCTTTTCAATGAGCTGAACTTTCAGGTCATCTGTTAACAATGTAGATTCTTTCCTGTCTAGGAGAACTTTATTGTCCCTCCCTTAACAAATAGTAGGGCATTGTTCCCAGCTGGTTGCTAATTCACACAACTATCATGTTAAAATCTTTCAAACTGCTATATAAAAGATGTTTGTATTGCGTGGATGATTACATACTTTGATTTAATAAATCGCATACTTAACTCCCCCCCATGTGTAAAATAAAAGTTAAACTCTTCTTTGTCATATCCTCTCCCTGCATCCCCAACCCTCCCTTTCCCTTCTCTTTTCAGCCTTCCTTTCAAAAACACAGGCACACATTGCAGCTGAGTACACGATGCCTTTGATGCTGAAAACACCTTTCTCAGATTTGGTAGATGACCTGTGTAGCATCCAAACTCACGGATTTCACTGAGCAACGATAATTGAGTTTGCCTTCCTCTATAACAGATAATTTCACTCCAAAATTTCTGCATCAGATCATCATATAATGCTTGAAATAAAGGCATCTTTTTGAAAAATTCACAGCTTTTTATAGCTGACATATCCAGAAGATCCTTAAACAAACTATTCTGACATCTAACTGCCTTTAGTTTCAAGCTTATTGTATTTGTAGAAGAAATACACCTGAGCTTGGCTTTCAGGTGCTGTATTTTGTCATACCATTATACCATTGCCTTCTATATCTAAAGGACGACTCCTTCCCAAATCTTTGCCCCATATAAGTACTTAGAGGTCATCAGTCACTTCCCAAAATTCCATTTGCTAAACTAAATAGACAGAGTTTCTCCAGCCTCTTACCATACAGCAGCGTTTGTTCACTTACTTGTTTTAAGGTTTTTAATTATCCTGTACATGTTTTTCTGAATATTTTTAAGTTTGTCTTGGTTTGGGGTATTTTTGCATCTTGAGCTCAAGCAGTATGCAATTATCTCACTTGAGTTATACAGCAAAATAAAAGCATACCTAATTCCACTTGAGATCCCCCATATCCATTCCAAGGGACTGCAATGTGCATTTTAGCTACTGCATCGTATCTCCAAACTACTACTTTCCAAAATAGTACTTTCCATCCTACATGTATGATCTGACTGTCTAGACAGATTTATTTAGCTATATTAACATATGTTGAAACACTCCTCATTAACTAAGTACAGGCCATCCTTCACAGTTACCAATCCATCAATTTTTTGCATGTATGCATTTTACCAGAGATTATATTCTATTTTCCTCCAGATCATTACCTAAATCCTCAAAGCAATGGGCTGTGAAAAACTTCTATAAAATCCAACATGAATGTCCTTCATCTATTACTGCTTTATGATTTGCCAATTAACCTGTTTGAAATGTATTTAATACGGGCCATGTTGACTTTAGCAAAGAGCTAGGTTTTAAAAATCATAAAACCATGCAGTACTGCATCAGGTACTTCACAAAAGCTTACTTACACGCACTTGAGTATCTTTGTCAACCCAAAACTTTCAGCCTCAGAATAAATAAATAAATACAGACAAGTTCTAATTGGCATGAACAGTTGGGCAAGCAGTGACCCTGCTTTCTTCAATTTTCTGCTATGCAATTCTAATTTCAGCCTTTCCGCAGTTCTTTCTGTGACCATTATGAACCTGTGCAGTCTAGTATGTTATGTTATATCCTGGTCTATCCTATCTCATTTACATTTCTGCAACAATTAAAATTAAAGAAAAACAAAATACAAGCCTCAGTACCTTACGTATTTTTAGTTGATTGGGGGTTTTTGTTTATATGTTTGTTTTAAATCCTGACTCCTGTAGACTAAAGAAAAAAAAAATTATTCCAACTGGAATAAAGATTTTTTTTTATATCAATGTAAACTGTGAACACAATATCCAGATTTTGTCCAGAGAGCAACAGTAATTTGACTCACAGTATGTTTTTTAAAGAATCATACAATCACAATTTTTGTCTCTTCTCAATTATTATCGTCCCTATCTAGGAGACACATGTCAACGCATTTGCGTGTCAATTGCCTCAATGCATAAGGCAATTTTCATATTGTTCTTAACTCCACTGATAAAATTTTTGTGATTAGTGTCTCTATCATCTACTATGAATGGTCTTTTCATTGGGACAGTTAATAGTCACTACTATTCATGGTGTTTTCTCTGAATCTTCATTCATTTGAATCTTCACCTCTACCTTATTGCACCATGACAGTTTCATACCTATCCCTAATGATTTTTCATTGTAAGAATTACAATCCCCTTGGGTAACTTCTATTTTTAAATAATATAACTTTCAGATAAAATTGTTTTCTTTATATTTTCAGCAAATTAGTAAACTATCCTTTTGGAAAAAGTAAGCATATACTATTGACAAGGCCTGTACTGTATAGAACAGATTCAAATAAGCAATAATAACTACCAGTGCTGACTGTTTTCATGGAACTTAAGTGATCTGACATTCCATTTAATTTTTGTTAGAAAAGTAAAATTGAATAGAACAGCATTTTTTACTCTCTGAAAAGCATGATGACTTGCACATATTAGAAATTCCAGGAAAATTTTAGTAATGATCACCTAATGTAATCGCTCCAAAATAACAATGCACAGTTTCTTTGCATCTAGACATTTAAAGAAAGACTCCTCTGTCACATAAATTCCAATAAAACGTGCCTTTAACTCCATAAAAAGAAAGTCCAGACCTTACAGAAATTTCTTACGCAACTTTCCATCGTTAAGCCTGTACTTTGTTTTGTTTTTATCTTGCAAATAATCGAAATTAGAATGTAACGTTTTCATCCTTCCTTTCTAGATGTAAAAAGACTAGTGCATAGGCCAGAATGTCAGAATTGAACCAGAGAGGAAAAAAATGAAAGGGGCAACAATAACGACCTGGTTTTATAATTTGATCCAACCCTTACTAAAGTGTGGCACTCAACAAAAACTGGCACAGTGGAAGTCTGTTTGACTTAGTAATTTTCACATAAGTAGTCTAAAGTGTTCATTGTTTGGTTTTGTTCTAAATACTTTGTTAGCCAGTAAATAAATCTGAATATATTGGATTGAGGTTTTAGATGGTGATGAATGGAACTTTTTTTTTAAATTTACTGTAATCTTGTTTTGTACTTTCAAATTATTTATTTAATAATTTGTTTTTGGTTTGGGGGGGGGGTTTAACTAAATGAAGGATCAATGCCAATAGCTGGCATTGCCATTATATTGTACTGGTTTAGAAGCAAAATATAGATTTTAAACTAATTACTTCATGCACCTGTTAAAACAATGAGTCATCTGAATATACATTCATGTAATCTTAATTTTTGTGCTACACCCTTGAAATAACAAATATTTTAATCTATTTTATGTTTTCAAACTGCATACAAAAGCAGAATACATTTGTAATAAGTATATTAAATCTTTTTAATAAAAAAGTTTTTAAAACTCTAAATGTATAATCAAGTCTTTTTATAATCATATTTAACATTTAGAAATAATATATTTCTTAATTATTAGCTACACCTAAATAACTGACAGAATGTTTTTGCTTAATATGAACAAAATAAAGGGCCTACACACACACAGAACTTAGAACACTGGATTTGGGGCACCTGAACTACTTGGCTGCTTTCTAAATTCTCACTCAATTACCATTGCTACGTTTCCAAATCCTGCCATAATACAGCACTAGCCTTGTAGCGTTTAGTATTAGTAGATACTATTCTTTCCTAACCAGTATTAGTAGATACTATTCTTTCCTAAACAGTTTTTATTTATAAATTGGACGGCATTGAAGAGCAACACGGTTTCCTTTCCTTATCAGTTTTCCCACATTCACATAAACACATTCAAAGTGAAAATAATTTCTTCCTGCCTGTGAAACTGAAACCAAAAGTAATTAAATTGTAAGTTTTTATACCCAAAAGATATTGACAGCACATATACTTTGAACTTTAATTCCATTGGAGGGGCTAAAACCAACCTTCAGTAATATTAGCATTTTAAATTAAATGTAGCTTAAAGAGAGCTCAACTAGGAGGAGATAGTCTGTCCCACCCCACTACCTGCCCACTGCCCATTCTGTGAACAACCAGAGTCCTTAGAAATCAATGATATATATATAAATCATGTCAATTATTTTAGCTATGCTTGTATGTCACACCTCATCTCCAGACTGGAACTGCACAACAGCATCAGAATATGCTCAAGGTGGACAGGTAAGACAAACTTACATGGCTGCAAAATTTTCAATTCTTACCTTACACACTAAATCTAACAAAAAGTTTCAGCAAGCTTTGTATCTGCTGTGCTTAAAGTAGCAGTTACACAGGACTGAGAAGTAACTGCAATCCCAAATTGTTGCAAACACGCGTTTTGCATTTTCACATTGAAATTTAAGCAGAACCAACCACTAGAACTATACAGTAGTTCTATACAGTACAGCATCTTCCACTTTGAACGTGACCACCTCGTCCCTCGAAGCAGCCCCTTTCTCAGGGACACTCCTCTTCACTCTGTCCCTATATGTGCTGCACGACCTCAAGGTGCAGTCCAGGGACATGGGATCTGTGAGTCAGTACCAGCCAAGGGCAAGAAGCTGTGCAGTCACACTGCAAGTCAGTCCAGCGAGTTGATCCAGCTGAAAACTAAACATGTAGTTTGATGGATTTTTTTTAAACAGAGCCAAGTCATTGCTGTAACCATCCCTTACATTTACCCATTTTTTTCTCCTGTCTTCTTTCAACCATGCCACATTTTCCTGCTCCTTTATTTGAAGTGGCACCTCTTGGATTCCAACCTGAGATAGTCAGAACACTATTTCTACAAAAGCAGTGGACAGTCTTGAGCTAGATAGGCTTCCTTAAACAGCTTTTACCTGAGCCAGCAACAGATACGGTGTTGGCATGCAGCAAGGGGGAAGAATGAGTGGCTTGCTGGAGGAGGCAGCCGGCAAGCAAGAGCCATAACACCTGTATTTTCTTCAGCTGTAGAGAAGAGAGTCCTCAGAGTCACAGCTGAAAGCAGGCAAGGAACAGATAGTCTCCTTCCTCAATATTTAGTATGTTTCAAAACTAACTTTTAAACATCAAACCACTCAAAGACATGTCAAGGGAAAGAGAGGAAAACACTATCAGGGTACACAAATTCCTTCCCTCAGTCTCAGGGCTTACTCACTGAGGCTTCTCTTCTGTGGACACCACTTCGTGGATCAACAGCTCCAGAGACCTTCCACACCTGGCAAAAATGTGTGTGGCCATACACTGAACCAGACTGAGGAACTGATTCAGTCAAATAAACATTTTTGGAGCCAGTTTTTGTTTGTTTGTTTGTTTTTAATTACGCCAGATCGATTTTCCAATCTTCTAAACATGTGGCCAGGCTGTTGTTGTGGCTCAATGGAAGGAATGGAAAGAATCAGAGGAAGGACCTGCTGGAGTCAATTATAAAGCACTACCACTCCCCCCCCCCCCCCCCCCCCCCCCCCCCCCCCGCCGCCCTAAACACCTTCTCAGATTCAAGGTAAAACAAAGTAAAATACAACAATTATAGTCTAAAAACAAAACTTGATCAGTTACTGTCACTTAGATAACAAACCTTAACTTACACCACAGTAGCTCAGTGCTGTGCCTGAACATTTTATACTTCTACAGGACAATCCCTTAACATTCACCTGCTAACACAGTTTACAGTCCCAAGGGAAGGCCTGTAATGAATGAAAAATTTGGTATTATCCTGCATTAGGTTCAGAAGACAGCAGAAAAAGGAAAAAAGCCTCAGTGCTTAGGAGGTCACATTTAAGCATATTTAACTGAACTGACTAAACTAACCCAAGTAGCCCTTCTGTATCTCTTCGTAGAGAATGGGGATGAAGTTTCTATGCTGATAACCTTGTAGAGGAATTTCACTTAGATAATCTGAAAGGCCTTCTAGATCACTCTCGTCACTGATTTCAGATGGTATCAAAGATAACACCGAATTCTAGTTAAATACCTCTCTGAATTTTGCCCCACCAAAAAATCCAAACCAAAAACCAACATAAAAGGGAAACAGGTTTGTCTGTGACTTGCAGTGAAGCTTCTCTCTGTAAGACCCAGTCAGCCTGCTTTATTTTTATCCTAAGATGCTCTGACAATATTTACTTGGGGCAGGGGAGGAAAAAAGGCTATATTCTGCTCGTGGTTTGGCTCAGGGACTCAAACTTTGTCGGGGGGATGAGCACATGATTAGCAATCATCTCTGAAATATTCAGTCTGAATGATATGCTCAGTGCTAGACTATGACAGAGGAAAGAGAGAATAACATTTTTCAAGACAGCATTCAGGTGTCCTAATGATGAGATCCTCCATTTTCTCCCTGCAACCCCTGCCTATCCATCTTTCTACAAAAGATAAGGCAGTTCTAGGTAGAATATGCCTTTATTCTACTATATAACAAAGTTCCAGTTTCTTGCTCAGAAAAATATAAATCATCCTTTACAATGAACATACAAACGACACCACACTGAAAGTGTCCTTTTCTGAACAAGCTGGATGGAAAAAAATTTTTTTCTAGTGGTTTGACTGAGAATGAGAGAGACAGGTACTGGGAAGATGCTGGGAAGGTAGAACTCAAAGATCTGACAAAAGGGACAAATGAATTCATTTAGTGAAAAGCAGCACATAAAATTATCACATGGTTCCTCAGTCCAATCACTACTTTCTTCTTCTTCTCACAATTCGCTATGTCTCAGTATACTTTAAGACTATTTGCCATATAAAGATCTAAAATACCTTCTCCCAAATTAATCACTTCTATTCACATCTTAATTCAAGCTTCACAAATATAAACGAGCGTACAGAAGAAAAATTAAAAAGAGCCAAATAAAGTATTATTTTACTAATTAAAAGAATAAAACCAAATATATATATGTTAGAATAATGACTCTTACTAATTCCTATTATTTATGAAAATGTCCTTAATGAGCAAGAAAAGAAGCCAAAGGACATTACTTTTACTTGACAATAAGAAGGTCATAATAAAGCAAATTATTTTGTGTACATGCAAGGAATCAGTTTTGTTACATTTAATAGCTTTGATCGGAGATATATGTGTTATAGTGCAGAGGATTAAAATCTTTATAATAAACTGGGTTGTAATTACTTGAGTAAGAAATTTAACATTGCATAATTCAATTAATATTGAATATATTCAAATAACACACAGCAATGGAGACAAAAGCTTCACCTTTTGCAGACCAATACCAGTAAAGAATGATTAACTAAGATCACTGAAAAAAACCCCAATCTCAGACTATGGTAACTGTAACTTCAGTAACTGAAACTTCACTAACTGTAACTTCACTTTCAAAGATGGACAGGAATATCCAAAGGTGTGAAGAACTAGAGCATAACAAACAATTTTATCTGACTAAATGGGGGAAAATAACATAGGAATAAATGAACAACAGCACAGTTTTATCTGTCACTATAGGTGGATCAAGATCTAACGTTCATTGCGACAGAAAGCATACTAAGTCATAGTGCTCATTCTATCTCCTCACTAAATCCATGTTTTGCCTCTAATGGCAGCAGAGATAATCTCCAAAACACCATCTTATTCAACATGCTTGTCCTGCTTTGTGGCAGTTTCAGGGCAAAACTGAACTTAAAATTGAAACTGATCCTTGTAAAAAATGGGTTTTAAAGATAAGTTGTTTGAATTATCTCAATAGGTATTAAAAAAAATCAAACAAAAGACAAACAAACCTGGTATTAAATCTTTACTGATAAGAAAGAAGAGAAGCATGGCATGGTCTGCATATAATTACAACATGTATATCCCGCTGATGAAAAAATAAGCAAGATCCCACCTTCGTGTGGTTTTAAAGATTTGTGAAGTACTAGTCCTTCATATCCATTTGGTTTCTATAGTCACAGACATAAGCTATCAAATCAACAACTTGATGCACTGGCTTCCATGTTTTAACACTCCTACAATGTTACATCTCAGAGAAACATCCTTAAATACAATAAATTCCATCTTCTCATTCAGAATAATTCATATTTTATTCTTGGGCAGTTTAAATAAATAAGCACAAATCTCAGGAGATCTGGTGAGTATAATGCGGGACAAAGGAAAAACAAATCAATTAAGGAGCTGCCCTGACATAAGAGATGCCTCTAACACAAATGAAACAGACTCTGAAATGCTGATGAATCTTTTGAAAGAAGAAGCTATCTTATTTGCCATCAGCATTTGGGAAAAAAATCCTTTGTTGTAATTGATCATCATTCCCTGAAGACCAACAATGACCTGGGTAAAAATATAGCTTTTTCCAATGTTAATTCTCTGAAAGTCTTGTCTCTCAAGTCGTATCATATTAATGCGTTCTAGACTTTCATATTACATTGTCTTATGGATGTTTTTTTAAAATTAAAATGAAATAGACATCAAGTGTCTTTTACTCTCTTAATCAACACATATCCTCTTGTACAATCAAATTAAAACAATTACAACACACTAAGCACATAAACCAAAGGAAAGAATAAATTTGAAAATAATTTGCAAGCTGGGCTTTAACCTTCTGTAGCCACATTTATACACTAAACAATCTGGTGTGCACTGACAATTTAAATTTTAACTTTGAAACTTCTGACCTCACTATACCATAAGTGAAAACGGATTGACTCTTCTAAAACTGCACTAATTTAAAACTTCCATTGCCCTTGGGAATATTTGGACATCTAGTTATTCCTTCAGCTGCAAAGGACAGTGGTGAGCTGCTTCTACAGATGCCTGAGTCTTCCAGGGGAAGAGGCTCTACAGCATCACTTTCAGGAAGCATCAGAAATCACTTAGCTGGAAATGCTCACACAACTGGCTGTCAAGTGGCTTTAATACATTTATTTCAAATAACTATATTTATGATCTACTTCCACAGAAATGTACACTAAGAACAAAAGCCTAAAATTCTCAGTCTGATGTAAACATCATTGCTTTCCCTTTCTTCCTGTTTCTTTGTTCTTAGAAAGCACTTTTTCAAAGATCAAGTATGGTCCTTATCAGTGACCCAAACAAGTGAGAAAAAATGTGCCACCCTTGAAAACATGAGGGGCCATCTAATAGTTACAGTATAGAGTTACTGTATGGCAAAATGCCTACATAGCAAAAAAATCTCAGATTTTCTCTTTAATGAAAAGTTTTCCATCGATCTTCCTAATTTTAGAACTATTATACTCTAGTACAATTTACTATGGTTTTACTTACACTCGCAAAAATAGCATTATTTTCAAATAATGAGATTAATTCAAAGACTTATTATTACAAGAGCTATTTCAATTAGTTTTATTCTGTGGTCACATTTCTCTCTCAAATTTTCTAGACTAGGAATCTATTCATGCAAAGCAGTTTGCTGGAAATTATATTGGGGATATGGATCTTAAACAAAAGAAATCTCCACCAAAAACTTTGCAGGTATCTAGAGCATATACTGCTGCTGACTTTAGACTTCACTCAAGAGTTAGTGTTTCTGTTTTGTTTGATCACATACGCTAACAAACTCTTCATGAAAATTAGAAGTTCAAGTTAATACAGTGTTCAGCAACAGCAATGTATTCAGTGGTTATGACTCAGAAAATACTTGTACGAAAGCCTTAAACTCTACCATTTGAAAAAGATCCCAGCAAGTGTTTATAAAGATCGTCTGAAGAGAAATGATGAAAGTTTAGCTCAATGAACAATTGTGCTAACATGAGTGAGTGACCAGGCAATCTCACTGCCCTTCTGCTGACACTATGCCCCACCAGGATCAACAGAAATGCGTATGGCATCGCTCTGGTCTGAGGTCCAGAGGTCCCTGGTCTAGATCTCACAGGTCTGCTTGCCTTTTCCTGAGGCTGCAGCTGTGACCCTTCGGCAGATGTGCATGAGAATGGGCTCTGAATATCTGGAGACCTCAAGTTATGCTGCTGGCATTTTATAACCAATGCTTAAATCTGCCCAACAAAACGAGTCACAAATGCTCCCAATGATTATCGCTGTGCCACGTTTCCCATATTTCCCCTCTACAGTAAGATGTTACAGACTCACAATAGGAATCAGGATGCTGAACTGGACACATCCTTTGTGTCAGCAAGTATAGTATTACAGTCATATTAATTCTTAGAGACACAATCCCAGGTCTGTTAGCTTTAACCTTGTAAGTGACGTAGGCACTAAAAGATGATGGAAGAGTCACACTGTGCTAGCACAAGTTATATTTTACACACATAACTGGGGAAAATCAGGTGATGAAATCAAAACACAACAATGAGCCTGATTTAGCAACTACCAAAACTATAATCCAGCTAACTTTGGCAAAATTGCTTTGAATTCCTTTGCACCCTTCATGTACCTACATTGTTACTAGCAACAAAGACAATGTTTCATTGAAGAAACATGTTTTATGAAAAGAACTTAAAAAATGAAAGACTTCTGAATATTCACTGAATACAACATTCAACACACCAGAGTGTAAGGGAAGTATTTTTTAGTTCAGATATATTCATTTCAACACTCTTAAGAATGTACCTCAATGGTTCCCCTACATATACACTTACAAAATGTACATCTAACATCTGTCTGTGATAAATACATCACAATGTACTTCCCATAACTTGCTTTAAAGTGTGACATCTTCAGACTAAAGCCTTTTTAAATTATGTCCTAAACCAAGCAAATTTCCACAAACCAGTGTTTTACAGGAAGTAAAAATGCTTAGAGAGATACCCAAATGTCATCTCCTTCCTTCCCTGTTCATCCAGGATACGCAAAAAAACCTTGTGTTTTGATTTTTTAGGTGCTTCTATGACAATCAGCAAAGACTGAATATGAAGACTTAGTTTACTTAAAAGCTGTGAACCTTTCAGAAACTGTGGGGGCAGAAGACTTGGAGAGGCATAACTACAAATGTGGTTAGGCCACTTAAAACACACATCTTTCCCTAGAAAAAGATATGAAACAAACAAACCTTCAGACAACACAGCCAAGAAGGAAGATCTGATCAAAGCCATACTAATTTATTTTATGCAGTGTGACTATAAGATGTGAAGCCTGACTGAAGAATCACAACAAAACTCACAGTTACAGTAGTTACTTTGTTTCATTAGTCAATAAAATAAATAAATAGTTAAAATATATTTAGTGAACCATTGCCTTATTTTGCATTTTATGCTAGCAAAGTGGCTTCAAAATAATTTAAAAACGCAAATCTATGGTTTTTAACCATATCCATTCTGTGTATTCATACATATTCATAGATTCCATGAAAAAGATCTACAGCAGGTCACCATTAAGACACACATGTAAATCTTCTAAGGATGTTTATGAAAACAGTAAATATTCTTGCCTTTATAGTATACTGAACCAGTAACATGCCAATTTTCTTTTCTTCCAAGTAGTATGGAAAGAAGTTAAAAAAAATATTTCAAAGAACACAAAATTCTTGTATGTAAATATTAAAAGCCCATCAAAAATTAGAAAACAAAAGCTCTTCTTAGAGAGATACTATGGCTTTGGAGAATACATTTGATAATGAAAAATAGAGAACTTTTATTTTTAAGATATTTTCTGGACTAAGAACATACAGTTGGAGAAAGCACACAGTACTTTTACTATGAAAATTATTAACGTTTTACTCAAAGATAAGCAACAACAACCCTGTATTTGTTGACAAATACGGTTATCACATGACATCCAGCCATCCAAAACCTCAAAGGCACAGAAGAAGTTAATAGGAAGAGACCTGTGCATCCCTTTTCACCTTGCAAATACAGGTTGTTGGAGCTCATGCTTTCAACAGATACCCAAAAAGAATACGTGGTCCAGTAACACCATTTTTGGAGTTTATTACGAAAAGGTAAGACTGCATATCAGTTATATACAACAGATCTGCACATCCAGTTATTGCATTTTAATAAGTCATTTTGGTTGTCAGTTTTCTATCATCAAATACAGTCTTTGCAAGTGTGAAGTATTTATCACAGAGAGATGAAACATAACTGTTACTAACTTGTTTTTTCCCACCACTTTGGCACAGGTCAGACACACTGCAGCAGTCAGGAAGAAATGAAGCTACATCTACTGAGAAGTCAAAGAGGGACATGGCATTGCTGACACTTTTCCAGCTACACCAACCTTCCTAAGGAACAAGGAGCAGTGGTATGTCTTATTAATTCCTCTGTGTCCAATAATTTATCCTTATGCAAGAGGTACTGAACGTCAGTATAGTGGAAACAACCTTCTGCAACAGTACAGCCTTGTAAATTGGAAGCGATTATTCCGTAACTCTAAACGTGACTGGCACCGCATTAGCCAATCTTTGTTTGACCAAAAAACTCAAGAAATGAAATCACAGTCTGCTGTGAAAGACATAGACTGTCATGGAAAAAATTATCACAGCCTCACATGCTTGGTGGATGGGGCATCTCTCCCCCTCTCCCGCTTCCTCTCCCTCCCATCCTTTTTCTTCCCTGATGGACATGGGCAACTTAAAGCAAGTTACACAGTAAAAAAAGAGCCCAATCAACCAACCTATTGTAATATACCTATGACACATATGCATGTACAGTAGAGTTTTGTGCATAAAAACTACTAAACCATCTCCTTATCTGCGAACCATCTGTGATCCTACACAGGATCCAGGCATAATTTCACTCCTTTGGTCGCAGCTGTTGGAACTCTTGGAGCAGCCACTATAGCCTTGCCAAGCCAGCAGCACTGCAGAGGACAGGGCATGCTGGAGAAGCCCCCAGGGCTCAGGCATTTCTGTGGAAGCAACAGCAGAAGACAGAGCACCAAGCCTCCTCGGTGCTATCTAGAGTTCTGGGACAGGAGATAAGACATAACAAGCTGGTGAAAAGCAGTGTGGCAAGGGACAGAGAAAAGCTAAGTTTGTTGTGGCTCCATTCCTGCACTACTCTTGCATTAGTGCTCTGGTTTAAAGAAGTGAAAGTAAGCAAAGAAGGATGAACAACTAATTCTCAACTCTGTTTTAAGTCAGATGCACAGTTCCTAAGGGGTGGAAGCAATGCAAACAGGGCTGATGTAAACTCCTACTCTTGTTTAGCTGGTTGGGGTTAGTCAAGCAAGTCTTAGTCCTTTACCTCTTCAGAAACAAGCAATAACATTTACACTACTTGTTGTCAAAATAAAAGCAGAAAGATTCAGGCATTACAGCTCAATGACTACAAGACCCCCTTTATGAACAAGCATCACTGATGTTTAACCAAGATTTAGGAATCAGAACATCAGAAACAAGAAGCAGAAGATAGGGCCCAAGATATTTTGGATTTTCTGCAAGACAGGCTCAATAAAACCAAGCTATTTCAATGGGGGAAAAAATGGCTATCGCCCAAATGGGCAATTCTATTTTGTTCTTAATAGAAATTTTTCAAATAGCCATAAGAAATTAAAAAAACTTCAAGTTGCATACTTTAGATAATGGATTTACCCTTTCAGTTAACTTACACAAAAGAAATGTTTAAACTTTTCAGTAAAGGCACACAAAACATGATGAAGATCTGATCCCTTCAGAGTAACTAGGACTGTGACACAAACTTTGGGTTTAAGTGAGTAATTCCCATGCAATATCAAATTTTCAACTAAATGACAGCATTTCTCCTTTGGTTTTCTATACTCTGTCATTTAAAAAAACCTATCAGAGTAGCTGAAGAATAGCCCACAGTATCAGAAACATTTTTTTAACTTGTGGCCACTACTGTGTACACAAAGTTTAAAGTTTCATAGAAAATATATCTTTGGGCCTTACTTACCAGGGGATTGAACTTGACATATAGCCTAATGTAAGGTGATAGAAATTCAGCCAGTTGTTCCTGAAATTAGTTGCAGATTGTAATTTCACTGTAACTGTATAATTTAATGTCAGAGGCTTTAGTTCTAAAAATAAAACAAAAAATACCGAATCATCATTGGAAGTGAAGTATCACCTTGAGAATACCAGACATCAAGATGAAAAAAATGCATTTGTATTTTGCAAGACACTTGGAGAATTAAAAATAAAAAAGGCATTTTCCATTCTATAAAAAGTACAAAAATGTATAATTTTGAACTACAGGACTTTCTACAACCACCTGAAAGGAGGTTGTGGGTGCAGGTCTCTTCTCGCAAGTGACAAGTGATAGGATGAGAGGAAATGGCCGCAAGTTGCGCCAGGGGAGGTTTAGACTGGATGTCAGGAAAAATCTTTTCACTGAAGGGGTCACCAGGCATTGGAACAGCTGCCCAGGGAGGTGGTTGAGTCGCCATCCCTGGAGGTGTTTAAAAGGCAGGTAGATGAGTTTCTTAGAGATATGGTTTAGGAAGGGGACAGGTACAGTTAGACTTGATCATCTCAGAGGTCTTTTCCAACCTTATGATTCTATGATTCAAAAATGTTAACTTGTAATTCTTCAACAGAAATTGATTAAGACACCTTAAAATGCAAGGTTTATCAGCAATGTCAAGGTGAAATACAGAGTAAAGAAAAGACACTGAAGCACAGGTGCACTTGGAAATTTCACACAAATTGTTTTGCTTACTTCTTGGTAAAACCCAGTGAGAATATTTTGGTATGAGTAGCAATCATGGCCCAAGCCTAACTACAGTGACCCAAATGGATCCAGCATGCCATGTATACCACGAGATCTACCAGTAATTCCCAGAGGAAAGATGGAAACACTTGGTGGTTTGATTAGATACAGTCTCCAACAGGCAGAGAACTTCAATGCGTCTCCACTGTGCAAAGTACAAAAAAGTTACTACATTTTAGAAGAGACTCTTTGAAACTCAGCACAACTTTTGCATTTGTCTACCAACCACCATTTAGTGCTTCTGACCTGCTGGCTGACACACAGCTGTTCTGGGGAGTACTTTTATGGGATCACTTCCACATTTCATCAAACAAACTTGTCATGCCAACCACAATTCAGGATGGCTTCAATAGCAGACATCACTGCAAAAGTCTGACAGAGGAGGTTGAGTGATTTGACTGCAGATAGAGCAAACACAGTTTGCTTCCAAATGAACCTTCAAAATGAGCTGGGCATCCTACTTCCAATTACTCTGGTAAAGATGACTGAGAATAAGCAACAATCTTCCAATGGGTAGGCATCAGTCCATAAAGCAAAGCAGACCTGTCGCAGTGTAAAAGTAACCCTACTGTTTGCTCAAGCATCCAGAAGCCAGAGTAATGCAAACGGCAACACGCACCCATGAAGAAAGATGCTGTAAGATGTCAATGCCTACTGTAACAAATCTGACGAAAAAATCCCAAATGGCACCTTTTCCTATGTTCTCCTTCACCTGTTTCTCAAAGTCTGTCCACCTCACTAACATGTTGTCACTTCCAAGAACCAAACTTACAAGCAGAAAAACTGTTATTCACGTCAGAGAGCCTGGCAACATTACTATTTGTTTAGCTTTGCACATGGAAAAAAATCTTCTCTTCAACATCTTTCAGTAAAAGTTTCACATTTTCCTTAGATCTTCTCTGCCCTCAAAAAAAGCAGGTAATAATTACCACAACCTCGGGAACAAATGGCATACAGTATATACAGCCAGCCCAACAAAGTCATCCTTCCAGCTCATTAAGTGTATTTCACGGTTTTGAACCTTGAATTCCAAATCACTGGCCTACAGTTTGGCTTCCACTTTCCAGAGGTGATACCCAGAGCAAAAATAAAAAACATCCCACAAACAACAACTGAATCCATAAAGATTTTTTTTTCTTCAAAACAACAACAAAAAAGGGAACTTACCTTCGTTTATAGCGTTGATAAGAGGATTTCTCATTTGTATTTTGGAAGAATCATGACACATCAGCAGGAATAGTTAGCATTCATACTTAGTCTAACAATATCAAATAGATTATACACTTTTTTCAATCAAGACACAATATCAAGACCCAGAAGGAAAAATGGAAATATAACAAATAGAATTGGATTTCAAACACCGGATTCAAAGAATATCGAATGGCATGAATTACAATGAAAATAGCCATGAAACAGAAGTAAAACTTCAGTAAATAACATGGGCAGTTCACAGAAGGGTTTACGCTACCTAGTAGTCAACATTGCAGGTTAACTTGCAGTTAGGTGTTTCCCAAATTAGTGTTCACTATATTTGTTATTTTATGATTTTTCAGGCATGACTACAAATTTCATTACAAGGCAAAATTTAGAAAAAAATGCACTCCAAATGAGACAGCTTGACCGCATCTGAGTCCAAAAGCATTAACGATTTCAGTATCTCAAATAAACTCAGCATTAAAATATGTCTGATTCAAAAAATAAAAAAGTAGCTTATCACTTCAGGCATTTTGGAAAAGACGGTTTTGGCCAAGGAACAGAACACCTCTCCTGCTCAGTGAGGACAGCCACGCTGAACAGACTACTGAGCCTTTCACACAAATCAATATTTCAAACATAAGATAGCTAAAAACATTAATGAGCAGTGGCCACTCTTAACTTCAGTCTAATGTTCACCAAATAGAATGTTTCTGGTCATTTTTTATGACCACCAAAAATGATACCCCCTTGCCCACCTTTGATGAAACACAGCGACGCACAAAGAGTAAGTATTGGCCACAGCACAGTCTACAGTCCCAGCTCCACAAACACAACAGAACTTTTTCCAAAGTCAAAGAAAGTTTTTGGCAATCCTTTCATATATAGAGTGGTCCCCAAAGTTCACTTCTTCCAGGGATGACCCCTTCAAGATTGACTTAAGCCACATTATGAGGATGGGGAAACTTGCCAAAGTAATTGAACATGACTTATCTGTCTTTGGAATACAGGCCTTCCATCTTCTAGTCTACTAGTTCAGCACCTCGGCTCGGCAGTCAACTTGATTAAAATACAAACCCACTTGGGGCACCTTACACTGGCTTCTACGGGTCTGTTCACCCAAGGCAGCACAGATATAACTCCATTAACAGGAGATACACGTGCTCCAACAGTACAGTAAGACATCTTCTGTCAAGTGTCCTGAAGCCTGGCTGTCTCCCTTTGACCTCAGCCTTCCAGCCTCTGGATAGAAATATTTTTACATAGAACACTGTCTGGATGGATACTAACTATGAGATGAAAGCGTTTTTGCTTTTGGATGGCCACTTCTTTACCCAAAAGACAGGAATGGCTCCAAAACAAGAACGACATTTCAGTCCCAGGGATGACTTCTTGTAAAAATAAAAACAAGGAAGTTAAATCCAAGAGAGCCATAATGCTTTTCAATTAAAGGCAAGGATGTGAAATTGCCACACATGAGACAGGAAATCCAAAGTTAGGCTGTCACCTCATTCCCTTCTTCACCCCAAAACCTTCCTCTCCCATCAACACACCCTTCGACCACCTCCCAAGCGACGAGTGAGGGATGGCGTGTCAGAACCTTAACTTTGAATCTTTTTGGCTCCCCTCACAACCTCAAACCGTACCGTTAAGAGCACGAAGAGTTTAAATTTTTATATTTTGCATCCCCGCAGCTTGCTGCATGGTCAAGGCACACAGGATGGTGGCACAGGACTTTGGTACAGACACGAATCCAGGAGGAAAACCCCTTTAACCTACCTCCCTCCCCCCCGCCCGGACACATGCAATAACTCGGCTTTGCACACATTTTTGCACATTGCTCGCACTCCGGCGTGCTCACTCCCTCCCGGAGCGAAGTCGCGGCTGTCAGCGCTGCTCCCCACCATCCAGCACCCCCTTTCCCTTCTCCTTCTGGAGTCAAAGTGTGGTGTGAACGTGGGGTTGGGGGGGGAGGTGGAAGAGAGAAGCGCAGGCCAACGGGTAACACTTTGCCGTCTCCTCCTTTACAGTCACATTTCCGTCCTCCTCCAGCAAAACTGGGGAGGGAAAGGGGGGCGGGGGGCCAGGCTGGGAGGTGGGGGAAAGCGGGGGACACAAGCAGGCGCTGGGCCCAACGGGAAGGGGCAGCAGCAGCAAGTGTGGGTGACAAGGACCGCCGGCTCCTCTCCCGAGAGCAACAAAAAGGGCGGGTGGGGTGGGGTGGCCGGCGGGGGCCGGGGGAGCAGGGCGGGCGCTCGGGGGCTGTTACCTCGTAGAGTTCCTCGGAAGCCATGCTGGGGAACCTCACAAGGTGGAGTTGGGTGCTGGTTTGGAAATACTTTGTTTCAGTTGGTGTCCGTTTGGCCTCCTCCTCTTCTCCTCCGTCCTCCTCCTCCTCTTCTCCTCCGTCTTCCTCCTCTTCTTCTCCCTCCTCTTCTACTCCCTCCTCTTCTTCTTCTTCTCCCTCTTGGTCTTCTTCTTCTCCTCCCTCCTCCTCCTCCTCCTCCTCCTCCTCTTCCCTTCTTCCTCCTCCTCCTCTTCCTCCTCCTCCTCCTCCCTGCGCGTCCCTCTCCAGCGCAACTAGCAGCTCCGCTCGCTCAATGCCACCGAGGTGCTGCTGCTGCTGCTGCCGCCACCGCCGCTGCTGCTGCTGCTGCTGGTGGTGGTGGTGGCGGCGGGGCTGCGCGCACGGCAGCTGCGCAACTCGCTGGCTCCCTCGCCCTCGCGCTGCCTCTTGCACACCCCGGCAGGCGGGCGGGCGGGCACGCACACACACACTCACTCTCACACTCACACGCGCACTCACACGCTCACTCGTGCACGGCAGCAGCGCCCCGCAAGCCTCGCTCCCCCCCCCACCCCACCCCGCACCCCGGCTCAGCTCCGCTCCAGTTCGCTGCCTCCCCAGGAACACTAATCGAGCGCAGAGAGAGCGCCACACGCAACCACTCGGATACAGCCGCCCCCGGCACCATCATCCTCCTCCCGTCCCCTCTCCGCTCCCCCCAGCTTTGATCTCCCATTGTCTGCTCAGCTGAGCCCGGCAGCCCGCAGGGAGGAGGGCCCCTGCTCCCCCCGGGCCCCCCTCTGCTCCCCCCGGAACAGCCACGGAGTTCGGAGTGGCGGGCATGGAGAGGGAAAGTGGGGGGTGTTGGTGGTGTAAGGAGACGGGAGGTACATGCATGTGCGGGGTCGCTTCCCGCAGACCCTATCCCTCTCCTTGGCCCATCGCGCCTTGCCCAGCCCTGCTCCCCCATGGGCACCCACCAGCCCCGAGCCCGTTGCCCTGCCTTGCCACCCATCCCGTTGTAATGCGGCTGTGTACATATTGCCAAACTTAGTTGGTTGAATGACTTTTGGCATCGGCGACTCAAGGATGTGGGCAAATCCAGCTGGGAACCAGCAGCCCCCAGTGATCATTGTCAATGGCACAGACATCTCCCTGTTGACCAAAACTTACTTGGTTGGATGTATGTTGCCATCGGAGAGTGAAGGATGTGGGCAAATCTGGCCGGGAACTAAGTAGCCCCCAATGATTGTTACCAATGGCACAGACGTCTCCAAGTTGACTGTGTTTGCAAAATTGGGAAGGCCCCACCAAGGCCTCCCTGGTAGGATGGTAGGTAGGTAATTCTTTGCTGTCTCCTCCTTCACAGTCACACTAGGGCCTCCCTGGTAGGGTGGGTCAACAGAAAATAATGGAGTTGTTGACTTTCTTATGAGTTCAGTGTTTGTTACACCACACAACTTGTTCTTGTCACTTCATGTGACATCTGGGCGTGCTCTACAGGAAATTGTGCAAATAAGGCACCATGTAGCAAACCATTAATGATTGATTGAAGTTCTTATTACCCTCTTCAACTACCTGAAAGGAGGTTGTATCAAGGTGAGTGCTGGTCTCTTGTCCCAAGTAATAATTGATAGGACTAGAAGAAATGGCCTCAAGTTGCATCAGGGAAAGTTTAGGTTGGATATTAGGAAAAATTTGTTTACTGAAAGAGTGGTCAAGTACTGTAACAGGCTGCCCAAGGAAGTGGTGGAGGCACCATCCCTGGAGGTGTTCAAAATACATGTAGACATGGTACTTCGGGGCATGGTTTAGTAGGCACGGTGGTGTTGGGCTGAGGGTTGGGCTTGATGATCTTAGGAGGTCTTTTCCAACCTTAACGAGTCTACGATTCTATGATTTCTGATCTCAAAAGTGATGAAGGGTGGGAAACAGTGTCAGGAAAGGAGTGCTCTACCATGAGTTCTATCATACCGAGGCACTTGTTCCAGCGAGTGTTTCCTATTCCATAGCATACCAGAAATCCATACTCTGACACAGAACAGACAAGTTAAAGCAGAGTTCATCACGTTTGTATAAGCAATCAACACATTCACTCAACTAATTTTTGATCAAGTTACCTCCTATTTTTTATGGTGGTGGGTTTTGTGGTTTTGTTTTGTGGATTTGTTTTGTTGTTTTGTTTTGATTTCCAAGTCTTTCAATAACGCTTCTGGAAAGCCAAGAAAATCCTCCATGTTCTACTTTGGTAAACAAGTTTTGGACTGTTGTCCAGCAAGTATCCATTTGGAAAACGCTGATCGGTTTGTGGGCTGCAGGTGATTTATATAGAAAGAGCTGAAGATTCCTTTCTCAGGCTTCCTTAACCTGCCCATTCTCTGTGACAAATACATTATGTCTCTCCAGTCAATATCCTCCTTCTGGATAACTGTAATTCTAGTACTGCACTGCCAGATGGACATCATTTGTGCAGATAAAATGTGTAACAACTTTCATACTTCCCTAATTTCATAACTAGTCTATGAAAAGTTTAGAATTGTATTTAAACCACTTATTGAGATCTTCAAGAGCTAGGCTCAATCTAAGCACTGAAAAGGAGGGCCATTCAGTGATAATAACAGGATTGTTGACAGAAGGATAGGCCTATGGAGATGGTTAAGGTCTACGAACTCTTTTACTGTCTTCTGGAGATGAGCTTTTAATCACAGTTCCTAAGATGTGGTCTGAACCCTTTTGGAGCTCTACCCAGCATACCATCATTGTTGTAGCCACCCTTTGAAGGACAATCTTTTAAAGTAATTGTTACTCAAGTTTTAGCAAAGAGGTGGGGGCAGAGATTGCTGAAAATGTTACTTTGCTTGCGAATCATAAGAATAGAACATCTTAATTTCTACTAAGGAGGTCTTAGGTGTTTTGATCTTCTGGATGTCTAAAACAAACACAGTTCATCAGTACTGTTCTATTTTTAGTTTCTTCAGGGAAACAACAAAAACTCAGAGTTATTACTAAATTTTAATCTCTCAACCACACTCCGCATTTCATCTTCAATGAAAGTTCTTCTTTCACATATATTCATTGCATGGATTGCCTTTAATTCTTCATTGCCTTCTATTCTAAGCTTTTTTTCTTTGTCGCTTTGTAAGACTTTTCAAGGAAATCATCGATATTATTAAAAAATACCATGCAATAGTGTTATGGTTCAAACACCTAAGAGGCACGAGGTTTTGTAACTATTGTCCAGGTTTTACAGTTGGATTTTGCTACACTAAGTTCCATGATACCTTCCTCTTATCTTGCTTTCTCCAGAAAAAATCAAGTTGCTCAAAAGTTGTACGGTGGATTGTCTAGATTACAATTTCCTTCTTATGTCTGAAGGTGTTTCACACTTTCCTCATTGAAGCAGGACATCAAAATTTTTAGCAATATTTTGGTTATTGAAACCAATCTTCCTTCCGACTTCCTAAACGGCTTTACTAGCATTGCATATAAGTGTTTCTAGTAGAGAAGTTGTACGGAATACAGGAATGGAGTTGTCCAGGAAGAGTAGAAAGCCAGGCCAGCCTGAGTTCTGACAGTGACAGCAAATGTTTTTAGAGGTGCTTGAAACAGCCTCAGTTAATTCGACTTTGGAAAGAATGAGACAATGTCAGCCATGCAGAAGTTTTACCATATGCATACAGTGCTTCCAGCTTGAAGTGGACAACTGCCTGTAGTGGAAGTCCTGCTAAAGTCATCAAGGTAGTCAGTCTTCTGTTTAGCAGAATAAAGAGTGTTCTAATTTATGGGCAAAGTACAGATCATGGAATCAGATTAATTTCAAAGGTCAACTCCATTTTGATGTCACTGTGTGCCGTTGTAATATCTATAAAGACCTTCATAGACAGTGGAATAGCTGAATTTGAAATAGTGATGACGGTATGCCACAGCTGGCTGCAAGGTCAGTACTGAAAATGCAGAGATCTATACTAGATGAGAATGGGTCTACATCTCCTCTAACCAAGGGATCACAGTCATATTTGATGTGCAGGTATTTATCCACAAGATCATAACTCTTGATAATAAAGTGACTATCAGTAACTTGTGATTGGTTATATTAAGGTGATTATCGGCCTATTAGTGTTTGGAAGTAAGACTTGGAAATGAAGCATTTAGGTGTTCAGATGGAGTCAGCAATTACCTGAAGGATTTTAAAAGGTTGGATTGATATGGCTAAATGTGATGGTCCATGCTGTAGGCATTTAACATCTGATCGAATCATCCTCCTCATAAAGTAGATGCCTATATCCGGCCAGATACATTTAAGTCTAAATTTTATTTACATCGTTGACTGAATTTTTACTGATTGGAAGTATGGCATCTATTTTGCAACTGCCTAAAGAAAGGTGTTATTAGTCCTGCTTATGTTTCTATGATCCAGGCTTTCTTGATCTAAGACAACTGGATAATTTAAAACTCCCTAAGGACCAAAATATGTTGACAGATTAGATATGAAATAAGGAATATCCTTTTGCACATAATATTTTTTCTTTCTTATTTTGATCCTATGCTCATTTGTCCTCATCTTAACACCTAGGTTGTGGCTCATTCTTGCATTCTGATACTCTGTAATTCCTGTCTCTTCGTTTCCTCACCTCTTCCTTATGTCCTTCTCAGTATCTTGTCTTCTAAGTGGTCTGAGATGCTTAAGTCAAAATGAAAAAAGATGCTAGAAAGAAGCATTTCTTGCAATCTGTATAAATACTTCCAATACAAAGCTGTGAACTATGTTTCCCATTGTGTATCATGAGCAGTTTAAACAGAGGTCACTTCAGGCAAAAAGAAGGGTTACTTCTGCGACACATTGAAGAAAATGGTATCACCTGAAAGAACAGCGGTTAAACAAGGTTCTTCACATGAACTTCTAGAAGAGTCTCCTAATTCTCTAAACAACCAAGATGTTCCTTTCATTGATCTGCAAAACATTGGCCTCTAGATTAGATTAAGACAGTGGTATAATCAGATATAACTGAAGAATGGTAATTATGCTTATGGCTAATAAGTAATGATGCTTATAGTAAGACATTCTTGGTAATTTTTGTGGATTGACATCATCATCATATCTAGCTTTTTCTTGATAAGGACACAGTTTTATTTCTCCAAAATCTTACTTTCAAAGAATGCTGGCAGATACCCCAATGTTTCCTTGTGAACTTTAACAACAGACTCAATGTCAGAATTTTTTTTTAAAACAACCGTTAGTTTTGCTTTACAATCTACCCATGGAATGTGTTTGTATTTTTATCCATCCTCTACCCATGTATAACTGAAAAGTGAAATTAAAGTAAATCTTGTTAGAGATGTCCACTGATTTCTGCCTTTCAATTAAAAAGCCTTAAAAAAGATTTCAGAACCTAAGAGAGTATAGTACGTTTTATTTTAAAAGTAGCATTCTTATTGATATTTGTAACAGGTGTAAATACTAGATGCTTCTGTAACTCCAGTAGGGTACCCAGCATCTTGAATTGCATTTCCAAAAATACGTATATTGAAGCCATCTATGACTGCTATGTTTTAAACAACTTGCTTAGCATCATATGGAAGCTTTGTGACAGGAGCAGGCCTAAGTTATAATCTCATGAGACAAAATGCATGTTTTATCTACAGGACCTGCTTTTCTCTTCCTGTATCCTCCTGCTGCTTTCAAAACCTACCTTTCTAGTTCTGCAACGCATGAAACTAGAATCTTAAATATAACAGCTTCCATCAGTACACAGAAATAAACACAGCCTCGACTATGGGAGCCATGCAGTCAACGGTAACAGAGATGAGATTAATGTCTCTTTATGTCCCTGGTAAATGTGTCTGCTACACATACTGGATATATTCTTAGAAGATGTTCTGTGCTTTGCATAAGGCAAAAGCATCGTGGAAGAGGCAATGAGAATAGCTGACTGGAGAACTCACACAGATAGTGAAGGTGTACAAGTACTTTTAAAATGTTTATGCTTAAAAGCCCCAAATTGGAAATCTAAAATAAAAATAATCTTGTGCAGTCACATTGCTAGTCCTTTCAGCTCATCCTATTGGTCACCAGCAGTGTATAAATGTTTGCAGCCACATCAGAGGGAAAAAGTTTTAGCTACTTCCTTGAACTCCTTGATCTATTCAAAGCAGTGTTATCTTACCACTGGAATGTAGCTTCCCTTGTGTTGGTGAGGATGAGAGGTGGTTTATAAAACAACTAAGAAAACAAAATCCTAGCTTAAAAGTTGGGTTGGCATGGGAGAATGGAGTGAAGATGAAGGATAACTTCATCCTTACAGAACAATTCAAATGGCTGATCAGCCATAACAGTTTGTTCATTCTCATAGTCAATGTAATGATCGTTATGAAGAATACATTACCTGAATATTAAATTAGGGAATGTTCTCTTCAATTTTTAAAAGGTGGTATCATAAGCTAAGAAAGTAGTTGAGTGAGAACTATCGTAAATTTAGGTACTGTGTGAAAGATAGTCATTGTTTGTTTTTCTCTTATCATGACTAAATACAGTTTTAGAGTGAACAAGTATGTGGAGAATAGAGACAGCTGAAACTCTGTGTTTTTATAGACAACACAGAAAGCCCTACAGATCTTTAATGAAGTAGATATTCCAATATAGCTCATGTAAGGTATTTGTTCATAGATAACTTTTTTTTTTGTTATGAGCATGGTATTTATAGGTTGACTTTTCCAGAGTTTAGAAGTCTCCAGTACGTTTTTTCTCAATTATGACATATCAAACCTTTATAAAATCCTGCAATCTAGGTTGCCAAGTGAAGAGAATGTTAGTCTGGGTGGTAAACTGTTAGCTGTTTTTCATGATGAGGACACTTGTAGATGTTGATAAATAACAGTGTATTCCTTCTGATAATTGTAGAAAGACTAAAAGCCATCGTTTTTTTTTCCATTCAGATGAGAAAAATAAAAAGTTTAACTAACTTTTTTTTCTTAACTGAAAAAAGGAAAAGTGAAAAATGCAGAGGAAAATTATCTTCTAGAGCAGTAAAAATGCATTATTACGATGAACTTCTTGATCTACTAATTGATTTTTAGCAGATCGGAAGTGGATCAAAGTTCAATGTTTTTCTTATGGTTTCAACTCTATTTTTCTGTGATTGGAGGAGTAATTTTACTTTAACCTGGTGATGTCAGAATATCAAATACTGTTGTAATGTCTCAGCCAGGATTGCTGGCAGAATGTTATGGATCATGATCTTTTCTTTCCTCCAGTTCATAAGACTGTAACATATCTTCTGAAGAAGATGATGAAGAAACAAACATCCGTGGAATCATGTGTTTAGGTCTGGTCACCTTGTTCTGTGCCTCCCTCTTGGAATTCAACAGGTCCAGCAGCTTCCCCTGAGTACTGGGAATATAGATGTATGTACGTGGGATGCAGTACTTCATTTCCCTTGGTTGTCCAGAGGAAAATTTTCTATATACTGGATTAAATTTAGAATTTCTATAATCACCATAAAGAAGGTTTATCCGGTGCACTGCAGCGTAGCCTAGTTCTACCAGTACCTCTTACGAAAAGTTCTATTCATATATAAGAATATTATGCTCATCAGTTAAGCTTGGTGCTTCAAAAACCTTTTTCAAAACTTTGCACACTGCCTTTAAATATAGGAAAGGCAAAGAAAAATGTTTGCTTGATTCATCATTAGACTACAGATTTGACTGTGAATTCAACATAGCCTGAAGAAAAACAAAGTTATCTTCTGTAAAGGAAAAGGTGCAAGCAGTAAGGAATCTTTAGTAAAAGAATTAATGTCTTTTCTTAGAGGTGGTTCATGAGCAATTCTTTTTTGGGGAAGAGTATTTATGTTGGTATATAGCTTAGTAAAAGTATGACAAAGTGGAAGAGGAAGTGATCCGAATGCCTTTTGTTTTGTTTCATTATCTTTCTCCGAAATTGTCCGTAGGTCTTACTGATTTGACTGGTGGTCCACAGATGAATTAGTGACCTTTTGCAATAACTGTGGTGATATGAAAGATCAAAACTATGCCATGGCTTCTTGAGACTTACTCAGCGTAACCATTGGAAATAAATTTCTTTCCTAGGGATAGAGCATGACAGTATGATCCTTTAACACAGAAGCTTAAGTCAACATGACCACTCCTCTTGCGACAGTTTACAGATGGAGGTTTTGCAGCTGAGAATTAATGGATCTGAAATTGTAGATTCATGCAATTTTCATCTTTTCAGGTAGCCCCCACTAACAAAGGCTGGCACATGCAGTCAATAGCCTTGTTGTTTAGACTGGCAGCACTGGAACAAAAGGCCTTGTTCCAGAAGTTTGCCTGTATTAGAATAGGCTGAAATCTACTGGGTTTGTTCTGTTAAATTTTAGCAGCTGGTAGCTGGTGATTTTTTTGGTATTGTTATTCAAGTTCTGCTGTTGATAGACAAGGGTGATTCACTCGTAAACACTTTACTAGGTTTTGCCATCAAGCCTCTATGTCATCTTGAACTGTGTTCTTTGTCCTCATACAAGGAGATTGTGCATTAGCAGGGCATGGATATGTTTCTATCAGTGTTTCCACAGCAATGCAATATGAAATGACTTTTCCTCTAGAAGGTCAAGCACTGACACACGCAATGCTTACCTTTTATTTTGACATTAATAAATTCACGTTGCAGTGTCATATCCATTATTCCAAAAAACTACAATAAAAATTTAATAAACCAAAATGGTCTAAAGTTATGCCTAATCAAACTGAAAAATCAACTGAACGCCAGTGATGTTGGTGTATGTACATCAGCCCGGCTCATTGAAATTCCAAACCTGCTTGCTGCTGTAGTTTAGAAGGAACTGTTGCCATTGAAAGTTCCTTACACCTGCCTTTTGTAGTCTTACATTTAGATCACTATGCAGCTGTAAGGAAAAGCAGCGAGCAAAGGAGGTATGAGGACACTCCAGTGAGTACTTCCTCAAGGAGTCAAGCAGCTGTCAAGTTGTAATGTTGGCAATAATGCGAAACTATGTAAGCTATTCAAAAAAAGAACATATTTTTCCTGAACGTTGTTCTGGAGGAAAAAAGAAAACCAAATCAAAAACCGCACTCTGAATCTTCTCCAGTGAAATATTGTTCTGAAGAAGTCATCGAGGCATATACTGAAAAATTGTAATCCAAATGGGTCAAACTCACAAAAGATAACAATGTAAATTGTCTTATATTAGAAAGCATCAAGCAATGTTAACTGTAGGCATTACTGTTGGTATTGGCTATAATAAGACAAGTATAACATAGCATGCAATTCACGCCCCAAAGATGCAATCTCAGATCAGCACAGGCATGCACAAACACTGCATAGAAGAAAGATTTTTGAAAATTATTATGGGATGATTCCATTAGAAACAAAAAGCATAGTTATGAATTAGTGCAGAAGATAACATCTTTATGTATCACATCATACTGTTACATTTTTTCAATACAGTAGATATACCAGAGAAGAACTATTTGAATAATGTTGTTGAAAGTATGAAGCAAACGTTATTGCAACTGTTGTCTGTATCTTTTGACCCTATAAAGGTTGCTGTGATTAACTTGACTGCATTGGTTCAAGGTTCAGGCAAGATGAAGACTTAGGAGTAATATCTGCAAAAGACCTCAGAACTACTTAAAACATTTTTGGGTATATGGATCAGTTTTCAAGTATAATAAAGGATTTTCCACATCTACAAATGCTGGCACACTGGCACTTCCCAAGGGAAGAGACTTTTTACTAAAAGCTATGCAGAACGGCAAGAAAAATAAAACCTGTCAACTACCAAAAATATATCACAAATTGGTTATGTTTCTATTAAAAGTATCCAAGTCCACAGCAGAGAACAATGACTGTTCATCTTCCTGGCTCTATTCAGAGAATCTGTCACATGGAAGATATCAAGAAAACTAGCAGTGGCATCATGGAAGAAACTTCCCTACTTCTCCATGAAACTGAAGAAGCAAAAGGCTCAGGCCCTACTTCAAATTTTACACTTTACATTAGTTGTTCTTGAGTATACTTGAAACATACCAAAGAAAATCATCAGCAAGTTGCATATAATAAGACAAAGCAGATTTTTGTGCTTTATGGACATACTCCATTAGTCAGGCAATAAAACTTTCATCTACTTCAAAGGGTCAAAGCTTTGTAAAGCAACTTCTAAGTCAGCAAACATAATTTTGCTAAAGAGAAGTGTTCATTCTTGGACACAGAATGGGTTTGCATTCAAGGGATAATAAACTCAAAAGAGGTTGTTTTTTTTTTTTTGGAGGCAGCTTACGTGTAAGAGAAGACAGCAGCATCAGTATCAGCTTTTACAGAATCCTAACATGTCTTTTTCAGTGTTACAAGAGTGACTTTACCTCTGGCTCTGAATTGTCAGCTTCTGGGCTTGTGTTTGTGTGCAATTGTGCCTTTTTTAAAATTTTCAGTCGGTAGGCAAGCACTATCTTATATATACTAATGCCTATCCTGCAGATCTGACTGGTTTCAGGCACCTGTTTTTATTTTGATATTGACAAACAGCTCCTTTCCTTAAAAGAAGGCAACCTTATTCAGCAGTTGGAATAAAGTATGAGAGAAAAGGGGATTTTAGAAATACCAGAGAGCCTAAGCACACATTTAGTTCAATTTTGGTTAAGGTCCAGCTGGAACCAATCCACTTCATAGGGATATGCAGGAATAACATACTCATGCTGATATTCATCAAATGGCTTCTCACAATTCTCCCCCCACCTCCAAGGACGCACAACCTCTAGCAACTGACACAATCAGTTCTGGAAGAGTGTCTCAGATCAAATAACATGACTTACAGGAATGAGTTTAAAAAACAGGAGGGTTATTAATGAAAGTACTACTCCATTGTGGGAATACTCTCATCTACAGGAGATTAACCCAAGTGTTCAGATATATGTCTGTCACTTGGCTGGAAGTGAAGATGCACTTCAAGACCTGAAAGTCACGTGCCAGTACCTTATGTATAGTACAGAAATTTAATATTAAGGATAGATCCAAATACAGAACAAAAAATATTCAAAGGCACATCCGCATTTGTCACAGTTACATTCCTATTACATTGTGTAAGAAGAAAACAATATCTGGCAAATAGAAAGTAAACAGAGGCACATGAATTAAAGCGAACTGGCTGCAATACTTCCACATTTCTCTGATATTTTAAGGTCAGTTAAAGTATGTGTTTGGTGTTATGGAAATTTCACATAGGGAAATATAATGCTAATTTACTTACAGAGAGTTTGAAGAGAAGAACAGCTGTTAAGTATGTTCTCAACAGAGAAGAAACAATGCAATAGTTATTGAAAACAAATACATAGTTTTTCAATGTCCGCTTTCTACCTTTCTCTTTAGAAGTCTTTGCTAGCTTTCATCAGGGGTACTTTCTCAGTAACATGAAACACAATTACATTCCTGATTATGAAAATGTAGCAGTGAACAAGATAAGTAGGTTTATTTTCTGTCCAAGTAGTTGAGGAGAATTTTCAAAGCTGTCAGCTAATTTGGATTCAGAAGGGATGGAGGGAATATATGAAGGTGAAGATTAATAACCATCCCCTATGCTATTCCTGACACACTGAAAAATATTTAAAAGTGTTTGCATAGTTGTTAGGATCCTTGCGTTTTGAAGAACTGCCCAAGTTAAGAATTTGATTCATATTTTAGGACATAAAGAAAAGAAGCTTTGTTTTCATAAAACTTAAACCTTAAAGCAAGATACCTGTGCATATACACAGATTTTCTCCTCCACTATAAATAGACTTCAACATGTGAACTAATGCCCTGCTGATTCAGGTTTGCTGAAGAAATTGAGTTTCTATTTAAATCTTGTTAGGGAATTATAAACGTCTTTTTGGGAAGTAAAAACAAAAATAAGTTCCTAAATGGATATTACTTCAGAAAACAAACCCATGCCTGAAAAGAGGGAAAACAATTCTGTTTGTCTGGAGAATTTCAAGTTCTGGCTGTTAAATGTCCACTAATATAGAGGTCAGGAAGAAATTCACATTTTTGGATTATTGTCAATTGGTACTCAAGAAACAACGTAATTTACTTCTGTATTCAACTAACATGCAAAATCTGAAAGATCAGCAACTCCGCTAAATGATAAATCTTGTCATTTCCTGTGGTGCTTATATTTTCTTTTCTTTCACACCTTGTCTTCCTTGGTACTAATTCTGAGTTCCTGCCGTTTGTGAAACAGATCTAGATTCATTTTGGCTTCATTTAAATTTGTTCTCATTTCTTTTCTCCTGCATGCAACAGGATAAAGTGAATGGATCCCTAAAGGTTTTCCATTGGCAATTGTATTAACTAGATATATAAAAAAGATAAAGATTGGTCAGGTTTGACTTTCATTCAAAGATGAATAGTCCCAGTCAGTTTTCATTATGAATAGAGTTTTCAGGCACTTCTAAATTTTGAGGACCTCACTGGCTCCTTAAGACTTCATTTTTTTCCAGTCATCAATAACTGGTTGTTAGCTTCCTTTAAATGGCATGAAATTCACTTTATCTTTTCAATCTAAAGAGAAATTATTTTTTTTCTTTTTGATTATGCACAGAACAAAAGGTTTTTTTTTTTCTAACTGTGATTTAAGTGATAAAAGTTCCAGATACATTCTTTCTGTTCACTTTAACAATGGAACCATAGAATACCAGGTTGGAAGGGACATCAACGATCACCTGGTCCAATCTTTCTTGGCAAAAACATGGTCTAGACAAGATGGCCCAGGACCCTGTCCAGCTTAAAAGTATCCAGTGTTGGGGAATCCACCACTTCCCTGGGGAAATTATTCCAGTGGCTAATTGTTCTAATTTGAATTTTTTTTTCCCTTGTGTCCAATTAGAATCTCCCCAGAATTAACTTATACCCATTACTCCATGTGATTCCTTGTAAAAAGGTAGTCTCTGTCTTCTTTGTAGACACCCTTTAAATGCTGGAACGTGGTGATAAGGTTTCCCTAAGCCTTCTTTTCTCAAGGCTGAACAAACCCACTTCTCTCAGCTTTTCCTCATTTTGCAAGCTTCCAAGTCCTTTGATAATCTTCATGGCCTTCCTCTGGATTTTCTTCAGCCTGTCCACATCTTTTTTGTACAACAGGAACCAAAACCAAACGCACTATTCCAGGTGTGGCCTGACAAGCACGGAGTAGAGTGGGATAATGACTTCTTTCTCTCTGCTGGTGATGCCCTCGTTGATGCAAGTCAGCATCCCACTGACTTTCTTTGCTGCTGCACCACACTGTTGGCTCATATTGAGTTGTTATCCACCAAGAGCTTCAGGTCTCTTTCCACAGAGCTGCTCCCCACCCAGGTGTATCCCAGGCTGTGATGCACTCCTGGATTATGTTTTACCCAGCTGAAAGACCTTATATTTGTCCTTGTTGAACTCATAATGTTCTTGTTAGCCCACCCTTCCAGCCTATTCAGTTCTTCCTGCAGGGTGACTTTCCCTTCCAAAGTGTCCACTTCCCTGTTCAGTTTGGTACTATCACCAAACTTCATCAGGGTACACTTGATCCCGTCATCCAGACCACTTATGAAGATATTAAATAGTGTTGGGACCAATATCAGTCCCTGGGGCACCCTACTTGTGACAGGCTGCTAGTTTGAAAAGGACCCATTTACCACCACCTTCTGGGTGCAGCCTATCAGCAAATTCCCCACAGACCACTGATGTAGACTATGACACACCAGTTTCTTTAGGAAGAAGCTGTGGGAAACTGTATGGAAAACCTTGGAAAAATCCAAGTAGATGGTGTCCACCACTCACTACAAATGAACTAAGCAGGGTACTTTGTCATAGAAGGTGATCAGGTTTGTTAAGCACAATTTGTCCTTGGTGAAT
Organism: Dromococcyx pavoninus; assembly: GCA_033558185.1. Taxonomy (NCBI): domain Eukaryota; kingdom Metazoa; phylum Chordata; class Aves; order Cuculiformes; family Neomorphidae; genus Dromococcyx; species Dromococcyx pavoninus. The sequence continues at coordinate 2,674,371 of JAUMJL010000138.1, read as the reverse complement.
TCATGCTCATTTCTCCAAATTAAGTGCTTCATTCAAATTGTGATAGCCCCCAGGAGGATTTGTTCCGTAACTTTTTCAGAGACTGAAGTAAGACGGATGGGCCTATAACTGTCTGCATCCTCCTTTTAGTCCTTCTTGTAGATAGGGGATGACATTAGCCTTCTTCCAGTCTTCTGGGACATCCCTGGATCTCTGCAACTTCTCAAAGATTGTGGAGAACAGCCTTGCAACAACGGCAGCCAGCTCTTAACAACCTTTGGTGGATATTGTCAGGGCTCGTGCTTGTGTAGGGGTCAATCTCCTGTGACAGTTCACACACCAACTCTTCCTTCACTGATGGTGCATTTGTGTTTTCATTTACCTCTGGTTTTGACCCCAAAGCCTGAGCTCAACAAACAGATGTGAAGAGTACCGCTGCATTTTCAACACTGTTCAGATTTACCTCTCCTGTTTAACAGTGGGCCAATATTTTCCTTCTGTTTCTGCTTATTGTTTTCATACCTGAAGAACCCTTTATTGTAGTTTTGACATCTTTAGACTGTGGCATCTGTTCTGGTTTGAGCTGAAGTAGAACCAATTTTCTAACTTTTTAGCTAAGCCTCATCCAAGCAACTTCATTTTCTGAAAGTTAACAACATGTTTTTCAGATAGTATCTGTGTCTAGAAGTGGTAATAATATTTATAGCTATCAACAAAGTAATGAGGGAATGGTATGGAGAAAGATTGTGTATACTCATTTGTAGAAACCAACGCCATCCTTGAGTTGGTGGAATACAGTAAGTCAAAGGGGCAAAAAAGAGTTGCACGGGCAGGGAGGAGTGAACAGGACAGGTGACCCAAAACTGACCATCAGAGTATTCCATGTATGTCACACTCATTATAAGATCATGAGGATCAAGCCCTCTTCTTCGATGGCTGGCATCTCGTAAGGACTTCTACATCCGTCTACCCCCTAGCCCCAAGCCGTGTATTCCTGAAACCAGTTCCTGGGTCCAGCTCTCATCTGCTGCTGAGTTCAGTCAGGGGCTTTTTCCTGTGCCTGCACTGCAGTATCAGTGGTGATGGATAGTCATCAGGGAGTTTGGGTTTGTATGTTTTTATATATTTTATTATTTTCTTATTATTTTCCCTTCTATTACTATTGTTTCATTAAAGCTGCTTTAGTTTCTAACCCACAAGTCTCTCTCTCTCATTTCCCTTTCCCATTTCCCTGTGTTTGTGTGTGTGTAACTGGAATCAAAACTGCCTGTGTTTAGCTGCTGACCAGGACGGGATGGGGCATAAACGGTAACAGCATCTTAAACAGGAGGTGATAGTTGTTTTCATCTCAAGGATACAATCCATTAAATTCTGGAACAACTCAGTTTCACTTCAGGATTCACTAACTATGCTGTGGAAACCCACACGGCTACCATTACATGATTTTGTTCAGATTGCACAATTTTAATTTAGTTTAATTTCTAACTGCACGTGAGTTAGAGGACATATCTGTTGTTCTTTTTACAAACCTAACCAAAGAATTCATTGTTAAAAAATACCTTTCAAATCTATCCTGATATAGATCGTTTGTGACTAAGACATCTTTCACACTGGCTTTTTGGTGCTTTTGCTCTGTATGGAGTGACTTGAGAAATATGTAGTAGAGATTCCCATCATTGCCCATACTACCAAATTGCTGTACAGTTATGCCAAATAGCCTAGCCATTTCTGAGTTGTGAAGTGTGAGTAATGTCAAATTTGCTCTTTAGAGATTTTATGTTGATCTTTCTTTTCTCTTCAGACATAATCTCCTGCACTTCTCAAGTGCAGGTGGGCATGACAAGTTTGGTGACATGTTCAAATTAATTCAGCGGATATGCAATGCATTCACAGAAAATGATGACACTTGGCAAAAACACCTGTACAGTTTTTTTTTCTTATACTTTCACTGGAGCATTTGCTAACTCATTCTGTGATACAGAAGTACCCACACAATGTGTTCTTGAGTTAAAGCTCAACAAGCCTTTCACATGTGTCAAAGTCAAGATTTTCCTTCTAATTATGCAGGCATTTACTCTCCTAGAACAACTACTGTAGTGTTGGGAACTATCTTCTAAAACTTTTTTAACATTCACAGGTATTTCCACTACCATCTCAGAGATCCTCCAGTAATGCTGGTAACATTTGCAGATTGGTGTAAATATTTTCCTTCTTATCCACAGGTAAATCCACCTCTTTCCCGAGTACTTTACAACTTCTGCAAAATTTTTTTGGCTGTGTTTTTATTGTAAGTTTCTGTAATAATGAGTTAGAGGATGTTCTTTTGATCAACATACATTCAGTTGTAGCGATCCTCTAATGTATATTCAGCCACAAGATTACCGTTTTAAGTCTGTAAACCATAAAACATATATATCACATATAGCACATATAGCACATCAGTTTCAAAGCCACAACAAAATGAGCATCTTCCCTAATTAACACACTAGCAAAAGGCTCTGACAGAAAGGGATGCTAACTCACAATCCTGACCAAGTCCTAAGATATACCTCTTCTGCTAGTCACAAATTACTGAAAGTGAATCAATCCTGTTTGTCTTAAAAATAAAACATCACTAAAGCCTAGAGCCTCCCACCTCCAGGTCATATAGTTATTTTTTGGCTCTGGACATTGAAATGAAATCTTCTTAGTTATCACTACAAATGATCTTCTACCACCTGCAATGTCCTTTGAGAACATAAATATAACTGTCTTCTATTTGGAGCCAAGTGGGAAAAAAAATCATACAAACGGCTAAAAAACATATATATTATCAACCTTACAGGTGCAAATAGAAGTCATCCTCCTCATCAATCTCTTTGGCTTCAGTGATATTAAGAGTAGCAAAACGAGAGCCTCTTGTTTGTTTTAGTCTAAAGAACAGCACTTACGTTAGGATGAATGTATTTGTTCAGCATTCTACCATGATCCAGGCTGTGACAAACATGACAATACTGCCATCAACAATCAGTCCTCTCAGTGAAATCAGGTCTGGTCTTAAAAAGGCCACCAACCTGGTAAAATAATTCTCAGAAGCCAACTCTGCAAGTATGGCCGCCAGACTTCTCCAGTCAAGCTCATTTTATGCAGGTATAAAGTCTCCAAGTAGATAAGCCTGTAGAGAGGAAATGTTTCCTCTCTGGGTTTGTTGATTCTAAATTTACCAAACCAAAGTCCACTTCCTATAAAGGCAGAGTGGTTATGTGACTTGGGGTCATCCTTTGCAAGCCTTACACACTCTCCCTTGTCAACTATTAAAAATTTATTTACATTTATACAATTCAAACAAATTCTAAGCACAGCTACATGAACTCTATATATGGAATTTCAGGTAATTAATATTATAGTTATTTAAACAAGCTGGCTAGTACTGACTTTTCCCCTTCTGCCTCAGAGTGAAAAAGAAAGTACTATTACGTTACATGTAGTGGTAGAAAAACATTATAATTAATACAATACAAAGAGTTCTTTTTACTTTGCAGGTGGCAATAAGCAACCTCAAGGGAATATTCAACGTGGCGCATTTAGTATTTTATTGCAGGAAAACTGTATGATGCAAGAGCCTTTCATTTCACTCTCTTTCAGCTAAGATGCCTTTTGTTCTCCTGCATATACATATAGAACACACATGCTTCTTTCTCCTCTTTCCTCAACCTTTCTAGAATACTTGTCTAGAGATTCAAACCAGCTTGCATACTACTACATATGCACATAAAACTTTAAAAGAACGTTATGAAAGCTGAAAATCAAAAACTCTAAGTTGCCTTAATGGAACTCCCTTTTTATATACATTATGATACTGATTCTAGTTATACAATTACACACTTTTTTTTCCTCCCACAAAGCAACCTTAATTCCTTATCTCAGAATGCTTATTCTACAAGTTCCATAATCTGATAACACAGATTTTTAAAAAAATTTTTCTAGAGAATCAAAGATGCAAACAAAACTCCAAGATAACCCTGTGTGGCATCATACAGACTGCAGTATCATTAGTAGGATAAAAAACTTTAGTTACAGAAAGGAGATTTGTAGCATTTCTGTGAGTGAGTAACAGCTAGTATTAGTAAGCTATCCACCTCCACATGGTCCACCAACAGAGAAAAAAGAGGGCATCATTTCAGGGTTGGTGTGAGTAGAAGTAGGACCAGACAGTCAAAAAACCAGTCTGGGACTGGAGATATTCTCTGCGTTTCCATTTGTCTCTGCTGCAGCTTCCACCATTTTACTTTTCGTTGACATGAGTAATGATGTAGCAAAAGTAAATCAGACCAACTTGCAGATCTCACTGAAAGCTATCTCTGCAAAGTAGTATCTAGTGTCTGATCAGATCTGTGAGCTGCATCAGCTCTTACTATAGATCCATACTCCTTGGTGTTGAAGCAAGAAAACAGCAGCCAGAGGCAGGAGAGAATGTATGTTCATCCTTTTCAGTGGCAGTGTGATATTAAATCCACTTGAGATCAGAAATGTGAGTTTCACAAGTACTTGCTGATAGAAGAAGCATGTTAATAGTCTAGAAACTTGGGTTCAGGTCCAAGTGCTGCCAGGGCGTGCTCTAGTGGGCAGAGGATTTTCCTCTTTTCACCACAGCTGGGTGTTTCCTGTCCCTATCCACCCAAACCTGTCTCATAGAGGATCTTTCTTTATAAACTTAGTATAATCTCTCTGTCATTGACCTCTTGCCAGACTAATACATGTCTTCAGTTTCAGGATTCACCTTGCAGCTCCAGCCCCTCTCTCCCATTCCAAGTTTTTGATTGTGGCTCACAACCAATTTCCTGCTCTGGTCAGCAGGCTTAATCATTCCCAGGGTGCCCTTGATCCCTGCTCCCTGTTCTGTTTAAGGCTCTTCCAACATATCCATGATCACAGTTTCTTCTCCCAGTCCCACTATCAATTTTCACCAGCTTTTTTGCCTGCTTCGTTGTCCTCCATGCCAATTCCCATATCCCAGTCTTTCATTCCTGCAACCCAGACTTCTTGATCCAGTTTCTTCATTTAGTTAGTCACAGGATGTCTTTTAGCTTCCTGTTCTGTTTCAGTCTTCCCATTCCCTAGCTATCTTCGTCCCAAATCTCCCTTTCCTTTTCTCAGTTTGCCAATAACAACTACCAGTGTCTGGTCCCTAAAGTCCACCTAAACTCCCTCACTCCAAGCTTTTGCTACATTTTGACATTTCAGACAGATTGCTTTTCCTTTGTTTCTGTGTTTCATTCAGGTTTGTTCTCTAGTACTGACTTGGGAATGTAAGAGCACCAAGACCACAGAGAATAACCTTCCTCTGTTTTCAGCTCTGATGCCTGCACCTGCAGTGCTCTAAAGCATGGGAGTGGCAGCAACATGGGTTGTCCAGCTCAGCATCCCAGTGAAGAAAGACTCTTAAGAGACTGTGGCTGTCAAATTGCGGCTAGGCATTGCTGAGCATGTGCAAAGACTGTTCTCATAAAAGGCTTATCATTGTGGCAGTTTATCACAGAGATTACAAAAGGCTTGTCCCTGACACAGAAGCTATTTTGCTGCCAAATTTGAAGTCCCTCACCCACCTTGGGAATACATATGAGCCTCTCAATAAAGTAATGTTAGTATTTTAAGCAGGATCACAACAATTTTAAATAGATGCATTGAAAAGAAGACATCGCTTAACAACCAGTAATCTACTTAATAGGCCCCTCAGAGCAAAGTTAGGAAAGGAATACAAAATATATTATTTCAGTGAGGTTTAGAAAAAAGCTTCTGTGTAGTCATCTAACATTTGTCACTGTAATGGTGAGAGGGAGACAGTCCATTAGTCACTAATAAACAGTTATTTTGCTCTGGAAATATTGTATAACTGTTTGTCACGACAGTTTTATTTCTATTTTAAAAGAGTTACATGTTAACTTATTTTATCTACATTTGCATAGCTGAAAATACACAGACTGGCAATTACTGCATTTTATCTGAGAGATGGTTTCTTAAGAAGCGTTCTGGCTTCTTAAGATCTTGTTGACTTGAGTCTTGTTACCTGACTGCATCCTAAGTGTTTGTCTACATGGGTGAAAATTGCCCTTTATATGAATTGTTTCGGTTCTATAGCTATATATTATAAGGCACTCTCTTGTAAGGAAATTCCTCATTTTGAAAATGAAGGAGTGTTTATATTTGGTAGCTAGTAAATTATAACTTACGTGATTTTTTTATAAGAGTGTCTCTAATGACCTATAAACCTGTTAAATAATTTCAAACAAATTTAACAGAAGGATAGAGACCTTGGAGTTCCCTAAAACCTAGAGGAAGTCACCAGCAAGGTAGCTAATCACGTCATGTTGTCACTGATAGAAAGACATGTTACCATGGTATGGATGTTTAGGGGTGAACAATTGGAATCAATAGAAAAGCAGGCTTTCTTTGTACTCTCCTTTCTCAGGAAAGAATTTATTTCTATGTAGCTTAGTGTCTATCTCAATCTGTCCATACTAAATCTTAAAAAGCAATTTTTGTTACAGGCAGCCTCAGTAGTTGCTTGACATATTTTGTTATGAGTTTGTTTTCACTTGCCTATTATTTTGAAAACCTTAAAAGCCATCTGGACTCAATATTGGACTTACCCTTTTCCAGAAGGTCTGTTTCAGTTTGAGCTTCTGTGGGAAGTGTCTTCTGAAACGAAATATAAAACTTCTGTGGGTTTTTCCCCTCATGTTAGAATAAAACTAAGTTACTAGGTTATAACTTTCCAGTAATTTGGGGCTATTATGGTTTAACCCCAGCTGGCAACTGAGCACTACACAGCTTCTTGTTTACTGTCTCCTAGTGCGGTGGGGGAGCGAATCAGAAGAGTAAAAGTAAGAGAACTTGTGGGTTGAGATAAAGACAGCCTGATATCTAAAGCAAAAGCTGCAAATACAGGCAAAGGGAAACAGGGAATAGATTCACTGCTTGCCACCGGCAGGTAGATGTTCAGCCATCTCCAGGAAAGCAAGGCCCCATCATAAGTAATGGTTACTTGGGAAGAAAAACACCATCACTCCAAATGATCCCCCATTCCTTCTTCTTCCCCCAGCTTTATATACTGAGTGTGACATCATATGGTGTAAAATATCCCTTTGGTCAGCTGGGGTCCAGCTGTCCCAGCTGTGTTCTCTCCCAGCAACTTGCGCACCCTCAGCCTTCTCGCTGGTGGGGTGGTAAGAGGAGAAGAAAAGGCCTTGACACTGTGTGAGCACTGTTTAGAAATAATGAAAACATCCCTGTATTATCAACGCTACTTTCATCACAAATGCAAAACGTAGCCCCATTCTGGCCACTATGAGGAAAATTTACTCTATCTCAGCCAAAACAAGCACAGGGGCAAAGAATTAAATGTGCAAGGTTATTGCTCTTCCTTGGAAAATTCACCCAGCAATTATTAGGCCAAATGGTATCCTTTGAAAGAGCCTAGAGAGAATTGCTAGCTAAATATGATAACACTCTCCTGTATCACAGCTCTTTTGCGTGACTTCCCCTCCAAAGTATCTTAGCACATTCCTGCCCAAAGTTTCAGGAAAACGCAACTACTGCACCTTGTTGTGGTATGCAATATGTATGTCTATATATAGAAGTACTGATAGCAGGAAAACACTCATTCCTTTGCTGTAGTGTTTCCCTTTATCCTTTATTTTTTAGTCACTCCAAATTTAAAGGCTTTCTTAGTATTATTGATTTTTACTGACTTTAAGTATAGATGCAGCTCACATTCAGGAATCATGCAAATAACCACTGTTTAAGCTGAACTTCAGTAGCTCAGTTCTGTGGCAATGAATTTCTCTTCTTTTCAGTATAGTCTTTTTTATGAGGATGCACAACTGGGACTTACATGTGGGATGTCACATAGAAGATTCCTGAGAGTGGATGGTTTACATTGGTAACTGAAGCCACCTGAGACATCAGCATTTGAATCAGACTGCTGAGTAAACTGACTGAGTAAACTTTTTGCATGGGATGACTTATTCATCTGACAGACTCTTGGAAAGCTGGCCCATTGAGAAGACAGTTGACCCAATGAAAACTAGATGTCACAACATTAGTTTTACTTGTACATCTACTATACTGCTGTTATTTACATGATGTCCAGTCAGCTTTCGTGCAGTTTAAAAGATATACTTGTTTTATTGCAATTTTAAACTAAACCTGCGTCTAATCTAAGTTGAAATGTATAACTCTCAAGGTTCAGAAGATACATGTCCTGTTGCTCATATCTCCAAACATATTTCAGCTCTACTTGTTGCCAGAAACTTGAATTAGGGTAAAATAACAGAGATTATTTTTTAACCTCTTTTTTAACTGTGTCGCTGGCCGTGGTTATAACACAACCTCAGAGAGTCATATGCAAAGGCAGAAATTAATGGCCCAGGGCAGGGTAGGATAAAAACACTTTACCCTGGCCACTAGGAGAAAAGTTTGTATTCTAAATCCTAAGAGGGACTAAAGGAAAGGTCATGATGGGCTATGAGGAAAACATCTCTTGATCATTGCAGTAAGACAACTGTATGAGGGAGACCTAGATCCTTCACTTGATTTTAAATGGATAATATTGAAGAGTAAATGTGAAAAAGCTCATACATACCAATAGGAGATGCATTGAGGGGTGTCAATAGAAATGAACAGAAAATTTCATGTTAATTCTTCAGGACTGAGACAACCTATAAACCTTGGTGTGTGTTCACTCACCCTCCTTCAAAGTATATCAGTTTTCCATACAACTTCTCTATCAACATGGAATTTAAAGCACTATCAATAAAAAAGTCAGCTGTTTCCTGAGGAGAGCTACATCTGAGGAATGCCTGGACTAAATGTCTCAAAATTTCCTCACAGAAGAAAATGATTCATTGTCTGGACACACCAGTATTCAGTTATGTACATAGACTTCAGAACACATTTAAAGTTGGAAGGTGTTGTACTATGGGCATTGCATATTAGAAATGCCTTACTTAAACGATCTGATTTTTTTTTCCACAAAATCTGCTTCAGTCCCTACTATTACAATTTTCAAGACAATGCACTTATCTATGCAAATCAAGCACCTTGATTATGAAAATAATTTCCTTTGACCAGAAAGGCAACTGAAGCAAATTATCTTAAACTGGCACTTTTAATTCTTCCCTAGGCACATCAATTTTCAGAATAATCTGGGTATGCACATTGATTATAAAGCATTTTGAAATATTGGCTCTTAAAGCCTGAATCATTGTTTTCAGGTCAAATGTTCCTGAAGGAGCTCCTTCAGAATGCAAATAACACATATAAAAATTCTTAATAATGGCAAGACTCAAATTCATACTATCCAAGTGCTGTTTGGGTTTGATGGCTTCACCATGTCAGTGTTAGCCACCCATTTATTCTGGTACTAGGCTGTCTGCAAACACTTTGGCTTGTGAATGGACTCCACTCCTGTGGTACAAGTGATTTTATTTGGGTCCTTACAGGGACTTAAATCCCCTCTTATCTCTTCTCGGGATCTTTTAACTTACTGCTTTCCCTATGGAATTTGAAATGCTGTGGCCAGGTCTGAAATATGTAACTATTCTAAAAGGATCAGCACTAACATTGGGGCCAAAATGTACAAAAAAAGTATTATAATAACTATGGCAGTTTCATGTTACATGAGTTTTTTAGAGGAACGGTGTTTTTAGAGTGCCCTATTTAAACAGTCCCAGTTTTTTACCACAATCATTATCATTAACATTCTTAGTAGATTACAATTGTAGCAATGCAACACAGAATGCAACAGATATAGATAATGACCACAATCCAACTCTGTTATATATGCTCATTTGACACAATTACATGAGATACTTATATAATTTACATGTTTACACTTGTGTAAAGTGATGTGACATGAGACTAGGGGTAGGGAGAATCCTACTAGCTGCTGTCTATTCAGATGGTCCCCACTGACATGCTCTCTCACAGCCTTCTTTTCCTGGGGAATAATGTAACAGTCTGCACTGCTTGTGATACAGCAATGAGATGCAAGATCAGGTCTTGTAAGTGCAACACCATTTTATTCCAGAATTCTTCCAACACTAAATACCTTTCAGCTAGGAAAAAAATTGTCTGTCTTCAGGTGGATGCTTGGTCTTAGCAGGTTTTAGCAGCCATTTGAATGACCTTCCTTCAGTTTCTCATCTTATTCCCATGGTGCTAGCTCACATCTACAGAATATTGCTGAATATCAGCAATGCCTTTGCAGTGTATCACACCTCCTCACAATGGACTTCCATCTGACTCTGTCTCTAAACATACAGGTAAGAGACTCAGTGAGTCTTTGTTTTTTGGATCCAAAGAAATTGTGGATAAGATGGATCAAAAACCAATGAGGGAAAAAGATTCTTCAGAGATTTGGGTTGCCCAGCAGAAGGTGCATCCAAAAAGGAAATAATGCATGAGTGAACAAACTGGCTAAAGCACGCTGGTGACTCTTTAAATGTGAGTTATATCAAACTGAGTGGGATGAATGGTAGTTTTTGCCTGTCTGTGTGTCTCACAAACACCAGTGCTAATGATTAGCCTGTTTGTTCCTGAACCATAACATGCCTCTTTCCTGGTATTTTTTAAGTGCCACAACTTTTAACCTGTGTATGCTGCTCCATCTCCATCACTCAAAACTTAACGGTACATGATAAAAGTCTGACATGGAATGATATGTGTTTACAGTAAAACAGGATTATTTTGAAATAGTAGATAACACATTTTAGTAAGCAACTCTCTTCAAATTTCCCAATGATGACATATCTGGGAGGACAAAGCAGAAGTTAAAGCACAAGCCTGGGGTAATTGTCAACATACGCATGAGTATCAAGTATGTGTCAGAGATACTTATCATATTCACTGAGTCAGCTATTACACACATTGATGTAGGTGCTTGTGTCTCTTAGGTTGTTATGCAAGTCATCCACAGATTCCAAGACTATGGGTAGCATGGAATTTAATGGAATGTTGATCTCATTCATTACGTATCACAGGGAGATCTTTGGAAACAAATAACATAAAAAGTTGGAGTGTACTAACTGACCTCTGTAGCCTATTTATAGTCTTCTGACACAACTGAGAAGCCATGATTCTAACTGTAGTCATAACCCTAAACTCACCGAAGAAGCATGGGTCCTTTATGTCAGGGGCATGATGATGTCATTATGGGCATGATGTCATCATAAAAAAAAAAAAAGAAAAAGGAAAAAAGGGTTGAAGTCAGGCCAGGACTGATGAGCTTGCATCCACGTGTTCAAATTTGCTTTGACAAACTGAAGAATCTACTACAGAACTACAGATGGAATCTTTGGGATATATTCTCAGACTTGCTTTTCCTCCTCTCTCCTCGTATTTTCTACTGTCTTCTATCTTTCTTATCTTTTGAATCACAAACAGAATCTGCCTGTCTTCTTACTCCATGGTCTTTTCACTCCCTTTGCTACCAATAAATACCCTCCTCCTCAAACTATCCTTCACTACTTGATTTCCTTTGCTCAATTTATTTTCTAGTCACACTTTTCTAATAGTCTAGTCTTAGAAGAGTAACTGCTTCATTAGTACAGTCGCTTTTCTTTGGCAAGTAAACCTAATGACTCATCTGTATATCTAGATGTTTGTTCCTGCCTGTGAGTTACTTTAAGGGTTTGGTGGAGTTTCTGGTCAAATAAAATACTTTTTCTGTAAGTGAATGAGGAAATTACAGTAATCTTCATTTAACTGCAACAGCAATTTCCTCATTTCATTTAACAATGACACATGAATTTAAAAAGGGGGTATAGTCCTCCGACTTGTCAACGTAAATGACCCAGTTATCTATCTCCTTTGACACCTAGTTCAGCTAAGAAAAAAATACCATTTATTCTCCTTCTTTCCCATTTTCAGAGGAAAAAACAGAAGTGAGAAACAAGGGTAAGGAACCATGTAAACACAAAGTGCTAACTCTAGGGGAGATCCTACCTACTTCACTAGTCCACATGGCCCTTTAGGTGGTTCCTAACCGGTCCAGTAGGACCTGATTCTAGAAATTAAGTAGGAGGATATTCTTGGTAGTGCTCAGTATTCTGTTCACTGCAACGGGAAAAGGAGAGAAACAGGGTGAGAGGCTGGCAGTAAGTAGACTTCATTGATTAAACAGAGCTTGTTTCTTATGATCTACTTGTTTGGCAAACTGCTCGAGGTCACAGAGCTTTAAAAATTAGCTTTAAAGCTCTGATTTTGCAAGCTCATCTGATGGGTCGATTCGTGATAACATACGAAGCCCCATTAACCTCAGCAGAATTTTGTGCAGGTGTAAGGAACTTCCCTAGGGAATCAGCCCCATAGTTAGCAGTAAAGCTCATTGAAACAAATTATTTGTCAGTAACCAAGTATGTAATTATCCTACACATAATGAAATTTTCTATACATCCTTTGGAGAATTCTGATCCATCCACTGGAACATGTTGATTCCTAATGCCAATTATAAAAGCTAAAACACTGACATCATAAACAATTATAGAAGATGAACTGGAATACAGTTGTAAAAAAAGCTAATGGGTCATGGGTGTGCCATTTCAGTAGTGCTGGTAGATAAAATCTGTTTGTACTATTTCAATCTTTAATTAGGGGGAATAAAATTTTCCTGAGAGCTAGATTCACTGTGGGAGTTGAATTCTATTCTCAGTCTTTTTACTTTCCAGAGGGAGCAGAGACTGCTTTTGAAAGTGGATAGGAGCTTCCTCCCCTCCCCCTTGGCTTAGTCATTTTATCTGACTTTGCAGAATTGTGACTTATGCAAAGTCATAGAGAGCCAGTGTCAGAGCTGCAAATAGTTCTTCCACCCCCCCTGTTCTAGCAATGCACTGGATCAAAGGTAGGTATGTTTTGAGGAACCTTCCTTATCAGACATTTAATATCCTTTGATACCATACTGCAACTAAATTGGCATGCTCATAGAGATAGGCTCCTTTGAGAAAGATCTAACTAACCAGTCAGGGAAAAGTTACTTATTAAAAATGCACTAAATGAATCATAAACATTTCCCTTCTTCTCTAATACTTTACATAAAGGATCCTAACAGGGAATGTTTCAAAAATTACCAAAGTTGTTTTCTTCTAAAAATAGGATTTAACATTCACACATAATTTTACTCTCCATTTTCTGCCTCACACAAATTAACTGAAGATACGTTATAGATTGCTCAGTTAAATTTTGCTTACATTATCTACAACGAGCACAGTGAATTGATAAGTCTACGAAGATTTCCCTAGCATCCAAATGGCTGTTGCAATTTGATCTCTAAAATACTACCAAAAGGTTTTCATTGTATTTGTCCTTGGCCAAATGTTGGTAACCATTACAAGTAACAGTTCCTACATGAGTAAGATAAAATTTGATCTCGCTTGAAATCTTCTCACTCTAGGCATTTAAAAGTTAGTTGTTTACACAGATCTCCTCACAATCAAGGGATAGTGTTAGGAACTTCAGAAAGGACTCAGCCGATGCCCTTCAGACATATATTCTACATTTTGATTAATCATTGTTGGGAAGTGCCAGTCTCTCTCTGTTGACTATAGAGGGAGCCTTGACAACTCACTTAGACAGGTAGAGTCTAGCTTTTATGTGATTGATATTAGTGAGCTGAATCCCACCCTTACAGAGATCAGACGGACAGCACTCTATTGCTTCTTAATGCTTTTTCTTCTAATCCTTTTGCGGATGTCACACAAGTGTATTATTCCAGCTGTGTTCACATTTGTAACTTTAAAAATAAAAATAGCATAAAAATATCCATAACTAGAAATGCTGCTGCTTTCACAGATGTGTTTTGTAAAACAAATAACCAAAAACCTTATCCTGTTTGTTCTACTCCTCAATATTCTCAATCCTCTCCAGTTAATCTTGAATTCTTTAAAAAGAGCCTTTGTAAGGATATCAAATGATGGAGAGTATTCCAGTTTTGCCTTCAAGAGCTGTGTTTGAAAAATACTAACTGTGTGTGTGCACAATATATAAAACAGAGCATTTCAAATCTCTGTGACTGTTAACTGAAGTACCTATTTTTCCTAATCATTCTATACGTCTGAAATCTATCAAACACAGCTGATTCACTCATTTAAAAAAATGGTGAAACAGAAATACCTAAACTTTGGTTTAGGCACCCTACCGAGGGATGCATTATTATTCTGTACATTTATATACATAAAACATTGTCAAATGGGAACATATAAAGACTCCACCATACCGATAAATGGTGCTTGAATCTAATATGTTAGAGTGAGACATTTGAGTATTATCACTGAAGTCTGTGTAAAAGTTCAAATGGAACAGGAGGTAGGATTTGTCTGACCAGAAGTAGATGTCAACATTGTCTGTCTTTGAACTTTTTGTCTAGACTTCTTTCTAAACAGTGAGAAAGAAAATGACACTCCTAGACATGATTTACTTAAGCATAAGGTAGATGTCTAAAATAGGTCAGATGAATCATTCCCTATAAATTCTATGTCTTTTTTGGCTAGAACGAGCCCGGTATGACTAGCTCAGATATAAAAGCTTATATTGTGGAATTAGGTGAGATTGATAATAAGCCTTGCTGAAGTATTAGGGTTTCATTATTAAAGGTGGGATTTTGAAAGAACCTAATTTGCGTTAAGGTAATGGAAGAAACAGTAAGTTTTGTTAGCCCCTGACAAGCTAAATCAATCACTCAATTCTGAAGAGGATGGGCTTTCTGGAGCACAGAAGCAGTGTCAAAAGATTTTAATGAGATTCTGACATGTGGAAAGGCAAGATTTCTGAATGGCAAAACTGGTACCAAATTTTTTGCTCTGTTTAGCTTCTGAGTAGATGTTTTTATTTTACACGTCTATCATATTCTCTATATACCTCTCCATATATCTCAAAAGGACTGTCAGTTACTGACAAAGAAGGAGCCTAGCACAGAGTGGATGATAATATTGAGCCATGAAACATAGAATAGTGTGTGAGTGAAGAGATTTTGTTGTTTACACAGACAGACATAGAAGCATTGATCAGTAAAGACAGACTTACCATTATTTTACTCTGCATTATTTTATCTTAAACAACACACCAAAGAAGCTGCATTTAGTACATTTTGGTGACGCTGTGCTACTTGTGAAGTGTGTGCATGAGATTGTGCATCAAGGAAGAAAGGTGATAAATAAATTGGTTGTAATTTTTTTAAATAGCTTGAAAATAATTCACATTGAAAGCAAATATGTTAAGAGAACTTTCCTGAAGTATCAGTAAAATTAGAAGTGCTTAATAATAACAAAGGAGTTGCCCATCTTTTACCAACAACTGAAATTCTTCCTATGTTAGGTTAAAATCTGGACAGTATGTATGAAGACATTAGAACTAATGTTATTAATATTATTCTGATATAAACAACATTGACTAGAATAAAGGTGTATTTGTTTGTTTTGCGTGGCAAGATCTGAGGGAGGCAGGGAAGGCGAGGGGTATGCTGCAGAGGTGGCTTCTGTGAGAAGATTCCAGAAGGTTCCCCTGTGTCCAATATAGCCAAACTCAACCAGCTCCAAGATGGACCTGTTGCTGGTCAAAGCCGAGCCCATCAGTGACAATGGTAGTTGCTCTGTGATAGCATAGTTAAGAAGGGAAGATGATGAAAGAACCCATACTGGACCAGTTCATGAAGAAATACAGCCCGTGGAAAGGACCTATATCGCAGAAGTTCATGAAGGACTCTCTCCTGTGGGACGGACCACATACTGGAGCAGATTAAGAGTGTGAGGAGGAAGGAGCAGCAAAGACAATGTGTGATGAACTGACCACAACTCCTATTCCCCTTTTCCTTGGTCCGCTGAGCAGGGAGGAGGTCGAGATATTGGTAGTGAAATTGAGTCTGGGAAGAAGAGAGGACTGGAGGAAAGGCATTTAAAGATTTGATTTTATTCCTCATTATCCTCCTCTGATTTTTGATTTGTAATAAATAAAACTAATTTCCCTGAGTTGAGTCTGTTTTGCCCATGACTGTAGTCACTGGGTGATCGCCCTCTCCTTATTTCGACCCATGAGCCTTTCATTATATTTTCTAACCCCTGTCCAGTTAAAGAGGAAGAGTGATAGAGTGGGTTGGTGGGAACCTGGCATCCAGCCAAAGTTAATTCATCACAAAAATCTAATGAAGAATATTCCTTTGTCTTCTTTTTCTGAGTTGTCTTCTTAACTAAGCAGCCCTGTTAGTTCAAATGTTCCTTTAAAATTTATGTGCTATTACCAATGTATTTTAGAGGTGATAAATGCTTTATATGAGTTACTTGAGGTTACATCTTATGTATGACACTTACTGAAGAGTTCCACTCTTGTAAAATCAGATGCCTGGACAAAAATAGTAGGGAATCATCTGTAGCATTGTGCACTTTCAAACATCCATTGGCTTTAAGGTCAGCTCCTCTTATCTTCCAAATGTTATGTGGAAAATGTTATAGGGAAGAAATGAGCATTTAAATGACCTAATGTTCAAGCCTGCATAACAAAAATCAAAGAATCTCATCCTGTAATATCTTCATCAAGACATTCATGTCTCATTGAGACTTGTCATATAGAGAAACATCTAACTTTAACTTAGACCACAAGTGACAAAGAATCAAATATATCCTTCTACCTTGTTGTTAATTTCCAATCAGTTAAAAATGAAAAAAGAATATCTCCTTTCCTACCTGACTGTATCTAGTATCAATTTCAAACACCAGATTTCTTTCTACTCATTCAGCCTACAATTTTGTTTGTAGTAAGAGAAGTTTGAATATCTTTTATTCCTATTTATGGATACCTGACTGGAAGTTGTACAAAAGATGAATCTACACACTTCTTGGAGGTGCACAGTGGAAGAACAAGAGCTGATACAACCTGAAGCTTGGGAAAGCCTCACTCAATATAGAGAAAATAATTTTTTCTATGACAGTGGAGAGATACTGGAGCAGGTGTCCAGGACATTTGTGGGATCTCCACCTTGGAGATATGGAAGACTCATCTGGACGCTGTCTTGGGAAACCTGCTCCACCTGGGCCTGGTTTGAGCACTGGGTTGGATTAGAGACAACTGTTGGTCTGTTCCAGTGTATGTGATTCAGTGATGCTTAGATATCTGATCTTGATTTTACAGGTTAAAAATTCATGTTGTACATATTAATCATTACTATTTTCACTGTGGTAGCCCCAAGAACTCCTACCCAGCATATCCACTAGGGCAGGTGTTGTGGTCATATGCAGGGATATCCTTTCAAGATTATGAAGCAATAAAAACCTCAAGAAAACTCTTGCAGGTCATTTTATTTAGCAGATATGGGAGAAAGAGTTGGAATAATTGGTAGGTTGCAGATGGGAACAGACATACTGAGAATGAATGAAATGGCTTGAAAAGTGGGAATATGCCTTCAAGGCATTCTTTAAAAAAAAGAGAATTTATTCTTGATGTGATAGCAAAGAAGGAGTCAGTGGAGAGAGTCAAATAGAAAGGAAGCCTGGAAAATGGTCTTTTTAGCAGTAGTATGAATATTGTTTCTGTTAAGAGCAGCAGAAAAAGGTAGTAGTGTTTGAATGCAAGGATTATGAGAATTTGGAAAAGAGTTATAACTCTGTAACTAGTTACAGGCTCCATAAATAATACCCAAGATGGAAATTTAATCTGATTTTTGGATCTAAAAAGCTGTCTGCATCACCTGCCTGTCTGACAAGCCTGGTGATCACATTATGTATGAGGGAAGTTGTAAGGACTGACAAGGGAAGAGTGTATGACTTGGTTTAGTTATACAGTGTTTGAGCTAATAGCTATCAGAAGATGTCAGAGAGAAGCCAAGATGTTATGGATAAAGTAGAGATATAAATTTGTATCTCTGCAAGGAGATGGTGGTTAAAGTTGTGTTTGTGGATGAGACTACTGAGACACAGGCAGACAAAAAAAGAAGAGAAAGGAGGCAAAGTCACAACTCCATGGAATCAACTATGAAGGCAGAGGATCCTTGGAAGTAGAACTAACAGAGTGATGGGTAAGACAAGCAAAAAAGGACAAAGCTGCTGAAGTCACTGAAGCTAAGAAAGCAAAATAATTCAAAAGAAGAGTATGTCTATTGTGCTGAGGGAAAGAGATGAGTAAGGGTGGTGAGGAGAGGGTGCTGATTTTGAGCACACATAGGTCAGTATAGTAATGCTGACTGTAGCTTCAACAGAGTGAAAAGGTGAACGAAAGGTTCTGAAAGCTTAACTGAACTGAAAGGGGAATGGAATCGACAGATGAGACTCATGATAGCAATGGCAGTGTGAACATAGAAAGTGGAAAGCAGGGGAAAGATTGGAGAATGGGAGAAAATAAAACATAACCTTTTTTGTGAAAGCAAAGATGAAGAAGATAGAGAAGTGATGAGAAAAACAGGGAGATAATATCAATGGATAAGAATGTATCCTGATCTGTAAGGATTAACTAATAGAGTCAGAGAAGGTCAGCAGATTAGAAATCTTAATATGAAGAAGTTGTAGCTGAAGTTAAGGAAGAACGGACTAGCCAAAATGAGGGAAAGAGCAGCTCATAATCTGTCAATGTTTTCTTGGATTAAACCAGTGACTTCTATCACAGAGAACAAGTTAAAATAGAACTGAAGAAAGGCTTAAAAAGCAAGCTACAGGCAAAAAGAAGATATCTAGAGTATGGAATTGGAAGTCTGTTGAACTGGAGAAGTAGAGTTGTTCCATTTGAAGACAGTAAAACTGAAAGGGAGAAAATACATTTGTAGTAAAGGAAGTCAGACTTCTCACAGAACTTTTCACTGAAGATACCATACAGCGTGAATTGAGGAAGCAGATAATGAGTCTGGCCAAGAAACTGGCATGCTGTGGCAGCTCATGTCTTCTGTGACATTTACAAGAAAGATTTAATATTTTCTTCAGATCTTTATCAAAAATATTGAAAATCAAGGGTCTCAGTGTAACTCCTTGAGGAACAGACAAGTAAACTCCACACTCGGGTGACAGCTCGCCATTTACAAATAGCATGTTTCTAATCTACTTATTGTAAGCTGCTTTGATTTTTGGTTTTGAGCACAAATTACTTCAATGAGAGTGCTAGGCAAGACTAAGTTAAATTCCTGCAGAAATCTCAATATATCATGTCATCACATTGTAATTATCAGCAACAGTTGTAAACCCTAAAAAAATACTTTTTTTTAAACAAGAGATACATTCTACAAGTCATGTTCATTTTGATTAATAACTCTAGTGACTTCCAAATATCATTAGAATAGACTCTTCTGAGGGTCTTCTGTTTCCATTGACTTGCCTTTGGACCATAGGATTTTAAAGCACCTTCTGAAGACTGACAGATCAAACACTTGGTCACTTTTGGAGAGTGGGTGTGAAACTGCACATACCTGTTCGGTTTTCTAATTTATTTTTTTTTACTGTCTCTTTGCTAATTCTACCCTTACTTCCTATTAAAGGAACAGCACAGCACAGAAGGACGGAATATTATGTGAAATGTGCGTGCCAGCCTGCTGGGAAACTACCCTACCCTAGTCACTATGAACGCGACACCAATGCAAATACTTTGTATTTATATGAAAATAAGTATTCAGGTCCTTTTTTTTTTTTTTTGGAGGACAGCAGGTAGCCTGCCTCTTAATTATAGATGCAGCTATGATAGAGGCAGACAATTTTTCCTGTTAGCGCACTTGTTCAGTTTTATAAAAATAATCAGTCAATCATGTTTACAACACTTCTTCATGTGCTGATTGTTAGCCAATAGCAAATCAAGGAAGGACATCTATCGTATTAATAGACAGCTATCAACCATTTGTTACAGCTGGAGAAACAACAGTGGCGGATTCTGCTCATCCAAATCCCTATTTTAAGATTTGCCTCTTCCATGAGTGTATTTTTTTAAAAACCCAAGGCTGTGAATTATCGATTTCTTTAAACACCTGAACAAAGTAAACAGGTGATATTATTGCTATAAGCCTTGAATCACATCCTCCCCATTCCATTTGTTACATTTCCTTTATGTAGTCGTTCAAACTTAACATACACAGATAGAGCAGACTTCCATTTGCAAATGGCCATTTGCACGAACGGAGCCTCAGATTATAAAATTATGAGATTGGTACAGGATCTAGTAATGAGGAAATGTAAACAGGGTAGTTTTTACTGACTGACTGCTATTTATGTTAACTTTCTATCACAGTAATACATGCTGTGTCATCAGCCATATTTTGAACCCTTCCTTGCAAAATTAGACATCACTAAACGTTCACAAAACTCCCATCAAGTATTCCAGATTGGTCTTCATGTGTGCTTAGCATTGCTTAGCCCCATAATTTTTCCCTCACTGAGTAATATTTGCAGGTTTAATTTCTTCTAGACTCTTGTGTATTCCTCCAGCTGCTCAGTGACAAGTATTGTATGGCACATGCTTTTGGCTCATTCTTAACATTTGCCCCAAATATTTCTATTTTCCTTTCTGGGTAACTTTGAAAAGATGGGTCTGCTAAACTTTCTGATGAATGCGACCATGCAATACGTAGTACTTTGCTCAGGCATTTGATTTTGAAGAGGCATAGACATTTGCTTTTACCCCTTTTGTCTTTGTAGCTTTCACATACATATTCTATGGTGGAATAAATTTTCAACTGGAAACTGGTAGATAGTTCCTTAAGCTCCAGGTTCTTAATAACCAAATCTTGTTTAAGCTTGTAAATACAGATGATATCATTTTAAACCATCATTTTGGATGTCTTCTTGACTTGCATGAGTATGTTAGCTCAATGCTTAATAAGATTCATAAAAATAAATTGAATATCAAGAATTATTAGGGAAATGCTAGAGAATACAGCAAAGAATATTGTATGCCTCCATGCTGAACTTGGTTCTAGGATACTGTGTGAGGATCTTCTTTCCCTTTCTGTCAACACCCCTTCTCCCCAAAAGAGTAGAGTAAAACTGGGAAAGGTTTAGAGAAGGCTAAAAGAACTTGGGAACAGCTTCTACACAAGCAGCAAATAGGTAGGTTAGCACTTTTCATCCTGAAAAAGATTTCTGAGGAGGAAATGTCAGGGTGTGATAAAATCCTGAGTGGCATGGAGAAGATAGGAAATTACTAATAATTCACTATCTCTTCTGATACAAGAATTAGAAGGCAGCAAAAGTAGGCAGCAGACTCAAACCAAGGAAGAAGAATTGATTCTTCACAAATCACGTAGTTAAGCTGCAGAGCTGTGAAACGGTGAGAATTACTGTTGACAATAGAACATTCTTGGGCTCATGGTGTCCCTAAGCTGCTGGTTAGAAATAGGTTTGAAGGGACCACTTTCTAGTCCAACTCCCTTCTCAAAGCACGCACAGATGAGGAATGTTGTCCAGGACTGCACCCAGATGGGTCTCATATGCCTCCAAGGTGGAGACTCCACAACTTGTCTGGGCACCCGCCCCAGTGTCTGACAACCTTCACAGTAAATCTTCTTTTCCCTATATTGAGTGAGAATTTCCCAGGTTTCATGTGTGTACTTGTCTCTTGCACAGCACCTCTGAGAAGAGAGTCCCTTCCTGAGCTGTCCTGTGGGTGAACTTGTCTCCAGCTGTTAACAGTCCATACTGCTATACTAACAGTGGGATTATTCTTGGTGCAGAACTTTGCCCTTGCCTTTATTGAACTTCATTAAGATCCTCTCAGCCCATTTTTCTAGTTTATCTAGCTATAAAAATACACAGGAGGCAGACATCTTATTCACTATGCCCAGTTTGCTATCGTCTGCAAACTTGCTGAGAGTGCACTCTAGCCCATCATCTAGCATGCTAATAAAGATGTTGAATGGTTTTGCCGCTGGTATTGACCCCTGAGGGACAATAACTGGTAACTGGCTGTCTTTTGAGACTTCTTACTGCTGACCACTAAGTTTCTAGCCCCACAGTTCCAAATTTTTATCAACTTAACATGCATTTATACAGTCCCTACCTTACTCATTTGCCTCTAAGGTTCTTACAGGGGTCCACGTCAAAGACCTGCTAAAATCAAGGTGTACAACATTTACTGTTGTCCTGTTATCCACACAGCTGGCCAGCTCATCATAGAAAAGAAGTTGGTAGATGTGATTTGCCCTTGGTAAACACATTCTGGCTGTTCCAGTCACCACCTTCTCCTTCTTGTGGCTGTAAATAGCTCTGGAGGACTTGTTTCTTGACTTTCCCAGGAACTGAGGTGAAGTCTGTATTTCCCTGTACTTCTTTCCCTCCTTAAAAAGGGTATGATGTTTGTCTCTTCTCAATACCCATACTTGTTCCTGATTAGGTCCCATGGAATTGTATGTGCTTAATTGGCTTAAGACCTCCCTAATTGTACTTCCCTCTACATTCCCACTAACTCATTTAGTAAACAGTGGGAATTGGGCAGTCAGAGGGCAGAACTAAATGGCAAAAACAAACACAAAAAACTTTGAATATCTCAGCCTCTTCCATATCCTTTATCACTAGGTCTCCTCCCCCATTAATCACCAGGCTCACATTTTCTTCAGCCTTGCTTGTGCTGCCAGAGTAGTTGTGGAAGTTCTTCCTCTTGCCCTTCATATCCCTCACTAGTTTCAACTCCAACCGAGCTTTGGTTGCCCTGATTCCTTCCTCTGTGCTCAAGATATGTCTCTATAATCTTCCTGAGTAGCTGTCCTTGTTTGTGCGTTCTTTTTGCATTTGAACTTAGTCAGGAGTTCTCCTACCACCCAAGCTACCTTCTTCCATACTTGATCAACTTTCTGCTTATTGGAATGGATCTTTCTTGTGTTTTGAGGAAGTTCTACTAAAAGATCAACCATCTGTCTTGAATACCTTTGCCCTCTCGGGTAGTCTCCTGTGTCTAGGGTAGTCTCCTGTGGAGCAGATCTCTAAAATAACCCCAAACTTGCTTTTATTACGTCCTACTACTTGTCTGTCTCCTCTCAGGATTTTTAACTCCACGATATAATGGTCACAGTGGCTAAGACGGCTCATAAATACATCCATCAGCAACTTACTAGTATGAGGCCCAGGAGATGCCCTTCTCTAAGCAGCTTCATTATCCCTGTGTCAAGAAATTGTCATTGATTTGTTCCAGAAACCTCCTGGATTGCTTACCAGAGCCCTATTGTTCTTCCAGCAGATGTGCACCCTAGGTGACTGAATGCCTAGATATGCAATCATGAGGATTCTGGATATCTAAAGAAAACTTTATCTATTTCCTTTTCTCCATCAGGCAGTCTGTAGCACGATTACCACAATATCACCTGTGTTGAGCCATCCTTTGGTTCTTAGCTGTAAGGTCTCACCTGGCTCTTCACCTATTCCAAGCAAAGCTCCGTGCACTCTAGTCACTCCTTTGCATAGAGTGCAGCCCCTCCTCCTTGCCTTCTCAGCCTGTCTTTCTTGAAAAGCTTGTATCTGTTTACTGCAGCACTGCCATCCTGTGAGCTATCCCACCATGTATCTGTAATCCCAGTGAGGCCACAGAACTACAATTGCATGGACTGCTAACTCCGTGTTTGCTCCCAGTATTTGTGCTTTTGTATACAGGCACTTGAGATGGGTCCCTGGCCATGCTGCTTTCACAAGGGCAGTGTGATAGCCTCCTTGCTCGTGTTGTCTCCCTGATACTTCCTCAAATTGCTGGCTGCTGGGGCAGTATTTGAAAAAGTATCACCATATGGTTGTTCCATTTTTGTGCTCTTTCTCAGACATCTGCTTTTGGTCACTGCCCTTGGTGTGTACCTGAAGAACTGCCACCAATAGGAGGGATTATGTTTGTTATGTTCTGATGTCATAAGTAGGACATGAACCACAAGAAAGTCAGAATATATGCTATGGAAAAACTTAGAGCTTTGAGCCTAGTACCTCCACTTCCACTTGGCAACCATCTGAAACAGGGTACTGGGCTACACAGACCCAGTACAACCATGCTCATATTCTTGGGTTGCTGCCCAGAGCAGATATGCAAGCTAAATCACTTCTTTTATTCCTTTGCCTTTTAAGGTAGTACTTGATTTGGAACTACTGAAATTCTTGCTAGGTATTTTTCTTAATTGTTTTTTTACTCAGCCTTTTTGATGCTGAGTAGACTTTCAATCTTTGCTTGCATGCTAATTGAGCTACAGAAAAAGTATGTTGTCAGCAAAATCCAAGTCTCCTAATGTACTGTTGTTAAACTGGGCAATGTTTGTATTAGAGCAAACCATATACTTTTTTTCATGATGAATGAATGATAACTAATGAATGAATACTAAAAGAAAATGTGAAAGAACACCTGTTTGACGGAGTCTATGTTAAACCTTTTAACATTCACTAACCTTGATTCTACCTGAAGCTGAGCCTTATATGAAGACTCATTGTTATTGCCTTTTTTGGCATACACAAGATTTAAATATGTTCTAGAATGACTCACAGCGATGCTGTCGAATAGTCTCTGGAAATTCTATTTCATGACTGCTTTTAGGCTGAAAATATCTAGTTAACAATTCACTTTCTCAATCAAGCCTTGATTGATCATCTTTTTACTTCCTTTCTTCCATTCAAGATGATATTGTAGGAGATTTGGTATTGCTCACAAAGGCATAATACACATCAGATGCTGCAAAGGCATAGGTTACTTGTATTATTTTGATTATGATGCTATTTTCTTATTGTTCTGCAGACTACTAAGGTTGCTGAAGCAAACCAAAAGCAAATACCAGAACCTCTTCAAATGTGTTGATTAAGAAATTATGTCATGAAAGTACTAACAATATGTCATAAAGAACAGACTTGTAAATATTTACTAGGCCTAGTGAAAAATAACAGAAATGATAGGATGTTTATTTAAATTTCTTTGCAGTTTAAAATATACGGACACAGCTTGTCAAATAATGGGGTTTGGAGATGATCCAAATATCTGCATTACTAATGGAATATGTCTTCAGGTCTATGTCATTAGATCTTATTTTTTCTTGTTTTGGGCATAGAAACTGGACTACAAACCCTCCCCGTTTTTGGTCCTCCTAAGACTTCTGCTCAGAGAAACAGAACAAAGGGTCTTTTTATTCCTAAATTTTCCACTGATGAACTTATTCTAAGCATGAGACTCTACAGAAAGGATGGTGGAAACACCCCATCTGATAATGAAGAAGCTGTCCTCAGCATCTTTTGCATAGCACACCTAGGCAAGCTTTTCTTCCAGTTATACCTCACAAACAATGAGTAGAATGAAGAAGACTGCAAAAATGAGAACAGAAACATCAGAACAATGTTGCCATGCTTACATCATGAGCTACAAACCCTGAAATATGTACAATGTAGATACTGCATTCTCAGCTCTAAATCTTCCACTCTGCATGTCCACAGTACTTGCCATTGTAGACAGAGTCACTAGTTCCCCTTTTGCATGTACTGCCTCATCTCCAGCCTCTTCAAATTGGCAGCTCCGTGTATTCTGCTTGTTCCTTTTTATGACTAAGACAGAGAAAACATCTGTACTTGAAAAGATGCTCTCTCATCTCACCTTGATCACGAGTTTGGGAGGGTCTTAAAACTCAGGTGTTGTGTTTAGAATCATTTTAAGAATGATGAAAACACCTAAGTCCTATATGAAAAGGAAAAATTTTTGGAAGGGGCAAAAAAGTCAGGGCATTAAAAGACAGAAAATTATTAAAGCAAAATAATTGTAATTCATAGAGAAAAATTCAAGGTAATACTGTGGAAATTCAGATGTCACTTGTTTTTGGAAGATACACAAATCAACACAAATAACCTATATAAAAATCATAGACCCATTGGGTAAGTCATGATCTAAATGGACGAGGAATATTTTGATTTAATCATTTTGCAGCTCAATAGCAGACTGACCCTCCTCCAGTATGTCTTCTGCTGCAGACTGTTTTTGTAACAAGAACGATGTCTGAGAGGAGGCAATTCAGTTTCAGTTCTTTTTCTATAGTTTACATTCTCTTGACAAATGTAAATTGCATAATTTTTCTGTGACAGGGGGAATTGTGACGTGATTATTTACCTACTATTTATTTACCTTTTAATATTTTCACCTCTGAGAATCAAACAAGTTGGTATTCCTCAGAGTCTAGGAAATGGATTTTTAATTAGAAACCCAGAGAATGACTACAGATGGTGGATATGAAGGTGACTTTAGCGTCTGTGTGACTCCTGGACAGTGATTTTTGCACTGTATTTTAAGCCTGATCTTAAGCTCAGGTACAGCCAGTCCACTGAATGCTCAGTGCAGTGTCTAGTTTGGCGCTGGTCACTGGAGAGAAGACAAGAGGGTGAAGGCAGGTAGAGACAGTAGCTCCCATGACCACGCTAAGGTAATATGGGAGCTTGCATGAAGGGTTCTCTTTTTTAAATCTGGGACACCAGCAGGACTGAAACAGCAATTAGGTGCTGCTACCCAGCTACCCAGGAGTTTCTTCCCCAACAGAGAGAGAAGCTAAATGAAGTTTTCCTTTGTTCAGTTCCTGCTCTTCCTGGCAGCTTAGCAGCATTAAGTGCAAATATTACTAGTAGGCTACTGAGAAGAAGCATAGGGAGAGGGAGTACTGTATTTGGATCTCAAGAGCACTTTCTCCTCTCCTTGCCTGGGGAGGCAGGACCCTGAAATCAGTAGACAATACTGCCATTCAGTGGATACTAGAAGATGATATGAAGGAAAAATAATGTTATTTTTGTTCCAATGACCTTGTACTTCCATCCTTTTCCAAAAGATAAGCACTTATCACATACAACCCTGAACCCTCACTCATCAGCCCCAGGTTTGGGGATTGTTCTAGGGGACAGTCAAGTGTGGATTTATATTCAAGAGTGTGAACGTAAATTGGGTTAGAGAACAGATTCGAAAGTAAAATGAAATTTAGGCTCAGTGAATTGATGCCTAAACTAAAGGAAGAGCTTACTCTTAATCCTATTGGGATAAGATTGCACAGGTCTTGCTTACAGCCTGAGCTAACCAGCTATGGGTTGGATGTTGGGTAGCTGTGGTTACTGCAGTTCTGTACTTGATCTGAAATTCTCTGCTGAACAACAGGATATAACAAACTGGTCTTAGCACTAGGCTAACAGTGCTATACAGTATCTCCAGCCTAAAGGATAAGTAGATGAGGCATGTGAGGGTGAAAAATACTATGTGGGTATAACATTAATCCAATAGCCTTAAGGAGGTCAAGAGCAGTAACATGAAGGAGTTTAAACAGCTTAGAATTTGGATAACACAAGCCCCAGGAAACAAGACAGCTGAAATCTGTATTTACAAAATCAAAGCCAAGGACTATCGTGTCTCTTAGGTCATGTAACATATACATCGATGTTTTGAAGAAAAAATATATAGTATTAACATTCGCAAATAATGATGAGGAAGATTAAGTAAATATAGGAAAGAACAAATAAATATTTGAGGAAAGGAGAAAGGAAGAGGAAAGAAATCAGAAACTTTTATTCCTTTATGTGCTTATATGAGAGGACACTTTGCTGAAGAATGAAGAGTAAATTACTGAAGAGGGTGTAGTGTATAGTCCCATGAGAAAGTTACTATATAAGAAACAGTTGTCTGAACTTAAAACATGTGTATTACTGCATGTTAATTGCCAGGGTGCATACTTGCATCATTTAGCAAATGTGAGGTAGTCTATGCTACAGTGAAAGTGATAAGTTACATTGCTTAATGATATACAATATGTAAATGCAATAATTATATACAAATCAGCCCTTTTCGCTGTCATATAGTAAGTCATCACCCTTGCTTACCATGTGTTATTCATGTACCAAAACTCTGAAAATCACTGAAGTAAACTATTAGAATTTAGATTATATTACTGAAATGAGATATTACTGAAATGGGAAATAAGTGTTTTTCCTCTAAAATTTTGGCAAGTTCTAGTGTAGTGTGTCAGTCACCCTCAAAGTAATTCATTCTGGACTTTTCATAGTCAGAAAAATGAAGACAAACTGAATTCTTAACTGTCATTTAGTATTTAAATGTTTACACTTTTCTTCCTTACTTTTTAATCCTGTCACCAGGAGAGGCAAGTGCCTTGTTACCATTACTATGTATGATTATACAAAGAACAAAACCAAATAATTTTGTGTCCGGGCAAAATTTTCAATATATAAAGGCAGAGAAACCGTAGTTTCAATACAGGATGGGAGATAACGTGATTGAGAACAGCCCTGTGGAGAACGACTTGAGGGTGTTGAGCGATGAGAAGCTTGACATGAGCTCACAATGTGCACTCACAGCCCGAAAAGCCAACTGTGTCCTGGGGTGTATCAGAAGAAGCATTGCCAGCAGATTGAGGGAGGTGATTGTCCCCCTCTGCTCCGTTCTTGTGAGACCCCACCTGGAGTATCGTGTCCAGTTCTGGAATCCCCAACATAAAAAGGATATGGAACTGTTGGAATGGGTCTAAAGCAGGCCATGCAGATGGTCAGAGGGCTGGAGCACCTTCCCAATGAGGACAGACGGAGAGGGCTGGGGATGTTCAGCCTCAAGAAGAGAAGGCTCTGGGAAGATTTTATAGGGACCTTCCAGTACCTGAAAAGGCTACAGGAAAGCTGGGTAGGGACTCTTTTATGAGGGCAAGTAGTGACAGGATGGGGGGCAATGGCTTTAAATTGGAAGGGGGAAGATTTAAATGAGACATTAGGCAGAAAATTTGCCCCGGGAAGCTGTGGATGCCCCCTCCCCGGAAGTGTTCAAGGCCAGGCCGGGTGGGGTCATGAGCAGCCTGGTCGAGTGGGAGGTGTCCCTGTCCATGGCAGGGGTGTTGGAACTGGATGATCTTTAAGGTCCCTTCCAACCCAAACCATTCTATGATTCTATGATTATCCTAATGGTTTCAGTGGTATTATTTCTATATTACACCCAAAGAAGTGAGATGAAGTTTGCGACAGTACATCTCTGTACCACTGAAAATGACCCGAAATACATTTTTTGATAAAACTGTATGTTTAAGATAACAGTCTTAAAGGGATACTTGTCTTTACAGCTGACTTTAGTGCCCTTTGTTTTCAGTTTAAGTTGTCTATTCCTCCACAAGCTAGCTGGAAATATTTCTTTTCCAGAGACACATATAGTCTGGTTTTGTGAATAATAAACCTCATGTGGTAACTCCTTCCTGGTTAAAAGGTCTTCAGAATATTAATCCTGAGAATTTAAATGTAAGGTATAGATACAGAAACTAGAAAATGAATGTTCGTTCACTTTTCGAAGTTCTTCTCTTCTACCGACTTGAGAGGGTCATGTTTTAAGAAGGTGGGAGACATTGGTGGTTTGAAAACTGAAGCTGCTTCCAGGTGCCACAAACACAATAATAAAGCTTACTGGTCATTGGAAACCCCCAAACACCAGTAGACAGGTATAATTAAAAATATTTTTGAACCTCAGATATATTTAAACCAACCTGTCATCCTTATCTTTAAAAGCTGAAATTAATACTGCATATTTTACTCTGCTACCATTAAACTACAAATAGTTTTCAAATGATAGCACATTATGAAGTAGTCAGTTTATCTGGTTTTAGAGGCAGGAAGGACAGAAGAGGTGATAAATAAGAGTTTTGTGGAACTTGACCTACTTAGTATGTCTTTCTATATAAGCATTATGAATATTTGTTCTAAGAGATTTTAGTGCTCTCTACCAACTCAAAGTTATTTTTTTCCGCTGAATTGTGTGCCACATCCTGCATTCAAAATACCTTACAGAAAGCTCACTGTCAGGCAACCATGGTAAAATATCTGTTCCCTGCACTCTGGCAAGAGAAAATAGTTGGGGGCAGACCACTGTGGGCTTTGATTTTTTGGCTTGTAATGTAGTACACGTCATCCACTTTGATCTGAAGTGTCCTTCATGTCTAACAGCGCTACAATGAGCACAGGTAGCATATAGGGCTTACTCCTGTTCACATTAAATCAATGTTAAAACTCATTGAATTTTCCGACCGTAGGACAAAACTTATAGACAGGCACAGTTTGAATTTGAGACTTAAATAAATCAGAACAGTATAGAATAACTTGTGCTGGTTTAAGTAATTTGAGTCTTTAAGAAGATACTGAAAATCAACTGCAGAACACGCTTTTAAAAGACAACATACTGTTGACTAGAATACACATGCAGACACATCTGTACCTTTGAATTTACAAAGGAATTCAGGCATAGTCCTAGAATTTAATGACTGTGAAAAGAAAAAGTGTTTACAATGCTGGCAACGAAACAGGGACCACAGGTAGGACTGATTATTGTGTTGCTTACTTTGATTTTTCTCGGAAACATTATTCACTTGTTTTGTCAGCCTTCGTTCAGAGGTCTGTCTCTTGAGGCCCTTGCTTCGTTTTTAACCTATATCTCTAAATGCAAAAATGTCCACCTATTCTTGCAGAGCTGTATGTTCTGTTCTGAGCCCCCCTGGGAGATACAAAGGACATAATCACCTCCTTTCTACCAAAGCAACTATATTAGCAGAGTCTCATATACCTATTGAAGGCCAATGTCTGCCATGAAAAATAATAATAACAATAACAGATAATCAATAATTCTTTCTTATTTGACATCACCTGCAGCTCAGTGCCTTTGCTAGAAGAGTAATCCATAGGGTCAGTGCTGTCATAAGAGAAAAGTCGCTACTGAAGAAAAGCAGAAGCATTGCTCCTCGTTACTCTTAACTGTTCTGTCCTAGCTGCACCCTACTTAGTTTATAAGAGCTGATGAGATCTCAGACCTAAATGGTGTAGCCACGGGCAAATAAAAGAGAACACAAATATAAATCTGTGAGATTTCTGTTTGCAATGGTAATGCTTTAAACAGAAGCACTAGCTGCACTTATCCCATTTGAATTCTGCTTTTCCAGACTCTCCTAATAAGAATCATTCATATGAGCTAAGTATTTCCCTCAGTAACCATCCTTGCATTATTAATAACCAACTCAATTCTGCCTACCAGAATAAGAGCCCTCCTTCAATATGTAAGGGTAGGTTCAAGTAACACTCTTTCATGAATGCATGTATTATAAGTCTTTTCCACTAATTGGTCTCAAAGTATGCCATCAATCTTATCACCAAATTCATATGGTTCAGAAACTGTTCTCATACTTGGGTGCTAACATTCAGCTGAAGACCTGGACAGACAAGGAGGAGAAAAAGCTGAGGCAAATGAATTCTGTGGTAGCCAAGGTCCATAGCCAAACCAGGAAGAATGAAGAGACATAAGGCTATCATCTAATGCTCTTAGAACAAACATGCTACCCATAAAAGAACATCAGAAGCAAAAATCAGTGGGCTCCCAACCTAATCCTACAGATTCTAATCCAATCTGGGGGGGTTGGACTAGATGACCTTTAAAGTCCCTTCCAATCCAAATGATTCTATGATTCTAAGATTCTATTTTGCTGCAACCAAGTCTGTCACTGGACCTAATCTCTGAAGTACATGTGTTTACCTAAAACAGTTCTGCGAATCATTAGATTATCCAAAAATAGACACATAAGGCACAGAATTAGATATCTATGACTATAAGAGGAACAATCTCATAGTCGGGGCTATAGCAAGTTTACCTCTTTTTTTTTGTATTTAATACACCTAGACAAATAGCCATTATCTCTAAAGGGATACTGTGTATACTCAGTGATGGGAAGAACAGTTTGCAGACAGTCTCTTCTTACCTCGGACTGACTTATTTATATTGGCTCTTATTCATTCTTAGCTTTGTTGTCCATGTGGAAGATGTGACTCTAAATGAAAGTATTGGAGCTGAGTATTGAGAGATTTCTTTTCTGCACAACAATTGGTTTTTTATGACATCAAAGTTGATCTGAATTCTGACGGACAGCGTAACGGGAGCCATGAGGCTATCAAGTTGTGGTTGCCCAGTTGTGTCAGAGAAATTGTCTTCTGCTTAAATTCATTTCCCTCACTGCACAGAGCTAACATTTCATGTGCCAGGGAGAGATGATGTATTGGCACATCACTGGGACAAGTTTTTCTTTCAATAGCACAAATGTTCTGTTAAAGGCTTTAGCATATATTACCTGTGTATATTTTCTGCAGCTGACGTACTTATTGGTTACCACTTTGTCATTGACAAGAGGATGATCATCTAGGGCTTTAATTCAAGACTAAGCAACATATAACTTATACTTTGAGTATTGCTTCCCGCTCCAAGGACGCCGTTTGCTTTCTGGGCATGCTTTGGCTCTACAGAAGTAAGAGGCATCAGTTAGATTTCCTTTTGCTGAGCTGAGTCAGGCTACTGACATGTGGGCTTTTCATCTCCAGATCCTTCAGGAACTAGATCCTAATCTCTTTGGCAAACAGCTAGATCCAACAGAACACTTCTAGGGACAATGTCCCTTAGGCATGTTAATCCTCTTTGGTAGGGGGATGTAACTCATCAGCCTTGAAGAGCCACAGTAGCAGCTGAAGCACAGAGGCTGAAAACCCCAAGACAGGCTGATATCTTTGCCTCCCAGCCATGAGGAGGACTATCTGTCTGCCTAACCATGAGCATCCCAGCCTAACATGGTGGGGATGCAGGGAGGGTACCTGCAGGTCGGGTGAGAGGGGATGTGTGGGGCACAGCGCTGGAGGGGATGGCCAAGGGTTACTTCCCTTTGGAAACCTTTGGTGGCTGGGAGCACAGGTGCTTCATTTGCACAAGCAGCAACATGTGAGTGCCTAGTTTTCAGCTGACTAACCTCTTTCCTTGGCAAGAAACATTTCCTTTCATTTTTTTTTTTTTTAAAAGAGAGAGAGAGTGAGAGTGCATGAGAGAGAGTAAGCTGTTTTCCTCCCCAGCATTTGTTCTGGAGCCTGGAAGAAGGCTCTAAAACCTGAATGCATGTGTAATTGTCTGTCAGGATGAGAGCATTTCGTCTTGTGGTGGAAACAATGAGCTTCAGGCTTTTTATTAGGCATTAAGTAGCAGGGTTTCACCACATTTTTGCTACTTTTCTGGAGAAGATGCATAGCAAGGGTGCCAACCCTATTCCTTCCTCCTGACACCTCCTAATTCATCTTCAGACTCTGGGAAATGTTGAGATCAACCATCCTGCTGTCTTTGACTATCTCAGATGATCAGTGACAGCTTTTGTTTAAATTGTCTAGTTTTGAATTCTTTTCTTCAGCAAATGACAGGCATTTTGTAATTTGTGTCCTCCCAAATCCTCAGTCCTCCAAGTCTTTTCACCTAGCGTAAGAAGGATTTTATTGGTTTTCTGCTCTCTCTTAACCAAATGAATAGAACACATTTAATGCTGCGTCTCAGATGGACACTGCTACAGGCCTCCTTTATAGATGGGATTAATTTTATTAAAATATAATCCTCCCATGCTCACAATATCCCCTTCAGACATTCTCTTTTAATCTTTTGCGAAGTAGCATTAAAACAGTTTCTGGCATTCATTAAGAATTACATTAAAATGCAGACACACCTTTTTAGGCTACAACTGCTGAGAAAAAGCAAACCCAGGATTTCCTTTTCTTGGAGCCTCTCCTGGAGCCAACTGGATAGAAGTGAACAAGTTGTGATTGCACCAATTCTATCAACATGACAACCAGAGGCACAAAGTGATCCCGTGGCCACTCAAATGCTTTCATTCTGGGACAGAGAGCTGCCTCCCAGTCCTGGAAATCAACACATGTTGCTCTGCAGCCTTGTTTTGAAGAAAGATCTACAGAGGCTTCTGTGATTTTCCCCTTTCACCCCCATGCAGAGCGAGGCTTATACACCACTTAAATCTCCATCAAAATAGGGCTTAGGTAATACCCTTGGCAGAAGGGCGGGTTCCACCCACATTCCTCTGTGCTCATCTGGGCTGGAGAACCAGAACTAGAAAGCTATGCTTGTGGGTTTGGGTTTTTTTTTTTTTACTGCTTGGAACTAAATACTTACTGTGCACCTATTTCAGCTTTGTTTCTGGCCATGCTTTCTGTAAAGCCAAAACCTACCCTAGAAAAAGAGGTTTATGTTAAAAATTCAGAATTCCAAGATTGAGTTGAAAGAATAAAATTTATAAGTCTTTCCCGTCCTTTAATCTTTTAATCTCTTTTGACCAATTTCCTGATCTCTGGCAAAGCCCTACAGTATACATAACCATTAATGGTAGCATGTTAAAGTCCACCTATAATGAGAAATAAAGGACAATTAAGTATATATAGTACAATAAAAGACAAAGTCCTGCTAAAAAGCCAAATAGCAAAGAACACAAGAGCAAAAAGAAAAACAGTGTGTTTGGAATTATTTAATTTTCGACTAAAACACAAAACTTTGGCAATAATATTATATATTTCAACCTACAATAAGCCCTGAAGAAAATAAGATCCTTGATCTGTTTTTGTGAAAACTATACTACCTAATCTTGTAGTACTTCTCATACCAATGCACCTCAAACGATTTGTGGGAAACAGAAGCATGTTTTTGGTAAATGTTGTTACATAGCCATAAAATGAACCTACCCATCCCTAGCTAAAAAAAGGTAGCCATGGGTAACTAGCAGATCTGAGGAAAGCTGGGAAAACAGACAATGGAAACAGAAAATGTAAAAAAAAAAAAGAGAGGGTGTAGTCTGCAGTGACAGAACACAGAGACAGAAAGGTTCATGAAATGGGTGCTCTTTTCTTCTGTCATCAATAAAGGCAGCTTTTCAAAACTCTTTTAATGTGGCATTGTAAGTGCAATGAAACCATAGTAAGTTCTAACTTAATTTTAATAAAGTTACTTTATACTTTGCAGTGCTGGCTTAAGAAACTTTGAAAGCTCTTCAGTTAGTCCACTTTCTTAAACGTCTTTTTTTTTTGAAGGAAGGAATTCATACGGGACTCCTACATTTTCCTATCTACCAGTATTTGCTTCCCTTTTTCAGCTATCCTGTGTGAACTCAGACTCAGGTCTTGACATGCTGTAAGCAATCCATTAGCAATTTTGTTCTTGGATGGGTCCATGCTAATGTTGGAAATGAATCTCCGCTCCATCTTTCTCCCACATTTGAGTATCATGTTTGTAAAACAAGAGTGGGAATCTCTATGACAATTTTAACCACTCTTCTTCATTGAAGCATAAACCTATCCCTTTTCTCTAGTATCAGCCGTGGATCTGAAGAAAACTGTCCAGCCACCTGCTAATCATTCTTCACCAAACAGATATCCAGACCAAAACTACTGCTGCATTGGATTAGCCCATCCACAGTTGCAGCTATGTAGCTATTCAGCTCCTTTTGGATGAGCACCACAGTAATCTCATAGGTGCATTACGTGATATTATCTTGACAGGATGTAAATGAAATTCCTTAATATGCCCAGCTCTTACCATCTTTAACCATCAGTATATTAGATTGCCACAGCTATACTCCTAACACAATCTCAGCTAATTAATTTAAAATCAGGCTTAGAATTTCCCAACTCATTTTATTTTATCACGTCAGATTCTAGAAATAATAGTAAATCTGTAATACAGCAGAAAAGACATTCTATCTGCCTTTAGGTTGTACTCTCTGCTGATTGGATTATATTTACATTGTTACACTGAATTCCACTGTTCTCATTAAGCCACATTGACGCTATATGTGTGCACCTGGGTATGTTTTTATGGCAATATATTGTGCTCTGTAGACATAATCACAACTTCAAGCCATTGGTTTAGCAACTGAAAGCCAAGTATTTCCAGGTCAGACGAAGTTCTTGCAAGTGGGATCTGTCAAATCTTGCAGTGGAGTTCGAAAAGTTGTGGGGTTTTTTACTTTCGACTGTTCTCTTTCTTGAATGTTACTACACCTGTGCAAGCAGAAGCAAAATGGGACAGGGCAGAGTCACTTCATTTCAGAGTTCAGAAATTTAAGTTGGTGTTCCTTTGTATATTTATGTTTTGCCTTGGTTTTGATGAATCAAGAATACTAAACATATTTCCTGTAACGCATGGTAGTCCATATCATCAGAGGGTCCAAAGAGGTTTCCTTTTGTTCCAGCAAATGGTGCTGCTACAAATCTTTTTCATCCTGATAGCAAAAATCTACTTTACTGTCCACTGCTAAGATTTATCAGTTTGCTTTGTTACCTGCATGTATTAGGAAATTACCATAAATATATGAAAAATACATTTCCATTGTGATAGGTATGTATTATATATACACATTTTTCCAAATGAGAGATATATGTGTATATGTGTAAGTGTATATATATCTCTATATGAGTATCTTTCCTGCAAAATATTTATCTAAATAATCCAATAACCTAAAAGAAAATTTTCTCTTATATTACTTTACACTCCCACTGCAAAACTGCTACCTCTCATAAACCCGCAGCAATACTTTCCATTTGTCCTACACAGTTCCCTACACATAGCACTTCTATGAGTAGTAACCCACCAGCTTGGCAAGGAGCTGAACATGCTGTGGTGAGCTCTAGGCTGTGTGCATGCAGACTGTCAAAAATGATTGACTTTGGACAACAAGTTCTAAAGCTACTAGAGAGAGAAAAGGAGGAAGAATATAAGGATTGATAGAGGGTGTAATTGCATGTGGTTAGAGAACCTTAGAAATCAAGGCTAAAAACAAGGCTTGGGGAATGAAATATAAACTATTCAACGAAAGCTGTAGGAGAGATGTATCAAAAGCTGCTTAAAATAAGAAGAGCCAATAGACAGAAACATCAAGGCAAATGATAAGATGTAAAACATTATCATAAATAGAGAATTTTTACTGCAGGTTAATCTGCCAGTGTTTAATTCTTAGCTATTAAGAGGATAAGGGATGAGCAGATAATATTTTTGAAATAAAAACTGTATTTTAACATCTCTGCTGTTGAGGACATGAGTGATATTTCTGGACTGCTGTTATGCTTTTAAAGGTAATCAAGACATGGTATTAAAGACAGTGATTTATAGCAATCCTGTTGATTAGAGTAACTAAGTTGGAAAAAAGAAAATCCCTGGTAGCAATGCTATTCACACTGCATTTTGAAGGAAATTAGAGAAAAAAAGCAAATTAAATAATTGGATCTAATTACTAAATCTTATTAAAAAATGTTAAACACAAATGAACTTTAAAAATAAATTAGCATTTCAAAGTGTATATTTTTCCCATTTTTAATGATTTTCTCGTCTAGTTTTGTATGTTCTTATTCCTGATACTGTTATCACTAAGCAAGAGATGCACAAAACAGAAAGGTCCCGCACTATTTGTAGGTGTTTGCAGCTGAGGCTGCGCTTCACAGTGAAGGATGACAATGCTAAGCCAACCCCATGGGCTTGAAGGGTATTATGGAAGCATAATCCAAGAAAAGGTTGTCAATTTTTATCTCCTCTCTTCCCATCTTCTCCCCTCTCTGACCCCAAATTACCATGTGAGGTGTGTAAGATTTACTCCAAGTCAGTGGGAGGGAGCCAGATGTTGTGTCTTTAGCTGCAGTGTGTTGGGGGTGGATGGATGGATGGCTCTTTCTCTCTGTCTTTCCCTGTCCCTTGATATGATGGTGAGTTGTACTGAATTTGGGGGTGCACCATGGCAATAGAACCAGTTTCCATGAAGAGAGATGTGCTTCCAATGGGAGCAGCCTCTGACTAGTTAGAGGCAGCTGAAGGTCTTGGCTGTCAATAGTTGTGAGATAGAAATACTGCTTCTTCAAAGCTTCCCTACTGAGTTGGAGAAAAAGGCAGGAATACTGACAGGACACATCAGGAAATACATGAGTTTCCACTGGACTTAACTAGGAGTAAGGAAAAATGGCTGAGGGTAACAGAATGAAAGGATATTTTTCTGGAAGCTGAGGTGCAGCATTTGAATAAATGGTTTGTACGGGGCAGTCTGTTTTACTGGAGGTTGAGGTGAAACCCTTTTTAAGAATGGGGAGTGGGTAGCCTAGCTTATTCAGATGCCACAGACCTTCAAGACTGAACTGCAAGGGAACACGGTCCTGTCTATAAAGACAGAGAGCTACTGTTTTGAACAACTATTTCCTCAGTGATATTAAATATTTTGGTTTTACTTACTTTGGGGAAGTGACAACTGAACTGATGTAAGCAGTATTACCTCGTTTTGCAATTAAAGAAACAGGTACAGGGAAAGACACCAGATGTTTTGGTTGATTCATTCTTGACATCAGAGTCTGACTGCAGATAATTAAAGAGGAAGAGTTTCTGAGTTAAGGGACTACCCTACAATGAGAATGATTTGGATTCAGTTCTTCAACATTCATTCACCAGTTTTAGCCTTTCACCCTGTTCTGTCACAGGCTGTGGATGGCCAGAAGTTTTTATTTTTCTAGGTCTTCATCCTTAATGCAACATAACAAGACTATTGTGAAAATAACTGCTTCATACACGTTGTCAAGTCATGAGAAAAAACAATAAAACATGCAATGTAAGTTTGAAGGGAAAGGTTGCTTGGTTGACATGAAACTACATAAACCTCTAAATGGCTTCATTTATGACTGGCCTGGTACTGCGTATTCACTAACAGTTAAAAATAAATTTATAAAAAATAGTGCAAAATTGCCAAATTTGCTAAATTCCATCACTATTACATTGTGACACAACTTAGAAGATCAGATAATATAACTGAGAGATTGAGGTGACTCTTGTATTACAATTTTTTTCTTGGACTGCTGCTGAAATATAAAGAAATTGGTTCCTGTCTTGAAGTTGTTAGATGTTTTCTTATCCTTCAGATCATTTTAAAATGATGTCCAACAGCAAAAGATTACCTGTAAAATCTATTATTGTAAAATATAAAAGGTTGAAAAAGCAAGAACAGTCATGGAACAGGACTGGAAAATAGGACAATAAAGAAAATCAGAAGTATCACTACTAAAATAATGCTCCTCTTGTGGCATTAACAAACAAAGTGAGGTACAAGCATTTGTTCCTCTAGCATTGTGTGTCTTCTATATCCCATATCTTGTTTAAAGATTAGAAAATGTTTTTTCAATTCGTTATCTTTTCATTTTGGGTGGGGGGGAGCGAGGAATTTAGGCAAGATACCTTGTCCTTCTAGACTACATGCTAGAAAATCCTTAGTATCTGTGCATATTAGGAAGCTTCAGTGCTCAGATCAAGTCAGTTCAAAACCAATTTAATTGAGTGCAAACTACTACAGGGACACTTTAATACAGTCAGATATGTGCTAGCTCCAAGTGGTTTAAAATAAACTAAACCAACTGGAAATTAAACTAGTATTTACAAAAATGTTGCATTACCTTAATTTAAATTGGAGTCACTTTCTTGGCAGGTTCTCAGTAAAACATCGCTTATTTTCTCAGGGTATGCCCGACTATATAAATTAATAGCACTGTGTAATTTAATGAATTGCCACCCTTCAATTGGAGGTTTCTGCCTGTTTAGTTGCAATGTGATAACTGGAGTGAATGCCCTACCACAGACATGAAATAGAAAAGATTAAATGCAAACACATCTTTGATGGGGACGTGACTTCTACCTGAAGACTTTCATTGAGTCCTACTATATAAAAGCAAAGGAATACAAAGAAATTGATTTTAAATTTAAAGATACTGATAGATCATGACCAATTAAGCTATCCCATAAGCAGAGGAACCAGTGAAGCCTACTGTCGTATGCAGTTGCATCCTATGTCGTGGAATCATAGAAGAGAATCTTCGAATCATGAGGTTGGAAAAGACCTCTAAGATCATACCATCCAATCAGCCCAACACCACCACGTCTGCTAAAATACGTTATGAAGTGCCATGTCTACATGTTTTTTGAACGCCTCCAGGGAGGATGACTCAACTGCTTCCTTGGGTGGCTTGTTCCAATGCTTGACCACTCTTTCAGTAAAGAATTTTTTCCTAATATTGAATCTAAACTTCCCCTGGCACAACTTGAGGCCATTTCCTGTTGTCTTATCACTTGTTACTTGGGAGAAGAGACCAGCACTCACCTCACTACGACCTCCTTTTAGGCAGCTGTAGAGAGCAATAAGGTGTTCCCTCAGCCTCCTCTTCTTCAGGCTAAACAACCCAGTTCCCTCAGCTGCTCCTCATAAGACTTGTTCTCCAGACCCTTCATCAGCTTTGTTGCTCTCCTCTGGACACGCTCCAGCAGCTCAATGTCTTTCCTGTAGCGAAGGGTCCAAAACTGAACACAGTATTCGAGGTGCAGTCCCACCAGCACTGACTACGGGGGCACAATCACTTCCAAATCATGGCCAAATGCCATGTTGGATCTCATACAATTGGCTTCAGCACATCAATCCAGCCTGTCCAGATCCCTCTGTAGAACCTTCCTGCCCTTGAGCAGAGATTGATGTCATCTGCAAACTTACTGAGGGAACACTGAATCTCCTCACCCAAGTCATTGATAAAGATATTAAACAAGACTGGGCCCAATACTGAGCCCTGGGGAACGCCACTTGTGACCAGCTGTCAGCTGGATTTAGCTCTTTTCACCTCAACTCTCTGGGTTCAGCCAGTGAAATTCCACCTGTCTAAGCCATGAGCTACCAACTTCTCTAGGAGAATCCTGTGGGAGACAGTGTCAAAAGCTCTACTGAAGACAAGGTAGATAATATCCACAATCTTTTCCTTGTCCGCTAGGTGAGTCACCTGGTCATAGAAGGAGATCAGTTTGGTTAAATAGGACCTGCCCTTCATGAATTGGTGCTGGGTGGGCCTGATCCTCTGGTTGACATGTGCATGCCTGGTGAACGTATTCAAGATGAACAACTCCATAACCTTTGCTGGCATTGACGTCAGGCTGATAGGCCTGTTGCTCCCTGGATCCTCTTTCCAGACCTTCTTGTAGATGGGTATGACATTGGCAAGCCTCTAGTCACCTGGACCTCTCTTGTTAAACAGGACTGCTGATAAATGACGGAGAGTGTCTTGGCAAGCTTCTTTGCCAGCTCCTTCAGTACTCTTGGGTGGATCCCATCTGGTCCCATTGATTTGTGAGTGTCCAGGTGGCAGAGCAGGTCGCTGACTAATTACACCTGGATTGTAGGGGAGTTATACTGTTCTCCATCCCTGTCTTCCAGGAGGCTGAATGCTATAGGAATAGCTGGTCTGACTATTGAAGACTGAGGCAAAGAAGTCATTAAGCACCTCAGCCTTTTCCTCATCCTTAGTAGAAATGTTCCTCTCCATATTCCTTGGTTCTCTTTCTGTTGTCGATGCATTTGTAAAAACATTTTTTGCTGTCTTTTACAACAGTGGCCCAGATTGAGTTTAAGATGGGGTTTTGCCATTCTAATTTTCTCTCTGCATGACCTAATGAGATCCCTGTACTCTTTCTGAGTTGCCCTTCTTCCAGGCGTGGTAGACTCTCTTTTTTTTCTTGAGTCCAGCAAAAGCTCCCTATCCAGCCAGGCCAGTTATCTTCTCTGCTGGATCACCTTGCAGTGCATGGGGACAGCCTGCCCCTATGCATTTAAGATTTCCTTCTTGAAAAGTGTCCATCTTTTGTGTACCCCTTTGCCCTTCAGGACTGTTTCCTAAGGAACTGTCTCAACTAGTGACCTGAACAAGCCAAAGTCTTCCTTCTGGAAGTCTGATCCCCTTCCTTAAGTCGTCAAGAATTGAAAACTCCATCATCTCATGGTCACAAAGCCCAGGATGCCCTCTGGCCGCCACATCTCCCACCGGTCATTTTCTGTTTGCAAACAACAGGTCAAGTGAAGCACCTCCACTGGCAAGCTTGCTTACCAGTTTTGTCCAAAAAGTTATCTTCCAAGTCCAAGAACCTCCTAAACTGTTTCCTCACTACTGTGTTGTATTTCCAGCAGATGTTAGATAAGTAGAAGTCCCCCATGAGAATAACGGGTAGCAATGTCGAGACTTTTGCCAGCCGCTTGCAGAATCTTTCATCTACTTCTCCAGTCTGGTCAGGTAGTCTGTAATAGACTACCATCAGAATATCTGCTTTGTGTCCCCCCTCATCCTTACCAATAAGCACTCGACCTTATAATCACAATCATTGAGCTCTGTACAACCAAAACCCTCCCTAACATACAGAGCCACCCCACTGCTTCTCCTTCCCTTCCAAAGAGGTTATAGCCATCCATTGCAGCACTCCAGTCATGAGAGTTATCCAGCTATGGTTCTGTGATGGTACTAAGTCATAGCTATTCTGCTGCACAATGGCTTCCGGCTCCTTCTGTTTGTTTCCCTTGCTGTGTGCATTTGTGTAGAGGCACTTGAGCAGGGCCATTGATTTCAGCTGCAAAATTGGCATGATGTTCCTAGGCTCATCTCTAGTGAGTCTAGTTTTATCCTCTTCCCCCTTCAAACCTAGTTTAAAGTCGTCTCAATAAGACTCACCAACTCACTAGCCCTTTAAGAAATAAGGACAGAAAACTCAACTGCCTTATGTGACTCTCTTCCCCTGCATCCCGCTGTATCCATAGCTTGCTCTTATATCCCTCTACAGGATAAGAAACAGCCTATGCAGTGGCTGAGTTGTAGCTCCATTTGTGTAGATAGGTTAGATCTGAGGCATACAACAGTTGCAGAGACAGAAGAACAAGCAGAATAGGCAGCTGTTTGCATCACACTGCAGCATTTCCCTGACAGGGCAGTGTGGAGAAAATGAGAGTGCCAGTTTGGCTCTTTCTCTCCTTATTTGACAATTTTCAAGAAATTTCAGTAACTTAGTAACTACAAGTGTTCTTACTGTCCATCGAACTTAGTTTTAAGTTGCTGACTGAGTACAAAAATAAGCGTGAAACGAAAGATGTCTCAGCCATATGAGCTTTACTTCCTAAGGCAAAGGAATACTTCACACCAGTTACACATATATGTTTAGGTATTTCAAACACTTTAGTACATATGAATATCCTGAGGTTTTTGCAGGTAGGCACGTTGAGGAATGGACACATCTTGCTTCTTGCCAAATACTGCTCACTTAGCTAAAAGCAGACCTGTGAGGAGAAAAATTTAGTTTCACTTCTAGTCTCATACGCTAACCACTGGATAATGCTGTTCTTTGGCATTCACTTCCATGGAGAAATCAATGAGCTCACTTTGTCTGGGGAGATGGAAAGACTGGTCATAGTAGCTTCCTGGTATTTTTATTCTAGCAAGCAACTTAACGTGATGAATGGGTTTCCAATTTCCAGTTGTCTTAGCTGCAGCAACAATGGAAGCACTGACCCGAGGATAAAATGTCAATAAAATGCCCAGTCACAGACCAAGGCTCTGTGGACACCAACCAAACTTCACATCAATATTTGAGTTTATCAGAAGCTGAAAACCTGTTTTTGTCAGAAATTTCAAAACTTTTCTGTTTCCAGTTTAGAAATATTTGAAACGGACTTATTTTGCAGTTTTCTAAGTAATTTTAATTAAAAATCATGGAAAGACTTATCAAAAGCTTTCAAGTCTTGTAAACTCTAATGAACTATTATGTTTCCAAAATGGTTTGGGAATTAAATTAAAAATGCTTTTGTGAGAAAATGATTTGTTTTGCCAGTATTGATAAGAGGAGCTTAAAAAGGCAATTTTTGACAAATCTTTTCATTATTCCATTAGAGGCTGTAATGAGCATCTTGATGTAATGGGACCCACACAAGGACTTTCCTGCTGTTGTCATTAATTCAGCCAGAATCGTCACACTAATAATACTCAATATTTTTGCTGCTTTCAACAGCATTGATTAAGGAGGAGGTTTTGCAGACCTGGCTGTGAGACCTCACTGGGACGAACAGTTATATTTGAAGATGTCTTTGACCATTCCTGGCAGACCTGCAGCTATTCCTTTTACTAGTGACCTTTCACCATTCCCATTTAAGAGCACTTCAGAAAGACTTCTGGGAAAGAATGTACAATGCCCTGAGCTACAATGCTAGCAATACGCTGACAGCACCCAGATCTATGCCTCAAGGCTGGTTTGTTCCCAGCTGTTCTACTGTCTGTAGGAAACTGGAAGCCTGCTGAATGAAAGGCAGATGGTGTGATGGACAACCTCTGATCCCTATCGGCAACTTACACAGGGCAGACTGGTAGATCTTTTCAGTACATGATAAAATTAATTATGCTTTCACTGTCACCAAAAAAATTCTTGGTTTTAGTGCTCGCAGAACATTGGAACTGAAGATGGTTTGCTAGTCCTGTCCACAATATTGGAAAATAGTCATGTCGTCAGCCTGATTTTGCACTCTCTTCCTTCATTTTCGCATGGGAACATTACCAGCTTAATGAAAAAAGGCTCTTAATAATACAGTGAAGAATATACAGGGATATATTTTCATAGTCTAACGCAACAATAGCAAAGGAAATTGAAATTAACTTTAAAAATAAAGCCAAAATAATTTTCTGAAAGTAACAACACAGACATTTATTAATTAGTAAACTGAATAAAAATTAATAGTTTATGAAATAAACCATGCAGAACCACTATCTTTTAAGTGAGTGGAATTGTAGGCTAAGACACTAGTTATTCTGGATAATGTTATCAAAGTGTATTTCTATATACATAAAGTATTTTACTTTCTACTCCAAATATTAGCCTTGGTGAAGTGAGGCACCCTTAG
The DNA here is from genome assembly GCA_033558185.1 of Dromococcyx pavoninus. Taxonomy (NCBI): domain Eukaryota; kingdom Metazoa; phylum Chordata; class Aves; order Cuculiformes; family Neomorphidae; genus Dromococcyx; species Dromococcyx pavoninus. The sequence continues at coordinate 2,629,898 of JAUMJL010000138.1, read as the reverse complement.
CATCAAATCCGCTGACTTATTTTCATTGCCTGGAAAAGTACGGTTGCAGCTTTAATCTGCACTTTAATACACTCTCTAGATGAGCCCAAGACTTTGCTTTTATTACCTGAAAAAAAAGGCTCTTTACCTTATATTTGCTCTGTCAGAATTTCTAGAAGCTCCATCCTCCAAGTCTGCATATTTTGAGAATAAATAAAATTCTGGATGATTAGACCTCATACTTGATGATACACTTTAGTAGGCTAAGGTAGTTTTAATAGGGAGTTTGCAGGGAATATATTTCTCCTCTCCCACCAAAACTGCCTAACGTCTGTTGCCTCATCTTCAATTACTAATTGCATGCAGTCTAGATTTTCAACACACCGCCAAGTGGGGTGCGTTTGTACAGATATGCGCTTGCAGCCAGAAAAGGTTGTAGCTAACAGGCTTGGCTCGTGCCGTAACAGGAAGTACAAGCTGCTCTATGGACACAGAGACAGACTGCGTTTCTCATCAGCACAGAGAGCTTGCGTCATTTTCAGCATTGCAAGGGGTTGTGATGGTATTTGTTCACCTAATTGATTCCAGTGCCAGGTACAGCGTGGCAGGTGGGAACCAGGAGACAGCTGAGATGAGTCTCTTTCAGACTTTTACTCAGGGTCCAGTGCTGTGTGTCTCTGGTTTCTGAATTGGGTGTGCCTTCAACTGCTGTTTCTCTGGTTGCCAGGAGGGACAGAGTAGATAAATGAAACGGCAGAACCTTCTAAGCCCTCATTCAGGCTGCAGTTGCTAGGTGATTTTGGTTCCCAGATTGGGTGTCTCCACTGTTTCTGTGGCTCCCAGAAGGGCAATGAATGTGAATGACATGGCAAAGTGATTTATAGCTTTCATTCAGACTCCAGTGTCTTCCCTGTTCTGGTACAAGATTCCCCGCTATCTGAGGAAAGGGAAGAAAATGACCAGTGTGTCAAACTGCTGCGTATTAAAGAAGATACGAGGGCAAGATTTCTTGTAAATGTTGTTTTCCATATGAGAGACGTGCTTGTTTGTCATCAGCCTCTAAGCATATATCCCGAACTACTAATTGTTCTTTACATAGTTTAAGTATCTGCCATTACTGCCTTTTCTGGACTAAAGAAGAAGGGAATTAACTTAGAAAGGAGTGGTTGAGAGGTGGAGAACATTTAGCTCTGCTACAACCAGCTGAGTAGGGAGGGAGGCAGGCAGGCTGGGGCACGAGGAGGAAGTCCTACTGAGAGGTGGCAGCGGGAGCAGCAAACCTAAGACGATGAGGAGGGAGATAGAGAGATCTGTTGTTGTGGGAAGAAGAAGTCCCCACTGTAACTGCTTTCTGGACATCCTGGTCTTCTCAGCAACAGCAGAGAACTGAGCTTTCTGAAGGTGCTTGACTGTAGGCGAAGCAGGTCATGGAGCCATGGCTGCAGCGCTTGGGAACAGACTGCTCTTTGCTTGTGCCTAAAGCCAGATGCAGAGAATAAAAAGAAGCAACACGTGACATTTCTCCATGCTCCTTTTTCCTGTTGCTGGTATAAGACACCCAAGGGCACTAGGAAATTGTAGACCATGGCTGTGAAGCTTTCTCATATTGTAGACCTTCTAAGTAATCAGTAGAGAACAGCTAATGATTGAGAATTAGACAACTGTCTACAAGGAAAGAAGGGTTTCTTCATGTGTGTGTACATATGTTGTACATAGACTTACACACACACACACTGTGGAGTTGATATCGGTTTGTTTCATCACAGTTTCATTCTTTCTGTCTTTTATACTCATAAAAAATTGTCACCTCTACTTGCCAGTTATAACCACAGATATAGTGGGCTGAAGGCTGAGGATTAGCTATTCTGCTTTAATTCATAGGTAGATAGTTTTAGGGGATAGTATCGGGGGACTTGACTTTTCTTCAGCCACGGCAGTAGCTTAAGCATTCCTTGCTATTTTGCACTGCACACTCACTTAAGTTGAAATCACTTTGGCAGGGCTGCGTGATGCCACCTGGCAAAATAATGTTGTTGAAGTAGCAATGCTATTTTTAATTTGAAGAAATTTCAAATCTAGATCACCTTGCAGCTCCAGAAATATAGTGGCACAACTAAGAAGGCAACAAGGATTGCTCAAGATGGCTCCAGTGTCCCAAAGAACCACAACATGCAGTCAACCATAGCCTTTCCTGTGCCAAAGTAAGTAGGGATACTCACATTTTTTCACTTTGGCACTTTAGTTTACAAGCATTTATATGTCAGTGGAGAACCCAAAAGAAGAAGAATGAAGGGCCAGGAAGGGGATTTCTCCATTTTGGCAGTGGTAGTCACTGCACTGGTTCAAGAGATACTGTGAAACTTGCCCTTCAATGGTAGAAAGTGGGTAAAGGGAATTTTTCTGTCAGGGCAGAGATTAACCTGACACAGGAAGGGTGGGGTCTTCCTCTGATAGAAATGGTACGAAGAATAGAGCACTTCAGGAAATCTTGCACTCAGCAAGAGGAATTTAATCTCATTAAAGGGACATGAGGATGATACATTGTATAAGCTGATTAACATTTACGCAGAGAACACTACTACTTTTGAGAGATTTTGAAAAAGGAAGCCTATTTATAGTGTGAAGAAGCTGAAAAAATACCAGATAGCTTCTATTAAAAAAGAAATAAACCAACCCAACAACAGGTGTAATAAAAACCTTGATTACACTACTGGAAGAGTTCTCCAGTATTTCAAAATAGAACTCCCTGTTTGCCTTCGCACACTGATTTTTTTCTTTCTATGTATTTCTCATAAATGGTTTAATAGAGTGGAAAACAAAAACATAAACAGTTGAATGACATCAGACATACTTAATTGAAACTTAATTTAATGCTTCTGAAAGGCACTGGATTAGCAACATCAGAAATTGAATTATTCATCCACAGAACAAGAGCTTTCTGTGCAGTACCGATGACATCTTTTCATCTGATCCCATACAAGGAACAACAGATAATGTTCAGATGAGAAATATAGTTTTTTGCTTTTCTGATACAATAGCATCTGGCACTTTTTTTTGCTTATTTGGGATTGAAGGGAAAGAGCTCATGCTGGTAATATCTCCTTAATAGGATCTGCAGTGAAATGACTAACGTTTCACATTGGGTTATAAAACATCATCAGATAAACTGAAGTTCCTCAGGGCTCCCTTTACTGACTTATGGTGGGTTTCAGTTGATGGTCTAAAAAGCAAAGGACCTACCTCCCATTATCAGTTCTCTTAACAGTTTACAGATTATTTTTTTGACAAATTAGCATTTGCTTCTGATATATAAAACTATGCACAGTTGGGAGACCCCTGTAATTAAATCTGCTATTTTCTCACACAAATGTATAATCATATAATCAACCCGTCTTACGTTTTTAAAGGTATCTTCAAAGACTTTTTAATGGGCAGCGCTGGCTCTTCTTAGGCTTGTTGTGCACTTCAAAAAACGGGAATTAGGACATGGTTAGACAAGCTCTGGCAAAGCTAGCTTTTGCTTTTGCAGTTTAAGAAGTTACTGCCCCCAGGTCTCTGTTCAGCCTCTCTCCATGGTTACCAACCCTACACCAAGTTTTGTAGGGAATTGGCTGGGACGTTCAAATCCAGTCCTTTTCAATGACTTTGTTACATGTGCATTAAACTCCAAGAGAAGCCTGGTGCAACTTCAATCAAAGATGCCATTTCTGGTGTGAACACAGAGAAATGTGAGGGTTAGCCACTATAAAACGTGGGGCATCTGAGGAAAGCCAAATCAATTCGGATAAAACAGGAGCCAGGGAAACCTTTGTGAGTATGAGCAAAGGTCGTGTCTCCTTTAGCTTCTGTATGTTCACCTCTTTTGTCAGAAAGACCTATGCCTGTAGACAGTGTTTAACTTATATTTTCTAATAGATTCTCAGGAGGAAAACAGCTTGCACTTCCCATCCTTTGGCTGTTACCACCAATTGGGAGTCCTTGTTGCTCTCACCCACTTCCCTTCAAATCCCGGTTTGCACATGCAATTCACCTCTGATAGTGTCCTACTTTGACAACACCCAAAGGCCAGAGCTGATACTACCTTCATGATTAAGCTTTGAAGTCCTCAGGGAAACATCCCAGCAAGAAGAATCTCTAAAAAAACCCCAAACTGTGGTAATATAAATGTAGAATTTAAAGAGTTTATTTCCTAATTTATGTGCAGGGAAGATTTGCACATAAAGACTGGGCTTTTGTTTATAATGGTGTTGAAGCATAGCACATGATCTATGTCAGGTGACATAGGAGCAAGAGCAGTCACTCAGCCTACTGAAGCCCACTAACAATTTAGATAGGTAATTAAATTGTTTACTTTAATCAGGAAAAGGCTTGTGAGGCTTTGAGACTCTCCTTCTATTTTGTAGTCAAGGTATAAAATGTTCTCTAAGGGGAGTGAAGTTTATGAGGGGAAAAATATTTCCTCTGTGTAAGGATGTTTGTGAGAGGAATTTCAATTCAGGACACTTCATTAACAACAGGATTTCTAAGCGTCCCTTGCTGTTGTGCTTTACCATGTGTGAAGGTACTTTTAAATAAAAATAACTGAAAATATTAACAGGTATATATGATCAGTTTGCTGAAATATGTAAGGGAAACTTGAAACGTGCTTAATGCTCAAGCTTCAAGCTTGCCTGCTTTCAAGTGTTCCATAGAGTCAAATTAACTACTGTGGTTTTCTGTCAGTGGTTGGCAGCAGGCATATTGCTCAGTAGATTCAAATATGACATTTCAAATTGTTATTTAATCCGTAAGGAAAGCAATGATTGTCACATCTTGATATATTTAGTATTGGGAGATTGATAAAGGTTCACTATGCCGCTCTTAGAAATAACAGAATGTTACTGAATCAAGTGAGGCTCATGCAGGGTGTGCTATTGCCGCTCTAAAGTAGAATTACAACCCATATGTTGACTGGTCCATGGTGGAACTGTCTCTCTAATCTTTGGTTGTCTTTACTAAGCTGCTTGCCTGGAAAGACGTACATATTATGAAATATTTCTGTTCGTTGCACTTGAAACATGAGGCTTTAGGATCCATAAAGGCATAAAATACATGTTGGATTGTGGTTTTATTAGACTGGGCTGCACATTTTGAATAATAATTTATAAAATTGTAATAATTTTTCTTTTCCAAAGTTGACATTTTGTAGACTTTTTTCTTCTTTTAATTCCAGTTTAAAGAATGGAAAATGAATTATGTTACACTTTTCCCTCCTTTCTTTTCCTAAGAAAATATATTCTGTGCTATTACACTTTCTGTCTCAGTCTGTACAAGCACTTCTTGTCCTATAATAACTTGGATCCCGTTAGCCAATTTCAGTCAAGATTTGCAAGGAATGGACATTTGACAAGTAAGTTCCTACAAAATATATAAAAAGATTTGACCTAGTAGAAAAGACAGATCCTTGTGACAGACACCCTTATAAATCCTTTCATTGAAGGAAAGATGCATGAGCCAAACCTTGGTAGGCCAGAGAGAATACACATGCGAGATCAATCTCGAGATGCAAATCCAAAAAAAATCTCATTTGTATCTGCTGTTCACAGTTACCTGTTGGTTGATCCTTTGCTTTCCCTCTTCCAACTAAATGCCTCCCTCCTCAGTGGTGCCTCAAAACAAATTGTCCAATAATATGTCTAATGTTTCCCTGCTATGGAAAGGGGCAGACCTACTCCTTGACGCTCCCTTCCCACAGTCCTGCTTCTGGCCATCCTGTCATGTCTCCGTCCTTGTGCTGGGCTGGTTCAAGTCACTAACCTTAGGAAAAAAATAATCACTTGCTTCTCTGGTGTATTTTTCTGGGTTTATGAGTGGGATCAGTTCAGTGCACATCTTATGAGTGCCAGGGCTTGCACAAGGGAGTGGGAGAATGTGTTAACAGCAGCGGGGTAGCAGCAGTGAGCTGCTAAATTGACTCAGTTTGATGATGAATGAAGGTTTAATTTCTCTTCATTGATGCTGTATCTTTAGTTGATTTGGCTTGACTGTCCTAGGAATTCCTATTTCAAAGCGAGGCTTTTGGAGCTGATAAAAGAGCAGGCCACAGATAAGATGTAACAAACGGAGGATTTGTCTATATAAAGGAGAGAATACTGAAAATTCAGGAGATGAATAATCATATCCCTACCACTTACTACAGGCTTTGAGAGAGAAGATGATCTGGTGCATTTAGTTACACCAGACAGGCATCCAGCGTTGCCTCTCCTACCTACCCACATCACTCAATTGCAAGAAATTATTGTACCCAAAGATGCATTCACAGACCCCACTGGCAGGCGGTGCTTTAACACATGCCAGACTTCAGCCCTGATTAAAGCAAGGGAGCTGGCACAATCTCACATCCTGCCTTGCTCGTCCCGTGAGCCGGGATGGCAGCAGGAGTGCTGCTGTCCCCACGGTGAGAATGGGAAGGTGGTACAGCTGCCATTTATTACTCAGGATCATGACTCCAGGAGGCAATTACATGTGAGCCTCTTCCGAGAGACTTATTACCCTGGAAATGTGTCCATTTCGATTCTGGAAATCATCCTATTGTGAAGAAAAAGCTAGGAATGCTATTAATGGAAAGATATTTCTTAGACATTGAAATAAAAGAATAAATCATAGAATCATCTGTTTGGAAAAGACCTCTGAGTTCATCAAGTCCAACTACTGTCCCCTTACTAAACCATGTCCATAAGAAACTCATTTACCCGTCTTTTAAACACCTCCAGGGATGGTGACTCAACAATCTCCCTGGGCAGCTGTTCCAATGCCTGACCACCCTTTGAGTGAAGAAATTTTTCCTAATGTACAGTTTAAACCTCCCCTGGTGCAACTTGTGGCCATTTCCTCTCGTCCTGTCACCTGTCACATGTGAGATGAGACCTGCACCCACCTCGCCACAGCCTCCCTTCAGGCAGTTGTAGACAGTGATGAGGTCTCCACTCAGCCTCCTCTTCTCCAAGTTAAACAACCCCAGTTCCCTCAGCCATTCCTCGTAGGACTTGTTCTCCAGCCCCTTCACCAGCCTCGTCACCCTTCTCTGGATGCGCTCCAGCACCTCAATGTCTTTCTTGCACTGAGGGGACCAGAGCTGAACACAGTACTTGAGGTGCGGCCTAACAATAAGTGTGAAAGACCTCCCACAGTTAAAGGTACAGTGATCACAAATATAAAGGCATAATTAAAAAAGTCACATAGTTCTAGCTAATTTTCCAACTGATGACAACAGTTTAAAATTATAAAAATTCTTCTACAGGAAGTAGAAGTGTTGGTAAAAATATCTCCATGCGGAGCACTTCAGGCATTGACATATTACACTGTTATAGATTACATTGAGTATTTAGTTAATGCTTGGCTTTGACTTGTATAATATAGTGATGGCAAATATTTGCTGTCTTGAACAAACTGGATTTCAGGTAGTACTGAGGGTTCTTTATTATTTTTAGCCTGTTTTCTTAAGGGAAGATGTTCACAGATCCCACATGTGCATGTGTGTGTGTGTGTCCATCTCCTCCATGCACATCCTGAGTCTTTTGGTTAATTTCAATCAATTTTCCATCAGAAGGGTGATCTCACAGAAATTAAGAACTTCTTTACATGAAAATAGGCAAACAGAAGAAGCATTCCTAGTGAAAGTATAGAAGATGAGTTCAGCCCTTACTACATCCCTATCCAGAATCCACATATCATGGAGAAAGACGATTACTTCACCATGAGGTAGTTAGAGGTCACACCTTCTTAGACACCAAAAATCCAACCATGATGCACAAAGGCTTCTCTGCCTTTCACGTAATCAGTTGCTGAATTACTGTAAGTACATTAATACAGATATTTTGCTTTTCATGCTGTCACTTCTGCAATATTTGCATGTAATTGTGTGTTATGGGTTAACCCTGGTAGGTAGATAAGCCAAACCCAGTACACTGTACCAATAATATTTTGTTTTCAATTTAGTAATGAAAATGACCATTCCCATAACAGCTATTTTTGTAGCTGAAGATTATGACTGTCTAAGTGAAGCAGCATCCAACACAGCCACACCATACTGCAGGGGAACATATGAGTGTAAGTGCTCTATAAAAACATAATTTAAACAGAACAAAAGAACCTTTTCAGGCTACAAAGCATAATATCAAAATTGGAGCTGCATCAGATTCCAGAACTGCAAATTGCCTGAACTGCACTTCGTAATTAAGCAGAGTTATCAAGCTAGCATTACAGAAGATACATTGAAGGCCAGAAGCTAACAAATTGCAGGAGCCTGGAGTTCTTGAAAGCTAAATTTCCCTGTTAAGGAGCACTGTGAATTGACCTGTGTTGTTATAACCAAAATTATTTCCATATTCCAAATAGCTGATTTAACTCTGCTTTGGGTATCTCTGTGCTACACTGTTGTTTGCGACACAGACACTCTTGTCTGTGTCCCGATAAACAAAGCTAAAAGGGATAGCACAATCTATTTTACATATCAACTCAGTATCTTAGCCTTCCTGGGCATGCTGAGCATTACAGAAGCAGGTAGAGTAATCTAGTAAAGATTTCTGATCTCCAGCATACAAACAACTGTCAACATGTTCTGGTACTCTGGGCAAAAGAGATGATTAAGTTAATTTTAAACCATAAGGCTCTTCTTTTCTTTGAGGCAAAATTTTCCAGCAGGAAGCTTATCAAAATTTCCCATTGTGTATACCTATAGAAAGTATAGATCCACTGATTTTTTCTTCAGGTTTAGAAAAATGTTCTTTTTATTTGGTGTTCACAACTAATTTGAATTTAATACATTTAAAACTTACAAAGTGCAGACTACCCACATGCATGTTTTGATGATGTCTACTACAAACAGCATGTATTGAATTTAATATTGCCTCAATTAAGTATTTGCATTTCCTCCATAACTTTTCATTTACAGTAATGCATTTGTTGATGAAAGTATTTTATGGTGGATATGCAAAGCAATTTAAAGCATTTTGCTGTGATGAAACCAGCAAAAAACACATTTAGCAACAGTCAGGATTTACAGGACAGGACAGTATAACAGAGCCAGGTTTATAAACAAACCCAGTTCCCCGTTTTGGAAACACTCCCTTATACCTAAGTCTTGCCTGAAGCCCCAGCCCCTCCTGACAGTTCACAAAGGGTTCACATCTCATTTCTGCTTCATCAGGAAAAGTGTCTAGTCCTGCTGGGAATTTGCATCAATTTAACTCATTGTAATGAATCTTTGTTGGCACAGAAGAAAGAATATCCCAGTGGTTAGCATGGTAGCCACAGGCTAACTCAGTGATCTTGAGCAGTCACTTAGAGGTGGAATTGTTAAAGAATGCAGTAAGTAGTCAGTAGGATTTCCAGAGGCGCTTAAAAGCCTGTTTGCCATAAAGAATAATAGAAATGAGGCACCTGTTGCTTTCAAAAATCCTGTCTAGGTGCCTATGGCCATGTCTAGACTGCAGAGCAGTTGCACTCCACAGCTCTAAAACGTGTGTGCACCGATTTTCTTCCCATGGAAACCAAGGCGGAGGGTGGGGAGAGAGGAATACTCCTTTCAGAGATGTCACTTTGACACAGCTGACACACTAGGAAGGACTCCTGCAGCCCTTCCTACATTCTGAAGTATCCAAGTAGTTTTAATCTGCTAAACAAAGTGTTTTAACAAAGTATGTTGAAAATCAAGCTCTTTATTTCTCTGGCACTTGCTTCCCTATCAGTAAGGTAGAGATAATAATCATTTTCTCACATGACTGTTACAAAGAAAAATACTTCAACAACTTTGCAGAGCTCAGAAGCCACATAAACATGAACCAAGAAACACGTGACTCTGCAGGCACTGTATTACCAGTAGAGCAAGAGAGGTTAAATTATAGAATCATAGAATGGCATGTTGGAAGGGACCTAAAGGATCATCTGGTCCAATCTTTTAGGATGATATATAGTTTAAATGAGATGCTCCAGTACCCTGTCAAGCTGAGACTTGAAAGTGTCTGGTGTAAAGGAATCTACCACTTACCTGTGGAGATTATTCCAATGTTTAAGTGCTCTCATGGTAAAAAATTTTCTTCTGGAATTCAAACAGAATCTCCCCAGGAGCAACTTATACCCATTACTCCGTGTCTTTTCCATGTGACTTCTTGTCAAAAAGGAGTCTCCAACCTCTTGGTAGACACCCTTTATGTACTGGTACACAGTAATAAAGTCTCCCCTAAGCCTTCTCCTTCTCAAGGCTGAACAAACCCAGTTCTCTCAGCCTTACTTCATTTGGTAGGTTTCCTCCTCCTCTGATCATCTTAGAGGCCCTTCTCTGGACCCTCTCCAGCCTGTTCACATCTTTTTTGTATAGCGAGGACCAAAATTGAACACAGCAGGAAGAGAGGTTAAGGTAGTACTAGAGCTCCTATCAATGCAGTTTTACGCAGCATGTAATTCCCCATTCACAGTGCAATAATATTCTTCCCTGTGATGAGAGCAGTAGATAGAGTCTTCCCAGAATGAAACTGCATCGCTAACAAGCAGCCTCTGCATGTTGTTTCCATCCCCAACGGCTACAGATATTCTTACTGACAACTGCACACAAACATTCACTCTATCTTGGATTCCCATCTCTCCAAAATAAGGCCCAACTTATGCCCAGTAAGTTCGATGGCTAAGCTCCACTTTTGCACTGAACCGTGGGAGTTATTTATAGCTATAAATGAGGATGATTTTTCAGAATACTGTCTCTATAGAAACTGGTGGTGGACTAGACCAAAGAGGTTTCTTAGAGGAAATTCCCTGCTCTTTACCCTTCATAGATGATGCCAGAAAGAGCTGGTAGGGAAGGATGCATTTGGCATGTTTGGTATTATTGATTTATCTTCCATATATAAACATTTAAAATTGACAGTATTTACTTACATAAAAAAAACTTTTTTCAATTGTATTTCAGCCAGGTCCACATGTTCACATCACTTACATGCTAAAAGCCAAGGGAAATTCCAGCACACACGCACACAAAGTTACATTAAGATGGTGTTAAGGTCGCTGACTGTCATTCCTAAATAACACAAAACCTAAAAATACAGGAAATCCTGAGTTAAGGCTGTTTCACAAACTTTAGACATAATTTCCTTTTTCATACATAATACTTCCTTCAGTGCTGGTGGAATCAATTTGTGGCTGGCTCTTCTGGCATTGGGACAATGGTGTGGCAGCGGAATACAACAAATCTGCGCAAACCCATTTTGTTTTCACTTACATATGTGGTATTACCATAAGGCCAAAGCTTTTAAAAGCAAGTAGTGATTTTGAGTACTTAAAGCTGAGATGTCTGAAGTGCTCCTGTTTTTGGGGTTTGCTGCCAAAAGGAAAACTGAAAATAATTTAAAAATATCGGAAAATCCTACACAGTGTAGGAATCCCGACAAGAGATCCACTTTCAGCTCATTGTCAGTCATGGTTGAATTGCTTGCTATATAGAGAGTTTAACATCTTCCCAATATGCCTAATAATTCACTTTTCTCAAGGCATCTCATGAAATCCAAGTATTAAAATAAACAGCAGTCTTTCCCCGAAGGGAACTCCTGCTGTGAAAGATAATGGTAAATGGCATTAACACATTTCCTGTAACCAAAAGGGTCTGCATTACGGGTGCAATCGTTAAAAGCCCTTCACCTACTGAGGTGCTATCAATTTCAGGAGCAGGTTCCACACTTTGAGGCCTGCCAGTGAATTGCGCTTGCTGCTGGGAAAGGAAGCAATAAATGTTTAGATGCTGATAGCAACATTCCTCGCTATTTTAGAACAGGAAGTTAAGAAGCAGCATGCAGCTGAAACTGCAAGGAATGTCCCAGCAGTCACTCTGAATTTGGTTACTGCTTGGAACTTGCCCAGCATGGCAAGGGCAGTGATGCAGCTCACATGACAACCATCTTATTTTTTTTCACTCTCATTTGACAACAACAACAACAAAAAGCAGCATACTTTAGCACTGCTATGGCCTGATAGAAGAGCTATAAATGAGACTTATCACTTTGGCATCTTCAGATGTTTTAAAACATATCTAACTGAATCTTCCAGCCTCAAAAAGTATGAGGTTTTCAAGGCTTTCCTTAAAAATACTAACTCATTTATAGAATGGCAAAACCAAAACTGATTAACTAGATACCAATAAACAATTCTATGCACTGAAAGCCTTCTGTTCACACAGAGTAAAAGCTACCTTTATGAACAGTCCATACTGAAATCATTTCCGTGTTATATTACAGCTAAGATGATGCAGCAATGCAGCTGGAGGGCTGGAAGGAGTCCTGTACCCTAGTCAGTCTGTGGCCATGTACTCCCTCTGCTTTCCACGTATCATACCTAACAAAAGTGTAGCTGCAAGGTGAATCAGTTCAACTGGCTGATCTAGTGGAAAACCAAAGCTAACTCTTAATTAACTCAGCAGTAGAACACAGCTACAGCAAGGCCTAAACACCCGAGGGATTTAAAAATAGGCATTTGCACTTTGCATTGTCACAAGAAGCACACCTGAAATTAGGATGGAATTTAGAAAAGGAGTGTCAGGAGCTTGCCTGTCCCATCCCATTCAGGAGCTGTGCAACTACACTGGACATTTCTAAGGCACAGATTGACAGGCTGCTGGACCATCTCATTTAAACTATATGACCTAGTAAGTGTGGACCAGATGATCCTTGAGGTCCCTTCCAACCTAGCGTTCTATGATTCTATGAACTATATTTTGCAGGAACTCCAAAATGCCTTTCTAGTGCATCATAGACCTTTTCAGCAGTTCGGCTTGTATGTAACAAAGAAACTAGAAGTGAGGTCCACCCTGGAGAAAAACGAGGAAGCCATTCCACTTATCCATGTCATCCCAGTTTAGCTATTAGTCCTAGACATCCATCACAGGCCACATCAAGAAATATTTATCTCAAGTGTCATAATTCTGCCTTACTTCAGACACGTAGATTAGATGAAATGGACTGTGCACCACAGGATGCTTATTTCTTTTTCTTGACAGTAAAGGGAACTTAGGGTCATTAGCTAAGGTGCAGCTGTCTGTTTCAGGAATGCAAAGTTAACTGAGATGCATCTCATCTGAGGAGCTGGCACCTTCTATCCAGCTGTAGATGATGAAATACATGATGTCACTATCCAAATATTCATGAATAAATGTAGTGAGACTCAGAATTATTTGATTATGCTACTTCTGCCATCCCATTCCATTAGAGGCTTTCCCTAATTAGTTAACCTTATATCAAACTCAGTGCATCAGTCCAAAGCCACAGACAGTTCATATCTGTCTTAAGTAAGCGCTGTAAAGAAAGAGGAGGAGTACATGTTCTGGGTTTCAATAATAAAATTTTGGTAATTAAGGATCACAGCAATTCACAGCAATTTTGTAACCTGTCTGCAACTGCCTTGCATATTGCTTTTTTTCAATTTAGCCCTAGATGTTCAAGGAATGTCTGCTGGTTTCTTAGGCATCTTCAAGAATCACGAGGGAAATGTTGCCCTAACGTTTACATGCAGTAGTCTCTCTTTTGATTTAAATCTGCTTATTCTTGCTATAGTTTCCTTTACAGCAGTAAGCACTCTCTCCCCTCTTTTGGTACTTGGATGATCCAAAGATTTTATGCCATTACTGTACAATGCTTGCTACTTAGTGATTCAGGTTTATCTGTCGATCTCTTAACCTTTCTTTGCAAGCCAAGCCAAGCCAACCTTCCACACAATTACTACCTTGAAAAACTTCTCCTAAATAAATTAACTTTAATTAATCCATTTCAAAACCTCCATTTTAAAAAAAAATTACCGCCAGAGACTCTTTGACCTATGTGAAATTTATCAGTAACTCTTGGAACTTTTACTGCCTGTCTAGATTTAGAGTCCTTTCTTGGTACGAGCCACTGATACACTGTTACTGCCAAAGGAGAAGAGCTCAGGTGCTGCTTCAGGTTTGCTCTGGTCTGACCTTTCAACATGTTTCCTTCATTTTCAAGTATATGCAATATGCTCTGTAATTGTCTTAAAAAAATTTAAGTCAGTACATAAACTACAGAATTCAAACCCAACTGATAAAGTCAGCGGAAAGAAGGGCTCAAATGCACAAGTGACTTGCTGCACCTTGACAAGCAGAGGCTGTGCATCAGCTGAGTACTCCCTATCCAGACTCTTAGTCCATGATAAATACAATGGAAAAGGCACTAGCAATGGCGTGGGGCTCTGAGTCCAAAGTCTAGCAATATATTTGGTATTTGTCTTAAAGTTTCTGCTTCCAGTTTACCTTCATCACATAGTACAGATAATAAGTAAGTGAACTGAATTGCCTTTACAGGGACTGAAAAAGTAGAAAAACACCCCCAAAGCTCAGAAACTGGAAGAGAAATCTCCACTTTCACCCAAATCTCTTTTAGTTTCAGAAATTTTGAAACACTTTCTTGATTTTGTGAAATGTGTCTCAGGATCTCTGAATGGCTGGAATTGCCCATATGCCAATAATTGCAGATATGTTATCATAAATAAAATAACAAACTTTTAAATGAAAACAAAGCTTTCAGAATAGCTTTATTGCACCTCTTGCAAAAGCTTTGGTATTAAACTTGACGTTGTGGTGACAGCAAAGCCACAAGATGAGTTTTTCTCTGATTACCATGAAAGAAGTTTTGCTCCAAATTTTGATGAACATTGTGTTATAGACAGGCCTGGATGGACAAATGCCTAGCAAGGTTGTCCAACATTTCCCATTATGAGACTCTGTTTCCAGTTATTTGTACCTTTGCCAGAGTTTAATTATTTGCACTGAAGTTTTCTGCAGTGAGCATCTGTCTCAGGCTGAATTTGGTTTTTATGGAAACAAAATAACTCATCCATTTCTGAGATCAAGGCTATGGGAAAATATGTCATTTTCTTCATTAAAAAAATGAACAGAGTTCTGCTGAAAATTTTAGGGCTATCACAACTTGTAGATTGGGCTAAAATTTGGCAGAGGCTTCCCTTTACTTCAAGAATGTAACTCTCTCCATCTCTTAAGAGAAGCTGTCAGATTTGACTAAGTTTTAGTCCTGCAGAAAAAAATGAAAAGCAATTCACACATGCTCAGTACAGAAATCTCAGGTGTCAGCAGTTGCATTTCTCAAAGATTCTGTAATTATAGAACATGTTCCAGACTGAGGCTGAGCAGGATTTTCCTTGCAACTGCAGCTCTATGTCATACTGGGCTACAGTCCAGGACAGAGCAAAGAAGCTCTATTTCTCCCACCTACTCCAAACAGGAAGCAAGAAGGAGGAAGCTGCACTATTTAAAAGCAGAGCTTGCAAAAAACTGATCAGCAAGGAGATGAGGAGCAGATAGCAACCAATACACCAGAATGCAGATGCAGAATGAAAGAAGAGGGAACTGGGACAGTTATGGTGACAGAGGCAGTAAACGGCACATGGAAATGGAGGTGAAGAGATCCAGAAAGAAAGGAAAAAAAATAAGATTTGCTGAAATATTGTAAACTGTGAGAAAAACTGAAGGATCCACTCAGTCTGGGTAAGGGATTGGTCCTCAGAAAAACCTATGGTGGGGAAGGAAAAGGGGCCAGGAAAGACTGAAAGGATAGAAAGCTAGAAAGGAAAGGAACTACTGGAAGAAACTGAAATGTGCAGAGCAATGGAAATGGAGATGGAATAAGGACCAAGGTTAAGGAGAAAATAAAACTGAGGTAGTTACTGGTAGAGCCACACATGATTATGCTTTGCAGGAATAAACTCAAATATCTGTGTCCCATGGATGTGCGTTCATTCTGGACCTTGTAGTGGAGCCCAAGAATGTTGACTTCAACAACCCAGCCATTTTCAGAAAATAGGTTGGAAACCATCTATCAAAATGTTCTATCGTTTTTTGTGGTCTACAGAGAGGACAGAAAATATTATTCCTAGTTATTCTGTTAGCCTAAATATCAGGAGACTATGTGGGGCATCTACATTTTCCTAATCCATTGATAAAACTGGCACATTTAAGCATGACAGCTCGAACATGTTGGAGTTTTTTTTCTAGTTCGGAACAAAAGAAGAGAAAACTATCTACACATAGAAAAGTATGATGGAACATTTTTAAAGACTCCAAATCAGAAGTGTTCAGAATTTAGGAAATGGATAAACTAAAGCTTTACAATCATGGAGAAAGTGTATTGGGTCCTTAATTGCATGACTACTTACATGTTTGGGTTATTTTACAACAGATCTATACACCTTCTTCTTTCTCAAAATCCCAGTGTAATTTTTAGCAAGCCATCTGCACTAAAGCTCTTCATATGTGGTACCTCTTTTTCTGGGTGTGTCACCTAAATTCCGATTTGTAAATACAAATAACTCATATGTGACTTCCTGTTAATTTTTATACCCAGCTATTTTTGTACCTTCTTTTTCGCCAGTTCACTCTGTAGACAGGTTTGCAGTCCTATCATTTCCTAGTATCTTCGGTTTTACCAACACTAACCAAATTTTCTGATGTTGGATGTTGGAAACATCTAACATATCTGGCTTACAGAAGTGTTGCACACTTAAGAAGTCAACAGGAATTACAACTTGAATAAATGCATTGTTATATTAAGATTCAGGATCATATGTCTTGAATGGAGCACCCCAAAATACAGGATAGTTTTAACCTTACCTCTACAAAAAGCAGAAGTAGCTATATCACTTTAACTGCTAGAGGTGTAGAGTAAAAGTAAACACATTTATATTTGGGAGGCACTCAGTATAGTGAACCACTAAAAAGATCAAGAGGAGATAAATCATTCTGTTGTCAGATAAGATTTTAATACCATGAAATAAACAAGGCAGAGGGACTCACACTGAACAGGAACAAGAAAAAAATATCAGATAGCGTTTGAAAAGTACCTGTCACCCCTGACTATCAATACTACTGATTGAGGCTTGGATCTTTTAAAAAAAACCCTGTGTGGATATGTAACTAAAGGCATTTGCATAGGGGAGATTAGTAAAGTTTGCATGGAGCCTGACTTCTGGTATTTCCTACCTTTTGCTTACTTGACTGTGCAGCTTTAAGAACATTCTCAAAGCCTATCATTTAACATGTTTTATACAAACATACAGAGCCTTAGGAATCCTGCATATTATAATCGCCAGTATCACCAAAACCCCAAGATGGCATAGTTTTGTTTTACAAAACTGTTTGAAAACAAACATGCTTTTGTTTTTAATGCTATAAGTAGTTAAAATGTTTCAAAATCTCCTATTTCTCTCTTCCCCTCCATTCTGTTTCCATCTCTTTCCTTCATTCTTTACAAAGGTCTTCTTTCTTAAAAAACTGCAGGGCTAGCTCTGGCTCAAACAGCTGCAGAAACAGCTTGGCTTCAGACATTTACCACAGCAGATTTGCTTAATCAAACAACCATCAGAGCAGCTTTGTTCCAAGCAGTTGCCAAAGGCCTGTCATGCTACAAGTTCAAAAAGCTGCTCCAGCAGCTTTGCTGCACACCAAAGATGCTCATCATGCGTGGAGGTGACATCACATATTTCTAAGTAGGAAATCCGATATCAATATTCTGTATATTTCTGTGGTACTTTAGCGTCCATGGCTACTTTATCTAGTTTATACATTTTTTTAAAAAAAGGTGTTACTTTGTCCTAGATACTTTCCTCAGTTGGCCCCTGTCCACACATGAACAATTTCAGAGTTTGAAGAAAACTCTTTCAGCAGATTTGAATATGCAATTAAAATCATAAAACCAACAGAGTCATCAGAATGAAAGCCTAGGAAGCGTGATTCTATGATCATCAGGTTTTCGCCATCATCAACAACTCCTGCAGTTTTACAGTTTTAATAGATTGTTTGTTGAACCTGTATTAAAGCCTTCAGCTCTACCAGCTCCTGAGGCAAACCCACTCCAGACTGCCAGCACCTTGGCCTTCAGTAAGTTTTCTCCAACAGCTAACCTGATTCTTTCTCCCTACAATTTAAATCCATTACTCCTTGTCACACGACAAGTCTTGTCTCCATATACTGGGAGGGCAATGTATATCCCTCTCTTTAAAAGTCTTCTTTAGGGTACATAACAACAGTTCTTTCAGTCTTAGTTCATTGAAAGTGGTTTTTTGGCTAGCAATTATTTTTACTGCTGTTCTCTGGACTGTCTTGAGTAGTCCATTCCTTTCCTGAAGAGCAGTGCCCAGAGCGGGACACTAATCCATTTGAGGCCTTGCCAGCTGTGAGAAGATTGGAAGGAAATACTCTCTATGATTTGTAGGCTGTGCTCTTCTTAAGAGAAGTTTGCACATAGTTAATACTAGAGAGGAAAAGTAGTGTATCCTAAATGTCGCAGGCGCTTATATCTCACTTGGGAGTACTCAAGAAGTATGCAGTAAATATATTAGGTCATCTAAGGAGATTAGAACATACAAAAAGTTCTGCTTAATATAAATATTTGTAGCTTTAAAAATGTACACACCCATTTCTCACAGTGGCATAACTAGCTTAGAAGTGAAGCACGGACTTGTTCCTGTGAACCTACATTTTTTGGAACTTTAGAAATAACAGATACCTAATAGCAGCTAAATGTTCATGTTTAATTTAAAAAGATTTGTGTCAACTTTTTTGAATCTCTTGTGATTTCTCAGGAAATTTTCTGCCGTGCTTTTTGCAAATTGCATGCATTAGATGCATTATCTTTCATGGCAGACCTCGTGTTTGGGCATATCCATCATGCCAGGCTGTTTCTGTTGTGCTTCTCTCTTCTAGACAGTCTTTACTGCATATACTTAGCTACTTCAACTCATGCTTTGAGGTACAGAATACGATATCACTGTCTAGTTATTAGATCCAGTGGGAGATAAAATTTGACATTTATAGCATTGGCAATCATTCCGTTGGAAGTTATGGAGCTTTTTCTAATGGTCATTCATCTGGAGGAACTCTCCAAAGCTTTTATTTGGTAGTACCAGTTCATGAATACAAAATACCTCCAGAAATGGATAGCACTTACGTTCTGTTTATTTCAGACTTTACCTCTGCTTAGGGTTTCCTTTCATTTTTCAGAATAAGCTCTTGGCAGAAAATTCTCTTCAAGTGTCTGTTTTTTGCTTAATGTACGGATTACTACATTTATGCATGGTTTGTATTTCACTTAGGAACTTTAATCACTTTAGGATGAGAGATGCTATTTAAATGTAAGGTATTGGTATAGTATTATTGTCATTAGTATTGCAAGTTAATAATTGTAATACCAATCAATTCCTCTCTTGTTGCTGAGTATCTGTAGCCTTATAAATTAAGTGGCATGAAGTTTTTGCTGTTCTCTAATAACAGCAGTATAGAATAAACAGTAAGATTTTAAGTCTTACAGTGAATCATGCTGATGGTGGAAAATATAAATCTTCACCTTATTATTACTTATGTACTACAGTAGCAATCAGGGTCTCATTGTGCAAAGAATTGTGCAAGCACACAGTAAAAGGCAAACCTGATTTTAAAGAATAACAGCATACTTGGGTAGACTTTCTTTCCTTCTTTCCATCGTTATTTCAATTTTAACAGAGGAGGAAGTCACAGCATGAAAGTGAGTTACTTGCGGATCACAGAAATGTGAGAGAGGTAGAAACTGAATCCTGAATCACTGAGTCAAGTCCAGTTCTTTAGTTGAAATTCATCTACACTACATACAGCATCAGCAAAACAAAATTTTCAAACTCCAGACCCTCCATTTTGACAATTTAAGACCTACCTTATCCCTAAACTAATGTGAAGAGTAATGAACAAAGACAGAGTAAGAGTACAATAGAATATATTCCAATTATACTAAGGTCCTACCAGTCCATCCGGACCTGGGAATTGTTTTTTCTCAAAACAATGCGTTAGAACTCAAGCCTTGAATCAATGAATAAATGAATCTTTCTATGTGATCAAATCTGCAGAAATCACCTTCAGTGTCTGTGTCTGGTAACCTTTGTATCAGCAGTATTGAGTAATTTCAACAGAAATAAAGCAAGTCAACAGCTTTTCAGATTTCAATGGAGAAATAATTATGGAAATTGGATTGTATGGCAGCAAACTTGATAAAGCATATCTAAGCACAGCTACTACAGAATAGCTAGGAGTTTGCCCTGTCTGCAGTTCATGGGCCCTAACCCATGTTGTCAGCCCAAGTCAGCGTTTTGATCTTCTGCAGTTTTTCCACACCAATTCATTCCCAGAAGATACATTCCTTGCCAAAATATCACACTTGGATTTCAGCCAGTTATGAAAGAGCTGTGTCAAGCTGACATCTGAGAACACTGAAAAATGGTGAGTATCCTCCAAGTAAAGTGCCTTCTTTTGACAAGCTGCCTTTTAGCTGCCGTTTTGTCCCTGAGAATTTGAAGATTACTGTTTAAGCTCAGGAATGGACATTTTTGAGAAAAAAACTCAAGTCTAATCCCTTTTCTCGGAGCACGGTTCTTCGCTTTAACGTGATAGCATCTGATTTCAAAATGCCAGCAATCCATCTCTCCCAAAGGAACAGGTAATCCTAAGACCTGCCTCTTTCTGTGACTCCACTCAACGTTGGCTCCAGCCCTCTCATCCAGCCACCCTCTGTTGTCATTGCAAAGGACTAGCAGCAGGGTCTCTGTTTTGCATGCAAGTTGTACAACAGAGCCACACTAGCTTAGAGCAATTGAGGATGTCTGTAAACTGGACACGGGTCTCAAAGGACCATCAGCTGGGAAATACAGGAGACCAATAAGACTGGACAGCCTGGAAGGCAATAGGAGCATGCCTGCATGAGCTGCTTTACTAGAAAATGTCTCTCTCACCAAAATCATTATTTCAGTGAGAAGATTCTATGTATTTTCAAGCACTAAGGGACAGAAGCAATAAAATTAACCAAAGTGATTTACCCTATGGTTCTGTTTCCTTCTCAGTTTTATTTTCCCATTTAACACCACCTACTCTGAATGCATATGGACTTTATATACCCTCTATGGTTTGGGTTTTTTGAGGGAGCATGGATACTGACAGCTGGATCCCTGAGGGACAGACGCACCCTCACATTGCATGTTCTAGTATCTGACTTTTAGGGGCTATATACCAGGCCTGAGAAAGATGCCTACAATGCAGATCTCAAAGACCCAGAACATTCTGAGCAGGAAACCAACTAAGTCAACAAAAAATAGCATGAGTATGAAGACTAAGCTCTCTGAAGGACTTAAGTGCTTAATTTCAGGCTATAGCAAGATACTTCTTTTATCCTGGTGTTTCCTACCGTGAATGCACAGTTGGGCTCACATTTTCCAAAGAGAGGCATAGACAGAAGCTCAGTTTTATCCAATAGATCTGTGGTTAGTTTGAGGACTCAAAAAGAGCCATAATTCCTCTTGTTGAAACTGCTTTACTTCACTGAGAATAATTAAATATTCATTAGGCAAAAGAGAGAGCAAGGCTTTATTGCCTAGCATTCAAGGCACTCAGCTACAAGAGAAGAGGCCTTAGAGCCTGTGCCAATGAAATTTTAAGTATCCAGTATTAAGTAATCATGAGATCAGGGGCTGGCATTCAGTCCTTTCTTTACTTAGGTGAGAGAGCTAACCACTGAGCTATATTATCCCACTAGTTTTTATACTCCTTCGCTTCCTTCCCTGTACTCTATCAGTTCTTACATATGTTTTGCTCCTCTGTGCCCACTGGAACAGTGTAGATGGAATGGATGTTGAATGCCTTTGCTTTGGAAACAGACTACACCTAAAGCCAAAATAATCTT
This sequence comes from Dromococcyx pavoninus, assembly GCA_033558185.1. Classification (NCBI taxonomy): domain Eukaryota; kingdom Metazoa; phylum Chordata; class Aves; order Cuculiformes; family Neomorphidae; genus Dromococcyx; species Dromococcyx pavoninus. The sequence continues at coordinate 2,608,176 of JAUMJL010000138.1, read as the reverse complement.
GGAAGGTGGGAAATACCTATTCAAAAGAAATAATACCTTCCATGTTGCAGTTGAACTCTTTAGCTGATGAACAGAAGGGTAGGAAGAGTGATGAGAGAACCCCAGCCGTGTCTTCAATCCCAGGGTATTTTCTGGACTGGATTTTGAATGCAGTCAAAGGGATGGAATACCTTCCTTGAGAAATACAAGGCTCAGGCATCAACCCTCCCAGTTTCATTTATTTAGTCACTTAGTAAATATCACCTATGAGAACTTGTGGACTTAAGAGATTTTATATGCCTCCAGGCAAAGAAGTGTTTAAGTGAAGCTTTGCATACCTATATATGAGAATGAAACACCTAAATATTCCTGGAGTCCCACTATATACACAATATTTGACCACAAATGTCTAGCAGGTACACATGAGAATTTGCTTTGTTTGACTTCAATATAATTTATCTTTTAAAGCTATCCATTTTTGTTAGATTGTGTCTGAAATCCAAAGATGGAGTAGTTGTTTTTAATTCAGTGACTCGGTAACAAAATATTTTGAGGAAAATGATAGGCAGGCCTGCATAGCTATTGGAATGTTGACTTAGTAACAGCCATGTGATTTAACTTATTGCTATTATTATTGTGACATTTCTTCCTAAGCTGTAGTAATGTGAATATCACCTTCTTTATGGTCTCCCATGCTATGAATTTTGAGTTGGTGTGGCACTGTATTTTATATAAAAAAAGAAGTGTTTTCAACTTGAACAGGGTGATTGTAAAAGGTTGCAAGCACTGCAGAAAATCAGTGTACTTCTAGTTTAATCAGTGCTATTTTTACTGGGCTTCGAAAAAATGGGTACTTTATTAAAGGATGAGCTAGCACACATCTAGTGAGTCTGTACCTTAACACTGTTTTGATTAGAAATAGATTTGGACAGTACATAGGACTATCATTCAACTGTCCTTTCTTTTGCAGGAATCAGATCTGTTCTCATACAAAGAACCCATCATCTGAATGAGAAAATAGGGCAGCAGGATATAAAATAAGCTGAAATAACCGGTTTTACATGAACATAAGGATCTGCCTGCATGGTTAAGTGGAACCAAAATAACAAAATGGCTCATACATTATGCTTACAGTTATGGTAGTTCATGTCTTTGTGAGTGGTATAATTTTAGAACAACAGTGCTCAATCATGAAGCAACATAGATTTAAAAATATATTATTTAGAAATAGGGTACCCTTTTTCTAAATAAAAGCACTCACAGACAGTAAAAATCCTGCATTCAGACAAGGCCAAATTCCTTCTCAGGATATTTGGCACTAGCTGCTTATATGAGGTATAACAGACGCATTGAGTACAGTAATCAAAAAAGGCTGCTTCTGAAAGCCTACCAGCAGTCATCTACCTTTGGACTGTCAGTGTCTATACTCTGAGGTCCAAAATGTTCCTCTAACTGGAATGTTTGGAAAGAGAAATGGACCTAAGAAGAAAGTTCAGCTAACACTATAAGTTATGGCAATGTGGGGAGAACCAAGCATGTCTTTAACAGCAGAATATGGTTCGTTGATAGGTAAGAGGAAAAAAGAGGAAATATAAGTTAACTATTTTTCATTTTGTTAAGAAATAAAAGCTTTACAAGCATCTGTATTTTTAAAACACTTCATTTCTGCTTGCTGTGTACTTAAGAGATCTCAAATAAATCTTTTCTGGTTTTGAAAGATTTCTTGGATGGCTTAGATGAATGGATGTGGATGGGAAGATTTTGGCCATTAATCATAGGGTTCCATTTTTCACCAGAGCATCTTTTCATACAAATATCTGAGCTGAATAAGCATTTGAAGCAAAAAGAATGTGAAGCTGACTAAGATTATTTCCTCTTTCAATTAAGTACAATTCACTTGCCTGGTTGCTTGTTTTACAAATGTATCACAAATTTTTTTAGGGCAACTGAGATCAGACTTTCTCCTTTAAATACATAAAAAAATCATGTCTCAATTAGTCTTCTTTAAAATGTCCCTTTTGCCGGGAAGAAAACCCTCATCCTCTATATGTCAGAGAGCAACAACAAAGAGACACAACCTATCTTCTTGAGCCCCAGCAAACGCCTTCCTGCCTGAGCTCACACCTGCAGCCATATCCAGTTGCATTTTGAGATTCTCAGGAAAGTACCTGTTCAACTTTAACAATGTGCACATTTTTCACTGCCTTCTGCAGAGTTTAAGCATATGTTAATGAGGGTTTTTTTGCAAGGGGACAATTTCCTGAAATAGGACCAAAGTCTGTTATCATGTATTACAAGTTCCACAAGTTCCAGCTTTTCACAACCTCCAATATGAAAATGTTGCAAGAGGCACCTGTACCAATCCTCGGGCAGCGCCTTCTCTTCTGAGTCAGATATACCTGATAGTCCAGAAAAGTGAGAAAATTCTACAACTGGAGGAACTACCTTTGCAGGGGTGGAGGCAGGAAGGGGCTGAATGCTTCATATAATTTGAGGTATGACAGCATTTGTCATAAAAATGGTGTGCGTGGTTAACCCAACACTATTTGCCAAATTCCAGTGTAGTCAATTACAAGCATTACTGCATAGTCAAGACTCAACCAGTAATTTGTAACTTATGTTTGCTTTTAAATGCATGTGTCATCTTCTGTATTAAGTGAGGACAGTCTTACTTAGAGCAATGAGTATTTTTAATCATTCAGGACAATGAGTCTTTGTAGCAAACTGTGAAAGGAATATCTCCAAGGAAACAATAGGTTTGCTTCCTGTTTGCACAGTGTGACTTAGAGCTGAGTATGTCTGGTGGTTGATAAAGGTTATCACAACTATCAGCTGTAGAGAGGGATTGGGACATCCTTTCTGCACAATTTAACAACTCAAGAGAATCGTGATGTTCCTGGGCTGCACTGTCAGCCCTGGGGAGAACCATGGACACCATGTTCGTTACTTTATAAGGAACTGTAATTACATACCTACTGGGAGTCCTGCTTGCTAAAAAGCCAGAGTGACCATTTGACTTCTAGTGTAATGAATAAATAAAGACTCTCTGTAGTAACCTGCAGACATTGCCTGTAGACATGGAAAGGAGGAAGTCCTCAGTAGTACTCTCACTTTCCTATAAATGGTGTGAGAATATAGTAGAGGCATCTGCATGGGCTGTAAAAGCAAAGGTGCAATTTGCTGATGTATGAGGAAGCTTTCTTCTGAAGTTAGAACTTCACTTGACAAAATATTTATTCACAGATAAAATCCCTTCATAGACCCTGGCATATAAAAGAAGCATGTGGAAATGTCATTGAACATATGTGCTTGCTTCCATAGTTTCATAATTTCTTTTTGAAATTAATTACTTTTCACCTATGAATATCTTCCTTGGTACATTTTACAACTATACATAAACAAGCTTTAAACACAACACCAACATACACTAATAAGCTAAGTATTGTTTTCAGGTAACTTTTTCTAAGCTATTGATATTTGCTACCTTTAAATTTTCTCTTTTTTTAGTAAATGTTGAGGTAGTTCTTTATACCGTCATGCTACTTCCCATTTTGAAGAGCTGAAAGTTGTGGTTCATAGTAATGTTTTGCCACCTTCAGTTAGATTTTTTGATACATCTAGGCTTAGGGGCCAACTCAGGAAGGTGCATGTTTAAAAGTCCATCTTACTCCAAGATTAAAAGATGTTGTGATAATTCAGATTTCAAAAAGAAACCAAAGCAAAACCAAAAAATTAGACCTAAATGTATATACTGTACTATAAAACTAAGTAGAGTAAATGCTGCTAACTGAGAGACTCAGGTATAAAAGTGATTTGAGACTGCAGGTCCTAAGCCAGTGGAAGCTGAAAAGCTTTGCAGATGTGATGTGGTCATTTTCTGTTGATGTTGGTAGTCATGCTGGTATCACAGTACTGCTCCCACAGCTGTCATTGGAGTGGTACTGGCAGAGACTCTGCTGGGAGACATCTGCCTTGCTCTTCCAACTGAAGCTGAAATGCTATGATGACAGCTGCACAGAAAGTGAAGAAAAAGGAAAGACAATGGAAATCTGAAAGAAATATTGAAAATATAAATGGAAGCAACTATGCTAACCACTGTCAAGATTCAGACCAGGGTTTCACAGAAGTTAGAAAATGCAACTAGAGGGGTGTCATTTTTATTTCAGTTACAGTGCTGTAAATCTAGGATTAGAGTAACTCTGTTTACACCAGTACAATCAGAATCTCCCTTGGATCACTATGGTAATTTTAATTTACCTCCCTTGTCTGTGCTACAGTGGCTCTTCACAGCAGCGAGCTATGATCAGACAACACATACACGACATTATATGGCAACGCTATAAAAGAAGTTGAGCACTGAATGTGACAGCTTGCAGTCAACTTCTATGAACGTCGAAAGAACAGTGGTTGCTTTCAGTGTAGTCTGGTCTTTTGTTCTTCATTGGAAGGATAACAATGATGCATTAATTTTTATCTCTAAGCAACATCCACTGTCCTGGTGGTTAAGAAAAAACTATTACAACATATAACAAATTATATTTTTGTTGAGAACACCGTGTCTATTTTTTTCTATTGTTCTGCATATTAAGCCTTACCCCTACTTATGTGTAATTTATCCCCAGTGGAAAAACTATTGTAACTGGTATGTATTTATTATTAGGGCTTGGAACATTACGAATATTTAAGAGCACATACAAAAAATAGATGAGCTAAGAGAAAAACAGATCGTTCTGCTAGCCTGCCTAAATCATGAATGGGCTGAAGCGTTGTTCAAATACAACTGAACACCTCACATACTAAAATGAGCAACCACCCTTCACACACATGCTTTTCAGGTGCAAGAGATTAGACTGTAGCCCAAAGCCTGGTTCTCTGTTGTACATGAATTGAGCCCTAATGCAAAAAAAAAAAAGGCCACCTCACTCCATTGCACTTCCAGCTCAGGTATTAGAGAATCCATACACTGGGCCATCCTTGCCCCTCTGTTTGCTACAAACTGGATGGTGATGGAAAAGTGGACTTTTGAGGGACACACAACTTGAATCTGCATGACTTAGAACAGATGGAGGACAAGAACAACCTGCTGTGCATGCGACATTACCTTACCTAACTGTATGTGGCAACATGCCAAATGTGTGGGTGTGCTGGCCCTTAAATACACAAGGAGAACGAGTCTTACCTTTATAGGCATAATATCTTGCTGTATTTTCGTGTAACAAAAGCATTTGATTTCCTTCCTTTTTGGGGGCTGGGGCTTGGAAATACACACAATGGCACATATGCCATGATATATAGCAGTAGCATTCCTCCACAATATACAGTCTTTTTCTAGGATGCCAAGTACCTATGGCTGAATACTTGCATATAACAAAACTATTTAATCACAAAGTGCAAAAGTAACAGAGGAGACTGAGAGAGTTTGCACAGATTTCCCTCTGTGCTAAAAAAAAATTTAGAGAGAGATTTCCTGCAACAAACATGAGTAATAAATTAACACAATAGTGAAAGAACATAATAAAACTGTCTATAACCATATCCACATTACCAAATTATGCAACAGTCAGTACTTATGGTTATCCCATTTTGTAGGCAAACATCTGTTAATGGTTCTTTTTCTTTCCTTTCTGTTTCTGAGCATCAGCATCTTCCTACTGAGATCTGGCTTGGATTATTTTCCGAAGCTCCTTTGTAATTTCTGTTCCCTACACAGAACAGGTTTTGTGGTGGAGTTCTTCCTCTGTTTTCTGAGGGTAAAGTGGGCCATGTCACTGTTTTCTATCTCAGTTTTTCTTCTTACATCCAGGTGTTTTCTCCAAAGTGCCGTGACTACCAAACTCGGGTGAGAGAAGAACTGAATCCTGCTTTCTAGATTTTAAAGTTCTTGCTGTTATCTGGCTGCTCTTGACACAGAGCCCTAATCATCTCAAGAAAGACAAGGAAGTACTGGAGAAAGTTCAATAGGGGGCAACAAAGATGATAAGGGACTGGAGCATCCCTCTTATGAGGAAAGGCTAAGAGGCCTGTGTCTTGAGAAGAGAAGACTGAGAGGGAATCTTATTAATGCTTGTAAATATCTAAGGGGTGGGTGTCAAGAGGATGGGGTCAAACTCTTCTCAACAGTGCCCAGCAACTGGACAAGGGGCAATCGACGTGAACTGGAACACAGGAAGTTCCACCTGAACATGAGGAAATGCTTCTTTATGTTGAGAGTGAGAGAGCACTGGAACAGGCTGCCCAGAGAGATTGTGGAATTGCCTTCTCTGGAGATACTCAGAACCCTCCTGGATGTCCTCCTGTGCAACCTGCTCTAGGTGAAACTGCTTTAGCAGGGAAGTTGGACTAGATGATCTCCAGAGGACCCTTCCAACCCTGGCCATTCTGTCATTCTGTGATTGTGATTCTGTGTCAGAAAACGTAAAAATGAAGACGCTGTTATTTTCTCAGGATAATGTGGTTTGCTTTGATGCCTTAAATGTGGATTATGCATTTTTTTCAGTTACAGAATTTGTGCACAGCTTCCCACAATAACTCTTTCTCACCCATCTACGTGCTCCCCAGGGACAGAGCCTCTGGACTTCAGATCAGGCCATGGACTAGCTTGTGTCCACCTTCAGTTTGTTTATCACCATGAAGAGCAACAACAGTAATATCAGACAAGAAAGAAAGCAAAAGTCCTCAGCAAAAGTGAGAAGGCTTGGCAGTATTAACTGAGAAAAGGAAAATTAAATAAGAAACACTATACCATAGTGGTGACTAAACATCAGAGACTAATTCAAGACCCTTGAATACAATGACAGAGGTGTTATAGGACTGAAATGCAAGGTTAGCCTTACACTGAAAAGAAGAAACAAAGGAGTTAACTTAAGAGCAACATGTTTGTGAGCAATAAGACCTTTTCTGTTTCAAAGGAAAATTCTGTGCCTTCCCTTCTGGTTGGCCTGTTGTAGGAGATATGGTTTTGGAGTACAGCATGTACATAAGCAACTATTGTCATTCATGGTTGACTTCCAAATCACCAGTGCTTAAAAATATGAAGTACAACCTTGGCTCTCTGTTCCATCCTGGGTTTTGTTATTGTTACTTTTGTTCCTGTTGTAGCTCTGAAACAGTATTTGCTCACTTTAAAAACAAAACAAAACCAACTGATTTCAGCTCTGTGGGTGTATTTCTCCTTTATTCAATCAAAAAGCTCTGTGGCAGACAGTTTGCAGTTTCCTGTAAAGAAATAGTGCTGTAGCTGACTGTGTGAATCAGCAGTTCTCCTGAAGACATTAAATATCATCTCAGACTTCACCTGGAACAATACCAGAAGGAATACATCCACTAGCACAAATACAGTAACTATTCTGCCGAGGTACTGGAGACTTTGTGTGAAACTTGCTTTAGAAAATGTAACTAAACTGAGTGGCAAGCAAAGATCAGCCAGAGAACTTCAAGTTCATCACAAGTAATCATCTCTCCTAATTAGAAAAATACTTACTGTTATCTATGCTCTCTTTCCAAAACAGTGTATCTTGCTGGGATTAAAAGTCATGGCTCTAGGTATTATTTGCATGATTCCAGTATCTACATGTGCTGGTGGCAGAAGGAGACACCCAAGATGGCTAGCAGAAAAAATCTTCTGTGTGAATGAAGATGATTACTCCTCAGATCCGTCCTTGGACATGGATAACGTTAACAATGTGGAAATGCTCAAGAATGAATTGGTCAGAAAGCTGTGAGAAGGTTGGGGGGGGGCGTGGAGGGGGACAGAACGACAGCAGGAAGTAAAGCTCAAGGACGGAACATTTTCCCATTCAAATCTAGCTTCCCTATGTAGCTATAATCTTCTATGTCAACGGATGTGCAGGTACCATGGCTGCACTTTAGGCAGGTTACACATAACGAAACAAGGATGGCAGGCCAAGGTTTTTCAATTTTTATCCCTATGTATAATTATAACTGTGTCTCCATACAGTGATATTTTTGATTGTTTTAGTTATTCAGTGTTCAGAAAGAAGCATAGGAGAATTGAAACAGGTATGAAACTTCGAAGGAGAAAATGTGTATATCAAATTTGATGAGCACATCAAAAAACATATTGTCACCTATCAGCAACAAAGTCAGAAAACCCTCAGTCTCAGTTATTTCTTCAGACATACCTCCATTTCTCTTCAAGGCACCTGTCCAATGACGTTGTCCCTCAAACAGTCATTCTTGCAGAGGTGACCTCTTGCTAGTAAAAATGTCTACACTATGGAGACTAAGCCTCGCCTAGTATCTTCCCTTATGCAATTAAGAAGGGTTACATGGACAGCCGATGCTTTCACAGAACTCCTCTGCTTTGTCATAAGGCTTCAGAGGGGGGAAAAATTATAGAACGTGTTGGTACAGATCACCAAGAGAAAGCTCCCTCATACCAGCCTGGCCTTCACTTTGGTTAGACCAGTGAAGACTTGCCAATGAAAGCCCTCTTGCCCAATATGGTTTAGGAAAATGCATTACAATAGGAAGTGTGTGAACAAATATCAGTGTTAGATATAATTTTGCTTATACTGCGGGGAAGAACAGTAATGGTCAAAACCGTGCCTGCTGGTCAGAATTAGCCTGTGAACTGGTTGAAGAGAAACATGAAAAAAAGCCCTGTTCCCCTTTCTGTTCCTACTTGAAACTTCACTGTAGTGTGGTTTAAAACACATATGCTCTTTCTCACACTGGGGAAGAGCATAAACTGCCTCGTGTCTAAAATGTTCAGACAACAGTCTCTTGTCTGTTCTTATGTACTTATGAGTTGCTTGTCTCTTATAAGGCTGTTATTAAAACAACCCAGTTTAATATCTATCATGTTGAATTGACTTCATATTAAATAATGTTCATATAAATAATATTTGAGCTATGGAAACTTGCAGGATATTTTGTCAAATCTGTGTAGAGCTCGTCTCGGGTATTGTTAAGATGTACGAAGACTATAAGAAATTCTAAATAAAATGCAAATTCATGAAAAAGAACGGGTTTTCCTTCAAAAATATCTTGTAGTTTATTCATAACTAAATTTGAACACACTTTATCCATTCCCATCTTTCATCAGACATCCTGTGCTCTTGGATGCCAGGGTTTCTGGAGATTCCCAGTCTTAATAACTCTACCCACTAGTGATTTTCCATTTTTTTTTCAGAATTTCCCCTTTCCTTCCTCTCCAAAGTCCTTGTTGAAAACCTTCAACAAATCAAATAGTTGACAGCGACTTCTTTTGTCTTCATTTTAAAAACCTGCCACCTATGTTTTTGTAGAATGATATTTTAAACTAGCCTAGCAGAGTGATTTATAAGCTTAGAGACTACTTTATTTGACCTCCTTCACCTTGAAAGGACATGTAAAAGGAAGCATAGATTCATCTTCTCCCATTTCACGGGCTTCCAAGCAACCTCTTTCATTGAGAACAGGACACGATTATTTATCCCAAGTAAAATATTGCAGGTTGCATGCACTTTACTATCTCTATAATATATTGTGGTTTAACTTACATTTTTCCCACAATGTACTAATGTTAAATGCAGTAATCGCTAAAAACCTCCAGTATCTTCATTTTTTCCTCCGCTCATGACTTGCCAAACCATCAATACTTGGTTCTGTTTTCTTGATGTTCACATGGTCAAATAAACTAAAAATAAAGTAACCTGGGTTTTCCTTTCTACTTGCTGATCTAGATGGAAATTGCGCAGAGGTGCAAAGAGGGTACAGAAGTTTTGGATAAATGTAGCTTTAACAAAGCATGGCATCAGTTGCAACAGTAGTCAGATACAACCAGTCATGTTAGTTTCAATGGAATGTGAGGCTTCAGTCATAGGTGTGAATGGGATCTTACCAATGTAGAGTGTTAAACCACTAACATGGTTTGTGGTTTTAAGAACAGAGAGCTTATCCTGCTCAGTCACGTGGCAGCGGCACTAGAAATTCATGCCAAAGCAGGGAAGTGTATTGATTAGTACGTATAAAAGCGAAACGCAAAGCATTTGGAAATTGAAATCAAGTGGTTAAACAAGACCGACTTAATCAAAATCTGTCAGAGACCCTTTGCTAGACACAGGTTATTAATTTAAAGTCCATTATGCTATCCAGAAGTCCTTCTTAACAAAACAAGGAATGTTTAATTCTCTTGTTCATCTTTTGGTTCATGACTGTAGGAGTTAAGATTGATTTCCTGCTTTTGATAATAAATACAGACAGGGAAAGGACAAGACAATGGAAAGTAGGGGAGGTGTAGCTGCTGCTGAGCTTTTCAGAATACAAGACAGTCAAATAATCATGGAAAATAGTTTGGAGTAGCCAGCCACTCCTGATAACTGATGGCCTAGAGTCCAATTCCCTTACCCGTATGGGATATCTCCTGCCTGGCCAAGTCAGGTCTCTTTCCTTACATTCACTTGGTAGAGTAACAAAGTGAGCTTAAAAGCTGAGTGACAGCAAGAGAGAGACCAAAACCAAGATAATAAGGGGAGATAAATAGACACAGAGAACACAGAAAGGCAAGGCAGGACCTTGCTGGTTTGTTGGAAGCAGCCAAATACCTTCTCTGGTGGAAGTTGCCCAGTGGAGGAAAAATCAACCAGTGGCCTTCCCTCACAAAGTCATTCAGAAACCTTTTCTACCGTATGCCTGTTATTTTTCTTTTTAAAGGCTCAACATGTGAGGTCAAACAGGTCCTCCCTTCTTTATTTAATTCATCTCTTTCGGTCTACTATTTCTCACTTCACCCTTTCCTTATCTGTCATATATCATCTTCATATCACTCTTGATCAGACCAGGAAGACCTCGCTGAATGAGTGATTTTCGTCTCAGTTTCTCAACCCTCCTGTTATCTTTAACTCCTATAGCTAATTGTAGCACTTAATGAACTGTTAACACTTTCTTAGAGATTATTTCATAATCACAAAAGACACGTGGTCTCCAGTTATCACAAAGGTAGGAAGAAGTCAATAAGTAAGTAACAAATTGTGTTTCATTTCAGCCAGGGATGCTTACTGGAATGTGAGGTTCCACTAGAGCAATTAAATCCCCTAATAAGGCAGGGAGGAAACAAAGGATCTGTCACGGCTAAATCTGTTTTACATTCCAAGAGCAGTCTTCAGGATTTCCACCAACTACTATAAAGCTCAAAACAATCCATCCAACCCTTTAGGCTGGTGAGTCTTTCTCCATGGTAAACATGCCCAATGTTTCACAACACATTCTCTCAGAGATGGCAGTTAGCCACCTGGCAGCCAGTGTTATGAAAGGTTTTCTTCCTTCTAATTATAAAAATATCACACAAATGCTTCCCTTGCCTATCATGCTGTTTCCACAATACATTTCAAAGTGATTTATGAAAGAATACATTAACACATTCTTACTATGGCTATTATAGCTATAGATGATTGGGCAGTATCAAGTGCTGGTTTTTTTGTAGTTTAGGTACCAGAATCATTAATTTGATCTAGTTTATACTTACGACATTCAGTGCTGTCTCTCTTGGGATATGGCAACTTGTCAGTGCCAGGTATTATTGATGGTTCTTAAATGGCAATTCAGGCCTGAATAGTCTTATATTTTGGGAGCAGTGAACATCCTTGAAACAGGTTTTCATTAGTCTTGTATGTTGCAATTGGCCAGGCTAGGAATACTCATACAGAGAGCAATAGCTGTTCAGCTGAGCTTTGCAGATGCTCCCTTCTGCTACAATCAGCAGAGTGAAATATTTGGACTGCCGTAATATAAAAAAAGATAAAAGAAAAGCACTGGACCTAGAACTGAGGCTGGGTTTTCTTCTTGATTCAATGCATGGTTATACATAGACACAGATCAGTGCCTGCTGCTGCCTGCATTAATTTCACTATTGACTTCACTAGCTGCGTGGCTGGTCCTCTCTACACTAGGGGGTGATTGACTAGTTATTTAATTAACTAGTTTAAGCAGCATTAACAATAATCTCAGCAGTACCCAATGGATTTTCTGCTTTAAATATACTGTGCACTTCCCTATTTATAGTAAACACCAGCAGTGGGATTCATCTGTCCAAATATAGATTCTGCATTGTAGGTGTCTGTATCTGACTTAACTGCCTAGGCTGCCTTTATAGGCAAGGGAACGGGCCTTCTGAGGGCAGAGCTCCTCTCATCCCATTTCCGATGTTTAAAACAGATTAAACGAATCACCTTCATTTAGCAGATAGAGTAGGAAGGCCTATTTCTGTCCATTCACTATGGGGGAAGTCTGGACAGCTGGCAAGAAGCCTACTCTGCACAGAATAAAATACAGAGAGATGCTTCCTGCCCTAAAGTAATACCAACAATGCTGCATCCATCAACGTCCATCAAGCAGCTCCTATGTGTCTTCAGACAAACAAGTCACCTCTTTGCTGCCTTGCCATAATGTTAGCCTCTATCTCCTATTCGTTTCATTTGGAAGCAGGGCATGTTCAAGACTGGTATTTCAAACACACCCTTCTTGCTGGCTTTCGCTCTTCTCCCCAACTCCATGGTCTCATTTTACTTGCCAAGGAGGTAACGAGCTATTGAAACGAAACAGTTCTGCTGTGTAGCTGGTTGAGGAGATCATTGTTGAGCAATGTGACATGCTCTTATTCTTTGTCCCCAGAGGACTGAGCAAACGTTTTGTGAGGCAATCCCACTTACTGCTGATGCCAATGCCAGGAAACGAACAATCTGTGTTAGCTTTTGACTTTTAAAAACAATGGGCTGGATGCAATGTCCTCTGAAGTTACCAAGAGCCCTGTTCTTCCTTTGTTTTCAAAGGGCATGGGGTCAGGCTCAACACTAGGAGTTTATTTTGCTTTGTTTATACACTTAATGAGAAATAAAAGTTAAAAGCAGGTGTAGTTGTGATTGCAAGAAGAATGTGATTTTTAAACAAATTCAGCTTATCTAGTTAAAATGTTTTTGCATGAATTGCAGATGGATTATTTTATCGTACCTGTCATAGTTTAAGTTTTATATAGATTTTTTGCCTCTGCATTATAAAATCTATCAATTGGGCTATAATGTTCTTGTTATGCTTCTAAAGAGGAATTTCCCAAAGAATGGGTTTATTGCTGATGATACACTCCCGTATCAGTTCTTCCCTAGTTTGAAAGTATTTTATGTAAATATTGATAAGGTTTCTATCTCTCATGTCCCCCTTTCCTCCATTTTTCCTCTCTCTATGTGAAACCTCACTCTGAGGACCATGTATGACACACAATATATGTAATACACAGGCTTCTGGTCTCACTTAGAGTATGAGAAAACTACTGCAGCCCAAAACCACTTACCAACTTTTCTGAAACATTACCCTGAAAAACTGTTTATGTAGTACAGCAATTTTACTATCCTTACTTTAGAGGTAAGAAGTTGAATCATGAAAGAAAATAACTGATTTATTCAGGATCACATAGACACAAGAACAGTCTTTCCTGAGGCCATGCCCCATTCCCTTAGACAGAGAAACTGCATACCCTCAGTCCTACACTACACATATACAAATCAATTTATGGTTATATTCATTGCCTACACTCCCTAGCTGTGATACTGCTGACTTGCAGGAAGGACTGGTTTGCAGGGTTTCTAACCCATAGAGATGAGAACTGCTTCAGCCATTTAGATGATTATAGCACTACAGAGGCATAACACAAGGTTGCAGCTGTGCACAACATTCTCATGGGACTTGGACTGTGCATGGCACACAACTCACACATATCACCCAACATCGAATCCTCAGGTTATGGACAACTGGACGGGTATAACTGGCAGTAAGCTCTCCCTGAAGAAGTTTCTTATGTATGGAAACATATATCCCACCTTCATAACCTAACATTTTAGTGTCTTCTAACACCTTTATTGAAACATGGAGGGGTGATGGAGTAAACTCTCACGAAGTCTGCAGATAACACTGAACAGGGGGAACAAGTAGATGCACTTCAGGGCAGCGCTGCCATCCACAGTGACCTAGATTGGCTGGAGGAAGGGGTCAACCACAAGAGTATCAGATTCAGCAAGGGGAAGTGGAAAGTCCTGCACCTGAGAAGGAATCACCCCGGCAATGACATAGGCTGGGGACTAACTGACTGGGGACTAACTAGCAGGGGAGCAGCTCTGTTGAGGACGACCTGGGAATCATGGTGGGCAGGCAGCATGAGCCAACAGCCTGCCTGGCAGCAAGGAAAGCCAACAGCATCCTGGGCTGTTTAAGCAGAAACACAGCCAGAAGTTACAATCTTCCTTTACTCAGTGCTTGTTAGACCACATTTATGTAGAGTTTCAGATTCCCCAATACAAGAAATGCATTGATATTTTGGATAACTTTCGTTAGAGAGCTACCAAGATGCTGAAGGGTCTGGAGCACTTGTCCTGGAGGGAGATTCTAGGGAAATGAAGCTTGTTCAACCTGAAGAAGAGAGAGTTTTCAAGAGACCTAACTAGCAGCCTGCCAGTATGTATGAGGAGGTGGAACCAGGCTCTTCATGGCAGCACATGGTGGGAGAATGACAGACAATGGGCATAAACTGAAACAAGAGACCTTCAGGGTGGATATCAATAAAAATGTTTCCCTGTGTCAAGCAGAAAAACAAATTACCAGAGAGGCAGTGCAGTCCCCATCCTTTGAGCTTTTCAAGACCTGACTGGATAAAGTCCAGAGTAACCTTGGTCCAATCTGCCTGAGGAGGAGGTAGAACGAGAGGCCTCCTGAGGTTCCTTCCAACTTAAATTATTGTACAATCTTGTAAAAGAGAGTTGTCAGCGATTGTTTTTTTTCTGCGAATCACCAAATAATGTTTCCAAGCTGCAAACTTTAGGAAAGAGTGCAACTGGATACTGAAGTCTTAAAGCAGGCATATTATACATTCTGTGCAGAGCACTTACTTCCCTTATATAACAGCTTTTGCATTGTTCATATTTCTAATCCCTTTATTATCACCAATCACCACTAATGCAAGGAGTGAGACAGAAGGAGTGTGGACTGCCATACCTCTTGTGATGGCTTTTGGATGCACTGCAGAGCGCACACAAAAATGCTTATGTTATGGAGAGACATTCTGTCCTCTGCATCACTACAAAAACACGTGTTTTGCTTATTCAAAATCCTCACAAGTCTAAAGTAATCAAAGTTGCTGTATTTCTGTAATATTTCACGGTCAAAAATGAAATAGTGTGAGCAAGCACTATGTGATATACCACGGTGAGTCTGACACACTGGAGAGGTATCTGAACTACAACTGAGTTATTGTGCAGGCACATACCATCTATGCAATAAAAGGGATGGCCTGAATATGGCTATTTATCCATGCTCTACTAGCCAGGCCAGAGGCCTGGTAATCTTGGCCAAATGGCCACATCTATCTTTTTCCACATGGACAAAAAAAAATAGAATAACTGACAAAAAAAGAAGATGGGACAATGCAATGTAAGGTATCCTTAAAACAAATCTGTGTGGTGTTCTCTTTCCTTGATATACCTTAAAATTTTAAGGCAAACTTCTTTTTCTTCCCACGCTGAAAAGTGTTGCTTCTTTCTTGTCCAAGGATGGAATGAAGTACAGAACTACAGTGTTGATTTTCTGTTCTGAGATGTAATGACAGTGGGGAGAAATAAATCCCACATTATCAGGATGTGCCAACTTGAAACACAGTCTCAGTACTATTTTCTACACTGGCTTTGCTGCCTGCTGCCAGGCATCTTCTGTGTGATGGTAGCTGTTCTTCAGGGTTGATGGGAAGCATCAGTGAAGAGCAGATTGATTTCCATGTCCCAGAGCAGATACAATGTCTTATGCTTACAAGGCACCAAGACCCCTCTTGGGTTTTCAGCACAGCTTTCTCCCACAGGGTCAGTACTCTGTTTGTCTGAAAAGTGAAGAGGGCAGTGATAAAGCTGATGAGTGGTTTCCAGCTTGTTTTCTTTACTCAGGTCTTGTTTACACTCTAGTTCCCAGAAACCTCTGCCACTCTGAACTAGTAGCCTCTTCTCACCAGAAGAATAAGTGAAATAAAACAGGAGTAAAATGTGAAAGCAAGGAAGTTTTCACTGAGTCCTCTAAAACGCTTTGGGCTTGTCTATGGGGGGGGGGGTGTTTGTGCTGATCTAACAAAACTGAATTGGGGTTGCATCAATTTAATTAAATCATGACAAAAGCTGTGTAATGTAATCCTTTGTTTTGGTTAACGCCTATGCAACTCAAACACCTGAGCATAAAGAGCTACGTAAAAAGCTTAAAGGCATAAAAAAGACTCAAGCTCCAGACCACCAGTCTGTTTCAATTAAAGGCTAAGAAGCACCCACTTTGTGTCCTTATACTTCACTGTAAAGCAAGGAGAAACAGAGAAAGAAGCAAATGTTCCTAAATTAAAGAAAATCATGCCTCGTAAAGATAGCCTAACCAAATCAAGTAACTTTAAAGTTTTCTTCCTCCTTCATAAAACTAGCGCTAAATGCTAAAAGCTTTTATATATATATATATACTGCAAGCCACCTTTAAGAACAGAAAGAGTCTCCTTGACAGTATCATATGAATCCCTCAAGGCTTTTCCAACACTGCATTTTAATCATCTGGAACAACTTATTGATACACAGTTATCACCTTCAGAAATTTCCAGAGAAATTAACCTTCTATTACTCACACTGTAAATCCTTAGGGAGCAGTCCAGATGATGCTTTTGTGTATAGTGACTTCTGCCATGCGTGACAGTGCCAGACTCATGGAGACCATCAGAGATTTCTGAATAATCAGCAAAAATGGATCACTTTCCAATTTTGCCTGTTGGCAGCTGACAGCGTCTCTAATGATATGTTGGCCATTCCTCCCCCTTCAATTTGCCTGTGTGGGTCTTGAAAGGGAAACCTTAGGGAACACAGGATGCATTAAATCAGCTGAGATGGAAGTTATCTGTTGTTTTCTAATTACAGCTGAAACAGATTGAAAATTAGAATGGTTAACTCACTAAAAGTCAACAAGTCATGGCTTCTGTTGCCTTGCTAGGCAAATGAGGAGGGGGATTGGGAGTCTTTCTCTCTTACGCTTCTAAATACAGATGAACCAGAAATCTTCTTTGTGGTCCCCTGAGACTAAAAGTGAGTCTAGGAATTACAGGATCTGGGACTGATTCCAGCAAGAATGTATTCTGCGCCTATTTACAGTTAGGTAGTTCTTTGCCTTTCCTACATGAGCCCCAACAGGGCTCCCTGTAGGCATGCTGACCACCTCTTCTCGTTGAAAGCTGATTATTGCTGTGGTTGAGGGCATCCTTCCTTAGCTTGCCACTGCCTTCTGCTGTTGCAGCCTAGCTTCAAGAAAGGCAGCAGCCCAATGAGATAGTTTCACATCACACTCACTAAACACACAGCTGGTCAGCTAGCTGGGATGTGCATGAATATTATCCTCCTGAACCAGCTGTGCTTTCACTGTTTTGCCAACTAAAAGCAGTGGCACCAGCTACAACAGTAATGAACTCCACAACATGCAGTGCTTTCTCCTGACTACCCAGCTGTTTGGAAGATGATGCAGAATTTTTCTAAGCCTTTTTGAAAAATCTTTGACATCATCAATTTCACTGCTCCCAGATTTGCAAACTTTTTTTTTCTCTTCTAATATGTCCAAATTTTTTGCTTGGTCACGTCTGTGGTATTCTTTTTAGGTTTGATGGAGTTACTAAGGGATAACTGTAGTCAGAACTGGCCTTTGTTCTATTATTTCATTCTGACATACATCAGTTAAAAGACAGAGTTTTGTGCGGTTTCCTGACCCAGATCTCCTCTTCTGGTCATGTTTTTTATTATTATTGTGAGATGTGATGCATATATTAAACTACCCTTGTTTCCATCAGAACCTGTACATTTTTACTGTAACCAAATAAGCCTCTCTCCAGTATATACCACCAATAAAGCTTCAGCAACTTTAATTACTTGCACATTACAAGCACAAACACTTTTTGTTCTCTGGCAAATACATACCCCTCCATCCCTTAAAGCCTTGTGTCCATACGTGCAAGCAGGCACATATGCAAGCCTACACTGCCCTTCCAGTGGAAAGAAATCATCTCTCTTCATAGAAATTTTCTGTGTTTACAGACAAGCATCTTTAGGCTCAGTTATTACAACGCTCCATTATTTCTTTTGTTGCAGAATGGTAGGGTTGGCAGGGACTTAGGCAAGCCTCATTAAGCAAATCTTGCAGTATGCATAATCATTGTGATAGAAGTTATAGGAGTGTTTATGATATTCTTACATGAATCAATTAAATATGGGTCTTAAAATGACTCATCATGGTTCTGTAGCGTTCACTTCCCATCTGTCTGACCTTTGTTCCCTACACAGGCATGCTGGATCTTCTTCCCACAAAAATCTGAACCTGGTATATAACTGACAAGAAATCTGTGTGGCTTACATGCATCACAGAGTGAGAGCGTGCCTTAGACTGCAAGGTTTGTTACTCTGCTTTCAAAAACATACTCACAAATCATCTCTCCAAGCAAAACAGAATACCAGCTTTAGAAGTACTAGCATTAGCTCTTCACCGACACAGCTACCGGAAAGTTGTATGTCTTGACAGCTCACTGGCTTTATCGACTCATGGAGCAATATCTCATATAAAGCTTCACTGCCATACTGCCCATCAGGGTACTGATGGGCACTGGACACAACAACTTACACAAACACTCCTCACTATATGGAGTTGTCATCTTTCTTTGTCTCTGAATGAACCATACCACATCCTCAGTCAGAACTGTAGAGACAGTAGGATGGGCAGTGCTGCCAGCTTATTACGAAAGTTCAAAGTCCCTTTCCCCATTGACCATCAAGGAAAATATTGCTCATAGCCTATGCAAGCCATATGACCCTCACTATTTTCATAGCAGTCATTTGCAGAAGCATGAATTCATTTCCTTTTCCTTCACTATCTGGAACATTAAAAGTGGTCATCCACTGAGAAGACAAATAAAGCCAGATTCAGATGAACAAGTTCAAATCAAACCACTTTGGGCTATGATTAAGGGATTGAAGAACCAGCAGAAATGCATTGCTGACTGCACTTGCACAACATAGCAGGTTCGTGGCAGGAAGCTCTAAAGAGAATCTGTGTGCTGTCAATGCAACAATAATTTCCTAAACTGCACTGTAATTTGGAGATAGTTGGAGAAGCATCTTAATATTTCCTATTGAAAGGAGAACAAATTTCCCAAGAAATTCTATGAGTTTTCCCATTTCCAGCAGTTTTAAGGTACAAAAAAAAGTCATCAGTGTGGTGTCAAAACAAAACACAAGAGCATTTTGTACTATCGTAGCACTACTTCACTGATATCGAGAGTCCTACATTTAATAATACCATTTGCCTTATAAATCAGGTAAAGATTCATAGAGAATAATCTACCACTAGTACAGAAAAAACTACTTTTAAGTAAACGGGATTACTAAATTCTCTATTATAATTTTGAGGGTGCATGAGGACAGCATTTTTAATATCACCCCTTCACATTCTGGCACTCACATACTCTATCTGCACAGTAGTAAACAGTGAGGACATGACAGACCAATCTCCTACTTCAGGAGAAACAGAGACTACTCAGGCTTCGTGCCGCTAAGAGCGAAGCACCACATTTGACAACAGTATTGACTGAAAATAAAAAATTACTTAGAAAAAGTGCAAAGGTTTTTTCAGTTGCATGAGTTCCCCTATCTAGTTCATAGCACAAACATCACATGCAGTTGTTCCAGTATAAATGAGGTACTAAACAAGGGGATGTAAAAGAGGCCAGTGACAGAGATACAGGAGCTATTTACACAAGCGCTGCTGCTGGGAAAATGCGTATGCAACCACAGATAAATTCAGTTTGTGTTATTTATATAAGAACTTGAGTTCTGGAAATGAAATGACTACAAACCACACATTGCCCATCGCTTCTTTCACCAGTATAACACCATTACTTATTTCACAGATAGCAACTCCACTTTAAGACAGAAAACACCTTGGGCATTGTTCACAAACTGAAGGAGAAAACAGATTTACTTGAAGGCCATATACTTTTATCTACACCCATTCTTGCATGATAAAATTAATAAAATGTAAAATGTCTCCTATAGGCTGAACATTTTCTGGCTCCCTAAGAAAGAAGCACTCTGAAAAAATGTACAATATTCTCACTGCTGGTACATGTTGTAACCATCAACCAAGGAAGAACAGCCTGTGTGCTGTGTTATCAGTATGTTGTCTCCATGGCTGTGCAGCAGATTGTTGCTGCTTCCTTGTTGCTGCTTCCTTATTTCTGCTCCTGCACATTTTATCATTGCTTTCAAGTGTATGATTAAAAATGCATTAGATTGGAACCACAAATTAATCATAAAATTTTAACTGCAGTCAGACAGCCCCTCCTAGTTTACAGTCACCCAAAAGTTATTTCTACCAAGTATTTATTTCATGTATGTTTGAAGCTGTCTTTCAATGTCATCTGGGAATGCCTTCAGAAAAAAATGGTAAGTGTGCCGGGCCACTTGGAACTGCGGCGCTGTGAAGACATTAGAATGACAGTGTTTTGGCAGACATGAAGCCAAGACCACTTTTCCCAAAGGAAGCAAACACTGAAAACATGCACTTTGCCTGGCCTCCCGATGTGTAAGTCAACAAGTTCCTATGATGATTCACTAAGACTTACACCATCATCACTGTTGTTATTTATACTGAGAGCTCTTCAGAGAAAGAATTATCTCTTGCTGTATATATGCACAGCATCTGCCATGGCTACCACCTCAGAACAAGAAATTGCATTAATTCTTATTTAATATGCCTTTCCTATAAAGCATTTCTGTGCACATATGAAAAAAACAGGAGATAAGAGAAAGGGCACGGGAATTCCATCAACAGCTCTTGAGAAACCCATGACAATATTTCAAATGCTTCTTTAGCACACTAATTTCCATACACACTTGCACATCGGCATGTCAGGAACTGCCTAATGCTGAAGTAGCACCCAGATGATCACCATTGGTGGGACTGGCCAAAGTCTACTGGGAATCTGCCAGTGATGAGTGTTGCCATCTTGCAGGCATAGTCTCATAACAAAAATGTCTCCCACCTCTTCCCAGGGCAAACGTTCCCTGTGTAACTCACTACTTGAAAACACGTCTGTCTGACCAGTCTGTCTGAACCAGGCCAAAAAGCCATTGATGTCACCATCCTACGGAATTGTACAGATCGGGCTGTTTCTGAGCTGAGTTCACATGGGTCTAAGTGAATGCTTTGAGAATGTCCTGCGTGAGTTTGAAGTTCCATCTGACAGTACAGAAACTCCAGAAGTCACTTGCTTGTAACCAAGTGGAGAGTAAAAGCAGAGCATTTTTCCTGGCCTCTGTTATAAGAAAAGAAGTTGGCAATGGTTGATGAAAATTTTCCTAGCAAGTCAGCAGGATATAAGTTTTCCTCTCACTGTTTCGCAAGGCTCTGAAGGACCCTTCAAAATTTGCTATAGCTTCGGAGATAAGTGTCCAGGGAGAAAAATGCTGCAGTTCTGTTTAGCAGAAAGGCAGCCTGAGAACAGCAGAGAAGTGAAACTGTTAGAGTGGGCATACTACATCATTAGTACACACACTCATTTTCCTGATCAGTCAATTCCACAGAGTATGGAGATCTAGTGGATCGTTAATTCTTCACAGTGGAATTAGAGGTCACCTGCAACTTAAAGTACTGTTTTAGAGAGAGATGTCTAACAGGAGAGCAAAATAAGTAGTTCATTATTAGTGGATGCACTCTGAATTAGATTCATCAATTAAGCCCTCTGCTGAAGTACCCTCCCATCCTTTTGTGCTCTCTGTAGGCAAGAGTTGTAAACATAAATACTGAGACAGGGAGATGTTGTACATAAAATACAACTTACTGACACTATACTTAGAGAATAATATTGTACAATAAATACAGCCTAATGTATATTACCACAGGCAACAGAAATTTGCAACAGTGGAAAATGTTCTTATTCCACAAATTTATGACATCTGTGTACCGTAAAGTAGACTATGCCACATTCCATGATTTTATAATTTTCCATTTTTTTTTCTATTAAGACAGTCTTATGCTATACAGCTTTCCTTCTGCAGCATGTTACACAAATCAGGTTTCCAACCTCCTAGCGAGTTCACAGCAGAGATGCTTCCATGGTACCTAAGGGAATCAGAATTGCCCTATTCATCTTAATGGTGTGCTAAAGTGCCAAAGTATGTCCATTTTAATGTTTAATTTGCTGATGTCTTTGTCTACAGTAAGACAAAGCACATGTATGATTAAAGAAAACAGACTTGAAATACAGTATTTTGCTAACTGCTAAATAAAATAAAGTATATTGGAAGATCACAATTAAGAAAGCCACAATTACTCAGAGAAAGCATGCCATCCTCACAGTATACCAACATTCCCTTTTCCTTTAGGATAGACTTTTGCACACTTTTACATATGTTGTGCTGGGAAGCCTGAGTCCCTTCAGCCAGGAAGATGTCTAATGATTCCTTTCTTTGTAGAAAGAAAAATAGGTTTTCTTCTGCTATTAATGACTATTACAGGCATTCCCTCTCAGCAGTGGATAAAGTTGTTTGAGGCGTTCAGTGCTTCAGTTTCATCTACAATCAGACTCTCACACTGTCTGGATTTAATTCACCACAGATCATGATAACTCAGATATGAAAAAATATTTTAGCAAGCAATGGAGTATATAAAGTTGCGGGGTGTCTGTGGGAAGGTGCAGGTAGGGGCTGCAGGGGTAGCCGGGGTTGCAGTGGTAGCCAGAGCTGCCCTGTGCTGGACACAGCCGGTTCCAGTGGCTCCAATGGCCCCAGCACAGGGCACAGCTGAGCCCCTCAGCCATGGGCAGGCGCCTAGGGGAACGCCTGAGTCAGGCAGGGGAAAACACTGCACAGCAGCCAGGGCTGAGGAAAACTGTGTGAGAAACAGCCCTGTGAGCTTCAAGGGGAGAGCAAGAGAAGAGGGGTTCTAGGTGCTCCTGCAGAGATTCCCCTGAGGCTGCAGAAAACTCCCCAGTGGGGCAGGTGTCTCCCTACCAGAGCAGATATGGAGCTCGTAGCCCCATGGAGGACCCCACACCAGAGCAGGTGGATATGCCCTGAAGGAAGCTGCATCCCAAGGAGACCCCAGTTTGGAGCAGGCTTCTGCCATGACCTGTAGCCCATAGCTAAGAGCCCACTCAGGAGCAGATCTGTCCTGAAGGACTGCCATGTGTGGAGAGCTCACAGGGAGAGCAGGGGACCAAAGGACTAGATCACGTCTTCTCTGGAGACAGGTTGGAAGAGTTGTACTTGTTTGCCTAGAAAAGACAAGGCTCCAAGGAAACCTTATAGCAGCTTTCTAGTACTTAATGTGGGCCTATAGGAAAGATGGAGAGCAGCTCTTTATCAGGGAATGTACGGATAGGATGAGGGGTAACTATCTTAAGCAGAAAGAGGAGAGATTAAGATTAGATATTAGGAGGAATTTTTAGTGAGAGAGTTGTGAGGCACTGGAACAGGTTGCCCAGGGAAGCTGTGGATGTCCCCTTCCTGGAGGTGTTCAAGGCCAGGTTGAATGAGGCTTTGAGCAACCTGACCTAGCAGAAGGTGTCCCTGTCCACTGCAGGGGGCTTGGAACTGGATGAACATTAAAGTTGCTTCCAACCCAAACCATTCTATCATTCTATGATATCCCTGAAGGATGCTTAAGCCCAAGGAGAGCCACGACCTGCAGCCCCTTAGGAGCAAGTCTACCCTGAAGGACTGATGAGTGTGGAGAGTTCACATTGAGCAGGGGACCAGTGTGAGGAGGAAGGAGCGGTAGAGAGGAGTTGTTATGGTCTGACCCACAACCCCCCATTCCCTATCGCCCTGCACTGTCTGGAGGGTAGGAAGCAGAGGAGTCAGGGCTGAAAGAGTGAAGTGGAGTTTGGAAAGAAGAGCAATGAGGGTAAAATGGTTTAAGTTTTGTCTTTGCTTCCCACTATCCTACTCTATTTGCAAGTTGCAGCAAATTAAATCAATTTCTCCCAAGTCGAGCCTGTTTTGTCTGACAGTAATTGATCTCCCTGTCTTCATCTTGACTCACAAACTTTTCCACATTATTTTCTCCCCTTGTCCCATTAAAGAGGTGGGTGTCTGGCAGCTGGCCCAGGTCAACCCACTACAATGAATAAGAACTTTACCATCCTGAAAGATATGCCATAGATAAAGATTAAGAAAGACATGTGAGTAAGTACGTTAAGCTTGGTGTTGAGTAATAGAAAGATGACCTTCTTTCTGTCCATGTCATATGAGGAGCTTGCCTCTTCACATCAGCCTTGTCATTATCCTGTACAGTAGAAATCTATTAAAAGAGCATCCATTGAGCATTTCCAAGTGTTAATTTCTGCCAGTTTGACTTACGCTGTGTTCCCACTGACTACTGGTCATAAAGTTGGCAGAATCTGACCTTGTTCTAAAACCCACTCTTTCTAAGGGGTAGCCAAGTGAGATGAGTAACTGAGTGAATATTTTCCAGTGAAGTTTCTTGCATTGATGGTAAAAAGTCAAGCTCCTACATGGCAAAACAGCATTTGCAATTGTTCTGCAGAACACTCCCTGCAGCACATGCAGCACTGGACTTCTCAGCATCAGGTGATTTGCTCTTGGTTGAAGAGCCGAACTGCAAAATCAAGTGAAAAGCAAAGGCAAGTGAAGTTTAGGTGTATGGCACAACACACTCGTTACGACAGAAGATGGCATACAATTCATGCCAAATATCAACTTCTGGCACAGCTCTCACAGCATAAATTTTGACTAGGTGTAGTCAAAGGCTTAAGAATAATATCCATTCTTACCTGTAATACTTAAAGGACTATCAAAAAATGACAGGTAATTGTCATAAAAAGCAAAGAAAGCATTCATCCGTTTTAAAATCTAAACTCAAGGTATTTAAGCTAGTCTTGTGATCTTTCACTGGCATAAGTGTTCAAAATAAACCAGTTTCAAAATGTTGAATACAGTGTTATCTTGGGAGTGGAATTTTAAAGTCAGGCACAAGTATTGTTGCTGAAATACTTCCTTATTTATTAAATTGGAGAATGGAAGAAATGGCATGGGATTTTTTTAGTCATTCTGTACTCAGATGTGAATAAAATCCCGTGACGACTGTTAGCACTCCAGCCAGAGTCAAAGACATCTGCACTAATACTCATCAAATACTCTGGAATAATGGGAACGAGCAGTGAAATCACAGTCTATTCACTGACAGCCATCAAGCAGGACGAAAGGCTAAATTTCTTGTCATTGTTGGGGAGTACAAGCAAAACACATTTGGATGGCAAGGAAAAAATGTCCCATGATGCAATTGATCATGAACATTAAAGACAAAAAGACACAGTTAAGGGTTTGAGAAGTAAAGGCAGCTATCACAGCCCTAACCAGAGCTTACAACGTGTCGGTATGACATTTATAGTAATGACTGAGAGTAAGCGTAACATGACCTTTATTCATCAGACATGAGTAGAATAATAAACACTATTAAGGACATAAGTTATAACTAAATTACGCCCAGATCAAAAGCAATATACTCATAATATAAAAGGTCATTTTTTCAAAATAAGAGTTTTGAATTTCTTTATTTCTGTTGTTTTCCACCCTTAACCTGTATTTTGAAATTGAAATATTGTCATTATATGATAAAAGCATGAAATGTCCATTGGATAAAGTAGGAAGACAATGCAGCCAGAAATAATTTTCTGTTTATGCAGTGGCCCTTTCTATTAATTGTCTACAATTGATTGTATTATCAATTTGACGGTTACAAAATTACTGAGGAAATGTAAGGACATGTTAAAAATTCTCAGCCAGTCTTAACGAATCTGTTGTCTTTACTATTACAACCTCTTTCTCTATGACACCAATGGCTCTGCAAACACTGGCAACTGGTGTCATTGGAAAAATCAAACACTTAACATGCCTGTGATTTCAATACAGCAGCAACAGTGTAAAACTGGAAGTAGAAAATGATGAATGAGTATTTGCATTTTATTTAGGAGAGTTTTAAACAGCTACTCTAATTCCAAGCTGTTATCACTAAGGCAGAATTCAGAGGATGTGTGAGAGCAGGCAGTCAAATTACGCTAGAGGGCCACTGCTGTTACATGAATATTAGAGTAACCATGGATGCTTTCCTTCGAGACTCATGCATAGGCAGCCTACAGGCCAGGAGTGATTATAGAGTTTCCCTCAACTGTCTGACTGGAGTGCTAAACACAACCTTTTCATTGCTCACAGTTTCTGATTTATTCTTTCTCTCCCAGCATTAGCTCCAGTGGATGCCTTACATTAACAGGTAAACGATATAAGTGTTACTAAAGGACCCTAAAAGGAGTAGCAGGAGACAACTGTCAGCCCAGCATCAAAATGTACCATCTCTTTCTTGAAGAGAAACATTACTGACGTTGTACAGAAGAGGTGGGAGGAGTAGAGTTGTCAACAGTGGCACTGTATTGTCTAAAATTTTGAACCTAAATGAAGGAATCTTTTTGAGAACCCAAGAGTTAAAAAACATTTAACAACCTATTCTCACTTGCATTCACATGTTGTCTGCAAGGTCTTAAACACATCTATTTAAAAGAGAACAATTGAACAGTTAGTATAAGCTATTCAGCTGTGACCTGCAGTAAAAAGTAAGAAACAAATATACTGGATTCATGCAGTCATATATTTTCCCTGTCCCATTATCAGTCTCCATGCTCTGTTTTGGAACTTACATGAGTTTATCCTGCTGTGTGCTATCCTACAAAGGGTATATTTCTCTTCCAGAGAAGATGCTCGTTTGGTCAAGGACTCAAACTCCTGCCTTCAGTCTCTTGCTGAACAAAATTCTGAACAAGTGAATTTCTTAGCCTAATGTGGAACAAACATCAAAACTCTGAGGGAAACATCCAATATTGCATCATTTATTAACAAGTATTGACTAAAACCAAGCCTCTAACAGTGAAGATTCCCTAGCTGAAAGATATTTAAAATCTGAAAGTACATTTAGATTTATATACTCCAATTATTTCTGTCTTTAACATACAGAGAATATAATCTTTTGTGAGTGATGATTATCATATGAATACACAAGAAGCTTTTTTATGTTTTACTGATGGTGTCTGTCCCTGGGGTATGAAAGCCAGCAATCCTGTATGGAGAGTAAAGCAGACAGTCCTGCAGAATTGAGTTCGTAAGCAAAGAGGAAAAACTCCAAAAATAAACAAAAGGGGATAATTCTGTAAATATTATCTACTCAGCATATTCAGTCTTGCAGAACTTGCAGAACAGCTGCAGATTTATTGCAAGTTGCAACAATCCAGTGGGTTTTACACCACAAACTCATGAACTGAGAGCACTTTGGTATCTGATATTTGGAACTGACTTTGTTCTGTGAATTCTCACATGTCATTTTTCATGTGGCTTGATAGGTTAAACACAGACTTTAACATCAGTCAGGGATAACTGAAGCTTTCATATGTTAACATGGCAAAGTAGTGAGAAAAATGGAGAAAGGAAGACCTCTCAGAATAAGGCAACAAAAAGCTTTCTCTTGAAAATATTTGTAATGGAAATAGCCTACATCATCTTTGAAATTGCTGTTGAAGATGTTAGAACTTGTGTGGGAAACTGATTTCAAAATGGAAAAGATTCAGCCCTTCAAAATTTCTGGGTTTTATTTTCAGTGATGCTTAGGTCAGATTCATTAGAAAAAACAAAAAGAAATTCCAGACCAGTTCTGAGTGCCAGAGATGACACTTTCAGTTCAGTCAATGCTGATTTTTCATGTCCCATCTGTGGTTGATAGTAGATGATTCCTGTCTATGAAATGAGCTTAAATGAGTAGGTCAGGCTAGATACATAGTTTTCAACTCCTAAATCTGAAGAAAACTGATCTCATGTTAAGAATGTTTCAGCAGTTCTGCTGGTGAAAATCCTTTCCCATTCAGTCACTCAGAGAATGTCCAAGCTTTAAGAGACCGTCCTTGCACTTAAAAGAACAAAAGTACTGTTGTTCACATGGTCTGTTAAAGGTGATTTAAAGATGTGATGTGTGATATGATCATTATCTATTAGGTCTTTCCCATCTCACTCACTGATTTTTATACAAACTACCTTGCTTAGAGCAAATATAATTACACAACAGCCAAATCCAAGCAAAGTGTTCTTAAAAGACAATGTCTCACCTTGGCTACCCAATCCTTTCAAAACTATTCATACTTTAATTTCTAGATCATATCAACATAAGCCATAAGATTGTTTAATAAAGCCATTTATTTTTGTTGGCTTTTTTCCAGAGTATTTTCTTCTGTTTCAAGTACTCTGGAAGAGCTGGTGGTGCTTTGAAGATCTTTGGGTATCTGATTTCCACAAATGGTTGATTTTAATCATGATTGTTATTTTAATAATAAATTAAAATAATTTTCTGTTGTGCAAAATGGATGATTTGGAAAACACCCTTAGCTCTCACCAGTGTCAGTGATATAATATTTAGCATTTGAAGTGCCTGAGTCTCAGGCCTGGCTTCGTAGACCGCTCTTTTCAATGGTCCTTTTCATCATGGAAAGATGGTAAAGCTCCCACATTTGCCAAGTGGTGTTTTAATTGAACTGCATGTCATTTCAAAGCAAAGTACAGAGGAGCCATTTGTTTTTATTGTAATGAATTTTAGTGTTTTCCTTTGAACCTACAGCAAATGAGGCCTATATTATTGGATTCCTAATGGACTTTTCACTTCAGCGAACAACAGAGTTGTCACTCCACTTCAGGATTTCACATTAGTCCACAAGCACTGGGAATACAGTCCTGCAAAGGAGCAGGGACCTCCCTCTATCTGTCCTCAGGTTACAAAGTTGCTCCTTGGTCAGATCATCCAGACAACTGCATAGAAGTAAAAGATTCAGCTGGTGTACAGAATGTTTTACTAAACAACATCATAAAAGATTTGGGAACACCCAAATAGCAAGGACATTGTGAACAAGCAACTGGAACACTTTGTATTCAAAAAATATTCATAAGGAAAGAATGTCTCTCCAATCCAAACAATTACAGAGATAAAACTTGTCACTACCAGGAAAGGGCACTGATTCAGTAAATTTTGCCTGAATCTAGATCTCAAGGGTTTGATTTCACCAGTATTCTTGTATTTCTCTGATTGGTTGGGAAGCAGGTGCACAACATTTCTGCAGAATTCCTGACTACACGGTGCTGGAACTGACTTCCTGGTCCTCAGAAAAATTGTGCAGTGGATCCTGTGTGGGGACATGGAATAAAGCAGTTGTATTCTAAAAGAACAGTCATTTGGTAGTTCCTGGACAAAGGGTCTTTGGGGAAGAAGGTCTTCATCATCGTTTGCCAAATGGCTGCTTTGTGAGATGACAGATGACCATCGTCTCCCAAAATCTGACTTCAGCTTTAGGTAGCGTAGCTCCCTACAAACATCCTGGTTTTATCCTGCGTGGAAATCCTTCAGTTTTTCCACCTCCTGTGGCTGAAGCATGTGCTCCATTAACCTCATCCTTGATAACCATCACTCACCAACCCTTTTTGATGTGTAGAGAAGATACTGTTTTATAAGATTTTTCCTCCTCCACTTCAACACTTAATGCATTCTTTTTCTAGATACAACAATTTCATCTTCTAAGCACTGTTGTGAATCCAAGGCAACTACACCAATTTTCTAAAAGATAGCCAAAAACCTCTCATCAATTCAAGTTTGTCTGCCAACTATATGACATCATCTACACAAAGCTAGGAAGCTTCACTCTAGCAGAGAGCCTCAAACAACAAAAAGTTTTGTGGACCAGATCCAGCCTGTCAAAACAATTTCAGTCCAGCAGTTTGCTGACTGCTATCCACTTATCACAGGCCTTTCTGACACAATCTGAGAGAATGACAGAGGCTACATGTCTTGAGCCTGTTACTCTTACATATTCTCTAAAACTCTTCTGAGACTGAAGGGACTGGACTGTACTCGCCACATAGCAACAGTGCAAGCTCTTTCACATCACATAATTTGCATGACTTGTGGCAAAAGCACACATGAATGTTGGGGAAAATGACAGGAAATACTACTTGACCAGCCATGCAACTAGAGGTCCCTAGGGATCAGACTGACAGGGACATCTCCGTTTTGATCCCATCATAGACACCCTTTCACATGGAGGGCGGCGGAGGCATTGAGGTATGCAGTCCTCTTAGAGGGACTAAAGCCTTTTCCAACAGAACGACTGAAGAACACAGCTTATCCATTGTTGCACACTGGACTTTATCATGGCTAGTTAAAGACAGTGATGAAAAGGAAGAGCAGCTCTATGGCCCTTTCTACCAGACTTTGGAATGAATCCATTGTGCAGCTGCCCATCAGTTCTTATGAGATTGCAAGAGTCATTATAAATACCTTTTAGCATTGTTGTCACCTTATCTATAGCCTTGATCAGTCTGATTTAGTCAGTTTTCATAGTGCTCCCCTTTAAGATGAACTTAATGTTATTATGAAATCAATGAAAAAAAAATCAGATTTTTTTTAAATAAGGTTTTAAACCCTATTTGTACTTTTTTACCAGTCCCCTCTTAAAATATGAATATTCAATCAATATAGTTTTGGCCAGACCATGCTGCAATGTTTTTACCACTTCTTTCTTTTAAAAGTGACCTTAATGTGTCCACAAGTACTTTTAGAACAATTTTTCCTAGATTTGATGATAAAGTTTATCTATATAACTCTTTGGATTGGCAAGAAATTATTTTCTCATGATTTTTTTCTAAATACAGTGCATTCCAGATGCTTGTTCCAGATGCTTCTGCCACCTTAGTGGTAATGTCATGTGTTTCAGCAGCTTTTGCACTTACTCTTTTCAGTGTTGGCTCTGTTTCCTCTATAGATGAAGATTCAGTGCTGAGATCCCTTGTTGTTCTGAGAGCCATACCATCTTGCTTTGCAAGCTGTCCTCTCCTTACTACATGCCCAGAATGCAAGTGTCATCAGCTACAGGGAATACATCTTTTCAAAACACCCTTCTTTACCTCCAGCACCTCTCTATGACTTGGCAAGTTACAATTAGCCATCCTAGCACAAGAAGTATTGGCTCAGTTTCTTTTCCAATGCTATTTATCCACTATGTAAATTGTTTTTCTAGCTAGTCTGAGATATTCTCCAGTTCCTGAGCTTTTTTCTCCCAAATCTTTGCTTGTGCTGTCTTTGTGATCTCTTCACTGCTTTGATAATGTTCTTACTTTGCCAGTAGACTTGGCCTGTTTATGCTTTCTTGTAACATTCTATTTTGTTACTTGTCCGGCTTGACTTTGTTTGTTTATGACTTTCAATAACTTCCTCTGAAGTACTTGGTATCACTTTCTCAAATATTTCCCATACAAGATATAGTGAGATTTCTTCTTCAACTCAAAGTAATGGCCTGAAATGCACTTTCAGCTTCACCTTGCATGTCTCCTTTGCCAAGCTTTCTGTACACTTACAAAGGATCAGAGAGATAGCAACACCCAATCATCTCCCTGGGCTATATCTTACTCTTTCCCAGAACAGAACAGCTCATGCTCACAACTACACTCTGTACTTCTATAGATGGTAGCATCCTACCATGACTGTCCATTTCTTTCACTGAAAATAATGTGTTTGATGTGGTTTATGGTCTGACTGCTTAGGGAATATCACATGATTTCATAGATATATATGTATGCGAGAGAGCCAAAGAGACATTACGTATAAATTTCATGACCTAAAAAATCACTGACTTTTATTTTTTAATGCAGCCCTCACATTCATGGCATCACATTCTGGATGTTTAGAATCTAGAGTGTGGTGTCATCCATCCTTCTCTGCATCTTCTGTTGCTTTGGTTGTTGTCTGTACCATCACATCGTATCTATGCACTGTTCAGTGTACCAGTTGTAATCATGAATACCAAT
This sequence comes from Dromococcyx pavoninus, assembly GCA_033558185.1. Lineage (NCBI taxonomy): Eukaryota > Metazoa > Chordata > Aves > Cuculiformes > Neomorphidae > Dromococcyx > Dromococcyx pavoninus. Next base: position 2,576,263 of record JAUMJL010000138.1, on the reverse strand, counting down.
TTGCCTAAGAAACGTTCTCCAGTGGCCCATTGAGGAAATTAAAGTGTGTCCACTGCTGTAGCAACGCTATTGGCATGCTTTGCTTTCCTATTTCTATATCTGATGTTGGAAAAATCGTAATGTCTTATTGTCGCAGTGTGACACATCTGGATGCAAACACTTCCAGCTTTCTTAAGCCAAATATTTTGACCCTCTCAAATGTTTTTGTTGATGTTCTAGATTTCATTTTGCAAAGACTGTTCTGTTTCCACCCTGATTCACACCAGAGTAAATTAGGAAATGTCAGAATCTCCCAAGAGAAACAAAATTTTGGGTTTTGACAAGTTCTAGTAAGTCATTGACATAGCCCAAAGCATATCCTTGTATTTTATAAATTTATATGCCAGGTAAACTTTGATGGGACAGCAGAGCTAGGATAGTGTTGCTGACTCACTGTGAATCTCATCTTTATGGTCAAGAAACCTTTGATGTATGCAACTTCCTGCAATGCTAGTCTGGCCACAGCAGGCACAGTACTGCCAGATTTGCCGCACAAAAACTCCAATGGATTTCTGTGGGCTCACTCTCAGGTAAGTGTATGAGGGAGAATGAAGACATAAAGAATCTCCACCTTTTCAGGAGCCACCACGAGGTCTTTCAGACAAGATAATTCCACTTACTCTGTCTTTTCCTTTCTCTTTTTTTTCTTTTTTTGGAGAGAGAAGGGGAATATTGTGCTGTTGCATCCAATGAAGAACAAGCTGTACTTCACAAATGAGTTTTTCAGCAGCAGCACTGCCTTTCTGTGCTAGGGAAATAAGCAGAAATTTGCCTGCGTCTGAACTAAGCAGAAGAAGTGTGTCAGAGCATGTGCTGGAGTCCTTGATCCCCCTTGTTTTCCACAGTGGAGACTTGGCTGGATAGCAATTCTCCATCCTGGCCTATTACAGTCACTTTCCCTTGCCATTGGGAAAACAATGGTTTGGAGAGATGGTGTATAGATAGACAGGCTACACTCTAAAGTGAGGCTGGCATGCATCCAACACATGTGCCTGGCCTTGAGATTTATGATGTGCAACAGCTCAGACTTTTCCCAGAAGAGAAAGTGGCTAGAGCATTTTTGTCATCCTCAAAATGTGGAAAGACTCCTATTTATGTGGGTTCAGTCTGTATCTCTCAGCACACCCCGGAGGGCAGTGAAAAGACTGAGCTGTTTGTGCAAGATAAGTCAACCAAGTTGGGCTCTCTGGGGAATAAGGTATTGAGCATTCTGAAGGCAGATTCTGCTTAACAGCACAAAGTATTTGAAGAGTTGTCACTTGCTTAAATATCAGAGAGTAAAGAGTTATATATAAAACAGCAGAAGTTTGTATTCAGTCTAAGGATTTGATTCTCCTCTCACCTCAGTGAAACTGTAAAGAAACCACCAAGAAGCCAATGTTGTATAAACAGTGTAAGATGAAAAACAGAGCAGGAGATATTCTCTAGTTTGTGGGCCCTGATAATCAAATCCACAGTATTACAGCATGGCAACTCCTCTCAGTTCAACAGATCAGCATGAACAGAACAGCAGTGAACCAGACCTAGTAACAAGCAGACAGTGACCCTAAAAACATTCAGGACCAAACTGTATTCTCATTGACAATAGTGAAAATCAAGCAGAAACGCATGAATTTCAGAGCAGAACTTGGCCATAAGTCACAGAACTAAGAGACAGTGAGTCATTCTCACATGCCAGATGTCGTTCACCATGTACAGAAAACAGAACATGTGCCAGAGCTGTTCCTACTGAAAAATGACACAGTATCTCCAGGTACTGAGACACAACAACAGTGTCTTTGCATCTGACACATTCAGCAGTATTAATATGAAGAAGAACTGAATGTGCTTTCTTCCAGGAATGGTCAAACAATTTTTTTTTACCCAGATGAAACAGATGAAAAGTCTGTTTTTTAAAAATAAAATCAGAATGAGCGTAGCCATTGGTAATCTTCAAAAGTGAAGCTATTTCATGTCACTTGTATCACAGGTTTTCATTCTGCGGGTTCTTTTATACTGGACCAAAGATTCTGGAGGAAAACCATCCAGGGCTATGAGGACTCTACTGCCGAGGGGTTTTACTGCTAAACAATTGGTGCGCAGAAATGCTGCTTAGAAAAATGCTCACACTGTGTCTGAAAAGAAGTTAAAGGAGTAAAACAGTCCTTCCCAAAAATGCTGTTGTTGCTGGAGAGCTTGACAAGTGGGTTTGCCCTAGAGAACATTCTATTTTTCAAATTCATAACAACACGTCAGTACCATGCACAGCTTATTTTCAAGATAGACCTGAAAGAAATTCTTTGGTGAAGAATAGTACTGGCAATTCAAATAATTCAGCACTATTTACTTAGACTGGAAAATAATAGCACTTAGGGACTTATTCCTGGTTCCTGATGCCTCTGTATTGCCTGTTTTTGTAACTGCACATTAAAACTAGATAGCCCTCCAACAGAGAGATATGACAACTGGCCCTCCAAAATGCAGGCTGAGTCTATCACCACTGGCAGGGGCAATACACCTTATAGACAAGCATACAAACACCACTATTGGAGCAGGTCTTGCCAAGAGATAATATCATGGAGCCTTGGGGTAATGGCATCTCTGTGACACAGAAAAAGCAGGCCAGATATGAACCGTGGTGCTTGAGCACTGTATTTCTGTGCTTAGCTAGCACATCTCCCATCATGAGCATTTCCACTTAGGAAGAGCGAGGTCGAGCTGTAACCTTGTTTTGTTGGTAAGGTACACGTGGCATGATCACAACAGTGAGCGAGCTAGAAGAGTGGTGCAAGATCACCCCATCAGGGTAACAGAGATCCTTGCTCACTGAGAACAGGCTGGAAAGGAAAAAGCAGTGTTGAGGGAAAAACCACAGGACTTGATCTGCAACATCCTCAAAGAGGAATCCCAGTAATAGGCATTTCAGAAGAGAAAGTCCTGGGTTGTTCATTTTCTTTTATCTGTATCTTGAATCCAGCCACTTCATTATTTATTACTTTTACGCTTCTGTTTCAGCACATGTTGGGAACAGACCTTCCATCCCATATTTTTCAATTGCCACTTGAAGTCTCCCTCAGTGCACTTTTCTACAGTGATAAACAACAGTTTGTCTTCAGATCCAGGATAGAGGTATTATATAATATAGCTACAGAAGGAAAAAAAATAGCTTCCATCCTTTTTTCAGGCATCCCTCCTGTGATGTCTGTACAAACCACAGATTGAAAGCAGAGTCTGAATTCGGGCTGTTCTCTCTAAGTATTACATGTAGGTGAAATTATTACAACTTAATCGATTTATCATGACAGCTAAGGGACTGGAAAAGAATAATACTTTTCGTGGCCCTGCTGCCTGAAAATGTATGTAATAACAGAAGCTGAGAGCACTGGGAGACATTTTGTTTTATTCAGAAGCATTGACCAAAGTAGTCTCAGACAATAAGCTCACAATGAAGATTTCTGTTCTCAGGATGATACATTTGTGCAAAGTGAATTTTAAAAAAAAATCTTGCCTGATCATTTTCACAAAATCAACTTAATCTAATTTCACAAGTCTGCATAATTTTTATCATTGAAAGACTGATCTTCTGAGATTATGTTTCACCATAAATAATTGTCCAGAACTTTTCCTGCCTTCCATGACCTTGGCAATGAATGCAATGACAGGGAGAAGTCCTCCACAACAGTTTTAATTTTTTTAGGATTCATAAGGCAGTTTTTTGTAGTTAATCACACAAAAAGCAATGGATTGCACAGGCTATTTGGAAAAAGTCTGAACAAGGATTTCAGTTTATTTTTGTATTGACCAACAATGAAAATAACTTCATCTAGTGCAGAAAAGGGTGGAAAGACCTTTATTTTGTCTAATTTTGGTGGTTTCCCCTGTTATTTGGTAATTAAGATCTTTGCTATCCTTACAGCAAAATCAATGACCCTTGCACCTAAAGATAACTGCTGTTTAAAGGAAAGGCAATTCACTTGACAACTGTGAGAAGACTCCCAGCTGGATCTAGATTCAAGCTTTCTCTTTCATTTGAGTGCTAAGACATAGAATAAGAGTTTATGAAGTAATTATTAACAAAAAAAAAGTAATTCTGATTTTAACTGGCTTACCTAACAGGTTTAGTTTCAGTAACAGGAAAAATGAACATTCCTGTTGGGATATGACAACAAAATAATAATTTTGGAAAGGATGCATTCTTCTTCTTAAAGGATCAGTAAGAACAATTGAGTTGATTTCACATTTATATTTACAAATTCAAAAAATTAAGTACTGGGGACATTTTAACATTGAGTGACTTACATTTTAGTAGCAGTATCGATCTTTATCTTCCAGATATTTTCAAAGTTAAACTTCAAAAACATCATGACATACATACTAATTACCTATACTCTTAGGGGAGCTTTTCCACCAGTTTTGTGGGAAATGATGCTGGACTTTGCCTTGGCTGAGCAAAAAATACTTAGTTGGAATTTTTAAGCATATTTGTGATATATGGAGCACTGGAGACCTACATATAAATTCTGCATTGATATAAAATCCTGTTCCACCTTATTGCAATCAACTGGGATTACACAGCTAAAAATTTTTACAGAATTTTTGTCGATGAGAGTATTATATCTAATTATCCTGCCTGATCCTAATTATCTTTAATCTGTTGTGTTTGGAGCAGTAGTTAAGAGGCACTACAAGTGGATTCCAAAGATGTTAAGTAAGAATTTACAAGGATACTTTTGTGGCTAAAGGCCCAATTACAGTTATTGTTCGAGTTTTTACACTGCATTACTACTAATGTTAAGTTATAATATGTTCTAATTCTGTCCCACACTTTTAAAAATTGACAGTAAGAAAAATGGTTTTCCTGGACTAAACCTCATTGCATCCTTAGGCTCACCCCAGCAGGGACAGGTGTACACAGCAGAAAGATATCTGTGACGTGGGACGGAAAAGTAAGCTTAGCAGACAGGCTCGCATGTGGAAGAGAGCAAGGAAGAGCGTGTAGGTAGCTACAGATAGTTGTCTGCCTTTGCCCTGGCGTAGAGGGCACCAGGCCCCTCTGTGTTGCAAGGGGAATGTTTGGTTTCCTCCTTTTCCTGCTCTTCTGATCTATGGGGTTTGCAATGTGTGCTCCATCTCACGCAGTGCTGTTGGCTGAGGTCATTGCTGCAGAGCAGTGGGTGATTGTGCAACCTGTGCGTTTTACTGGCAGCTTCCCTTGCTGTTGTGTCTCATGTTCACCAGGTAGCTACTTGCCTGGTACTTGGGGGAGAAACTCTCAGCTTGCAGGAGGGAAGGGTTTCCAGCAGGTACAAAAGTGGAGACTGCAGACGTGGTAAGTGGTAATAAAAAGCAATGTTCTTATTTCTTCTCTCTCCTTGGGAAATAGTAATGGTAAAAGTATGCAGCCTGGCTGGTTAGACAGCTGACCGGTATGATGGAGGTGTAGAAAAAGGTGTTTGCTGAGTGTTGTAGAAAGATACATACTTTTCACCTCCCCAAAAGCATTGATTTTCAGTGTTAAGAGGCTTAGTCACATTTTCTTCCTAAAACATTAAAAGATTCCGTTATTAAAGGAAAAGTATATGAGACACAAGTCCAGTTCATCTAAAAAATTGCTGCAGGGAAGAAATCAAGAACAACTCAAGTCAAAGGAATGCAGGCAGCAGAAGCAAACTGGCCAAAAAGAGAGACAACAATCCAGCAGACCTCTTATGGAAAGCAGTACAGAAAGAAGACTTAAATATGCCCAGGGGCAAGGATGTTGAAAAAGAGATTAATTTCATATCCCAGTGCTGTAGCTGACAAAAAAAAAAAGAATAAAAGCAGTTCACACACCGAGTAAGAATGTACAGACTTGCTATGAAAAAGGGACTCTCGGTAGCACCAGCTTAAGGCATCAACATTTTTGCAGTGCGAATGCAATGCACTCAGTTGCTTCCTTTGCAGCTGTGAGGTGAGATCAGTGTCCTGCTTGACTGCAGCAGAGTTGAGGAGGCAGCTGTAACATGGCTGTAGTAACACGGATAAACTGACCCCTCCCCCTGTAGCATCACCAGTTGTGGGTGAGGTGATAGGACACAAGGAAAAGGGAGACTTTCCAGAAATATTTAGAACAAAAGATAAAAAATTACTTAATCCAGATGACCAACTGTGTTCCCAAAAGGAAAAATAACCTATCAGAAGGCAACTGAAACTTTATAACATTTATCAAGCAATGCTGAGGAACAGCAAAAAGTAGCAAATGAGCTATTGAAAGTAAAAAGAGAATAGGAGAGACACCGTTTTTGAAGGCTACTAACCCGGCAAAGCTCTCAGGTCTCCAAGGAGACCTAGGGTCACATTATGCAAAGATAATGCCCAAATCAATTGCTAGTTTAATAGGGCTCTGCCATGGAAAACGGAAGAAGAATGTCTGGCAGCAGCCACTGTCAGCTATTTGTGGAAGACTAAGGAAAAGAAGATGATAAGGATCTTCCCCTTATGACAATTCCCTGCCTTCTGACTGTCAGACATTTAGGAGCTTTGTGATCCAAAGGCTGCGTTCAGAGCAGAGTGCTTAACACATTCTTTGCCCTATGAATTTGTTTGATCCTTTTTTAATCCAGTCACACATTTGCACTAGTTGTGCTCTTTGAAGTGAGATTATTTCATCAGTTTACCTTTGTGTATGAAGCTGATATGTAATGTAATCACAAGCGATTAGAAAGCACCAGGAACTGATTTCAACTACAGCTCAAGATACTGAAACTACAGGATGGTGATGTGAAGCTGTTGTAGCATTTGTCTATGGTTGGAGATTATGACAGTCAGCAATTCACTCATTCAAATTGAACGAAAGCTCATAATCAAAATTAACATCGAGTTTTTCTGAGGAAGTAACTTCTTTTTTTTTTTCCCCAGAAACAATAACCAATAAGGATAAAGTCCTGTTTAGAAAGAAACTCATTACATGAAGTGGATTATTTAGTGGATTATTTGAGCTGGACATGTTTGTCAGAGGAGGATAACAGTGGTTCTACACAACCAGTGGTAGACTTCATCCGCGCATCACAATGTGTTGTGCAGCATCTTTGAAGTTAAGAAAACCAAGCCCTAATCCTGGTTAATCAAAGGAGTACACTTACTAGAACAGACTATTCCTAAAGACTTATTTAGAAGGGTATTTAGCTGTTTAATAACACAAATAAGAATCTAGCATATTCTGTAGAAGAGCTTAAGCATTTAAACCCCATTGACTTTAAGTATTTCTGGGAGGAGAAATACCTTTGCAAATCTGGTCCAAAGGAATAGTTCACATCACTCTGCTGGCAAACAGAAAGCCTCTATAGCAAATGCTAGTAAGTTAGTTGCTCAGGCATAATAAATAACTGGCCACACTACTAAATATGTTACAAAGAGGAAGTAAAAGTTTAGGTGACCCAGGAGGAGGTCGTACTCCTATATACATGTTTATACGTGCAGTATATACTGAATGTCTAATTTTGAAATTAGGCCTGTTCATAAGTAATTTTTTTTTAAATTTTGGCTTTTACTGCAGTCACATTTTAACCTTGGCTGTTACTCTGAGTAGGACTTCCTGGATGGTACCATCTGTCTATCACCAGTTACTGCTCAGTCATTTGCAGTTGTGAGGATATGTCCTAGAACAGCAGAATATTCTGTTCCATCTAGTTTCTAAACTCATGCTTCATAGTACTGTAATATATGATAATCTCTTCCTATTTTCTCTGGCAGTTTAACAGTCACTTTTGGCAAACTATTTGATTTAAAATTAGACTTGTAATTCTTTACTTGTAAACAATGTCTTTTTGCCCATGTTTTATCTCTTTATGTCCTACAGACAACAAGGTGATACATTTTATGTGACTGACTGCATTTTGAGTTTTGGTTGTCAGGAGTCATTCAGTCTCAAAATATACCAAGTAATAGTAACAACAAATCCCTTTAATATGCCAACAGTCTAATTTCTATCATTATCCATGGATGAACATCAGTAGTTAATAAATTTTGAGTAGCTTTTTCTCCTTCAAGAAGCAAGTGTGTATCATAATACAAAGACAACAATTTGATGAAGATTGTATGGTTTTACCTGTATATTGCTTTTTGCCTAGATGAACACCAGTTAATACAAATTTATCAGCCATATAATTTCTGAAAATCCTACAGTCAATTTGTTAGTCTCGTCTCCTGCCATATACAGCATCCCATTTTATTTAATGGCTATACATACACTTTACATATCTACTTCCAGACTCATTGCACGATTTTATAGTATTTGATTAAAACTATTGTTACCCATAGATCTGAGCTGAACTGAATCACATTTTTGCTAAACGAGTTTGCAAAAATACACAGGAGAGCTTAGCAGCAGGATTCACTTGTGTTTCCTTACAGAAATACAGAGGTCCCGACCAGCATTTCAGCATGCTTGTATTTTCCTAATGCTTGGACTTGGATCTTGGCAGCTTGGGCTAATCAATAAATGAGAGTTTTTCCCTACATAAATGTTGCACCAACTGAACACAATCAATGGTTTAATTTAGTGACAGTAGTGCAAATTCCTCTGTGCACATGGCTGAAAACCTCAAACCCTGGAAGGAACTGACAATTCTAATGAATTTAAGCTAACCTGAAATCTAATAAAGAATATCCATGTGGGACCTTGTAAGAATTTAACTAAATTTTAAAACATATCTATGGATAAACAGATGCAACTTTGTGTATAAGTGGGCCTAATATTACCAAATTATACTGAAGTCATTTTTCAAGTCCTTCAGTATATTTTAAAGAACTACAGTTTTACCTTTAAATTCACCGAAATTCTGATTAAATCATTTTTGCTGCACACTGATCAGCTGTTTGCATCACTCAGAGGAAGGAGCAAGATTAAGATTTATAACAATTTATAATCTATCAGCCATTATGCTTTCAGTTTCTCATAAATTTTAATAATTAATGTCCTGAGACTAGCAGATGGCCCCAATTCTTTTCAAATTACTGTAGTTAAAAATATGTAATTTTTTAGCCCTCCAATATGGCACCAAATGTTACTGCTTATGGCTCCAGTGCTTCCTTCTTTCTGATATGCATTCTCTGATTTATTTCTATTGATGTGTTTTAACTGAGAGACAAGTTGAAAGCAATTGTCACTCCAGACAGAAACACAAATACGTAATTTCTGTTTTGTTTTAAACACATAGACAAAGGATTACTGAGTTCATTTGAATCAATGATTCAAATTCCACCAAGGTCTTGTCTACACAGGAAGACTTACCAGCATAACACTTCTTGTCAGTATAACAGTTCCTCTAGTTTTACTCTCTGTGTAAACATACTTGTTCCCAAATCAGAATATCACCCAGGGACAAAAACGTAAGGGTCGTAAAGTCACCTGTAACTGTAGTAAACATAGATTACGCATCTATTTTACATAGTTCCACAGTAGTAGAACTCTGTAACTCTAGTACTCCACAAACAATTTCCAGAACCTCGTGACAAATGCAAAAGTTCTAATTCACAGGTATAATTTACTGCAGGAAAAAATTCAACACTATCATAATTGTACTATGACCCAACAATAGCAGAGTTGTTCCTAAACAAAACTCCAAAAGTATCTTGGAAGGCAAAGAAAGGCCCTCACAAAAGAGAGCAGCAAGAAACCCAAAGCTAATGGTCTCTGTCAATCAGTCCTAAGTGAAATGTTTTGCTTTCAATCTAAATCTGACCATTGGTTTATCTCTGAGCACATGAACCAAAAAGACAACTTTCTGATTTCTACAGCCAACAAGGAGAAGCCAAATGTGAGATTTTTACTGAGTAAGGAAAGTGCAGATGAACAGTGAGCCAGCTTCTCTCAAATCAGCAACTTTGGAGACATCAATACCTTGGGTGCTCAAGGGACCTTAATTCCCCATCGTCAGAAATTTTCTAATGCCATCATATAGTCCTGAAGACAAGTTTATAAAGTTCATTTTTTAAGGCATCATTGGATTCTGACCCTCTCTAGTGTTGTTTCCAAGATCACTTCAAGTTATGCCCTAGAAATACTTTAGGACATTTTTCCTCATTTTTGATCTCAAGTTCTTTGATTTTGTGATGATGTTATTCTTCAGTTTTTCTCCCTTTTTATTATCTATTATAATATCTTTTAATTCTCTTTTGGTCTTCCTTCTTCTGCACCTTCTGTACTTTAATATCTGCTTCTTGAACACGGGTGAAAACTTGCATGCAGTACTTCAAAAAAGATCTTATTGGTGCTTTGTATAATGCAAGTCCAGCATCCCTATCTCTAGTACAAACACCTCAGCCAATGTGTCGTAATCATGCATTTAACAGCTGCTTCGAAACAGTTGTCAAGAGTCACCCTCCAAAAACCATTGCACCGAGACCTTTTTCTTCCACTTGTTTCCCTTCAATGGATAGTGTTTTTCAGCAATATGTGCTGGCATGTCATATTCCTTTAGGAAGGATGGGACTGAGTCACACTGGCCTTGTGGAGAAGGCAAGACTGCTCTTACCCTGGAGCAACCACGCGGAGAAACGACACTTCAATGACAGCAGGGTGGAGCTGGCAGAGGAAGAGGCAAAGGAAGTCCTGTAGAGCAGCAGAGGGACTGAGAGACTGTTCTCTAAGGAGTAGGGAGCAGAGCTGAGGCTAAATCTCTATACTTTCTTCTTAATACTCAAGAAACAACCATACGGAGTTTCTGCGACCCAGAAAGCCACTCTGTGGACTGAAATAACAATTAGAAGGAAGGATCCAGCCAACAAGGTCACTATGGGCAGGAGCGAAGTTGTTTAGAAATTAATTTTTATTTCTGTTGCATCTCACCTAGCCACTGAGCTGTCTTTGTTTAAAACACAAACAGTTCGAGTGTCTATGCAAGTAAAACCTGGCCTTTTGAGATTAAAAGCCTTTTTTAAACTACTCTGACGAGATCACTGAAAGAAGGATGTCTAGGTAAACTCACTGTAAATTCTGGCTGGCTTAATTACCCAAACATGCTTGACTTTGTGCTACTGAACCCACCACCATTTCTGTCACTTGTCCTTAAACTGAAAATGATTAGACAGGCTAGGATAAGTCTCAAGACTGTTCTTTGAGGAAATGTCAACAGAACATCATCTGCATCTTGAGCACTTCTCTTTTCATGCATTGCAGTCTCATGCTAGTCAGCACCTTATTTACCTGATCAGTTATTGCGGTAATCCTCATCGTTTCCACTTCACTGATAACTTGCCTTCACACTACATGAAGTGCTGATCTAACATGTGTGAAAAACCAGGCTACCACATTGTCCCTGTGTAAAAGGTCAATTATCTTATCCAAAAATATTTTAGTCTGACACTATCTATGTTTGATAAAACTAGGATTAGCCCACTTTATATTTACCTTCAGGGTTTTAATTATTCTCTCCTTCAAATATTTTCCAACAATTTACACAGTGTTGTATTCAAAATAAGAGACTCCTCAGAGTTATTATCTGGGTGAATTTGTTTCCCTGGTTTTTAGAATGTAAAAATGAAGAGAGATAGAGAGTATATTGACATGAGTACATTTATTCTGTTGATAAGGCTTGAATTTGTATTCAGTTGAGAAGAGCCATCTTTTATCAAATTTTTGGCTTCCTTTATAGGTATAATACGGTGCAATCAAGGTTTCCAAGGTTGTCAAATCTTCAGCTTTGCAAGAACAGCCCGCCTACATGCCAGGTTCATAACAAATATAAAAGATTTTACAAAGAACCTCATTTCAGCAAAGCTTCATTTTTCAAGAGAACACTTTGTCAAAAATATTAATCAGACCTAACCATAGATTTCTTTTACTATATAGTCGATTCCATCATCTCTCTAGTCTTTATGACAAGCTTAACTGGCTGAATTTATGCTCTGTTTGGGTTCTCATACTGTGACCATAACCTTGCTGTCCAAGCTATTGCTTAATCATCCAAGTTTTGGATAAACATAGGTTAATGTCACTAGTGTATAATGGGGTTGTGCTTTTATGGGGTAGTATTTCACTAGAAGACAATATTTAAGAATCTTTCCTTGTATAAATTATCTTCATTTCAATTATATTCACAGTGATTAATGAGTTATTTAAGATGTATTGTCGTAATTTTTAAGAAATGTTTTGAAAGCACTTTTCAGTATACGCAAGCTCATGGAGAATTAATGGTGAATGCAGAAATGTGGTTATAGCACTTTTACTTTTTTTATTTCAATGAATACTTGGTGATGTATTTATCACGCTATTCAAAATGCTTAGCACAGTCTGGGTAGATCCATCTACAAACAACATAACTTCATAGATTTTAAACACAGAAAGGAATGCTATATGACACTGTACTAATTGTACATTGTACTAATGATTTCTTGTAACACAAAAGGCTACAAGTCTTATAATTAATTCCTACTTCAAAACCAAGTGCAATCTCGCTTTCAAAATTTCCAGTGATACATCTCTTACAATTCTTGCTAAGATGTGCTGGTGGTGATTTTTCTTATCCCAAGATATTTTCATTTTATTTCTAGCTGTAACTTGCAACATCAGGTCATCTTACATTTTACCTATTAGGAACAAGAGCTGCCTTCTAGTGTATATGCTTCACAGCCAGCAATCAAATCACCTCTATACCTCTGCATCAGTGAGGTTTTTACATCTCTCACTGTAATTCATGTCTATCTTTACTCATTTGCATCTCTTCAAAAGCAGCTATTTAACATCTTTCTGAAGAGCACATTTTGCATGGACAGCATTTTGGTAGACAGTCTACCAATGTTTACATCAGTGCTAACTTCAGAGATAACATATCCTTCTTGTTTTAATTGCTGTTTCCTCCAAAGATCACATTAGACACTCCATCATACTTTGGAGATTTGTTTAGTTTGTTGTTACTCACAACACTTAATTTTGAGTCATTATTTTCCATACTACTGTTCCACCTTTTGTAAGGATGGCCTATATCATTTAAGATGCCTGGAATACTTTTTCTGTGCTTGCCGAATAATTCATGTCACTGTCTTGATATTCTGTCTTTATTATAATTCAGCACTCCCCCACACTTTGTGAAATGTGCAGATTTTATCAGTAACTGCTTGATGATAGTAAATATTTTAAAATCAGTTTATAACCTATCATATTGAATCTTACTTGGGTTACTTTTGCATTAATGAGCAATGATAGGCAATCAACAAGACTGATCAGGAGAGCAGCCTGTATGAAAATATGTTTTGAGTGAACTTCTACAAACTTCGGCAGGCTGAGACCAAATCCTTCAGTGCACTCCTTCTGCTTTGTGACTCAAGGCTGAGTTTTTAAATTGGAGGTGAATATTATGCTTTAAAAATATATCAGTATTTTCAGAGAAAACAATCACTGCATTAAAAAACATGAGGTTGTTTTGAGAACGTGAATGTTTCTGCAGATCGCAATAGCTGTCCAAACAATCCTTACTTTCCCAGTAGTAGAGACCAGTGACTTGAAAGACCAAAATCCAGTGTTTTTGAAAATATTTCAGCAGATAAAATCTCACCTGCTCTGTTTGTGTTTCTGAGGTGCAGGGAACCTGGAATGGGTGTGGTGGAGGCATTTGAACTGAGAGCACGAGCCTCAAGAACCAGTAGAACCAGTTCTTCTCCGCATAGTCTGGAAAATCCTGCCTTCAAAGACATGACTTGACTGCATTTACTAAAATATCGCGCTCACATTCAGGTAAAATTCAGACTATAAATCACTGTCTACTGGGGCCTACCTGGATGTAGGCCATTTCCACACATTTTCCTACCATATGATAACAGAATTTGACTGACATGTTTTGGATATTTCTCCAAGTGCGAAGCCAAAGACAGTCATGGCAAAGTTTTTTTTCCCTTAAAACTGTAGGAGTCTTTTTTTTTTCCCTGGGAATCAGCTCCTGCCAACATGTATCTCAACCCAAACCCAATCCCACTTAAAATACACTGCTTAAAATGCACTGTCCAGGTCTTTCACTAATCGCAGATGTCAGAACCTCTGGCGTTTGTCCCACTATTTAGGTTCTCTCCATCTGTCCCTTAGAGGGAGGGTGATTTCACAATGGGTATGCTTTTCACAGACAGAAGAAATGTTCTTTTTAAAAAATCGAATCTAGGTAAACAATGCTTAAAACCAATGTTAAATAAATCCAAATATACGTTCTTCTCATTTGACTAGACTACACAAACCACAGTTAGGTTTTAGTATTCATTACTGATGAAAGAAATATGAAAAGAAACTGTGTCTAGCTTTGTAATTTGAGTTTTAGTGACAAGTCTTTGTGTAAATCTACTTGTATAGATCAGTTTGATATTGATAACGTAGTCAACACACAATTTATTTTATCTCTCATTGGGATTACTGTCTTTACTCTGCATAGCTCATAATAATATTGGCTATGTTTAAAGAAGTTTGCTGAAAGACAACAAAATAATGTTGCAATTGAGACCAGTGATAACGTATAAAAGTAAGGGAAGAGTCAGTAAGTCATTACATATGATAAACAGGTCAGGATAGACTAACCTGAACCACTAACCATTTATTAGTAATGTATTCATTTCCAGCAATCTGTGGATTGTTCATGGATTCTCTCTTCACACTTAAGTTTTTATGTTTATATATTGTATTTATCCACAGTGATGACATGGATTCGAGAAACATTTCAATTTGAAAGAGTATGGGTTTCTAGAGGAGTGAATCTATCCTACTCAAATGTCCTTCAGTGGTTTCTTTAAACTGCTACGATCTTGAAAAGGAACATTTTGTTTTATATGGTGGAAATAGTTTGTCAGGGGAAACCATAAATACCGGGTGTTTAGCTAATTCTCAAAGTAATCAAATTAAACAACCTGATCCTTTATTAAAAGAAGGAAAAATTTACTAAAAGGCTAAAGTTCAGATTACAGGAAAACTTGGCTATATTATTTAGACCCTCAAAGAAAGAAAAAAGAAAAAGGAATAATTTACTGAAGGAAAATACTCTCCACCTGTGACTGAAGAAGGAGAAATAGGTCAGCTGTTGACTGTAGGTTTGAAACAGATGAGCTATGAAAGAAATTTAGGACAAGAGGCTGTTACCTCAGACAGTTAGAGGAAGGAAAGGGCAGTTGATAAGCCGAGGTTGCAATTGCTCATCAGAAGAATTAACGAACGTGAAAAATCTCTTGTTCCTTTTTCATCTGTTTGCTCCACACTTATGTCAACTTTTACTTGATGGCTGGGAGTTCAGGGGTATGATCTTAGTTTGCTCTGAATTGTCAACAGACGAGATTTAAAGGGTGAATCTCAGCCCTCCTCTAAGACACATGAAAAACAGACACATTATAGCTTGATTCATATGGAACAACTCACTAGCCTGACACCCACTCATTTCCTTTCAATCACAATGCAGAGGAGTTTCCTGTTTAATCACTTCTCAGATGGTCATAATTTTGTCAGGGTCATCCTTTCATCTTCATGATCATCATGAATTCAACACTAGAAAACGTATGCTAGTGTTCATCAAATAGCTTAGCGGGATCAACAAGAAGGTGGAAATTATGAACACATACTGAGAGAAGGTGGGAAAACTCAGGTGAAAACAAACAATAAAATCCTACCTTTATTGAATTAATGGGAACAGAAGTAGCACAAACACTATAAGAAGTTCACACAGGAAATACAGGGCAAAGAAACTCAATAAAATTATTGTTTGCTGTTGCTGATGCAATGAAGTTATGTAGCCAATTAGGAACACTAAAAAAAGTTTTGAAATTAGGTGACAGAGTAACATAATGCCCCAGTAGTCCCTATAAATCAGTAGTAGTTTTGGTTCCATGTAAGGATATTTGTAACATTTTTTTGTAAACAAAAGAGATAGAAAAGAAATGTAAATTTATAGGCTTGTTTAAAATGATTGATATTATCACTAAATCATGGCTGTGTCTAACAAAGGTGGCAACATGTAGGACGACAATTTTATCCATAATAAGGCACATTCTGTACAGGGCTCCTCACAGCACAAAAATCATTTCTCCAGACAGCTTTCTATTCCACATAGAAAACATATTCCATGAGTCATTTTGTTTAAAAGTAAAAGAGAATTAACTTTGATTGTTCTCATGTCCTTGTATATTTGCTGTCTAAGAACGTTTAGATGATATAATGCCTGCAGAAAGTGAATTTTAAAGGCACTCTCCTCATGCTCTATGTTGTACATTAAACTCTCCAGTATTCTCCATGCTCAGCTAGTTATTATGTCAGAGATTAACATGAAACTCAGGAATTGCATAGCAATTTGACAGAAGGCAGAGAGTACTTGCAGAGCTCCAGAGCTTTCTTCTCTGCCTCCTAAAATCCATACAGTGGAATCGTATATTCTTCATCTTTGACCAATCAAATACTTCTCTGCAGCCCTTCCCTTTTCTGTTAAGAGTACTAACGGAGTTTCTTACTTGCCTGATTCACCACAAAAAAAAGAGGCTGTTACTCAGTCCCTTGTAATAGAGACAGCTGAATAAGGAGCATCTGACCCTCTCATGTTACTTTATGACAGGAATTACTTTGAGAAAATGTCTGAGGATGTTGCTGAGGTAAAAAAGTATTAAGTAAAGTGAGCATGCATGGTTGGTCATTGAGAACAAGGGAAGCTGAAAATAGAACCTCCTTGTGAAAAGTAGCATCACGGACTTCAGAAACAGCACCAGAAAAACTACTATTAATACAAAACAAGATTGGGGTAAGACCAAAGAGAAACAGCTTGAGAATCATGATCTTTCAGAGGGGATAAAAAAAAAGGAGCACTGTGATGTTAGTTGGTGATTGGGAGAGTATGGTAACAACCGCAGTGAATCGTTAACATAGCATGCAGCCTGACAAATTCTAGTAGAAGGAGTTAGTGAGGGAGGGCAAGAGATCTTTATGCCTTTTGTTAGACAGACTTCTCATCAGTTAATGCTACCAGCAACTATCTTCAATTAAAATGTTCCAAGAGCCTTAAATTTCGTCCCAAGCCTATTAAAGAATCGATGGCTAACATGGAGAGAGGCTTGAATGTGTTTTATCTCCCAGCAATGTTTACTGTCTCTTTCTACCAAATGTGGTGTGAAAGTTGCACCATACTGCTCGAGCAGATCTAATGGTTCATTGCATGCCACTGCCCTGTCTCTGGAGCTGTCTCTGGCTGTCTTCTCACTTTGTGCTCAGGTACTTGACCTCATTAAAATGTGATAAAATCAAACTAGCAAAAACCAAAACAAAATTTTTGCTTCTTTAGGAAGACGAATTGGTTCGGTCTGCGGTTGGAGGAATGCCAGAGGCAGCACAAAGGAGGGAATGTGACATGCAACTGAGAGTGTGTTGGAGAGAAAGGTGCAAGAGAGACTGATCCATTTGTGACAGCTGTACTGTGAAATTTTGCCTTTAGAAAAGAGGAAAACCACTTTTCCTCTGCACTAAATATTTTGATTTGATTTTAAGCTTTCAAAAAGCAATAGCAGAATTTTGTCCTTTAAAAAATCTGGAAGATTCAATAATGGCATAGAAAATGCAAGTGGTGGTGATTTTCCATGGTGTGCTTGAGGAATATGATGGGGAAAAGGGCACAATACAACACATGAAAAGCCATCACTGAAGTCAGGAACTGGCTTACACTATTCTCTTTCCTGAAACTTTTAACGTTAAAAAGGAGAACCAGATGCTTTGTTTTATGAAAAGGTTTGAAAGAAATCCAGTATTATCACAACAGATGACACCTTCTCCCAAAGATAATGAAGACAAGATGACATGAAGCATTTTAAAAGACAGGTTACTATTGCACTAAAACTCATTTTTCAGTTCATCACTAAACTGTAAAGAGTAAGCCCACCATTTTGTTTTCCACTCTTCTTTTCCTGTCTTTAGGTCTCCTTGACTTTACCAGCAGAGGGAGCAGGTGGAAGAACAAACGGACAGGGAGAAGGAAATGCCTTTGATTAAACTTTGATCTTTGCTCTTTGTTCCAGGCACAGAAAACAAGGACCAGTTTCAGCAGCTGCTGCTAGTGGGTCAGAGTATCCACAAGATGAACATACTTGTTTTGCGTGAACTGTCTGTTCTTCCTCTTCAGCAAATTGGTATTATAAAGCCTGACCGTTCCACTTGTCCTGCCTTATTGTCATCCCTGTGCACTGGCAATATTTAGCAGAAAACTGAGGCAGAATTCTCAAGCTGATGACATTTTGAATTCAGGTACACACTACATTCAATCCTTCCTTTAGCCTCCATTATGCATTTTCACTGTGTCTCAACCATTTTTCTAGCACTGGGTTTTACTGTAAGTCTGGAAACATGCAGCCTGTTTGTGTAAAATGAAAACTCTTAAGGAAATTCATATTTGAATAATGCAGTGCTAGTTTCAATCTATTGGAGAATTTTTTCAGTTCACCCGCCTCTCACAAGGGGATTTGACAAGCAAAAGTCTTGTTCAAAACAGTATTTGTAAGCCATTAAATGTTTTAACTGAGAACGTTAGGGTTCTTTTAAAAACACCTGGTTTTCTTTCCACCTCTCATGTCTACCTTTTCACAGGTAGCTTCCTCTTCACCTTTCCTGAGTATGAAAGGAATTCAACACCTAATAATGAAATTATGCCAATTCAATCTCTTATTATGCATAAAAGATCCTGCAATTTTTTCTTTTTCAGAAAAACTTAGCATGTAGGAAGATGGAGACTGGCACTCGGTATTTTTAATAGATAAATTTTCTGGCAATATGGGCTTATTTTCCATAAAACAAATGTCAATGCATGGGACATACAAAAAAATTATTTACAAGGATCAAGCACTGTTCTGTCCTCGATAAGGTGGAGAAGGACCAGAGGGATTAGGTCAGAGATTTAGGAAAATGCTTGATACCAGACTTCTCAGAGAGACAACCCAAATAATTCGTACACAAGCAGTTTAGCACTATCATGAAGTAAATAGGCTTCTCCCAGTTCAACCTGAAGTTGCCTCTCCTTTTTTTTTTTGACTGAGTCATGTGCAGCCTTTGAGCAAGACAAACTTATTCCTTACAAAGTAAAGGTGAGAACCCATTAGATGTGAAAACAATGTCTTTTGCATTAGATCAAAGATGAGTAATTACTCACCAAAAAGTGATCACTGACCAGTTTCTGAAATTCTGACTAGTATTTTACAAAAATAATTGGCCAGATATCTTAGAGGAAATGAGAGTATTTGTAACAACTGCAGACTCCCATAGCAGAGTTATAAATGTGGCTTATCCATCCTTCTAAACCAGAGAAGATAAACAAGGCTTTCGAAAAAAAGAGCAGAGCCAAAGCCCTTAGCTCTGTTGCTGTACCTGGAAAAGTCCACCAAATCTTCAAGAAAATACTCACTTTTGAGCTGGTAAGCAGTTATTTAGAGAAGGTACAGAAAGTTTACAACCAACTGGAAGAAAAGCCGTTAAATTTGTCCTTAAAGCTGTGCAGAACCACAACAGATATTTGTCTGTCTTCCTCATATAAAACTACTTAAGACTGCATTTAACAAGAGGTTTGATGAGCTCATGAGTGACAGGGTTCAGGCTAATCAAGTTAGATTTATTTTCTAAAAAGTGAGGACAAACATCAATTGATTGATATTAGCATCCCATCCACATAGAGTCCCTACCGAGCCATTTTTCTCAAAACAGAAGAAGGTTTTGACTGACTGACCTAGCTGCACATTGAATATTACATAGACCAGCAGTTGGCAGGTTTTGTCCAGTTTTGGACTCACCAGTCTTTTCCCATGAAAGCGCAGGTCCTGAATAGTGAATTCAAACTGACTGACAACAGCCTTGCAATTCTTAATTGCCTTAGACCACTCAGAAGTGCCTGACCATGGTTTGAAAATCATTGAGATATACATGGTCATATATGCCAAGTGTAAAATAGTTCCAAGTCTAATACCCTGATAAATATTTCTTTCCCATCCTAACTTTTCCAGCTTCTTTCATGGAACTAGTCAGGAGTGTCTCATTTTAGCTCAGTCTGACAGGACTGTATTCTTAAGGAATAAATGGACCCAAGACAAGAGTTTAGAAGATAAAAATCCTTTTACATGCAAATGATATCCTCTTACTTGGTACAATCCAAGATCAGTCTAGTACGTGCTGTATTCTCTGTTTATAAAATAAATTAGAATAAATTGAAAGGACTGATCATCTCATTAAATAAGTTGGAAGCACTCCCTCTACAGGCTCATTCAGATGGGAACAAAGGAACTTCAAACACGTTGGCATCCAGTTTCCAAAGGAAATTCACAGTTAAGGTTAACCTAGCCCTATTAATTATGCAGTTACTAAGTGACTTAAATAGATAGTGAGTGCTGCCTCTTTCCATAAGGGGAAAAGTAAACATAATTAAAATGAATGCTGGCCCTGGTATTTTGTTTACTTTCAGCTCTCTCCCCATCCATATTCCTGACATTTATTTTAACAAAACTAACATGCTGAGATTCTCCTTGTGGGACACTGGTAACTAGACCAGAAATGCTCTACAAGCCCTATAGAGGGCATCAACCTCTGAGTGGGTGGTCATGAAGAGGTCACAGATAAACTCAGATTACTTGTGCATCCCATCTAATTAGTCCATATGTTAATATTGTGTATATTAATACTCAAGAATGTATCTTGATGAGCAGAATAAAGAAGACATGCAAGGACCCAAAAACTGCCACCTCTACAAGGCAGTTCCTGAAATGTTGCATTGCTTGCACTCAGAGCCAGATTGCTAAATACAATACGAGCAGCCTGTAAAAAACAGGTAGCATCTATGCCAGACAGATAATTCCTGTACTGTAAGATTGCTTGTTGTTTGCTACAAAGCATGAAGATACCTCATCCTTCAATGAGTCTCATCAACAATACACACCTTCCTCATTGCAGAGCTAGATGATTTTCACTATGATTGCAGTATGCATGATCAAGTCCTTCCACTGACTGCTCACACTGAAAACTAATGCAAAAGGTAAAATGTGATACTGTCCTACATTTACTTCCACCTACAAACATGGCACAGCTCACTGATTCTCTGGTGAAACTGCCTAAAATAGTTCACTTAAATCTGTGGCTTATTTTTTCAACCACTGCTCAGAACTCTTCGTGAACAACACTCGGCAAACCTTAACTCTAAGGACTACCTCTAGACTCTGAAATAGTGTATGTCAATGATCTGCCTGAAAACTGAGTTTGTAAATAGTCCAACTTGATGACATCTGTATGGGTGTTAATTCTTAAAAGCCTTCTGACCTTGAAAATAACTTGAAACATGATTCAGCAGTAATACTGTCATAATTGGCATTTGCAGTTAAATCCTTCACTATCGCAGTTTCTCCTGTAATGCAAGTTCAGTTTCTCACTTAATGAAATACAGTTCATATCTGGTCTATCTCATACTTTCTCTTAGATCTCTGACTTAACCTTTCCCTCTGATAATATGGGCTGTCAGTGTCAAAACTTGCAACAACGTATTAACAAAGTTATTGGACCTACTAAGCACAATCCTCAAACATTTGCTGTCACTTTCCTACTCAGGGAGGAACATGGTCCTCCAGTTTTGACCTTCTCTCCTCATGCAGCTACATCCAGTATTTTTGTTACCCATGCGGACTAACAAAGTCCTACCAGACCTCTATTCTGAAAGCACTGCAGCCAAAAACATCATGAATATCAAAACCTTCTGCAGTATTTGAAACTCTCTATCTGGCCCTTTTTCAACTCACCTAATAGTTTCACGTCTCATGTGGTCAGCCCTGTTAAACTGTGGCATTCTGACACAGGAAACAGAACGTACTGGTAGCAAACTGTTGAAAATCGTACCACTTGACAGCCATGTTTTACGCTGTGATCTTCCTAAAATACTCCCAGATTGCTCAAAACTAGAATGCTGCAACCAGACTCTGTTACAGCATAAGGAGAATCTGAACTGCAGATGAGGCTATGATTCATAACACAGAACATACATTTCCTAACTAGATGAGGTCTAAGCACACCAGATTCTGTCACTGAAAATGCTGAGGCTTCATATGATTTGCACATACTAGTACCCCTAGTAATATTATTTACATCACCACTCTATCACTGAGCACATTACATAAGCAAAAGAAGACAGGGCAAACACCGGCTTTCAAAAAGACCTGGCGTATGTGTTAGCATTAAGAAGTCATTATGGTTTAAAAATGAACATTACTGTCCAGCTGGTCAACATCTCAGTCTGATTTGTCAGTAGCCTTCAGATGATGCACCATAACCTCTGACCAACAGGCAGGGTATTCTGCTGAGTGGTCACATTTTCTCCATATTTTTAGTACATTTTCAGGTCCACGGTACTGAGCATATCTACCTCTTCAAGAAGCCACAGGAGTCCTCTCTATACGGGGATGTCGCTGTAAAATAAAGCTGGCCTTTGAATTTACAGTGTGCTAACTACTTCATACTGTCCCCCCATCAATGTTTATTTGAAATCACAGAGGCATCAGTTGCAGAGGTGGAAAGTGAAAAAGGCTTCTGTACTGATATTTAATGGTGAGCTGAAACAAGAAATACACAAAACTTTTGCATGAATTGTTTTGTTTTCATGATACTGCATAAACTACAAGCTGTAATTTACCCTCAAAGGACTGCAATGGAGCTACAGATGTGCTGAAATTACATCTTTAAGGTCAGCTGGACTGAGGCCAGGAGTGTCATGAGGAAGTAAGATAAGAAATAAAGGCTTATATTTACATTGCTAGACTTGTCTGGTCACATCAGGTATTTGTATCAATGCACATGTGCATTTGCAATGTGGTAGAGGGAATGTTCACTGTAGAACCAAAAAGTAAACAGCTTCATATTTCTGCTGTTTATTACCTCCAATTACTTTACTTATATTTAGGAAGAATTTCTGTGGAGTCAGTGTGCAGCTGATAACTTCTTCCACATGAATCATGATGATGTCTGTTGCTATTTGCATAGCACTGGAAATTATTAAGATGAAAGAGAGTAGGAATGACCCTTTTACTCATCAGAATGTAGTTTGTTCTGTTATTTTTTCTGCTGGTAATGAGTACTCATTGGTAAGTGTTGAAATAGGTAACTTCAACAGAAGTTGAACTTGAAGTTGTAGCAGAACTCTGAGGAACAAAGGTATTTGTTGAAGCAAGAAGATTTGATTAATTCTTCACATTATTAAAAAAAAGACACTATCCAAAATAAAGTGCAAGCAAAACCGATCACCACCTACCAAAGCAACAATCAGTGAATGCTGATCAGCTTTATTAACCAATTTCTTTCAGAAATTTCAGAGTTTGAAGGGTTGTTTTAGTGTAGCATCTGTAATTTGGTCTGAAAAAAAAAAGTGTTTCTTAGAGGGACATTTTTTCTATTCACATCTGCCAGAACACCATTTATTTGTGTAAAAACTTGGCTTTTACTATACAAATCTTTTATACTTTCTGGGGACTGGCAACTGTAAATACAAATTTTAAATATTTTGGACCAGATGCTTAAACTCTTACTATGGTTAAATAGCACCTTGTTCCTTAAATGACTCTACTGGAGTGAGACACAGTATAGTTTATCAGAATCTGGCAGCGAGTGGTTTGCTTCATTACTGACATCAATATCTTTCAATTCTGCCACCAGATGCTAAACAGTTACAGGAGATTTGTTTAAAACCAATTACAACAAAATCAAAGCAGAATCCACTGAAATGTTATTGTTTACAAAGGCTGAAGTCTGATATTGTTCTTCAAATGACAACTGGCTCATGTTCAAGTCACAAGCCTTTCAACATGTAATCTGTCTCACAAGCCCTGAAACAGACCTGAAGACATACTAGCAGTGCTCCTTTTCTTCTCTGTTATCTGAATATTCAATTAAGAAAAGGCTGTAGATGGTTTATTATGCGATATTAATGGCTAAGCTGGGAGTTATGAATGCAATTCTTTAAGTCCACAATGAATGATTTGTGACAGGGCAGATCTGTGTCTGAGGCCATGGAGGAGGGGCAAAACAAATATTCTTGACTGTAATTGACTATTAAAATGATTGAAAGTCAGTGGGCTTCTAGCCTGTAGGCAAGGATAGTTTTATCTCATTCTTTCCCTTTCATAAAGACATCAAGAACAATAAGGAGGCCACAGTTCTTTGGAAAGCTTAGGAATGCATTAAATGTGGAGTGATTTCAGTGAGCTCGAGATGTCAGCTCACATGCAATAGCAGAATAAATGAGAACGGCTGAAGTAGTTACAGCTCCAGGCTGCCTGCTTGCTCTTTGCTGGAGGCTGCTGCTTCAAATGCAAGGAGAACTTCAAAGGCTGAGTAGTACCTCCTGCACCTTCATATTTATAATAGTTTATAGGTAAAGGTTAGGGCAAATAGAAATCAGAGCTGCTTTGCTGCAACATACAAGACACCCTCAGAGGCTCTTTTGGTGCTTATTCTCTCTACTGATTTCTTCTGTATCTACCGCAACAGGACCCTTTGAAGAAGGTCTGGTACAAGCCAATGGGAGGTGGTAGCAGCTTTGTTCTTTCAACTTAGTTTGCCACCACTGGTGATTAACATCAGTAGTAGACAAGCATCCCTATTAGCAATTCACTGCTGCTGGCATTAGTGAACAGCCTGGCTCCGAGTCTACATTTGACTAACTTTCGAGGGACCCGAGAGCTTTGTGAAATGCCTCTGTCCCAAGGAAGCAGAACACAATGTTGAGTTGTCTGATATCCTGGAGCAAAGGTGGCTTAGATGCAACCAGATATGAACCATGATAACTTTTTACATGGCCCACCTCCATTTTATACATTTACATGCACACACAGACACACATCTGCATTATGGTTGGGTAACACTAAAGTCTGTGTTAGTGGAAGGCTTGTTAAATATTTTAAAAGGATTTATTCAGCTATCAGTAAGTAAAAATTTCCTTTGCTCTATTGTAGAAGATTGCTTTTTTTCCTCCTGTTTTCCATTTAAATATTTATTCTGCATTTTGGAATGGATGAAGCCAGCTGGAAGAAGGAAAACACTGCCCTAGAAATGAACAGTATAAGAAACTGGTGATGGGAACAAGGTTAAAGACAATAAGGCAGCACATGGAAATCTTCATGAAGTATTCTACATGAAAGAGTTTGTACCTCAAGAACTTAGTGATTCAGAAACACTGACCACACACGACAAAAAACAAAGGCTACACATTTTCAGATTACCTGAATCAGACAAACATGACGGGTGGGTCAAAATGCCACTTAGTTCAATAGCTGTGACAGTACCCAGCAGCAGATATTTCAAAAAGAGAAAAAAAGAAACAGAGCAAAAAAAATTATATTTTTGCTGATATTTTCCCCCAGCTGCTATAAATGGGTAACACGATATTGTAAGGTTCTTCTATGAGAGTCTTTTCTCACTGCATACCTCCTTTCCCAGATCATCCCAGAACCTGAGTGGCCCGAGAAACTGCATTGCAAACATCAGCAATGGGAGCTTGACTCCCATAGGAGTCTTTTGAGTCTCTGTTGAATGACTTTTGAAAATGCAATATACTTTGCTGATAACTAGAGAATCCTAAAACATGACCTTGCTGACTCTTTTTAAGTGTTTTAACAGATTTATGAGATGTGACACCCCTCTACAGAAGCCCTAGTATTTATCTATATATCCTCTAGCATAAATTCCAGAAATTTGCATGGTATGGAGGTCAGACACACAGGTCCTTAAATCACAATGGTAGTCTTTTTCAGTGGAGGCACATTTAAGCAAAAGAACTATAGAGAAGCCTGCAACTATAACGTCTGAATAGCTTTAAATCATCATGTTAAGTACATTGGGACAACTCAGGCAATAGTATCAATAATGAGAACAATTTGCCTCTGACAGGTAGATTGAGAATGTATCATACCAGAAATTATTATGAGTTTGATAAAGACACATTTTTCAGTGGAAAGCTTTTTTGCAGAAGAAATTTTATCAGCAACACAAACTACAACCCGCCATGAATTCCTGTGGTACTATGGCTCAGGGATGGTATGGCTTTTCCTTATCCCATCTTTACCTGGCCATTGTCCTGCTTTGTCCCTTCCAGACCTTCTCCCTCCTTCCCCAGAGGGAAGGACCTTTTCCAAGAGCGAAGAGGACAACGGCCAAGAGAAGAACTCCCTTTCTTTGTTTAGGGGAATCGGACACAAAAGGCCAGTTAT
Organism: Dromococcyx pavoninus; assembly: GCA_033558185.1. Classification (NCBI taxonomy): domain Eukaryota; kingdom Metazoa; phylum Chordata; class Aves; order Cuculiformes; family Neomorphidae; genus Dromococcyx; species Dromococcyx pavoninus. Next base: position 2,550,052 of record JAUMJL010000138.1, on the reverse strand, counting down.
TTGTTCCCACCTGGGGCTATTTTTAAGCTCAAAGTCATCACTGAGAAAAGGCTTTCCTATCACACAGCCTAAATTTTCTTTTATTAACCTGAGTCAGTTGCTCCTGATTATAAAATCATCTACTCTGCAACCCTTTAGAATTTCTTTCCTATTGCAATCTCAAAATACATGTAGATATTGATGCTCTCCATTTAATTCCTTTTAATGATGTATTCAAAAATGCATTATCTACCCAGAGATAACCTTTCAAGTCATGCCGTGGTTTGATTTTGTTCTGCAAGCACTTTAAGACTGTAAGAAATCAGACATAAAAGTAGATGACAGGTTTTCATATCAGTAAGATTCAGGGGGAGTTTTGAGGGGTTAGATATTAGTGCAGGATTCCTGTCAGATAATTAATTTTATCTCTCCAGTAACCTACAGATACCTAGGGGCTTGGGAAACCACTGCATGAGGCTTAGCCCAAGCTTTAGAGAGGTAGTCTTTGTCTAAGGATCTCAGTCAAGGATTTAGAGAACATTAATTACATGATTACATAGGTAAAAAGTGTGCCATGAGAGGGCAAAGTCTGGCCAAAAGTGATTGCTTAATTTAATAGTCACTATAACAGCAGTGACAAGTACCCATTCTAATCCTCAGTTCAGAAGCCTGAAGGGATGTTTCAGAACAAGCCTGTAGGTGCATATACATTTCCGACTTTCTTCATAATGCAGTCCTTCTAACTCCTAATAGCTGTCTTTTCACTTTTCTTCCTGTTTTTCAATCACCCACTAGGACATTGTTCATAGCGTAAATTTTGCTACCTTGATCCAGTGAGGTCTGATAATGTAAATCCAAAACTTCTAGGACTTTTCACTACCACTGTGCAAAAAAAGACTTTAATATTTGTTTTCCACGATTTTGAGAATGTTATAGATAGATCCCGTGTAGCTCTGATTTTCAGTGCTGGTGTATTTTGCTGAAAAGTCATATATAATTATGTTGTCCATTATCCCTGTTTTTTCTTTTTATGTCAGTGCTTTTTCCCCTCCTTTTTTCATTCTCACAGGTACACTGAAGTCCCTTTCATCCACATTTGGTGGCTTATTTATCTCTGCATCTATTCAGCTCTGCAAGCAACTTCTTTCTTTTGCTAGGTCTATCCTAATATTCTCTCATTTCTTCCCTCTTTACCCCCAAGGCTGGTTAAAAGCTTTTTCTTTTTTTTTAAGCACAAGTGTTCCAGAGAGCAGATAGCTATTCTTACATAGGCTCTTTGACAGCATGTTATTTCATTAAGATGACTGCTACTGATGAAGGGATGTTTGGATGGTGCTCCCTCCTTGTCCTTGCTTGCTGGAGTTCACAGCTTAATTATGTGATCTGGGGGAGAGGTAGAGGGGACTGAGAAGAGGAAATAAGTGTTGCCTGCAAATATTAGGGAGGTTGATGATGGTAAAGACAGTTACAAATTATTCCTCCTGAGCCAGAAGTATTTTGACTTACAGATTAACGTAATTTTACTATTTTTGTGACTGCCAGAGTATGTGACCTTAACTATAAACAAAGAGAATGGAAATTAGGTTTAAAGTGGAAAGTTATGTAGATGGTTCCTGTTATGTCACTCCCTCTGGCAGAAAAAGCAGGAAGACTACTCAGATTTCTTGAGATGTTAAACCTGTGGTAGTTGTCTTAAATATTGTTAATACATCTATGAATGTGCCTTCTGAAAAGTAACTATGCTGTTTTTTCTTTTTTTAATGTCAGTTGAAAGTACAACTTATCTTTTTTGTATTTTACCACCCAAAATTTATTTGGTTTGATGGCACTTTCCAGGTTCACCTTTAAAAATATTGTATTCAGAGGAGTCTGAGTATCAGCACTACTAAATGTATGGGAGAACTGAACACAGTTACTTACATAAAGCTGCTTACAAGATTAAATATTTGCTGGGTTGGGTCCTATATTTGCTAAGTTTAACATGACGAAATGAACAAAGAATACCAGAACTTATCATAAACACTACAAAACCTTTCACTTTATCAAAGAACGTTTTAACCTGCAAACATACCGTGTGAAGGTGCCATTTAGAATTCAGAACATTGTTATAGTCTAAAAGATCGCTAAAAAGTCCCACTGATCTTGAAGACAAAACATGATAATATTAACATTGTTCCAATTTCCCTTCAATACCTATTCTTTTCCTGTCCACTTTTCAACTTTGAAGATGCTTGCATCTTCTAAACTTCAGTTTCTAAACCAAACTTCCTACATCTGTTCACTGTGACTATAAGACTGTCTTTGAAAAATTGATTTCAGACCTTCTGTCTTTGTTTAATCAAGCAGAAGGTATGGGTTGTTTTGAAATGGAGTTCATTTAGCAAGAGTACCAAACAAAATGCAGAAGAAAAGCAAGAAAGGGCTTAAATGCATGTTCTACTTTAGCTCAAAAATAGCTATGAGCAGTCCCACAAGGTGCCTTACATCTGTTCCAGCTCTATTTTCTCATGTTTCAGGATTATCTGTTTTGTCTCAGAGTTGTGACTCTTGGATCTGTAACACAACAATTGACATCAGTTTGGCTCATGGGATATCGTCTTTCCCATTATAAGCTAATTCATCTTTTGAAAGAGTAGCATCCTACTTTCAAATGGAATTGTTCTAGAAAAAATAAATCACACTTCCAAATATCAAGTACATATCTTTTTGTCTTCTTTCACTAAGAATAAAATCTCTTTTATCCCCCAAAAATGTTTAGACAGTCATCCTATAACACTAAATTGTCTGCTTCAAGAGCTCCATTAAAGACAGGCAAACTTGTCTGGATAATATGAGAACTGGTCTAACCCTTAACATTAACCTCAAAACACCATCAGACTGAAGTTCAAATAAGTTCAGTAAGCCCCTGCATTTTCCCCTCACTCACAAATACTTTCACCTCTCTCAATACGTCTTCATTTTAGAGAGAACTGGAAAGCAATGTAAGAAACCATTGCTATTTCCTTACAACTGAATTCAACAGCACAGTGATTCCCATAGGGCAGCCCAGTTATCATATTTTTCATCCCAATCACTGGAAGAGGTGAAAATACAACTTTTATGACATGTCAAAAACTATAGAATTTTTTTCTAAAAAAACAAACAGCAAAATTCAAACTTCACTGTGTTCACAATTACTGTGTGACAGAGAAGACATTAACTTTTAAACAACTTTCAAAGTAATAAGAACAAAAGAAAACAATTCGGCCAACAGACTTAAAATGAAAGATTTTTTACTTTACCTAGTCATATTAGAGATGATTATGTGAAAGACCTTATGCAAATACTTAGCAGAAATTTATGTATAATACTATCCTCTGGCAGAACTCCTTTTTTTTCCTTTTTGTGTATATCTGTCAATTACAGATTATTTTACGTGCTCATCTTTAAGGAGACATGGAAAATAAAGGGAGTTTCCCTGCATGGTTCTTTCTATAACTGGAAATACATTTGCTTTTCTTCAGGTTTTATAACAATTAAATCATATTTTAACATTGAAGACAGTGGAAATCTCGACTGTATTCTCTCTCAGGGCTTATTGAAATTTCTGACTGGAAAACAAAAAGCCAATACAAAAGGCTGCAAACCAGAGAATGTATGTTAAATCATAAAATCTACAAAACTGACTTTGCAACTATGAATACAAGAAAAGCATCAGACAAAATTCAGCAGATTGCTCAATGGGAGAATTCCTGTTAACTGTATGCATCTGCCACTTGGCAGTCTTTGTTAAGAATAAAGACAGTGTCATGCTTATTATCCTTAATTTGATTGTGTAAATCTTTTTCACCCACCACCTCAAGTCTCAATCCAGTGGAGCTGGTAGGGGTTCTTACGTACACTTTGAGCACTTTGGATACATTTTTGTATCTGTTTTATAAGGAGCAGAGGAAGCACACACGGAGATTCACAGTGTGGTTACACTGCATACCAGAAAGCGAGTGTTTCGTTAACTTTTGTAGTGCTAATTCTTCTTTCCATTTTGTTCTTTCTCTTCCAGACGACAGTTTCTTCTAAACAAGTCATACTTAACAGTAGGTAGGTTTTCTGCTCTTAACTGCTGGATGACCTTTTCCTGAATCCTTCACGTCCTTCTCAATTTTTGATACTCAAGGTGAGCCAGTGCTGCTCAGCCATATGGGCACCTCCCAAAACTCACATTTCATGAGCCAAGCTCAAGATCTAAGCAAAAAAGAAATGATTACTCAAAAAAGGCTTGATTACCCAAAAAGGCACCATTGCTGTTTACAGGAAAGATAGTATTTACAGGAAGGCTTGTATTTTGATGCTGCTTGTTCACAATGTAATTTATGCTTCCATTGCAAATCTCCTATATCTAAGTGAACAGCCTTGAAGAAAGCTCTTAACCCTTGGCAGCACGGCTGGATCTCTGAGTTCAGGCATTTTGCCACATTTCGTATTCACTCATATGTGCTAAATTATTCTTTTCAGTCCTTGAAAGGCATGTACCTGACTGTGGTGAAATGGAGCTCAAGGGGCTGACGTAGCTAATGAGTGTATTGGAGATGCTTGAGAGTATAAGTTTCTTATTTGCTCAGCTTCTGCATTTGTTACTACAGCTCACCTGCCAGTGCAACTGTTTTGGAGTTGGAGACTCTGGGTTTGATTTTCCTCTGTATCTCAATGTAGTATGCAAGCCAGAATGCTGCAGCTCTTAACAGTGTTTTACAGCACAATGGCATATTTTAAAGATGACAGCATTGTGAACTGTTCCAGAGGAGCTATTTGGCTTTTAGGATGACTGCTCCAGAAAGAATTCTCTGGCTTAACAGCATGAGGAAAAGGGCAAGGGAAATACAGATGCTGCAATCTGGTTAAGGAAATGACAAGCTCCTGTGCTGTAGTACTTAAGCACAGTCTCTAGCCGACACCGTTTATGAGCTGTTACATAGGGCTGCAATCACACACAGGCTCAGTGAGGCTTTCCATGGGGCTCACATTTGTTTTCACATTCACTTTGTAAATGAGTTTGTAATGTGGTGCAAATGGTAGCAAATAGACATTAAATGAGGCTTGTATGTAGGCTGATCCTTCCTAAATATATAGGCTACTATAAAAGCAAATAATTAGAAGGCAAGCTAAACAACAGCAGCCCCTGTGACAGAAACCAGGGAAAAAGGAGTTGGTTTACGTATACAGCATTTTGAAATGTGGGTTTCCTGTTTAAACTGTCTTCACTCCAGCCTCAACTTCTCTCTCCATACTAAACCTACAACATATTTTATATTGCCATGGATACTTTGGACAGAAGACAGTGTGCACTAGCAATCAAATTTTCCACAGAAAACTATTCCAAGAAACTGTCCCACACTGCAGTGCTCATACAGAGTTTTTGCTTAACAGTATACAATATTTTTCTAAAGAATCTGACTAGCTCTGACTTTAGCTGCCTGTCTGCAAACCTGGAACAGGCCCAAAGGGTTACCAAGATAATTACTACTAACTGCATTTTGCTATCACTTGCCATTGCTAGCTATTTAAGCTTCCCTAAGCAGGGTCTGAGAGACTGCAGGAGGAAACTCTCTTTAGGGTGCAAAGAAGAAATGCAAGTTGACATTTTAAAAAATTGCTGGGAGAATAAAATACAAGCAAACCACAATGGCAGTCAAACAGAAGTGTATGTACAGGAATTAGATGGAGTTGAAAGTATTAGAGGTTTAAAAGGGGAATAGGAAGCAGTAATAGCGATAATGTAAGCATTGCATATAGGAAAATACTTTTTAAAAGAAATCAAAGAAAACGGTTAGGTTAGGTAAACTGTAAAATGAACTTTTACTTGCCTCAGAGGAACGAATGTGCTCTGTTACTTCTTGGTATCTGTTCATCTTTTCTTCTTCCTTAGCAATTCGACTTGATGTCTTTTGTCCCAGCCAGCAGCGGACTTCCATCAGGGTAACATCCAGTTATGGGCTGCAATCTTTTGTAATGCTTCTCCCCCTAAAAAATTTCATAGTATTGTGAAACTTTTTGAATAAGAGGTCAGTGGGTTTCCAAGGTGGTGGAAGGGGTCTTCTCCTCTTCCCTCAGTAACCTTCAGTGAGGGCTGAATGAAGAATCTCCTCATGCAACAGGAGCATGCAGTAACTTCCTCCTCTTCTTTTATCTCCAGCTGGGGCAAAGGACAATCCTTTTCTTGGAACAGACTTTTCCCTCTGCCTTTTCCTTCTGGTATCTGCTGGCTATGCACACAAAAGTTCTGCTCTGTGGTTATGCTTTCTTAAGAGAATCGGGACACCCACAAGTCAGGAGAGCAGAAGGGAAATGTAGCCTGGCCAAGCTGGTTTACTTCCCCACAGCTGGAGCAGATAGGTCATATGTAACAACACCTCATCCGTCAGGAGAGCAATAGGTGAATGGCCACAGCAAATCCAGGGCTGTGCAAGGCTGTGAACAATAGGGCACACGATTAGATTCACAGATATTGTGATTGCCAGGATACGTTTAAAGATTTTTTCTCACCGTCATCATTAGAATATCTTCAACTTAGCAAAATTTAACAGTCCAGGTTCATCCTTCCTGGATGTGTATAGCCTATGTTTGTGTCTCACCACAATTATATCTACTACCTTTGAGAGTAAAATCTGATCCTGTGTGGAAAGTACAATAGCAGTAATGCATACCTTGGTATGAGTTATTCTACAGTATTACCCCTGTTTAATTCAATTGATCTGAGGTTAAGGGCCACTCTGAAGCTTTTCAGAAGTTACAGAGTTCTTACACAAAGCAGAAAACTTTAACTTCTCATTCAAGCCATTTTTTTAATGCATCTTCCATATATTCCCTTCTATTCGCTCAAATGATTTTCTGAGCATGCAGAGAAACATATTTTTTATGCAATGTGATAGAGCTGTTTGAAATATTCCTTTTGCTGCACGATTCATCTATCTAAACCAACCTTAACAAATAAGATTACAAATACTTAGTACTGCATACTCACTTGCAGTATACTCATTTCTCAATCTGCCAATGTCTTGCCAAAAATTTTTGGTTTACTACTTACCAAATATACAGATCTATGCAATAAGTAGTTGCCGTTCTCTTTTTCTTTTACATGCTACATTTCTCCTTCTGTCTTTTCTAGGGGAAGCATTATCTCCTCCTGGCTCAATCACTTTAAATATCTATTAATATAGGAGTGAAATCTCTTTCTAAAACCTTGTAAACTTCAGCCTTTAAACCCTCACGAAATGTTTCTTCACTTATCCTAGATTTTTAAATGTATATCCACTCTTTTCTTTAAAAATAAGATCTCCAAAGCAGGCCTTTATTATATGTTGTTGATCTTGGATTCTGGACTTCTAAAGAGAGGAAGCTTTATTGACAACAGTGCCTCTTGACTCCTCTTTTGGTCTTGCCAGCACACATTTCATTTTTTATATGGCTTTACCATTGTCTCATAAATACTTCTGAGAATTACTCCCCAGTTCTTCTACTTTTAAATGGTCACATAAAGGAACTCCTTTCTGTCTCCATGAATATCAACTGGATTAATCCAAATGGCTTCCCAGATCAGATCTATCAGGGAGTGTTTAGACCACTTGATCAAGACTATAGATTTAGCAAGACCCTGAAGACATTATCATATTATCCCTCAAGACATTGTAGGATATGTATTATGGTATGAAATGGTAAATAGAGTTTCTAAAATCATGATTCATCACCCTCCAAATATTACTCAGATACAGTGCTTTTAACAAATCTGTAACCTTTCTAAATATCCTGCTCTGAACAGTGCTCATTTGTCCTGATCTCTCATCAGCTGAACCTAGGACTTCATTATAATTGCCCCAGCAAGGTAGCTTGCTCTTCCCTGAATGTTATAAGAAATCTAAAAAGATATACAAAGAAAATGTAAATGAAAAATGGAACCCTTAAGATAGAAATTTTGCTAATTTCCCTTTAGGTAACTTTTGTAACTTTTGATCAGAAGCATGTGTCTCCTTCATCTAGCAACTTGATTTTTAAGAAAAGTAATATATTCAACTAGTATAAAATTGACACACCTCTTTTCCAGTCAGGAAAGATCAATGGCTCAGTTTCCATGCTTTTCAAAATGTTTTTTTCTTGTAATGACACAATGGCAGGTTTAACACTCTGATCTTTGTAAAGTCCTATTTCAACCAGGCCTTTAAAACTTTATAAAAGTAATTTTCATTGGTTCTATCATTCTACCACTATTATTTTATCCTCTTTTTAATTTTCAAAACGTATCTCTTCTTCTCTCAACTTAAGTGTTACAAATATTTTATTTATGAATCATTCAATACGTAACAATAAGGATTTTATTTTAATACTAATTTCATTCTTTAAAAGAGTGATTGAAGACCTGCCTTTCTTCTAGGTCTTGTCAATGTATCGATTTCATTTTCCTTGATCTTAAAACATTTCTTAGCATATATTAGGGCCCTAAATTTTGTTACGGGAGTCAAAATTAGCCAGAATTTAATTCCCCGTGAATGTTCCCTGACTGTTTAACCTTTGCCCTTGTCACCTTCCCAGAAACACAAACACTCGTTATTGCAGAAAAAGGATAAAAACTCAATTTCCCTAGTCCTCCTCTAGAGAGGGGTTGATAGCCCCTCCTCAGGGGAGCAGAGAAAGGTTCTTGACTGGAAATGTGGGTGAAGTTGTGGCCCTGAGATACATTTGTCCAAGACGGGTGTCCTGGCTCACTTCTCTGCTATGATTGCACCCTCTTCCCCATGCTTTCCTTTTAGTTTCAGAAAACTGCTTTCCCCAGATCTGTTTCCAGGAATTCTGTTGTACCTCTATTATTTCCTGCAAAGTTTCACCTTCCATATCTTATTCTCTCCTTCAGATTGTCCTTCAGTCTTAATCAAATCCCCTTCAATACTCATGGCTGTGATACTCTTTTCTATTCATGGTTTTCCCTATGCTTTAATTGCATCTTTATTTTGGTTACAATTCGCTATGCAGTATCATGGTGCTGTCTCTTGATGTCTATATCAGACTCAGATTGTATTTCTAGCCTGTTTTCCAACCACATTCACTTCTTCAGGGATTTAATCTCTTTCTTTTTCTTGTTTATTATGTGAGCTTGATATATAATAAGGTAATTGAAAGGAAAACTCTATATTTTATATTTGCTGTTCTAAAGCAGGTCATAATATTGCTCACTTCCTTTTTCTCCCTTAAAGCAGCCAGTGAGGAACCCTGAAACATTCCTGGTTTGTGTTCTCCCCACAAAAGAGGCTGAAGCTTTCTTCAGAATCTTATCATTGTGTTTAGAAAAGCGCAGTTTTCATATTATGGATTTGTTGGCAAGGGTACAGAGAGCTTTCTGGGCTCAGTCTACGATGATTGCTAGATTTGCTTCCAGTTGCACAAAGAAGTGAAGTATTTAAAAGGAACTCCTTTCTTTGCACCTCTTGTGAACTTCCTCTCCTCACTCTTATATTTCTTCTTCTTTTACGATTTGTCTCTATAAATTCCTTCTGGTTTTGTTCTTGATGAAATCTTGATTTATTTCACAGCTTTGTTCCTCACTGCAAGATTTTCCATCCCTCACTTTTTAGGCCAATGACCCTGCCCACTAAATCCTTCCATCAGATTTAACCACACAAATCCTCACCTCTTTGGAGGCTTTTGGGAGATCTGATTTTTTGATATGTGGCTGGTGTTAACTCTTCAAAGTCTCTCTGGTAACCAGGTTTGTTTTTGTAATTTTTCTTTTCTGGTTTCCATGTTTTCTTTTCCCCTGCAGCAACCATCTCTGGCAGTACAGGCATAGTGTGCTGTTCTGTTTAGGAACTGCCAATATTTTTTTTTGGTCATGGGATGAGAGAGTAGGAGGAGAGAAAGAATAGTTTTTCATAGAGGTCTCCTAAAATGAAAAAGTCAGGGAGAAATGATATTTGCAAATCATACCATCTCCTCCTTAAATCTCCAGTTTGAGCAGACATTTGCTCCCACAACCCTTGGTGTTCCTCTGACAAACCATTTCTAATGTGTTCATCAGGTCAAAATTACTTCAGCTTTAGTCAGTGGCACGGTTTAGCTGTCTAGAGAACATAAAAATGCATAATTTAGGGGTTTTGTTGTGGGACTATGTGAATGGCAGTTGCAGAAGCACATGCAGAGACATTGACAAGTTAAGTTTGAGTTCTGCATAGAACAATCTGTATAACATTCCTTTCTTGTTCATAGCTATTTCATGCCTCTAAACAGCTATAATTCCTCTGAAGTGAAGGAGGACTTAATTGGCAACTCCCCGTGTGAAGGACATGTGTAGATTTTGCTCTCTGTTCATCCCAAGATGGATGTGGACTCTGCACAGATCAAACCTATTCTGGAGAATTAGGCAGCAATCTGACTGTCTTCCCACGCCTTACGCTCAGTATCAGTAACAGTGTCTTTTTATTAGAAGTAAAGAAATGCTTATAAACAAAGCTTGATGGGCATCTTCTGACATAATTTTTAATTTTAAAATAGTGGATCTGAAATCACTTCTGCTGTCCCCACTATGACAACTGAGAGTAAGCTCCTAGTTTTGACAAGAATGACATCTCTGATTGAAAGAAGCACTGATTCATTTACTCTAGGATAGCATATGGTGCAGTGATTGGACTACCGGCATGGGATGTGAGAGATAAAAGTTGTGCTTTGTTGCTACAGCTCATTTACATCAGGACAATACCTGTCAAGAGTAAACTGCTTAACCGTCTGTGCCATAGGACCATGGCACCTCAGTCATGCTGCTAAATACTGCCTGAGAGATGGTGAGAAGAGTAGGGATAGACCATAGAAGGCCCTGAATGTTACCCAAAAGCAACAGAAAGAAGAAATCAGAGGTCAAACCTTCTTGGTCAAACTCACTTTGTACAATCATTAAATATCCATTATTCTAGAAGAGAGTCTTTTTACTGGCTTTTTGTTAAAAAAAATTCAAAAGTTTTTTGCTTGTATGGAATGGGAAACATTTTGAAATCTCAGAAAAAAAGAATTTAAAAAACCTCTGGTTATTTTTTCCTGTTCTTTTTACTTATTGAATGAGAAGGAAAGATGAATTTCTGGCTGGCATCTGAATGCCTGGATTCAATTTCTTACTTCTCCTGTGGGCTCCCTACGTAAATTCTCCTGCATTCTTCCAGTTGCAAAAATAGGAATACTTCCTTTATCCTACCAGACATCTAGTTCTGGCTTTGCCTGCACACTTTTCTGTGTTTCTGTTATGGTGTATTCCTTAAAAGGTTCTGAATTCAGACAAATCTTTTATCTTTTCTTAAAAGTATGTTGTGAACGTAAGGAATTTTGAATAGTATTAAGAAGAAATCTGTCATGCTTGAGCCGTATTTCAAACTTCATACCAGAATAGAAGCATCACACGAGATCGTAAATCCTGCAGATCTGCTGTGCAAGCCACACTTGGAAGGATCTAGATCTTTTCAATTATCTCAATTATTTTGCATTTTAAAAACCAGGAAACTTGGATCATTTAAAAAATATCTAGTTCTGAAAGCCATTCTGACTCACTGATCACAGATGAATCAGGGAAGACAGGCAAACCATATTTCTGGAACAGTAAATAATCCTGCTACAGCAGGATTTGATTCTAAATCCTGGTTCAAGAAAACACTTAAGCCTGTGTTTCAGTCTCCTTTTTGGGATAAAGAATATGGTAACATGCCCTCTCGTGTGAGAATGTTCTCTGGAAGTAGCATGTAGTAGCCTGATGTGGAAATGTGCTGAAAAGAGCATAAAATTGACCTTAGACTTCAGTACAATACAGCTTTATCTGATGTTATCTAACAATAGCTACCAATTGTGGTATAGCTGCAAGCTAGGTCTGAACTTGATTCCTCCCTAACTGGCAGATGTGGTATGTTATCTGGGACCACTTCAAACAGCCCTCCTGGCCCAGCTGTGGGTTCCCACCCCTACATTTACACTGGCTCCTGTAGTCACGCAGCTGCAAGTGCAATTGGCTCGGTTTGCTGCTCTGACAAATATCCATCCTCCATAGTTAAGGGGGAAAAAAAAAGAAGAACCAGAAAGAAGAGAAAGCTAAAGATTTGTTTCCCCTTAGAACACAAATCTGAAACATTTCGCCCTACGGCCACACAATCGCTAGACTGAGAGGAAGGAAGACTGTGGCAAGTTACAGCTGTTGGTAATGGATGGGGACTGCTCATATTCTTAGCAGCCTGCAGTCACACTGTATTAGGTGTAACGTGAAACTGCACCCTTAGTTGCTAAGAGAGATCTTTGCTAGCTTTCTTTGAAACATCACATTAGCTAAACTACTCAACAATACTAATGTACATCACACACGGGTGCTATTATGGGCAATCTCTGCCATTCAGTCTTCTTAGGTGAGCAACTCAGTTAGCCAAATGTTAACTGCCTCTTCCTCTGCTGCTGCTACATTTTATGTTGCCACCATGATATTTTTTTGTGGTTGGTTCATACCACTTTAAATAATCCTTTCTCTACCTTATGGAAAAACATTAGTGCTTCAGCTAACCCCCTTGGGAATATGTCCGAAAGAAATCTACTTAAAGTAGCATTGACCACATTACAGTGTTATGAATTTTCACTAAATCTGATTGCTGAATGTTCCCCAAAACGCTCCAGTTGGTAAGGTTTTCCTGTCACCTTTACAGGAGTCATAGGCATGTGTCAAAAAACATATATAGACCTTGGAATTGGGATATGATTGTACATTATGACTATAAAAGCTACATTCATGGTTTTGGGGTATGTACTTTTTTCACCGTCCGTTATGATGTGAGTGATCTCAGAGTGTGAATACTTTGTATAGACAAACAACAATTCTATCCTTTTGAGTAGGTTTGCTTGATCTATTTCAAAGGCAACATCTATGTATTTTCTTTCCAGATGCTCATTTGTTCTTGTATGTTCTTCAAATGAAATTGGGAAATGATTAGTCTTTAATAAGCATACAACTTTGCAGGTGCAAAACGGAATTTAAAACAGACTGCAGGGCACCAGTTTTGTAATACTGAGATCATCATGAAAACAGAATGCAAAATTATTTTGCCTACTTAATTTGATGCTTAAGTTAGGTTTTGTGACGTGTCCAAGTGAATAAGCATTTCAACTCACTTTGCTCAGTTAATTATAGCAGGTAACATCAGTGACTACAGTGGTTCAGGTTGCAAGATAGTTTCCATGTTATGACACTACCTTAACGTGTTCATAGCTTTCTTAAAATGCTCACTTCTTGAAATGAAACTTCTAATTCTTAATTTCTGACTACTGGTGGTCTATTTTTGTAAAGAAGAGCTATGAGGGAGTGTTCAAATGTGTGGAAAAAAAAGGAAGCTACAGTAAAACTCATTAGTATTTGTGAGTTATTTTACTTACTCGTTTCAGACCAGAACATTTCTTGAAACTCGCAGAACATACAACCTAATCCAAAGCCCAGAGGAATTAATGCAAATACCCACAATAACTGCAGTGAGCTTTATATGAGGTGCACTGTATTTAACAAAGACAGTTATCCTTGTTTGTTTCAAAAATAATACTTGGTTTTGAATCAGAGGTATGCTAGCCTAAAAATCTGCTGTTGGGAAATTAACACAGAAAACTATGGTGGGCTGCTAAACCTGAATATGTGGTTTGCAAAAGACTTGTCTAGACACAGAATATTGTTATTTACACCAGTAAATGTCGAAACGATATATTTATATCAGAAAAAACAAATGCATAAAAATAACTTTCCCAAACCCCACACTATTTTAAACTAATTGTCACATTGTTACAAAAATTACATGCTCATCTCAGAAGCATAGAAGAGCTGAAAATCCTTCTTGACAATGCCTTAACATTTCTCTCATTGAAGTTACTGGGCACTCTTCTTCAGCAGGAGTAGGACAAGACTAATAACTAGTGCTTTCAAAAAAAGGCTTTTCTTTAGCCCATATTTGAAACAGAAATATAACAATTATTAGCTGGATAACTATTAAGCTTTTAAATTCTCTGGAAAAGAGAAAAGACCAGGCCAGCGAGTTTTTCGAGCTGAAGAACTTTTGGATAAGTCGTTATACAAACATCCACACTACAGAGAAAAACAAATCTATGTGCCTTTCTCTCACACACACATGTGGTTTGTCTATTATTAAATCCTCAATGAAATTTGCATTGCTACAACGACAGACAGTCTCAGGAAATGCTAAACATCAATGACAGGAACATCACTTAAGGTGGCCATCCTTAAGAAAGACTGTAGCACCCAAATGGGAAAACATGGGCTTCTAGAAGGCAAGAAAGACACGGCACCACAGAATTTTCTCTGCAACCTTAGATCAGTGGTTTCAGAAGGCTACTTCTCAACAAATTTAAACAATTTAAAAATTCCCGTATCTAGTACACAAGTCAGCTAAGTACTTCTTTAAAGTCAGAGAAGAGAGACCAGCACCTCCACAAAGTTTATTCTTGCCTGTCACAGGATGAGTGCCTAACCTGTTGAAAAGTGGTTCAAGACCAGATGACCAGCCCACAGAGACAGCCAGTTTTCAGATCCAAGATGAATTCTCCTTCTTCCCCTCCAAAAGATTCCCTGCTTTTTCATTCTTCAACTGTAAGATTATCCCTGACTACAAGGATAATAGCATCTCCATACTACATAGCATTGATTAAAGATTAAGACATGTAAAGGTGGTAATAAGAAATAGTTCATTATCTAGAGAAGATAGACAAACTCCAGGGCTGTATCCTGATAGAGAGAGACCTCTCTATGTGTCATTATGTAGCTCCATTTAGCGAGCAGGAATACCTGCTTACACAGTCAAGCATAAGTATCTGACTGCAGGATCAGGTCATGTCACCAGCTATTCTCTCTCTCTGTCTTTTGGGTTAAATGTCTTTCTCACTATTGTTGTTGATCTATTAAGAAATATAAGAAATATGGCTACTGTACCATGAATTTTGTATATGCTGATATTGTGTGACACACTGATTTCTGCATGCACCATCTAAATTATTTCAGCCTAAATGTTATATTAACATGGATCTTTCCATTTAATACCACTATGTATCTGAACTACACAGTTCAAATTAAAGAAGTCTGAAAAGTCATATTCAGTACTTGGCAAATAAACCTTCGGAAACAAATGGAGATCAGGCTTTTAACGTCAATCATTTGATTATTTCTAGAAGCAGACATTCAAGACAACATACTTTCTTCAGCATTTTTGTTCTGCAAATATTTGTCTTAACTCTTCAGTATTTAGGAAGCAGGTACCAATATTTCAAAAAGTTTGGATGTAAATTATGGTGAAGAACAACATCTTGGGACACTAACACTGTATTAACAAGCTTCCAGAGCAGTGTCTATAAACCTCTTCTCTTTCAATGTATTTTTAAATATGCTGATAGTTTCAAACTTTCATGATATGTTTTGTGTCTTGGTATCCCCCAAAATTTTTTTCATATTTCATATAAGTAAACACATGCACCTATTTAAAACACTGTAGGACTATGACTGAAAGCAATCAAAGAGAAATATTTGAGACACATAGTGAAATAATCCAGGATACCCCATTTTCTCCGGTTTTACTTCAGCTGTATAAAAAAAAATTGTATTCAAAAGCCCAAGCCAAATTTTAAAACTAGAGATCTTTAAGTTAGTGGCTTAGCTTCAATTAGCAGATAAATGAAAAAGGCCCAATTTTCAGATAGAAAATCAATAGAAACTCCAGATACTTCATATCATAGGTCTGTAAATCAGTCCTGTCGGTTTAGATGACTAAAGATAATGACCAACTTTCAGAAGTGCTAAATGGTCTCAATTGGAAATCAGCACAGTTACCAGCTCTGGAATGCAGGCCCTGTTGTTATAAGGTATTGTCCTATTCCTTTATATGTGCCATCTTTAAAGTTTTTATTTAGGATAAAAAGAAAGAAAATAAAATCCTTTCTTCAGCAGACCAGATCTGAATTGTGTCCTCTGATATATTGATACAAAGCAGGAGATTTGATTGAACACAGTGGAATGAATTTTCTATTTTTTCAAAAAAAATCCTCCAATTTCATATGTTATATATTTTCAACTCAATGTAAATACACAGTTCTAGAAACAGGACTGTTGCAGTTTTTCTGAAACTCATCATTTGTAGATGACTCCAAACTGAGCAGGAGAGTTGATCTGCCTGAGGGCAGGAACGCTCTGCAAAGACATCTGGACAGGCTGGATCAATAGGTCCAGGTAAATTGTACAGGGTGTAATAAGTACCTAGTCCTGCACTTCACTCACAACAACTCTATACAATCCAACAGGCTTGGGGGAGAGTGGCTGGAAGGCTGCCTGGCAGAAAAGGACCTGGCGGAAGATGGTCAACAGCCACCTGAACATGAGCCAGCCGTGTGCACAGGTGGCCAAGAAGGCCAACAGCATCCTGGCTTGGGTCAGAAATGGTGTGACCAGCAAGACCAGGGAAATAAATGATTGCCCCCCTGTGCTTGGCATTGGTGAGGCTGCATCTCAAATACTGTGTTCAGTTTTGGGTCCCTCAGTGCAAGAAAGACATTGAGTTGCTGGAACACATCCAGAGAAGGGCAATGAAGGTGGAGAATAAGTGTTATGAGGAGTGACTGAGGGAACTGGGGCTGTTTAAACTGGAGAAAAGGAGGCTGAAGGAAGACCTTATAGCTCTCTACAATTGTCTGAATGGAGGTTGTAGTGAGGTGAGTGTTGGTCTCTTCTCCCAAGAAACAAGTAACAGGATGAGTAGAAATGTACTCAAGTTGTGCCAGGGGAAATTTAGCCTGAATATTATGAAAAAATTCTTCACAGAAAGGGTTGTCAAACATTGGAACAGGCTGCCCAAGGAAATGGCTGAGTCACCATCCCTGAAGGTGTTTAAAAAACATGAAGACATGGCACTTCGTGACATGGTTTAGGAGACAAGGTGGTGTTGGGCTGACCTCGGGAGCTCTTTTCCAATCTTAATGATTCCATGTTTCTATGAAAAAGAAGAGTTTGCAGCAGGAAAGGCTTCAGCTGCATTGAGAAGTTTGGAGGTTCTGCTGAAACATGTCTGTAAATAATTCTCATAATAAAGGAAGCAATCTGGTTTTACAGACATTGAGTTCTTTGATGTTGTTACCAAAAAGTTCATACATGAACCAAGGCTAAAGAAATTTCACTCACAGGTAAAAACAGTATCAGCAGGAAAGGAAGTTCCACCTAATTGATGGTTAAATTTAGAAGAACATACTTCACTGACTCTGAGTATCAGAGGCAGATTAAGCAAAAGGGTTTTTTTTTTTAAAAAAAAACTCTTCATGCAACATACCAGACTTACTTCAATTGTACTACAAAACAGAAATGTCATGCCTTTTGTCAATAAGTGAATTGGGACTACTATCCTCAGCAGACCAAAAATTTTGCTTCTTCCAGAAAAAGGATCTATGGAAACCAGTGAACACTGATGAACATTTGACAGTCATCTATTTTTGTTCCTAACAAGACTAAATAAGATAAAAATTATTTTACCTTGCTTTTCAGAAATTTGTTTCCCTACCATTTGAAACAAAATGTGGAAATTCTGTTTTATCAAATGTATTTTTTCTGCAAGTGTTATTAAAAGTATTAGAAATAATAATCTAACATAGAGATCTGGGATTTTTTTCAGTTCTACACAACAATGGACAACTGTTAGAATTATATAAATAGGTAATTTTAATCAATGCAATTAAAATTTGAACATATTTATTCAGAAACAAAAGAGGATATCTTATCCTTCAAACATTTCTGAAGGAATTTACTTCAACATACAGTGAACTTAATTGTTCACCCAACATTAAGTTTATTGCTTTTAATGTGAGGAATATAGCACGTACCTACTTCTCAGCCCCTTGTATGGGACCCCACAGATGTTGTCTCCCTTATTTTTTTATTGAGCATTATATCTTTGTACAGAGCAGAGTGGCAGCACGTCAGCTATGTTGCGATGTCATGGCCAGCATAGAAGTGCTCCTGAGTTTTATACTGGATCTTTGTAAAATAATAATCTTCTCTGAAATGTCAATAAAACAAGCAGATGCACAGATGGAAAACGGAAATCGTAGGTCCTTATGGTCATTTTAAAAAAGTGTAGGTGATTCATGGAAATCTAAGGAATATAATGAAAAGCTTATCTTTCTTTCTCCCAATCCTTAAAGTTCCTTAAAATCCTAACCCAGTCACCAGTGAGGATAATGAGGTTCTCTCCATTTACTTGAAAATGCTCTGGATTCAGTCCCAACATCTTTCAGGCCTGCTCACTACATGCTAAAATTTATCTGGAAATATTTTACATAACGCTTAAGATGGTTTCCCTTTTTTTTCCAAATTAAACACAATATCTTCAGAAGTCTTCAGTCTCAGATTAGTTTTCTCAGTTACTTGTCTTTCACATAGGGCAATATGACTACAGGAGGAGAGGTTCATCCTCTTTAATATTGCCTATGCTAAGTAATAACTTCAAAGGGTTCTATACTTATCAAACTAAACCAGGTCTTTATTAAAACAACTATAAATAGGGCCATCATAACTGCATTTCTTTTATGCACATTTCTTGCACATGCTTAAAACTAACTTTATGGCACTTCTTCCAGGTGATTCCTTCATGCAACCAGTGCTCCCCCTTGGAGTTCTGTGCTAGTTCTGACAAGTTTGTGCTGTTCCAGAGAGCAATGGCTCATGTGTCTTTGTGGAAATAGTGTTGGAGCTTTTGCTTTTATTTAAAAAAAAAAATGTTTAAAACATTGCATCATTTTAACTCAGTTAATTCACAATGGCATAAGGTTTACGAATTTATGTGTTTTTCCCTTTGTTGTCTTAATCTAACACCATCTTCATGCCTTCTTTTTTGTTTTAAATATGAAATTTGGCTTCCAAGGTCATAAATTCTTCAGAACACATGTTCTTTTCCTCCCAGAGAAATGCACTCCTGTATATACACACAAACTCTAGCCCAGCATGTAGCATTAGTGTTTCTGTAACACAGAAATGTTAACAAGATCTAGTCAGTCTAATCAGAGACAAATGCAGATCCACCTTACAATTCATTCACATTGCTTCAGAGGTTTTTACAATTGATTTGTTTGTCAACATTTGCATATATTTTAAGTAACCATGGCACACATACAGAAGTTTGGAAACCTCTGCAAACAAATCCAATCCAAATATTACCTAGTCTGCTCTATCCCTTCTCCTTCTATTCAGTAATTTACTAATGACACAATTAATATGTAAAAGAACAGCCTAATGCAAAAATTTTTTTTTTCAATAGAATGAAAAAGGTGACGGTAGAAATATTTCACTATTTTGCATCCAATAGCATATATTATTAAAGCACCAACTCGTATCTGTCATACAGAGTCAATTCTCTTTTAATAAATAACTTCAAGTAGTGTTATTTTGTCATGGCTTTCAGAAGAAAAGTTGTCAAGAAAGAGTTATCTTTGACTAGTCAATTAGAAAAGGAATTATACTCTTATGTTCCTGATAGTTTAGGAAGAAGGAAATAAAACGAATGTCCCTCTTTTGAGTTGTAGTTGTATCCCCAGTAAAGCCCAAACCCTCTTTGGGCAGCTCAGGTCTCAAACAACACAACTTTGAAAGAGCAGAGGAAGCAATCTGAGTATTGAAATGTAAATATTCGCTACAGTGTACTGTACATAGGAATTGTGAAGGAAAGCAGGATGCTGAGCATATTTATTCATCAATCATTACCCAGAATTCTCAGTCTGCTGTTTCACAGAAATGCTTTTCAGTTTGTTTGAGCTTTGGAAGAAGCAGAGCTTGGGCATTGCTTTGGAAAAGGCAAAGTTCCTTTCTTGGCACTTATAGAGCACTAAAACTCATTTGAAGGCTTGATTCAAGAACAGATGAGTCAGTACCTTCATTAACACATTTTAGACCCTCACACAAAAGTTGCAGGTTTGGGTTTATTGGGAGAAGTAACAGGGCTGGAGGCCCGTTCCCTCCTCCTTCCCATTAGCACGGTCTCACATGCTACAGCTGTGGTTGTGTGAAGGATTTAAATTAGTTCCATTTGTACATTCAGGCAATGCACTTGAAGATGAAAGATGGGTAAGTAAGTGCCAAGCATTGAACACTGCTGATAACTAAAAAAAAAAAAAAGTCACTGATCTGTACAAGACAGTCTGTTTCATTTTTAAGGAGTCCGTTCTACATGACATTGGCAACCCAAAGAGTAGAACTTTGCCAAGAGCTTATTTTCTCATGTTACTGGTACTTTTGGAAAGGAAAAACAAACAATAAATCTAAGAAATTTAATCATTAGTTAGCCCAAAAGGACTTTTAAACAGTATTTCATTCATTCAAAAAGAAAGATTCCTTTCAGGCAAACAAGATTTTGTTTCATCATTAAGCAATTTTTTTTAAGTAAATATATTTCATAAAATTGATTAAAATTCCAAGGGAAAAATTATAACATCACATTTTAAGGATGTTGAAATAAAATAACTGCCTTACTTTCAATTAAGAGGTTGGCAAATATTTGTAACATTGGTTTTATTCTTAACATCTTCTCTGAAGGGGATCTTAGCTACAGTAACTCACTCAGTGCTAGTAAAAAGGTTTTAAAGTAAAGTAGTTTACCATCTTGTAATTTTTCTGCCAAAGGAAGACAAATGTAAATAGAATGATACTACAAATACTACGTAAACATTTGAAAAAGAGCCATTCTTCTTAACAGAGTGTTTAAGAAAAATAAGTATCTGTGAAATAAAGGAAGTAGCTTAATAAATCCTGAAAATCTTAAAAGGACTCTTGAACTGAGAAAATTATGGTCACATTATCTACTATTTTAAAGTCACGTGAAGTCCAAAACAGACTATTTCAGTATTACTGTAGCAGGTTAAATTACTGCTTCTGAACTTGACTTGTTGATTCCATTCTTTCAAAATTTATCGTGGCTTATCATTCTAAGTAAATTATACATAAATGCTTTTTTCTCAACAGATCTTCCACTTCCTTGTATTCAGAATCCATTTAATGACTTTGCTGACAGGAAAGTTTTCACTGCTACTAGAAGTTAAGCTTCCACATCTGATTCCGATAACAGAGCTCAGTTGAACTGAATTGCTTCTTTTGAATAATCAAGATACTTTTTTAACAGAATACAACAGATGGCACAGGTAAGCAGAAGTAAGAAGCAATCCTGTTTGACCTTCAGTGGCCACTAGACACCTTCAGACAGCACTAAAAGCAATCTGCCTACTTCTAAACTAAAGAGAGTTTACCTCCTGGTGCTATTCTTTGAGTTAGAATCTGTACCTCTGGAAGTCAAGATCAAAGAGGCAGTGGTAAGAAAACAAACCCAGTGGAAAAATAAATGACCTGTGCTGCAGCCATGTATCTTTACACTTCTTGGTCCAGTGGCTAAATTTCAGTTGAATGAACTGCAAAAGTGAAAAATAAGAGCCTGCAGAGCACACAAGAAAATAAAACGTTGAAGAGAGGGACAGAGTGAATTCAATAAAAAGTATATGTGGAAAATCTTCAAATACCTTTTAAATGAGATAACTTTTTAAATAAAATAATTTATAAAACTGTAACTATTATAATCAAGTAACTGATTAAATCAATCTGAAGCAAAATTTGCGATGATCAATTTTACTACAAGACAATTGTCAAGAATTTCAATCTGGAATGCAGCAAAACACAAGCAGTGTAAGAAGTTGTAAGAGAGTTGGAATTTGAAAAACATGTTTCTGCTATAGTGGGACGATTATATGCTGACTTTTGACAAGGGATCAAAGGCTGGTACTCTATCTAAGAACAAATTCAGAAATTTAGCCCGATACACAGAGATTTCAGAGGAGTGGATGGTGAACTTGTAAAACTTTGTGGTGATTGAAGATGTACAAGCACATCACATGCATGTTGAAAAGAAAAATCTAAAAATAATTAAGAGAAAAAAAGAACTAACAAACCTGTCAACAGTGAAAAAATAGGATTATATCCCTTCTGTTCTGAAAATAATATACAGTGACTTATGAAGAGAAAGTTAACGCAGCTGTAAGATTTAATGTTCAGAAGAATTAAATCCTCAGCTTTGAATAACCTCTGCAGTAAATTAAACCGGCAGTTATGCAACGCCTGGAGTACATCGTACCACCTCATGATTACCATAGCCAGCCAAACCCTGTCCCTGAGCAGGCAAAACTCCTAACTAGGATCAAGGTTTTTATCCAGTGTTTAGTCTCCTTTGACCTGATTAATTTCACCACCCTTACTTCAGAAGGAAGGGGAAAGTTTTGTTACTGTGAAAGCCAGTGCAGATATCTGGGCCAAAACTAAGCCTGATGTAACTCCATCGATGTCACACCAGGATGGATTTGGCCCGGAGTCTAGGGAGGTCAATGCTCTTCCTGAACTGGAGATCAGTGTTAACTCACATCAATTCTTTAGCTTTGCTGCAGCTACTACTGCAGGCCCGGCTCGAGGGGCCAAGGGGTTAGGTGACCCTGTTACTGCAAAGAGGGGAGTGAGAGTTTCTTGCTACTGGGCCATTAGTCATTTTTGTGCCTTTACAACAGTGACAAACTGTTCATTTCTTTACAAAGATACATTTCTTTACAAATGTGACAAAACCTTTCCTACCAGTCTCTATCTTTTAGATCCTCTCTACTCCAGGTGCTGCTGATGAAACTCTTTTGTTGGTAGCATTTCAAATTAGCAAGGGCTGTGGCAAGTCACAAACTGCACCTCAACATCTCCTTAGCAATGGTTGCTGCCATATTCCCTGCATTAATCACCTTTGTAGAAACAGGGCTATCACACACTGTTTTAAGGGCTGGATTCTTCTCTCTTATCCCAATTCATGAGATGGAGGTGGTGTGAATCATTATAACTAAGAATGGAATTTAGAGCTCGTGCTAAAAATGCCGTCTGGCCAGGAGTGCTTGCCTCCTGCATTTCAAATGTTCCTTATCTGAGCATGCATGCCAGTTGAACAGCTCCATGCACATACAGATGAGCAATAATGATTTCTCATTTAATGTCCTTTTCCCCCAAGACAGTTATTAATAGTGAAAAGAATTGTAGATTTACTGCAAGTTTGATGCATAAATTATAGGACAGCTACGAGAGAGTCTGGATGTCCTGATGGCAGTGCTGCCACAGCTTGCAAGAAAGTTCAGACAGCAAAAATACATGACTCATTTGTAAGGCAGACATTTGTAAGGCTACTGAGTATATGAAATGCTTATCTCTATGGTCTTGCAAAACGAAAATAAAAGGACATTGACAAACCTGCAGGCAGAAACCTTTGGTCCTCCTCTGGCACAGACCTGCCCTCACTGGAAACAGAACTCAGTAGTGCAGAACAGGAAAATGAAGGTAGCTTTACATTGTCCTTCTGCTTCCTTCACTCTGGGCTTGTTAAAGGGCTGCTTTACCCTGAGACAATGATAAAGCATGGCCTGCCATATGCCTGCCACATCTGGGTCACAGTGGAGTGTCCTGGGCTCACTGCAGCACAATTTGTCGTGTATTTCCAAATGTAGTCCCCTTCTATTGGAGGACTTAAAGGAGGCTAGAAGAGAGGTGATGTGACCTACACACCAGCTCAAGAAGTCTTGCTTCATGGTCATCTTCTGATAGCAAGGTCAATCATCTGTGCAGCCATGAATCACAATGAATGAGTCTCCTGTCACTGTTAACCAGGGAAACAGCTGGTAGAAAGCCCCGCTTTTAAACTGCAGTTGGACAGGGACACCTGGTTAACTCACAAATCCCATCAGTATCGAGAAATTCAAATCACCAGAATAGTATCGAGTATTTAAATCATATTTTACTAGTAAGGTTAATAAGTTAAGCTTCCAGTCAGCTGTAAAGTATGCAAGCTTTTTGTATGCCACTGGAGAATTCCCCATAGGATGAGAGGAAATGGCTGCAAGTTGCACCAGGGGAGGTTTAGACTGGATGTCAGGAAAAATTTTTTCACTGAAAGGGTGGTCAGGCACTGGCACAGCTGCCCAGGGAGGTGGTTGAGTCACCATCCCTGGAGGTGTTTAAAAGGCAGGAAGATGAATTTCTTAGGGATATGGTTTAGGAAGGGGAAAGCTACGGTTGGACTTGATCATCTCAGAGGTCTTGTCCAACCTTATGATTCTATGATTCTATGAACGGTGTTTCACAGTTACATTGTTAATACACCGGCCTTTGCTTTCATAATGTCACAGTCTTGTAATGTATTCAATCCCTACCAATTTCAACATGTAAAATGCTGTGACTTAAACCAGTTACTTTTCCTTCCTTGTGAGACAAAGAATCTACAGCTTGTCTGCTCCTGTCTCCCTACTCGACACCCAGTCTACATTTTCTCTCTAGTCCTGATCTTCAAGTGAAACTCTTGGGCTGCCATGACATAATTCTATCTGCTGTCCTCATGTGTGACTCTTTCAACTTGCAATTGCCCCCCCTCCAAGATACCACTCCAAATCCTGGAATGAGGGGAGCGTTAGCTTTCTTCACTAGCAGTGAAAGGGCTAAAGCCATGAAAAAAAGATACTAATGTTTTCTTCCAATGTTAAAATGAGATTGTTTTGTCTTTAAATGGTACAGATCATGGGAAGTCTTCTTCTTCCAGTCACAAGTGGTGCTCCTCAGGTCTCAGTATTAGGGTCAGTTCTGTTTAATATTTTCATCAATGATCTGGACGAGGGGATCAAGTGCATCCTCAGTCAGTTTGCAGACAAGACTAAGCTGGGCAGGAGTGTTGGTCTGCTTCAGGGAAGGAAGGTTCTACAAAGGGATCTGGACAGGCTGGATCGATGGAGCAAGGCCAACTGTATGGGCTTCAACAAGGCCAATTGCTGGGTCCTTCACTTCAGTCACAACAACCACATGCTATGCAACAGGCTTAGGGATGGTTGGAAAACTGTCCAGCAAAGAAGGATCTGGGGAGTGCTGGTTGACAGCTGGCTGAACACGGGCCAGCAGATTCCACAGGTGGCCAAGGAGGCCAACAGCATCCTGGCTTGGACCAGAAATGGTGCGGCCAGCAGGAGCAGGGAAGTGATCATCCCTCCGTGCTCAGCACTGGTGAGGCTGCTCAAATACTGTGTTCTATTTTGAGCCCCTCAGTACAAGAAGGATGCTGTGGTGCTAAAGTGTATCCAGAGAATGGCAGTGAAGTTGGTGAAGGATCTGGAGAATAAGTCTTATGAGGAGCAGCTGTGGGAACTGGGGTTATTCGTTCAGGTTGTTCAGAAAAGGAGGCTAAGGGGAGACCTTATTGCTCTCTACAGCTGCCAGAAAGGAGGTTGTAGTGAGGTGAGTGTTGGTGTCTTCTCCCAAGTAACAAGTGATAAGATGAGTAGAAATGTCCTTAAGTTGCGCCAGGGGAGATTTAAACTGGATATTATGAAAAAATTCTTCACAGCAAGGGCTGTCAAACATTGGAACAGAGAAGTGGCTGAGTCACCATCCCTGGAGGTATTTAAAAGATGTGTGAATGTGGTGTTAGGGACGTAGCTTAGTGGTGGACTTGGCAGTCTAAGGTTTACAGTTGGACTCAATGATCTCAAATGTCTTTTCCAAACTAAATGATTCTGTGATTCTATGATTGTTCTTTCCTCTGTGAATATTTCTCAGAAAATGTCACGTGAATCCCTTTAGTCACAAGGATAAACAGAAATTTTACAATTACCAGGAAAGGAGTAAAGAATATAACAGAAAGCAGTTTTGTGCCACTATATGAATGCATGGTGCACTCATAACCTGAATAGTGGATGTACTTCTGGTTGTGCTAACCCATAAATATTATAGCAGAACTAGGAAAGGAACAAAGGAGGGCAGAAAGGATGATCGAAACAATGAAAGATTTGGCTCAGACAGAAATTAAGACCCTTCAGTCCAGAGAAAACACAACCTAAGGAGATTATCAGGTAACTAAAATACCTAGAGTGGCAAGCAAAACAAGTATTCATTGTTTCTTAGAAAAGATGGAAGCAAGAGCGCCCTAGTGGAAACTATAAAGCCTCAGGGTCAAAAAATCACAAAGGGAACTGTTTTTCCATGGGCCACAGAATGAAGCAGTGGGACTCATTGACACAGGATGTTGTGGAGGTCAAAAGGAAAAACTGATCAAAAAGGACTAGACCAATTCACAGAAAGGTCTACTGAGTCCTGTTAAATGTGGTGGTCTGGATGAAAGCCACAAATCTAAAAATCCCTCACCACCTATTGTTAGAAGATGGAAAGGGATAGCACAGGAAAAGCATACTTACCTTGTTTATTATGTTTCCCTGAACATCCATTATCAGCCCCTCTGATAGGCTGAAAGCTGGCTTTCCAGTCTCTTCTATTAGGGACATTTTGAGGTTGGTTTTTGTTTCTTTCTCCCCCTAAGAGTGGAAGATGAGGCCGAAATTTCCCATATTCTTCACTGAACTCCCAGAGGAAGAAATGCCAGTGGGACACATTGCACCAGACCCCATGCTCCAAGGCTTTAGCAAACACTCTGACTACATGCATATGATGAATCCCAGAATATTTAGGTCGATGTTTCAGCTTTGCCCTTGGCCTGCTGCATGCCTTCCTTAGTGATTATCCTGAAGCTTAGTATATTCTATGCAACAGCAATTTAAGAACAGAAAAAACCACCTATGTTACTAAGAAAATACAGCTTTTCCTATCATGGCCGTCAGTACCTTGGGAGAAACAGGCACAGAAGAGTAATCCAGAGATTAGGGTGATACTCTAGCCACAGATGTTTTTGTGACTTTAGATTCACCCTTCCTGTGCCTCTGTTCTCCATCTAGAAGATAACAACGAGTGGGTTTGTGGGTTTTTGTTTTGGTTGTTTTTTTTTATTAAATATCTTGCAAGGGTTTTATGCAGCTAAATGTGTCACATGTTTCAATAACAAGTGAGACAGGAACTGTAAAAATACCTGAACTTACACTGCATGACTGCAAATGGAGCTGTAGTTATGTCCAGCTCTGACATTTCCATATTACTCTTGCTCTCCACAATTTAAAGCACATAGTCTTTTTAAAAATAAAAGGGAAAATTAGCCTGGTTCACTAAGAGTACTTCTTTACAAGCTAGAGGGTGGATTTGCCCCACTTCATATCAAACCGTTCATACCAGATGGTTGCAATGTCAATGGAAGGACAAAGTCAATGCAGATTTTAGAAAATAGCAGTGTTGTGGGAAAAGTGCTCCCTCTGGTTATTTTGCTGGAGAATTAATTGCTTACAGCAGAGGACAAGTAGGGCAGAGGGCAGTTGGGTTTACCTGCATTGTGTTCACCACTACAGCCAGATGAGAGTTGTTTGTCAAACACGCGTTTTTGCTTCCCTCCCCCCCCCAACAAGGGCACACATTCCTGATGCACTGCGTTAGTTTTCTGAGGAGGTGATGGCTCTCTCTCAGAGGCCATGCATTTTCTGGGTGCAGTAGGGAGTAAAAGAATATAGTTCCATACTCAGTATGAGACTCATTTGTTTTACGTGCTATGTCAGCCATGTTGTTAGGAGCAGAGACCCAAAATGACAGACCTGACTGAGGCAGCTGCTGGAGCCAGCACAGCTTCCTTCAAAACCCCCTGATCTGACACAACAACAGTGCAGCGTGCTGGCAGTCCTGGAGGATTACAGCATCACCGCTGAATTTTCTGTTAACCCCTTTGAGCTCACAACATGCCAAATGATGTAATGAGTTATTAGGTGAAAAACAATGACAGCACCCATCACTCGAAGGCAAAGTGTCTCTCCAGAGACACCACCTCAAATAACAACCCACTTATAAAGCATCTATGCTAGTTTGGCACAGTCAATTCTACCTGCCTTAAAACAATAACAAAAGAGAAAATTTTCTTCCAAAATTTTGCAAAAGGAAAGGAAAAAACCAATGGGTCATGCCAAGACATTGAGTGGAAATAACAGCAGTTACTTCAAGAGTTATTGCTTCAGAAGAGTTAACATAAATCATTTGTGCATCCACACAGGGAAGTAATGGGGCTAGTTTCTGGGCAATGTCATTTAGATCGAGTCAGCCAGTACAAAAAAAGTTCAAGTGCAATGTGCTTGATTGCTGAGGAGAGATCTTCGCAAACCATTGATTGCGATGTTAAGAAAATAAAAATTAATAACAGTTGTAGTGCCCAAGAGAAGTGCTGAACTGAAACCCGAGAGAGTAAGTATAATCTCCAAATACGTCTTTCGAACAGTCAAGTGGCACATCTGCTCTGCAGGGCCCGCCAACACTAATTTCAATCTACTTTACCTATCAACAGCAGAGAATTTCTGGCATCTCAGCAATGCTGTCCAAGATTATGAATACTCAATTTTGGGTGCCCAAAACATGTCATGATTCCAGAGTACCCTCCCAAACTAGGTGGTTACTAATGGGTATTGTTATATTACTTCCTAGTTAATGGCAATCACACCTCTGACTGCAATATGGTTGCACTCCAGAGCTAACACTGATTGGAAGTATATTTTTTCTACATGTTTACATTTTGTAAAGTGTTACCACTTTCCCACTGTAGTTATTGCTTCGTACAGGAATACTCTACTGATAGCCTGAAGAATGGCCAGGAAGATGGACTTTTGCCCATACCAATCCTCGACTGCTTTTGATGTTGACAGTATGGGTTGTTTTTCTTTTGATAAGTGTTAGTACCCTTTCTCTTAGGTAGTGTAACAGAAAAATCATGGCTGTACCTACAACAATATTAAATCTATGATGAGGAAAATACAGCTGTTTTCTATAGCAACCTGTAAAGGTTTTACAGATAACAAGCATGAAACATCAAGACTATCCTACCGTGAATCCTCAAATCAGTGTGGTTGCAGAATGTAGCATTTTCTAGAACATGTGATTTAACTGACACTTTTATTAGTGCTCATTTTGCTCTTCATCCTCTTTCCTGTTCCTTCAACACCTTACATATCTATATATCAGCAGCTCCTTTTAAATCTCTGTCATTCAACTTCTTACCCTTCCTTTTTCTTCTTCGAGAAATTGCCTCTTCTTTCCTTTTTGTAAGGACAAGAACTCAATTCATTCCCCATGCCAACATTTTTTTTTGCCTTTCTTCTGAAACTATCACTAAGAATGACATAAGTGACATTGGATAACACTGGTTGGACAACACTTACACTAGGAATTAGTCACAGATCAGCTGACATCTAACCCTCTTTTATTCTTCTCTTTTTCTTATGTTTTTCTTTGAAAAAGATCTTTTCCACAAACTCCCAAATGCATTAATCCATGAAGCATTTCAACAATAAGGAAATGAATATTTAATTACTTTAATTCTGCTATGTTATTGAAAGCACAATTTCAAGCAAGTTCATTTTACTTGTGATATTGAGGCAGTCAGTTTCAGTCCCCGGGTCTCATCACAACTACTGAAGCCATGAACAGATTTGGGTATATGTTGCATTGTTTCAGTACATTGAAATTCTGACTGTGTGTCTCGTTAGTGCTGTTGATTACAGAGCACAGCTACCAGTTCTATATTTTGTGCAACCAAAAAAGTTCAGTTAGGAAGCACTCCAAAGCTGCACAGAAGTTGACATCTCTGATTATTTGGGCTGAGCGATTCCTGTGGGCCAGTTGTCAAACACAATTTGCAAAGACTCCTGGCACTCTGACCAAGGGGGAATTCCCCAATTTAAGTTATAACACAGAGAGCAGCAGTAACATTTTAATCAGATGGTGGAGCCTGCTGGGAAGCTCCATTATAAAGCATTGTTATGCCCAACAGGACTGCAGTTCTGTATGGCCAGGGAGTCTTCCTTAGCACAGCCACCATGGATATCAATGCAAAAGTAACCAAAACATGTTTCCTCTCTCCCTTGACACACACTACAGTAAGTGACTGTAGTAAATTAATCCCTCTGCATAATAGTATAAGCTATTTTAAGAGCTATCACCTGCCCTGAAGACAGACCAGGGAATACCTTGCATGTCCACAAGGGAAGTCCCGATTAGGAAGCATAGAGAGAGGTCTTAATTTGGAGGACTCACAAAACAAGGGTGAAAGGTGGATCCTGATAGCTCACTTTGGGCACTTAAATGCATGTTAAACATGAGTTCTCCATCTATACTAAACTTCTAAGTTATGTGAGTAAACATATTTTTGCAAACAGGCCTTTACATCAAAGCAGAGTTTATGATTTGCTTTTATGTCAAAAACATTCTATATATTTTTAAGACACTGAGGAATGGAAGGGCAACGATACCAGCCTTCATCTCATTGTCTAGCTGATGAGGCCTAAGTATACTTCAAAGAAAAGGGAAGAGGAACCAGAAGAAAGAAACATAAAATTATGGATTGGGTAGAAAAAGAAGTAGTGTATTAAAAAAAAACAGAGTTAAAATTGAATGAAAAATATATAACATTGAAATTTATATCCTATAAGTGCAATAGTGCCTAAGTTCATGTTTTAAATACATGAACTAGAATTTTTCTTGAAGCAATTACAGTATTTCTAATTAAATTGTGGTTCTTGTACATTACTGTCAATTAGCTCTTAAAAAACTACATTATTAATTTATCAAGGAGACAACTTGATAACATGGCGCAGGCCATAAAATAGATCAGTACGTAATGCCCATGGCTTGAGGGAACAGACTTCATCCAGAAGTACACGGGCAGTGAATCTCCACTAACTTCTGTAGAGCTGCACTGATTTACTCCTCTCAGGATGGCATCTGCCTTATTAATGCTAAAACTTTTTCTTTCTGTGTTCTCTTGTCTTTTTTCTTTATGCAGAGCCATGAAGAAAATCGTATTGTCACAGAGTATGATCTGCAATTAGGTTGTGTTAAAATGGGTTCTTCTTTGCTGTAAAGATGCCTGTTAGCATGAGGAGAAAGAAAGGCAAAAAATAAGTTTGGAGGGAGAATGAGAACTGAAATTAAAACAAAACAACAACTTCTGCATTGAAAGGTATTTTGGCTACTGGAAATGAAGTTTCCGGGTGAACCAGAAAAGAAAGGAGGAGGATTAGGAAGTACCTCTGAAAACTGTTTCTGAACCACAGACAGATGGTTGGGGTGGCCTGTGTGTACATAACAGCAGCTACTCTGTGCAGTAATAAAGGAATAATGTACAACTAGTTGATCCGCTGGTGGGTTTGGATGGCAGAGAACGGTCTGCACTTAAAGTGAAACTATTTTATGTGAAGGAAAAAGTACAAATCCTCTGAAGAAGAATATAAAGAAGTGCAGAGGGAGAAGTAAAGCAATCTTCCCCCACTGCCAGAGAAGCATGTATGCTCTCTCACTTGACTGCTACAGGAGAAATTCTTTGCAGCTCCTCATTTACCAGGCTATTACACTAGCAAATATATTGCAATATATGTAGATTATATATATGTCTAAATCAAATATTTGGTGAGCATTTCTCTCAGTTCTGTTTGTTACATCTCGCCAATTTCATTACTCCTTTCTGTTTCTTCTTTCGGACAAGTTTCTAACATCGTTTCCTTTAAGCATTCTAGAGACAATTTCTTCAGCAGGGCCCCACAAGCATTTTCCTAATTTGCAAAGGCGTCACCTGTATTTACATGTATGTTTATGGGTCAAAAAACAAGCTCCAAATCACTTCAGCATTTGCCTGCAATGACTCGGTGATGTCAACATACACCCACTTCAGGCCACGCACATAAAGCAAAAAGTACAGCTCCACCTGCTGCTGGAGGTGCCTCCTGCTTGGCTCATCACCACTCAGTTTCCTGAAAATACATTTAGGAAGGACATAAGGTTTGTACCACTGAATGATCTTTGGGACTTTTATGTAGTCTGCCGTTCATGCAGGTTTACAGATGAGCCTGTCAGCTTTGCTCCCGTGCTTAGTTATAGTGACTACCAGTAAACATCAGGTTCCAAAGCTGCCCTGCCTGTGCTTTACAGATGCTCTGTTGAAGACTTCTCACAAATCGCTTCACTTGTAAACCAGAATTGTAGAGGAAATATCTTTTTCAAAGGCACTAAAGTAC
This sequence comes from Dromococcyx pavoninus, assembly GCA_033558185.1. Taxonomy (NCBI): domain Eukaryota; kingdom Metazoa; phylum Chordata; class Aves; order Cuculiformes; family Neomorphidae; genus Dromococcyx; species Dromococcyx pavoninus. The sequence goes on along the minus strand of JAUMJL010000138.1, from coordinate 2,518,051 downwards.
ACTGTCTAAACTGGAATATATTTTCTTGCAGCTGGAGACCTGGAAAGAGCAGTAAAGGAATGAGAGTGAAAGTCAATTTCACACTTTGGAAAACTGTTCGTAAGCTTTCCAGAAAAAAAAAAAATCTGAGCTTCTGATTTTTATTTATTTCTGCTAGGTTTGTATGAAACTCCTTTTTTTCCTTAAGAAAATGGGAGGAATAGAGGGGGAAAATAAAAGAATGAGAAGACAGAACAAAGAGATGTTCCCCTCAAATGAGAACATGTAATTTGTTAATAGATTGGCATAATAACCAGGTTCTGGTTCTCAAGAAGACTGGGAGAGGCTTCATGCTGTTCTGTGGCTTACGGCAGCTGGAGGCCTCAAAGCCTGGTTAGGTCTTCAGTAGGAGCACTCCAAGGTCAGTCCCCCACGGGAAAGACTGTGACAAGCTCCAGGGGCTGGGGCTTCAGTGTCCATGAACTCTGAATGATAAACAGTGTCTTCGGTATATAAAAAATATGGTTGATGAACTCAACCTGTGCCAAATTAAATGCTTGAGTCACACAACTGTCATTTTCTGAGGAGAAAAAAAATGCACCACAGGATAATTTCCAATGCATCTTTACAAAAAAATGTGGGGAGTGGTGACAAATGCCACATGAGTTCTCTGGAATGTGATGTAGGAAAAAGGTTCCCACACTTCCAAATTTCTTTGAAAGAAGTAGATACACAAGAAGAAGTTAAACTGGTAACTGTAATAAACCCCTAAAATATTCCAGCAGGAGCATGAACTATACAAAGTCAGCCATAAATTTCAAGTATGATTTTGGTTTGCTATAATTTTATTTCAGGAAAAGCATTTTTCTTAACAAGGAATCAGCTACCTGGGAAGACTATTCCCACTGTGTTACAAATATCTAAATTGAAATAAAATAAAATAGAACTGTAAAATTTGGGAATACAGATTTGCGAGCAAGATTTTGGTAGTCTAACTGGTCAAAGCAACATTATTGAGAGAAGTAGGTGAAAGTTTTCGAAAAGAAGTGGCTTTTTGCAAGACCTATTAAGAACTATGCTTTCTAAATTATAGTAATAATAAAGACATACATAGTGCCTAGGTATAAAATTGTTTTCCTACTTTAAATTTAGAGATAATCAAAGTATGGGAAAATGTTTTCAATATGGCTGAAACAACCCATGGTTCCCCATGACAGCATTCCAAATAATCAGATAAACTTCAAATAATTTCAGATTTGGATGAAAACCAACATTTCTGGCAGGTTTGACCAGATACAGAGTGTATAAAACTCTGCATCTTCAGACTATGTTTTATAAAATATACATTTAAGCTGTCTTGTTTTGCAGTATAGTCCAAAAACATCACAACAAGGTCAGGAGGAATTAAGATTGCGAAAGACCTCTTGTCTACCACACAGACAATTGCTATCACAACACAGATCTCGGCAGCAGAAACTTCTGCAATACACCAAAGAGAGGGCAAGAAAAAGAGGAGGAAGACCTACCAAGCTGAAACGACTGGGATAAGTACATAAACCAAATGGTCATTGCCAAACAAGTTTGATCAAATTCAGGAAAGATGGAAACAATTTTGCAAATGGCAAAGCTCCAAAACAGTGATGCCTTACATAAGGATCAGGGAATGTTTCCTTTGAAGATAAAAGGTACTCAAGTGTGAAATCTGTGATCAATATAAAAAGCAGAATGAAAAACCAAACCAACCTCAAACAAAAATTTCTGATGGCATTTTAATTCCATATGCATTAGGCAGCACCTAGGAAGAAGATCAATGACTGCGTATACTTTAAATAAACTGCATGTAAAACATACAAAGTGTTCATCTTTGATAGTATGCATGTTTCATTTATCAGTTAGGGGCTCCTTTGCATTTTTTTTTATTCTCTGAAGTCCCGAAAGAATGAGATTTTATAAAATTAAATAAGATTTCCCTTATTTGCTAAGGCGTATTGCCAGTCTTTTCATGAACATTCAGGAGCTTAATGTAGGTAAAAATATTTGCTCTGGAAGCATTTAGCAGCTTCAGGAGCTATTATCAGCAATTAGAAGATTAATGCATTACATTTGGAATTAGATACGATAGAACCTTGCGCTATTCCCACTGAAATTTCTCAGGGTGAAATATTGGCTGTATGATTGTAAGAAGGCCTGGGTCCCGCAGATACAAATAACCCAGTTAGGGAAGGCCTACTGATTGTCTGAAAAACCTTAAAACTAATTTTGCACCTACTATATCATTCAGAAATTAAATACTACCAATTGGTCTCTTGATTAGGGACAGACGTAAGAACAAAGATCAATTTTCCTCAACACTTGGCAAACATTTGGTTTTGGTTTTCTGATTGGTTTTCTGACTTGTGAAACTAAGATACAAAATTAGACATTTGAACATGTTACATTTTAGCTATTGTCTGTTTTGTCGTCAGTTAGAAATCAGAGTGCTTCAGCACCTCAGCTGAAGACATATTTAATACCCTGTCCAGTTTTAAGCATGTGACCAGTCTCATTGATATTAATAGGACTGTAGGCAAAACAGTATCTCCCATGTTCCCTAACAAGACAGAGAACAGAAAAACAGCTGACCTCCCAGGGCAAATTCAGAATACAGACAACGGTCTTTTCTCCTGTGCAGTAAGTCAAATAGTCATGGCAGGAGGCTGTTTTGGCAAAAATCACTTCCTGTTGATGAAGAAAGATATAGGAAACTTCAAGCTGGTCAGTCTTATTTCAAGTCCTGAACATAGTATTTAGACACATGGAAGCACATGAAGGTGGTGAAGTGACCGATTCAGTAAACAAGGCGATGGAATTGGATGTCATTTATGTTGACTTCAGCAAGGCTTTTTATCACAGTCTCCCAAAACACCTTTTCAGTCTATCTGGGAAGGTACGGCTTGCATGGGTGGAAAACTAGCTGAACTGCCAGCCTCAAAGAGCTCAGTGTCCAAAGGGCAGACAGTTACTAGTGATGTCTCTAAAGTATTGATCTTGGTATTTGCACCACTATTGCTTAACGTCTGCATTAACAAACTGGTCACAAACCATCATTGTCTGTTAACCAACACACTATTGGAAACAGAACTTGGTTTGGCCATAGAGCCTCAAGGCTGGAGATGGACATCGTCCTAGTATAACGCTATTGACCAGTACCACTAGAAAACATATGTAGTAATTGCATAAACAAACATAACAACAGATATCCCATATGTAAAAAATGAACTTAGTTGATATTGATACCACTTTATTTGCTGCCTAGAAGTTCAGAACAGTGAAAGAATCTACTGTTTAGTTTTAGGTTTTTTTGAGAAACAGTTTCAAGCACCACTTGTGACTGGGATCACAGGGAACATCAGGCAGAGTACATCAAAATACTTACAGTCGCAAATTAGGAATTGTTTCTAATTTCCAGAAAATGGCTCTCTTGTTTATAAGCTTAGAATTCCAGGATGGCATTTTTGATGGGTAAGTAAACTCATAAAAAATGTCTACGACCTCTCAAATTTTTAATATACAATTTAGGTGCCTAATTTACATGGATTTCATGCATTATTTTGATGTGTTTCTGATCCAGAAGCTAGATGGAAATTGACACTTTCCCTTTGTTTTTCTTGCTTGTCAAAATATTCTCTACACCATTTTTCTGGGGTAACTACAGATGTCCTGTGTTGTGGTTTAATGCTAGCTGGCAACTTAGCACCACATAGCCACTGGCTCACTCTCCCCTGGCGGGATGGGGGAGAAAATTGGAAGACTAAAAGTGAGAAAACTCGTGGGTTGAGATAAAGGCAGCTTAATAGCTGAAGCAAAAGCCTTCCCACAGGCAAAGCAAAACCAGGAATTCATTTACTTTTTGCCATCAGCAGGCAGGTGTTCAGCCATCCCTAGGAAAGCAGAGCTCCATCATATGTAGTGGTTACTTGGGAAGACAAACACCATCACTCCAAACATTCTCCCTTTCCTCCTTCTTCCCCCACGCTTTATATGCTGAGTATGACATCGTATGGGATGAAATATCCTTTTGGTCAGTTAGGGTCAGCTGTCCCAGCTGAATCCCCTCCCATTTTCTTATGCACCACAGAAAAAACAGATTGTATGCATTACATTAGCAGCCCCTCTATGCTATATGTATCTGGAAAACCTTGAGTTGTATGCAACTCATCCCAAAGACCTCCTTCAAGTCAAATACAGACCTCTACAATAACACAACTACTATATTTTGATGATTTGAGGCTTATGGAAGACTACTGTGGAGGGCACTGTGGATGAAAAGTACCACATCCATATCCAGTTTTAGGTCTGCTTGCTACCTTTGTATCTCAGGTATGCACTAATGCTCTTCTTGAACAGAAAAAGGCTGGGCATAAAGCATTGCCTAATTGAAAGTATCTATTTGATGCTGGATTCTACTGGAACTGAGTTTCCTTTAACTATAAAGTAACACCCCCCCAAATTTTCTTATCTTGTTAGTAATTTGAATCCATTCATTCAGGAAAACAATAACTCTGACAATCATAAATGCAAATAAAAGACTCCTGCAATTTACCACTAAGAGCAAAACCCAAGCAATAAACCCCACCCCCAGAAAAAGCAGTGATATGAATCTTGTGGTGCACTGAGTAATACATACACTATAAACTACAGTTTACCACACTTGTGCAGTAAATTTTAAGATCTATCCAAAGGACTGTCCAAAGCAGTTGCTGATCCTACCAACATGCATTGATTTCAACAAAAGTACAATCAGGACAGAAGACTGGAAGCAATGCACTGAACTTCTGTCCTAATACAAAAAATAAAGTGCAATTTGTTACTGTTCTGGTCTTGTAAAATAAATATTAAGTAGAAATATTAAGTAGAAATATTATACAAACAGTCAAATAACACATGCACTAAATACAGCCATTTCCAAGAGTTCTCCTTAAAATGTAACCATGATTTTTTATCCATGCAAATAATATCTCATCACCAAAGCTATTGATTTAAGAGGGGTTCCATCAAAAAGAACATCCAAACTTCAGCCAGCAGAGTAAAATTTCCAGGAAAACTGAGGATTACTGAACTTTAGATCAAATATGAGGCAATGGATTTATCTTTAAAAATACTCAAGGGATTGACTGAAGTCATCTCTTTATTATTGGGCACCAGGTTTTGTAAGCATAGGTAGGATATTCTGCTTTTTTTCAGAATAACATCCTCTCAAACTAGTCCTGAAGTTTACTAAACATTAGTACACGTGACTTCAGTAACTGAAGTTCATGATGTTTTCATTGAAGGCATTCACTGCCAACTAATGGACGGGGAAAAAAAAATAACATGCATTTGAAAAAGTAATCAAGTTTACTATAGCTTAAGTATATCTGAAATTTACTTAAGAGAAGGTATAAACCCCTTAATATTTGCAATGTGCTTTTTCTCACTTACTCAAAAAGGATGGAAGAGCTCAAACTGGTCTATGACTCGTTCATAAAACTATTCATAGCAAATACAATTTCAATAGCTGAACTGAGTACAAACCAAGTTCTATTTAGTCACATTTATGTAATCCTTCTGGAACTGAGGGCAAGTCAAAGAACTGGGCCTTAAATTTATCCAAAATATTAATACTCCTTGAAAGCTAAACAATAAAGTAATCTGATTGAAACCATGGGATCATCTATAATAAAGTCTGCTGGCTCTCGAGATCTTGGCCCTGATTATGCTTCTACCAGCACCAGTGATGTGCAATTTGTCTGGAGGCAGTGAAAAATGAGTAGGCAAGACCACAATCACGCCTTGAATCCAGTATCAACCTTTTCAAAACTTTTTTTCAAAACATTTTTTTTCCCTTGATTCATATTACACTTTTCTTCCTAGAAATCCTGGCAGAAAAAACAGCCTCTTATTCTCTCTCTCCTTTTTATTCTTTTTCCTCGGAGGTACATAGAAATTACACAGCACTTAGAGAAGCTGCCAAGGACAATTCAGCTGTAAGTGTCATAATAGGCATCACATTTCATGCATTTCTTAGCCAACCTTGATGTAATGCAGGAAAAATCAGGTGATCTTTGGTATGTGTGAGTGGAGGACAGACCTATCTATGAGGTCAAAGCTACAGCAGGAGGAAGCTGGTATGAGTGCAAGGAGTTTACTTCCCTGGAAATATTCCAGTCCCCAAAGTCACGGAAAGCCCCTCAGGAAGAGCTTCAAACCTTAGAAAAGTAGGCAGGGAATTGAATACTTGCATTTTTGCATCTCCCAGATCTCTCTGTGGGCACTTACTACCTAACTCACACTGATCAGGTTAACACACATCACACCAGCTCTTTATTTCTGTGTATAGGCTGTAGAGTAAAACAAGGGGCTCAGGGAACCAGCAGGCCTATAAAGAGGCCAAGTCTACCAAAGGCCAGCCTGCAGGGTAACCCAGCAGGGATAGCAGAGAATCATAGACAGTAAGAAGAGGGAAACAGGGAAATGTCTGTGACCTCTGTTACAACTTAGAGCATCTTCAAACTCCATAAAGCTGTATTACTGACAGCCAAAGGTGAGCATCTGGAAGAACCCAGATTAAAATAAAATACAAACTAGCAGTCTCTTTATGCCTCACCATTGCTACAAGGACTGGTCTGGATCGCTTACCCCATCACACCTTTTTCCCAGTCAGACACAGCTACATTATCAGGCTATACCTACTGTAAAAGTACTTGAATCTCTCTTCTTAAGAACAGCACCAGTTTGCATAGGTGCGTTTAGGAGATTTCCTCATTTTTTCAGGAAGTGACAATTACTACTGTCATGGGAACAACCTCAAAAATTTTGCAGACAATTTAGAAGGTAAGTAAAGAAATTAAGAAAAGGCACTTTCAAATGTAGGTGCATAAGGACCTGAGCCAAAGATCACCAAAGACAGCAAAAGCATGCTGGTGCAAAACCTCTGCAGATGCAGCTACACTGCTTCCAGATCTTAGTTAATATCTGTACTCGAGACTGAGCGGCTCAGGGGACCAGTTTGGAGAGTGCTGTGTTGTTATCTTTGATATAGGCAAGCTTTGGGCACTGTTCTGAAACAGAGACTGATGGATTCTGAAACCGTGTTTGTACCATTACAATAGTAGTCAGCTGACAACAGTAGTTGTTTCCAGGAAACTTCATGAGAATTCAGGAGATAACAGGACTATCTCTACATCAGTCTATTTGCAACACAAGTCCCACAGCTTTTTTAGCATCTCTTCCCACTACAGATCTTAATTATTCATGTATCCAGCCTCACTTTATTGCATCTCAGGCTTCTATAAAAGCTTTTGCACTCTTCTCAAATCTCATAATCCTAATAACAGTTTTCAGGGAAAATAATGTATTGGTCTGCTTACAAGGGTCTTCCTACATGGAATAAGATTTCTAAAACACTAAAAGTCCTTCAAATTTTCTTTAAATAAAACATAAAGCCACCCCCAATGAGTTCAGACGTAGCTGGTTTCTGTGGTGATTTACTCCTTTGCACAATGGTTGACATAGTTTGAGACAGGAAAGGCAAGTTCTTACTGTATCAGCTGGAGAAGCAGAGAGGCTCCAGGGCACATACAAAGGGAAGAAGGGACAGAAGAAAGAAAATGAGGAGGGAGGAGCATCAATTTTCAAGACAAGAAGAGGACAATAATTTCTCATCTCCTTCAGAAGAGTAACACAGGTCTAGACGGAACATCGTAAGTAAACACTTCCAAGCACTCTGCTAAGGTATTCCTACCAACATCAAGATTCTTCCGTGAATCACCAACTTATACCCAGTTGTTACTGGGACAAGATGGGGAAGAGCCATATGCCTTTCCCTTATCTAAAACTCAGCACTTGCTTGATGGTAATTGAGGCAGATAAACAAAGATGTTTGTTTCATTTTTATTTAAGCACCCCTTTAAATGAATTAAATCCAGCTCTTATACTTCCCTTCCTCCCTCCCCATAATCTTTAGACAAAATCAAAATAGTCAAGATTTTCTTTTCACTTTTACTTTATTAAAAAGGATGTTTTAAAAAAATCGGAATTTTCTTCAAATGTCAGGAAAAGTTAAAAATAGGAAGGTACCAGAAAAGCCTTTTAGAGTGTAGTCATAACAGTACCACATCATTGTTGAGTACCACAATTAAAATGATACATTATGACAGTGATGTGATACATCTCTGCATTTGGTCTTTCAGGATGCATCAAAAAAAAAATAGTACAGTTTTTGTTCAATCTGTCAACCGATTTTTTTCAAAGAGTGTACTCATGTACTTTGAAACAGTAAAGTAGTTTTTCCTTTAGGTGCTTTGTTACGGGTATATTTTAAATCAATCTTTCAGGTGATAAAGTAACATTACTGTACAGCCAACAAACATGCTAAGACAAGAAAATGAAGTCGAAGACAAACTCAGAAATGCAATAAGTTTAGCTGAACTTAGGAGGCATTGTTTGTTTGGAATACTGCAGCCAGGATAGTTATGCTGCCTTTTGTGAATTGAACAAGAGTTGCAGGTGTGAAATTATTTTTGATATTGAGATAATTAAATTAATTTAGGATACAAATTCATGCTGACATTTCTGAATGTGGATGTTGCTATGGTTCAGATTGAAAATGAAATGTGAAAACCCTTTAAACCTGAAGCCTTTTAAAGAGGTGTTTGTGAATTACATGATTACCATGTTTTCTTTATGGTAAAGAACCATCACAAGAGAACTGTTTTCTTCAAAACCCAATCCTGTTCTATAATGCATAAATGATTGTAAGTGTCTATGGTACACTAAAATATAAGTGAGTCAAACTTAACTTATTACCAGCCTTATTAAGATATTCATGATATTTTGGTCTTTTATAATATGTGAATTAAGATCAAGGAAAATTGCAAAGTGAAATTAATTTTCAGATGCATTTAATAAGTAGATAAAAGGCAAAAAAAAATCACCATTAAACCAAATCTTGAATATGCAATGAACCGTGGCAGTGAATACAAATCTAAGTTCACATACTCATAGGTATTTGCAGTACTGTGTTAAAAATCAAAAAGAACCCTGATGGCCAGCCCCTTTAAAACCCATGCTCATGAAGCTCCCTTTGGCCCAGGAATCAACTGGGTTTGATTTGAATATTTTGTACTCCAAAAAGTTTGATTGATACTTCTTTGCAGAGAGGACTTTCAGAATCAACAGATTTGTTGTTAATAGGTGTTTCTGCCTATATAGACAACACAAACTTGCATACATCAAGATCAAGGTGTCTAATTCAGTAATACTGCATCAGTGAAAAAAATGGTGTAGGGAGGAATAACCTCAGAAGGTAAGAGTCTAATTGCTGTTTAAGCAATGTAACTATTCTTTACAACTCTAAGTACTAGGAAATATAGATTATTTATTTATCCAGGATCAATAAATCAATACTACATTTGGTAACTCAATAAAAGCGATACTGAAACTGGAAGGCAATTCACAGAAGAGGATGCTATCAATGTGATAAAAGCGTTGCATGAATTAACACTGAGAAAAGCCACAGAATATAATAATGACATAACTCATGAAAAAAGTCAAGAGAAGGGGAAAAAAGAAAAAGAACCCCACAAGTGTCTACCCTAAATGGGGCATGGGGGAAGGGTGGGATGACTTGTTAGCCAGGACAGAGTAAGCAATTTCGTATCATTACATCATAGAATCACAGAGTGGTTCGTGTTGGAAGGGACCTTTAAAGATCACCTTGTTCAACCTCCCTGCAAGGAGCAGGGACATCTTCAACTAGATCGGATTGCTCAGGTCCAACTTACTTTGAATGTTTCCAGGGACAGAGTACCTACCACCAATTTGGACAACGTGTTCCAGTGTTTCACCACCCTCATCATAAAAAAATTTCTTCCTTATATCTAGTCTGAATTTACCCTCTTTCAGTTTGAAGCTACTATCCCTTGACCTGTTGCAATACTAAAAAGTTTATCCCCATCATTCTTACAGGCTGCCTTTAAGTACTGAAAGGCCACAACAAGGTCTCACCAGAGTCTACTCTTCTCCAGATTGAACAACCCCAACTCTCTCAGCCTTTCCTCATAGGATATGTGTTCCAGCCCTCTGATCATTTTTGTGGCCCTCCTCTGAACCCCTTCCAACAGGTCCATGTCTTTCATGTACAGAGGACAGCAGAGCTGGGTGCAGTACTCTGGGTGGGGTCTCACCACAGCAGAGTAGAGAGGCAGAATCATCCCCCTTGACTTACTGGTCATGCTTCTTTTCATGCAGCTTCTTTTCACACAGTTGGCTTTCTGGGCTGTGAGTGCACATTGCTGGCTCATGTCCTGCTTTTCATCCATCTGTTCCCTCAAGTCCTTCTCGGCAGGGCTGCTCTCAATCCCTTCATCCCCCAGCCTGGTATTAGTATTGGGGGTTGTCCCAACCCAGGTGCAGGACCTTGCACTTGGCCTTGAAGAACCTCATGAGGTTCACATCTGAAAAGGAACATCTATAGAAAGAAATATTTCTCAAGAGAACTCCGATTGATCCTCTTCTTCTGCCAGTAGTTTATCGCCTGTTTGACCCTATCTCCAGGCACAAAAGCCTGGGAGAGTCTGCTAAAGACAGAGGCAAAGAAATTCTTGAGTACCTCGATCTCATCTGTATCTACTACCACAAATTTACCCAGCATACTTAGCCATGGGCCTACATTTTCCTCATTTGTTCTTTCACTGATAATGTAGTGGTAAGTGTGCCCTGAATGTTTATTGTCAGTTTCAGTTCTAGCTGAACTTTTTGCTTTTCTCCCATAACCCATGCCAGCCTGGGCAAATTTCTTACTCCTTCTTGGTAGTCTGCTCCTGCTTCTGCCTCTTTTATATGTTGTTTTGTCATTGGAGCTCAGTCACCTGTTCCCTGTGTGGTCAATACAGTCTTGTGATACATACACTCATTTTTCTGAGTCCTTGCATAGACAACTTTTTTTACTCCTTAAGGACAGTATTTTCTAAGTGATTCAACTCTCTTGAGCTCCTTTGTGCTTCAGGATTGCCTCCTACAGGATTCCACCTACCAGTTCCCTGAATAAGCCAAAGTCTGTTCTTCTGAAGTTCAAAGTCTGTTCCCTGTTCTTCACCTACTTCACCCCTCTCAGAATTTTGAACATTGCTGTTCCATAGTTGTTAGGGACAAGTCTGCCATTGATCTCATCAAACTGCATCGTCTCAGATCACAGTGTCTGAAGGGCTGAGGTACTCAGTCCTACAACACACGTAGCAGAGATCACTCCTGTAAGGCTGAAGTTCCAGAACTCAAAACATTTGCACAGGAAGATTCATTGCTTAGCAGAAAATACATTTATTTTCTTCTCCTTCCTAAAAACGTAGGAAATGGCAAAGGCTGTACTGTGTGCATGTATGTATTTCATTATGCAGGGGAATTTGTATCAACTTTTACAAGCTACTGTTATCAATCCTGACATGGCACATAAATATATTTATTCTTCATAGAATAGCGCACTGGGAAATTTTGCAGCTTTGCTCTTAGCCACTTTCTTTTAAATGGCCAGCAATGACAACTGTACCAGCCTCCTATGAATTCAGAGGCAGCTGTTTATTTCTTTATGCTTCACTGTCTTTCTCTACTCTGTTGTCTCTTAAATTGTAAGCTCTTTGTGGCAGAAAAGCCTTTTGTTCATTGTTTAGTAGTGGGATTTTTTTGGACAGCACCCAGTATAATGAGGAATGAAGTTTCTAAGCTTTACCATAATACTAAGCAACATATATTCATGCATTTTTTTCTATTTTTATATCTATATAGGTGACATTTTAGACCCCTTTAACCAAGCTCTGCCAAACTTCAGAATCCTTCTTACGCATCTTCCCAAAGATGATAGTTTCAGCTGTGGCGAGCAAAAGACTGTTCCAAATACTCTTCTTCAAGTATATGTAATGTAAATACTGCCCAATATGTAATCTATTGATATAATCAGCTTTCTGAAGAGACAGATGCACAAAAAGATGAACAAATTCTCTTCCAAGTCTAAAAGCTTTGTTTCCTCCCTTTCTCTGTGTCTTCCTTTTCACTGTTACACACACTGTCCCTTCTACAATTAGTTGGTAAGTTGAGTTCCTTCCAAAGCTTAGCATGTGCTACCTATAACACCACAACCTGCTTAGGAGAGGCAACAAAATATATGCCTCTGGAGATGACACTACTCAGGTCAACAGAGAGGTAGTCCAACTACCTGACTCATGATCCACGTTTTTCAGACAGTTCAGTACTAACAGTCACTCTCATCCCAAAAGCTGCACCGAATAGTCCAGAACACAGCTATGTAGTCTATTCAAGCACTATCAAAACAGCCTGTGGTTTCAGGAATACTGACAAATGACTATATGCTCAGCAGTGTGTATATGTTAGAACCATTTAATAGTGGTGGTACTTTTGGTGGAACACCTTTTTGTTGCAGCAGTGGCTATCTATTCTAAGCAAGATTTGAATAAATTAGTCTCTACTTTCAGTTATGTGAATAAATTTCCAACACTTTTAAGCAACTGCAAAACTAAAAATCGACCTTTCTTGAAGCGTGACTTACATAGTTTTGTACTTGTTGAGCATTTTTCTTAAGAGAATCTTTTGTGCCCTGAAACCTGGGGTTATGCCACATGAATCTGTTAAAGTTTCAACTATTTAGGCCTGTAAACTGTATTAAGTATCCGTAATAAACTTCTGAAGCAAATTATTCACATTTACCTTACACCATGCAATTCTATCAAGGATCGAAGAACTAAGCATTATTTCGGAAGTGTAGCTGTAAAGCTCTTGCAGCCTGCGTGTACAAAACAATTAAAGTCTGCCTCTAAGAGTTTGTTTCTTTCACCAGTCTGCTCCCAAGTCTGCTAGTTTTTCTGAGGAGCTCATAATAACAATTTTACTTCAAGACATGACTTCCTTTTACTGCACATGAAAAACTTAAAGAAACAGCTAGATAATTTGAACTCATTTTTAAGTGATCCTGCAAACAGCAAAGGATTGTTGTGCATTATCTTAAAAGGCTGGAATTTCTTATTTGTTTTACACTGAGAATAGAGTCCCTCGTGTCTACTACCTTGCAGTACTCCACATATTTCTGCTGAGGACTCTCAAGGGGAAAGAGTCTAAAAGTTTTCTACCTCACCCTGTCAGTACTGGCCATACCAGGACATCAGACAAGATAGAAGACTGTGCTATCTTCTCCCAGTCAACATCAAGTCCCTCAGAGTGATAAAAATCCAATGAATCATCAGTGGTGCCAAGTCTATTTATAGGGGTTGTCAGAGTCTTGTGGTATGCAGGGTGGCTTTTCCATATCAGCAGCTTTTCTGGGACAGTCACCAAAATCGTTATTGGGTGCAGTAAACTCAGCATTGTTCCTGCACTTACAGGTAGTGCAATTATTTCCATAATACTAGCAAGTAATTTTATGCTGTTTACAATAACACTGAAAGCACATTTGAAGGATAAGTGTCAGAGGTATGGAAACAGCAATGAAGGAGGATCTAGTGCATGCCATTCTGAATGAGAACATGTAACATCAAATTCACACAGCTCCAGAAGATCCAGGTGTCCACCTAGTGTTACTCCAAAGTATCAATTCATGGGATACTATCCTAAGAGCTTCCCAGAGCTTTGATCATATTGTAAAGCCAAGTCTTGCCTGAATACTTGAACTCGACTTAAACAAAATGGGTTCAATGAAGTTCTGCACCCCTGTTCTCAGTGAAAAAAATGTTCAAATATTATTGTATCAAAAGAGCAAGGCAGCTATAGTTCTAGCTAGTAATAAATTTCTAGGAATTGACAAAAAAAATTCATGCAAAACAACAATAAAGAAGCAGAATGTTTCTTTTGTCAGGCAAGAAACAAATGCTTCAAGGCACAAAGGAATCATAAAGGATTAATTGCTTCACTGATATTGCCTACTTGAAGTGGACACTTCATCCAAACAGCAGTACTTATGATGATAACTAAAAGAAAAATTTAATACTATCTTTCAGACTTATTTATTTTCACAAATCATATGTTTACTGAGGCATACTTACTCATGAGATTGTATTAATGGATATCTAATAGTTATTTTGATTTTCCTCCTCAGTATAATGCCCATCATGTCCATACAAGTAAAGGCATCTAATAAAAGGAACTGAATGCTACAAATGCAATTACTAAGGACTCACAGATACAAGGCACAAAGGACCAGACAAGCCAAACTATCCACGATACCTGTTTGACTACAATGTATATGCAACACCTCTGTCAACTAGGCCCCTGGTTGCCTATGCATATATTGAAATAGAAGATTTTTGTCCAGATTGTACTTGAAAGCTCTTTTGAAAGTACTCCCTTAATCCAGGTTGTAAACTATGCTGTCAGACTTCAGGGGTTTTAAAAAGGTTTAGTTTTATGAGAGGACTAGGTACCACAGAACTGACCTCCAAAGCACCTGTATACAGACAATTGGGTAAACACAATACAATTGAATAATTAATCTGAACTCCTGCATGTGGTGGAAGCCTGGGATTCAAAGAGATCAAGAGGACATTGTGATCTTGCTCAAAATGCTCAAGAACAACTGGACAGATCCAGCAAGGAGTGTCCAGGTAGATATCAGCCTGTGAAACTAGTCCTGCCATATGCTGTTTAGAAGCAAAGAGAAGACAGCTTTCAGGTCTGCCCTGAAAAAAAGAGAAATGTCATAGTAATATATCTACTTGAAAGAAAATGGTGCAGAGCTCTCTAGAAAGAACATTATAGTCAAGCAAGGTTTCTTTGGACCATGTTAGCTGTTCTCTAAATGTTCTATATTTGCTCTGAAAACTGCCCTCCTCCCCCCATAGTAGGCTTAATTTCTACAGATCATGATTAAAAAAGAGAAAAAAAGAACAACAACCCCCCCCCCCCAAAAACAAAACCAGAATAAAGCAACTTCAGGAAAAGGAACAGCAAAGAATGTGAGTCTTGCTACAACCAACCCCAAGCCACGTTGGTATTATTGCTGGCATAAGACTGAGCTAAAGTATAAGCACTGCTAATAATAATTTGCAGAGTTTGTGGAAAGTGCCTGGTTGCTGGCAAAGCAAAACAGTGCAAAAATTGAGAATTGATGTGGTAATCCATACGTGCTGGGGCACAGCAAGAAAATGTGCTGACAGGTACAACAGAGACTTACGGAAGTGTTTGGTTCAAGAACACAGCTGCAGATCACAATATGACAGATGAATACTTCTTTTGCACAGATTCATCAGAAAACTGCATTTTCTAAAATGTTTGACCAAAAGGACAGTTAAAAAGTCATACAAGCATAAGCATGACAAAGGTTTCTATAACACTTCTGTAACACTTAAAGTAGTTGCTCTGCTTTCAGCTAGTCAAAGGTCACTGTGAGGAAGCCTAACTCCTCATAGTATCTGTAGAGAGAGCGGCTGTCCTGTTATTTAGATCTTAGTAGGTATAAATAAATCAGTCATTTCTGAAGAAACAAGTGTCCCTGCACTCCAACTAGGGACCAATGAAATCCTGCACAACATACTAGAAAAGGAAGGAGCAAGGGGAAAACCAAACCAAAGTTTAATCAGAGAGTATGCCCCCTCGGAATCAATACCTGCAAACTGGCGACCAGCCTTTGCAGGATTCCCATTTACAACTTGCATCCGCAGTGCAAGCGAAAAATGAAAACACTGTTGTTTGTGCAAATGCGTGGATTTGTCAGCAGGCCTCTTCTGGGCTTAAGAAAGTCTGGCATTTTCACGACTCTGTCTGAGAATTTTCAGGAATTCGCATGGCATAAATCCTTTAAAGTACAGCAACTTATATTAGTGAAAGCCATTAGAAATTATTCTGCTCCAGAAGGCTGCTACTTCACTCCAGACAGTTCCTGCTGTGTAAAAGCTACCTACACCAGCTTGCACCTATGCAAAAGTAAAGGAAGATTCAGGCAATTTCTGCTGTATTGGCCCACAGTATCCGTTCCAGACAACTAACTGGCTCGCTGGCAGCAAATGACCTAAAATATAGGGCTGTGTTAGCTAAAACGTACACTATTCAAAGGACCAGTGAAGTAAAGGGGGCTAAAGATCACTTTGAAGTGATTTGGTGGGAAGAGAATCAGTAGGTTGCCTCAAGTTTACACTAAATTCCCTACAAATGGCTTACAGTACATCTTGCGGCCTTTCTCCAAGAATAAAAATATTGTGTTTATTTATAATGCATGAGTATGTGTTGCATTTCCTAGACTGTGTTAAGAATCTTTAACTACTACAGAAGCACAGCTTAAGGATTACAACTGGGTTTTGCCAGAAGAGGGGAGGATAATGTTGTTAAAAATACTCATCAATGCTGCTACGTCCCAAGTTACGAAGACTACTAAACCCTGGCCACAGAGATGTGTTTTCAGAAAGGATCATTAGAATTTATGCTTCAGATGTTACCAATTGCTAATGTTTCTGATCTTACTTATTTACTTACTTGGGTTGCATTCAGCCCGGACTGTTCTAGAAAAAGACCTTTCTGTTCTTTGCAGCTTGCAATCTGAAAATCATTATGAAGGAGCATCTGAACATCTTTCTTGTCCTCATTTTGCAATGCTTTACCACCAGGAGGAGCTGTAAGGCTCTTCGTAAAGAGGTAGAAAACTCCCGGAAAATTTATCTTGGAACACACAAGAAGCAAGCATTTGCTCCACACTCAGACACTATTGGAAACAAACATTTCAGCCCACTGCTTACAGCAACATTTATAATCAGAATACTTAGCACAGCTGAAAAACAAAGGCTACACTAGACTCTTGTCTCCTAAAATTATCCAACACAATTTTTATACTTTTAATTAACACTTTTGAGGTTATTGATACAGAGTTAGCTGTAGTTCCTACTTCCACTTCATCTCCCAAATACAGGATGAGTGGAATCAACTGTTAGCACTGGGATTCATGCACAGTGATATGCATGTGTGTGTGCAAAACTCCCTTCTGTATGAGAGGGTCATTTGTTTCAAACAGACAAGTCTACCACAAGCTGAAGCCTATACTACACTTGTTGTCTCCAGAGAATGAGAGGAATATATTACATTCTAATATATTCTAAAAACATTACCGTACACATTTTTTTTCAAATCCCAGAGGAGAAATTAGTAAAGAATCTTGTTTGAAGCCTACGGAATTTAGTGTTATTTCCTGCTCAATTCTACAGCAGCTTTACTATTTAGTTATAGGGATGTAAAACACCAATTGCATACTGTGAACATGCTATTCAAAGCAATAGTCATAAATATTTTGCAAGCCAACCATACTTTGAAATGTTTTACCTTTTTTCCCTAACTCAGATTAATGACACATTTCTTTGTAAAGCAGAAAAAGAGAAAATTACCACAAATTTTCACCAATTAACAGAAAGTATATAAATAAAATACCTTTATAGTCTTCTTTTCATCCTGTTTTCTGTGTTTCAGCTTCTAGCCTTCTCTATCCTGAATCAGATAATTAGTCATTTACCGATATTTCTTCCGTCCCAAAATTTCTTTCTCATTCTCTTTCTCCCAATGTTCATCCTTTTGCTTCTCTACTGGGTGCTGCTGTCTACCAGCATGATATGGTGCTAGTGACTGTATGATCTGGACATCTATTTACTAGGAATTAGAAGCAAGCTTGATCTAATTCCATTGTACGCCTCTTTAGGACTGCATTTCACTTTGCAAAAGAAATCCCTTTTCCAAACTTGATACGTTGTTCAAATACATCATCCCAGGACATTCAGCCAATAATGAAGTTTCATTTTAATTTCAGGAATTTCATTTTTCTTTCAGTGTTATAATGAACAGGATAATTTGTAGCACAGAGATGCTTTACTATTAGCCTTCATCACTTATGCTGAGGGTCTCTAGGCCCACATATGAATTGGATATATACATTAAAAAGCTGCTGTCGTAAATGTAACTGCATACACCATGTACTCTTTCAATGAACTAACACTCCATTTTCTTTGTGTATTGTTAAACAAATACAAAATCCACAACAGATATACTTAGAGTCTCCAAAGATAAATCAGTTCAAATCTTCTGAGAGGCATACTAAGGCTCTGCACCTTCCAAATAAATAACAGTTTAAATTGAGAGCAAATAGCTGGAAAACAGTATCCACACATGGCTAAAAATGATATTTTAGAGCCAGACACTCAAAGGCTGTATACACTGTATATTGGAGGAAGAATGCCATTAGCCTTTCTTCAACCAAGTGTTTTCACCACAACAAGGAGAGTAAAATTCTACTTACTTCAACTGCACCAAGGTCTTTGTCAGGCATGGCTTGCCCCTTTAAGGCTGAGGTAATGCTTATGGCTCACAGTGTTTATATATAGCATTGGTGTAATGCACAGATTGAGCACAAATGTGCAGGAAGCAGGCACCTTGGTTTTCAGCAAACTTTACCAAGTTGTTTGAAAATTAGTCTTACTTATTGGAATAAAACAGGTGACATTAGGACTTGACAGGATCTCAAGAGGATATTCAATATAATATTTTTCCATTTTTAATGCTGCTCACCTAGTCATTTGCTGGCCATCTTCTGTTACCCAGCAAGCCATGAAGTCCATGAACCACATACTAAAAGTTGCTAACTTATACTCCCAGCTATGCCAAATCCATTTCATGCAACTTGGGCTTCCCTTTCGAGCAGAAGTCGTATTGCCTTTCATTTTATCTGCAACTCAAGGCCATTTACTGGTGATACTCAGGTTCTCTCAATGAGAATTACAGTGCCCCAGAAATGCCCTAATTCTTTCTGTAATCAAGTGGAGCCCAAGTTCTCGTTTCATTCATAGTCATGGGATCCCTCTGATTTCATTGATGGTTCTTCCATGCAATGGAAAGTAGCAATGGAGGGTCAGATCACTGCCAAACAGATAAATGCAGGTAAATGCCTCTGTTTCCATTAAGACTACTTAATGATTTAAAAGAGAATAAAGACTGAGAGGGTAGTTTGAGAAAAGGAAACAAAGGGAAGAAAAACTTATAGGAAGAAAAGAGAGAAATTACTTCAGAGAAAGTAAAGGGAGACTAGATTTTAAATATCAAGATATGAAAATTTTGACCAGGTATAGTAAGTTTTTACTTGAATTCACTTCCAAGTTACAGGATTATTTAAAAAGGGGAGAGGGAGGATTTCCCCTTGGAAAGTACTGCTATTATTCTAATGATGACTAGATTCCTTTATACAAGTTGCTTATCAACCCAATTTAAAAAACTGATAATTTTAAAACAAATTAAATAAATCAGTCAGATTAGTTATACAAATTATCTCATTAGTTTGCATCAATGTAGCCCTGGTATCAAAGCTTCTAGGTAGCATGTATACTTCCACTTAACATCATAAGAAGTGTAAGATATAGAGGCTTTTTGATCCAATTAATACAGATATGGAATAAAGGTGCAGAGAGTCAGCTGTTCTAATTGTCATTCAGAACACAGCTGATGTTACCATGGAACTATTTATTATAGCTCTAACTATCTGTCATAACTCAAATTTTGACCCCAAGCAGAAACAGATATATAGCATGTCTATTCAAAATAACTATGTTTTTCCTCGCTTTTATATCACTTAGCATTTATATGGAGTGAATTATTCTACCTTTTTATCCTCCAGACATTCAATACTATTATGTCCTTCTAAACATCTTTGTCATTGACACACCTTGTTCCTGCTGTGAATAACTCCATCAGGAGTTATCAGCTCAGTGGATGACGAAAGAGCAGTAGCAGTGCATGTTATTTATCTTGACTACATTAAGGCTTTTGACACTGACTCCTCTAACAAACTGGTAAATTACAGACTACATAAGTAGACAGTGAAGTGGACTGAAAACTACCCAAACTGTTGGGCTCAGATGGTTGTAGCAGGCTGCATGAAGCCTACCTGGAGGCCAGTAACTAGTGGTGCACCCCTAAGATCGATATTGACACTTGTACCATTTAATCTGGATGACAGGACTGAGCAAGTTTGGGATAACACAAAACTGCAAGGAATGAATGATTTACCAGACTCTTGTGCTGCCAGTCAGGAAGAGCTGGACAGGCTGGACAATGAGCAGGTAGGAATCTTATGAAGTTCAACAGTGTTCTGACCTGGGACCATACACCAAAACAGGCCGGAGGTTAAGTGGCTGAAAAGCAGCTTTGCAGCAAAGGACTTTGTGAGTCCTGGTGGATAACAAGTTGTCTATCAGTCATGGATGTGTCCTTGTGGCAAAGGTGGCCACCTGCACCCTGGGTGGCACTAGAAATATGTTGCCAGCAGGTTGAGGGACACAATGCTTCTCCTCTACTCAGCACAGCCGAGACACATTTGGAGTTTTGTGTCCAATTCTAGACTTCTTAGTAGAGGACACGCTGGAGAAGGTCCACCATCCAAGACAATAAAGAAACTGGGATACTGGATGCACAAGAAGAAGGTGGGAGATTATGGAGAAGAGAAGCCTCAGGGGGATCTTATCAAGGTGTGTAAATATCTGATGGAGGATGTGAAGAAGATGGAACCAGATACTTCTCAGAGGTGCCCAGTGACAAAAGAATTGGCAACGGACACAAATTGAAACGCAAGAAATTCCATTTACACATAAGAAAAAAACTGTTTTATCAATGACAGTGGCTGAACATTGGCACAGGTTGCTCAGAGCATTTATGGAGTCTCCGTCCTTGGAGATATTCAAACCCAATTGGACATGGTACTTAACACACACTCTAAATTTACTGTTATTTGAGCAGAGAACTTGGACTAGATCAGGGGTGTCAAACTCACAACCCACAGGCTGAATCCAGCCCTCCACCTTGTTTTATCCAGCCCTGCACCTTGTTTCTCCCCAGCCGCAGTGCTGAGCTCCTTGCCCCTTCGCTCCTGCCAGTGCCGGTCACGTGTGCAGCATGTGACGCGCGTTACGCTGCAGAAGCAGGAGAAGGGCAGGAACCATGAGTTTGATATCCCTGGACCAGATGGTCTCCAGAGGTCCCTTCCACAATTAACAAGACTGTGACTCTTTAGAAAGAGCATGCAATACGAGAATATACAATATTTTTGCATGTGCTTACAAATGCGATTTTTAAAAAAAATCTCACATAATTAAGAAGTTTTTACTAGATGTTGACTAAAATCACATTTCACAACTAAACTTGTCTTAAAGCAAAAAGACAATGCAAAGAAGAATTACAAAGGAAAAATGTTATGTGTTAGAGCAGATTTCAAGAATGTCAGCAACACACAAAAAAATCACCAGCTCACGTATAAAGAGGGGTGACCAGCCTATTGCACCTGAACTTTGCCAGCATTTCAAGTACAGCTCCTGACACATTCCTACATCATATACATCATACCATTGCCAATAGTCTCCAAATTACACAGGATCCTAGCTGAATGTCCTGCCCCACTTACCTCCAAATCCAGTTGTGATTTACTGCTGAAATTTCTCATTTCCTTAGCTTGCTGATAGCTGTCTTTTAGCTCTTATTTACATGAAAATTTTGATACATGTTCATGTGAAGATCAATTATCCCTATAATAGCACTGATTCTTATGCTTTTGGATAAATATCTAGAAAATATTGATATTCTATAAACAATATGAATGAGAGAGCACAATTGCAAAACAGCACTTAAATAAACCCATGCCAAGGCTGCTATGCTGCCAGCACACATGTATTTTATTTTGCTCAGCTGAACAGTCCCACTGAGATCAGCAAAAATAGGAAACATGTTACAGTTCCATACCTTACAGAATTGATGACTTAAGAAAATCAATCAGTTGGGAATTATGAGATATACAGCGCAATTACAATCAAAAAGAAACACTGGTGTTTTCCAGTGAAAAATGCTTAACAGAGATCTAGTGGCAATTTTGACTTTATAATCAATATAGAAATCCTTACCTGAAAGGAAAACAAATAATATTGTCTTCTCTTGAGCTTGCAGACCAGGCCAGACCTGAGCCAGCTATTACCACCTGACAACTTGTTGCCATGGCCTCCAGCCAGCTCAGCTGTGGCTAATTTAATTTGTCACAGGTGCAGCAGTGATCAGCCAGCAGGAGTCAGGGCAGTAGCCACAGGCATGCTGCAGAAAGCAGCTACTCACTGCATGCAGAGAGCTTGAGGAAGTCAAGGCTGAGAGGACAGCTAAAAACACTTTTGCAGCTCCCTCAACATACAAAATTGCCTGGTTCTCTTTTCCAACTGCCCTATGCTAATTTTATTGCTATTAAAATTAGGGTAAGGTGACAGCCTGTACATGTCTTAAGTGCTGTGGAAACTGCAGAATGCTACTAAAGCAATACTTAATTAACTATAAGGCTCTTTTGAAAGAGCTATAGGGTTGAACTTAAGTCTCTGAAGGCCTGACTGGGTATTTTCACCTGTAGGCAACATGTAAAAAGATGGGCAACACCTACTTTTCCTGCTCCATCTCCTTCCTTCATTCCTATGTTAAAATAAGAACAAACTCTTTAAAGTTTTCTTGAGAAATGAAGATAGATACATACCCTTGGTAGAATCCTATGGACACCATCCCTCATTGGAGGGTAATCCTGTCTGCAACCTTGTGTAAGCTCTAGAGAGGAACAGGACCGAAAGCATTCCCCTAAACCAGGGGTGTCAAACCCACGGCTCCCACGTTCTCCTGCTCCTGCAGCGTAATGCGCATCACATGCTGCTCACGTGACCAGTGCTGGCAGGAGCAAAGGGGCAAGGAGCTCGGCACTGCTGCTGGGGAGAAACAAGGTGGCAGGATGGATAAAAGAAGGTGGAGGTCCTGGTTCAGTCAGTTCATGCTGGTGAAATTAGGCAGCTCCCTAAACAGCAGATAAACTTTAATGTGATCCTTCTGAGGTCTCTTTTGCTTGTACAAGTGCATGGGGAATTAAAAGTTGGGCAACAGTAGGTGGCAATTCTACCTCTTTTAGATACAGATCGCTTAAATAAAATTAAAGCAAGTTATATTACCCTTCTGGATGTTTGACCTATCAGCAGGTACATAGACTCCCATGTCGATGTAGCTGTGGTTTTCCACTGAAAATTCTTTAGAAGGTCAGTGCTTGGAATTTATTTTTTTTTATTTTTGCCTCTGTTTTCTGTTTTCTCTTTTTCAATCTGGATAAAAATTTTTGACAGTTCACGCATACCTTCCACCACTTCCTCAGAACCACTGTTTCACTAACATTTCCTAGTACCATCTCCAGTACTTCTCAGAATGGATCCAGTTCTCAATGTAAAATAAATTGAGGCTACAAACCCAATAAAATATAGAGTATTTTAAATCTCTCTTTTGTACCTAACAAATATGAAGTAGCTCGCGTGTTTGAGAGCATTGCCTGCTCTTTTGATCAGTGTTGTCACTGTTATGTCTTGTCTCACTCATTCAAATCTGTATGTTGTCTCTTGTTTTACAGTCATACAAGACACTGCAAACCTTACTCCTTTTAACATGGAATGTCTTATTGTCCTTTGTCCGTACAAAACCTATCACTGTTGGCAGCGGGAATATGACTTGTGCTACCACAAGACAACTGTTAAGCAACAAAGAAACGAAACTTCAGCTTAACAAACCTCCAGAAAAGATGAGTGGTCTGCCTGGTCCCCTTCAGAAATTTGGTGCTGTTTTGTGCTAAACACAAACTATACTATGCATATGTATTGACCATGGGGACAATTTAAGTACAGAATTGAACAAATCAAGGAGTAATTAAAAATCACCTAAATCCTAAGAAGTAAAAAAGCATGGTCATTGCCATCTGAAAATGCCAACTGGAATGCCATTCCTCATTTAAAAAAAAAATATATATATTCTTTAACGAGAAATTCACTACCATTCAAGATTACTGCTAAGTAATAAATACCAAATTGCCTAGATTCCAGTAAGCTGCACTGCAGCAGATGAGCCCAAAATGTTCTGACAAATATTCCTTCTGAAAAAAATCCAAAATAACACACACTAACAGTTATTATTTTTCAAAGACATTGTTTGTGATTACTTTGGCTACCCAGTTTAATGAAAAACATTTCTACAAGAAAGCAGGAGAGATGTTAACGAGGAAGTTGAATAACCTGGTAATATCCTGGCATAGGAAAAATAGATATTAAAGGTTCTGGAGGTGCAATGTAGATATCAACATAAGCCTCAGAGCACAGTATGAAACTTGTTTAGTGAAGTGACATTATTTTATAGATTATTTAAAACTTTTGGAATTTCACTGTAGATTAACTGTCTGAATGTATTGTCCAAGCCTTATGCCAGGAAAGGTGAAAAACTGCAGGAAAGCGCTGTAACAGACCTAAATGTGTAATGGTGCATCAGGCTTGGTGGGACAAAAGGGGATAGTGGCACACACTAAAGATCAAAGCAACATAGGCGCATTTTGCTAGACAGCAAAGTTGCAGCTTGAAAGAACACCAGCAGTTAAACTCTGTTAGGAGACAATGCGATTGCCTGTGACCTCCTAAAAGCTAATGCAGAGAGAAATAGAAAGTGGTCTGCCCTCCCTCAAATAAAAAGGACATTATAATCCTAAAGGGATCCACGAGGGAAGTTTTTAGGTGAATTTTGCCTTTACTGAAAGAGAATTGCCCTAGATGAAGAAAATCAGATCAGAAATTCTCTGTCAGCAAAAGGTTATATTAAATATGAGCTAAAGTATTTTGGGAACATGCAGACAAAATACATGTTGAATTACTTCACTGTCTGAGACCATCCTGAAAAAACCTCTGCCCTTGACAAGCAAAACAGCCTTGTATTAACAGGCAGCCTGCAAAGCAAATTACATACCTAGCAGTCAAAAGGCAGCACTTCCATCCTGCAGCCTGGATGGTCACTGGGCCAAACTAGGATTGCTGAAGCACTGGAGTTGTAGAAGATGCAGTCCAACACTGGTAAACTCAAGTCTTAAATTGTTTAGCTGTTGTAAGCTTATTCTGTCCTGAATTCAGTAACTTAGTGGAAGTCATTAGATAGTTTTCCACTAATATTCATGTTAATAAAGCCAGACAAAGTTAGATTGTAATCACCATATGGAAAGTGAGATGTACTAACCTAGTGAAGGAACTAAGTCTTAATAGACATAAGGATGTAGTCCAAATAGAAATGTTTCAGCAATAACGCAATCTTAAATCATTACTATACTCTGAGCTGTGCCAGCTCCACTCTTTTTGTGGACAGAGTATATAAAACTGGGAAACTAGTTCAGCTGATGGGCTTTCTTGAGTGGGTTATTTTGTATCTGGATAAAGTTCTCTGAACTGGTTTACTGAATACCCACACAAATACTGGTGTCAGCACAGCACAACAGGCCAAGCAAGGGTAAACACAACAGAGGTAGAGATTCCTGTCACTTACAATACATCACGGCCCAGAGAGTTCCATACACGAGCAAAATGTTTACTATGACTATTGTATGACAGAGAATGAAGCTCATGATGCAGTCTTTTGTTTACTAGGATCATTTATAGTTTCACTTTCCTCTGTCAGCCAAAAAAATGTGTAGGGACTTAATATCTTCCCCTACCCCTCTGTCGGGTTTGGTTTTAACAGACTAATAGATACACATTACTAACACTTTATAACTCAGTTCCTAGAGGAGCCAGATAACAGCCTCATTTATACCTACTTACAGAGAAACTTTCTACAATATGAGAGTAAAACATTTTAGCAATATAAACAGCTGAAATTAGCAAGCGAGTCAAATCGCTCAGAGGCTATGACAAAAAGCGAAACAAATCCCTTAGAGACTATGCTTTGATGCTTTAATGACATAAGCTGACGTAACAAAACATTGATGCTGAAAGAAGAAATCCTACTGCCTGTCAGGCTCCCTTACATCTCCCTCCTTGGCACCAACACGAGCGTGCATTCAGCTGTGTGATGAAAAGGATCAGGAATTTGATCTGGGTCACAATTAACCTTTATTCATTTACTTACTTGTTTTTCTTGGTTAATTGTAACTCAGACCAATTCCCTGAACTGCTTCAGTGCTTGGCCATGAAAACAGCCATGTCAGCAGAAAAGAGGGCATGGGAGTGAAACAGTGACTGAGGAAAAAAGAAAACTTCCTTTTAGTAGCAGTATTTTCTTATGCTGGCTTAAAGCTTAAACTGTGAAATGATGGCCCAAAATACTTCTTTAAAAAAAAAAAAGTGAAAGCACAAAAATTCGGACTGCCAGTTCTTTGGTAAGAGTCTGATAAGCCCACAGCCAACATCTGCATCATTTAATGGTTCAGGAAACTAAAAAGGACTCCAGTTAGGAAGAATTCAATCCCCTTAATTAAAAACAATTCTGTTGTTAGTTGATTCATATGTAAAATAAGAATCCTGTAACCATATCTCTGGTTTGAACTCCTGCTAATATTTCTTTCCCAGGTGGTCGTTGTGTGAAAAAATGATGCAATCCAACAAACAACTTTGGAAGCATTCCAACAGTGCTTTCTCATTTCCTGCATTTCACAGGTTATTTTAAAGCAGATATCTTGCCCGTCCTAGCAAAGAGGGTATGATATGTAACTTTTCACAAATAATAGTAGCACTTCAGAACACCAGAATGAGCATGTATACATTCCATGGAGTGTTAATAGGGGACGCAAATCCACAACATATTTAAAAACATAGGTCTTTCAAAAGCTAAATATAGAGATTTTCCGGTCACCAGGTAAATTTTTACAAAATCTCATACAGGTTGATTTCCTAAAACAAAATATTATTTCTAATGGCACTTTTGTTTCTATTCTGGGTAAATACTTTAAAAAGAATACTCTTATGCAGCTAAATGTTCAATCAATACTCTCAGCAACCTGCTGAGGAAAACGTAGCAATTTCTGGACACCAACATACTAGTTACAGAGAGCAGCCTCAAAACAAGATTACCAAATATTTTGTTTAAACATGCAACAGTGACTTGTAAGAGCAGCTTAGTCCTTCTGAGCAGAAACACAAAACTAATCATGACTGCTGAGTATACAGCCTTCTCCTCTCTCTGAATACTGGAAGTAAATGGTGAATGACTGAAGTAAATAGGAATCTGTACATGTTCTACCTAAGGAAAATTGTACTAGATCCTGCACAACACCTCCTGTAGCTGTGTTTTAAAGAGGTAAGAAAGATTGCATAGTGAAATACTGAGAGAAAACATTGAAAGACACTACAGCACATAGAGAGGAGGATTAAGCAACAAAAATACAATGTGACACCTAACTTCATGACACACATGAGGAAAGTCCATCAATAGTGGCGAAGTGCCTAAATAATTACAGTACTTTCCAGACGTGAGGCTTAGCCCTTCAGATCCTCATTTGCGAAAACAATTCAGTGAGGTAGGCCTAAACACGTAGTCTAGCACACATGATTTTGATAAAAAAGTTATGTGTTGTCCAAGTTTACTGAATGCTGAGAGTTTCAAAACATTGACAATTCAAAATTGAAAAAATTATGCTTTTATCAGATTAGGATAATCTGCAGCTAAATGGGGTAAATTAACTTGCATTCATGGTAGAAGAACTGCAATGATTTGGAGTACCAAGGATGTTTTTTGATGGAACACTACTGCAGAATGTGAAAAGACAGAGAGAGCTCAAGACATGTACCAGTTAGTCAGTGGAGGTGATTAATGAGAATTGTGGACTAAGAATTCAGTATTTTAGATCTGAACCAATGACAACACAACAAAAAGGCAGTTCCTACAGAATTATTGATTGTCTGAGAATGAACCAGCAATCCAGCCAAGAAAAATGGAGTAGAGCACTGGATAATTAGTTAGCTGCTGATGAGAGCTCATGTTTATACTTCTCTGTCGATAAAAATCTCTGCTTAAGTAAATGGGTCCCAGTCTAATTTCTTCTTGGGTGTCAGGAACTGAGCATACATTTCATGCTAAAAGCATGGCCCACATATCCTGGGGCTTCCCAAACGAGACTTATAAAGACATCAGTGATTAATGCCCTTTGCTAACATTGTAGTTTCCTATACTGTAGCAGCAAAACTATGAAAACCCCTCTCCCATGTCTGAAACGGCTTGTCATCATCAACGTAAAACCCATGAGAATATCATCACACAAGTAGGTCCTGCAGGGTTTATTGGACTGATTTTCTAGGGGAAGGTGAACAAACCATCAAGGTAACTTTCTGTTAAATACGTGTTAAAGTTCCCTGAAGAGATAATGCAAAATGGAAATAAAATTCTGAATAAAAAAAAAGTACCTGATATATCTGCTTCCTGGATAAACAATTTCTATCAAAGATGACAAACATTCAATTCTTTAATACCAAGTTCAGTTCAGTGACATTACAGAAAGCATATTTCAGAAAATCTATGGAAAAACTGGCAAACATCTGACAAAAAGTCTCCAGAAATTACTGCAAAGATGCAAGTGTTACCATTACAGGAAAAATAAATGATTGCACTGGTCAGATTGTAGAATATTTTACAATCTTTAAGAAAAAGTGATCACCTTATTGTATCAGAACTAGCTCCCATGATGTCAGCAACATTCCTCCCTTACACCATGAAGTTATGAAAAATACTTTTTGTTAAGGCTTTGTATAAGCATGACAAAGAACCTGCAATCATGTTGAAACACATAGCACATAGGTATAGATTACAAGAGCCAAACCACTCATTCTGTAACAAAACTATCAGGATCCAAGAGTCTGAAAATTACTATACGATTTCCTATTTCATAAGGGCACAATAGCTTACACATAGCTTACAGTTGTTATGCCAAGATAGATATGGGAAAATGTGCTTATGCACACACACAAAGAGCCAGAACAAAAGTGTATAACATGAAGACATATTTAAATCCCATCCATCCTGTGAGGTAAGCTACTTTGATCCCCCAAGATCCCACTTGCACAAGCATGAATACATTGCAAAGAACAAATGACTAAAGACATGCTAAAAAAATAAGTAACATCACGTATGTAAGGAAAAGGTAACACCACCAATAGAACAGAAAGATGCTTATGTGGCATGTTATTCACAAAATGACTTTTTTAATATTTTATCTTACCTAAGCAACCAGACGACTGCTAAGTAGCTAAGTAGTTACAAGGAAGACAAGACAAAAAAAAAAGAGAATGGAAAAAAAAGGAAAGCGAACACCTGGAGGTATAGATTTCTAGACAGACGCATAAAACAAATTGCACTCTTGTAGAAACAATACATGGATTGTGATATGTGATGAGAAAAAGAAGTCATAGAATCATAGAATGGTTTGGGTCGGAAGGGACTTAAAGCCCATCCAGTTCCACCATTCCTGCCATGGGCAGGGACACCTCCCACAAGACCAGGCTGCTCAAGGCCCCATCCAACCTGGCCTTGAACACTTCAGGGAGAGGGCATCCACAGCTTCCCTGGGCAACCTGTGCCAGTGTCTCATCACCCTCATTGTGAAGAATTTCTTCCTAATGTCTCATCTAAATCTTCAATTTAAAGCCATTTCCCCTCATCCTATCACTACCAGCCCTTACAAAAAGTTCCTTCCCAGCTTTCTTGTAGACCCCCTTCAGGTACTGGAAGGCCCCGATAAAGATCTCCCTGGAGCCTTCTGTTCTCCAGGCTGAGCAACCCCAACTCTCTCAGCCTGTCCTCATAGCAGAGGTGCTCCAGCCCTCATCTTTTTGGCCCACCTCTGGACCCGTTCCAACAGTTCCACACCCTTCTTATGTTGGGCATTCCAGAACTCCATTTCTCTATGCCACTCTCTTGTGAGCACTGAATACTGCTGGTGTCTGTATTTAATTCCCACAGCATACTATCCATCTTTGGCTGAACCCAGAGATGCCTTTTTGCAGTTTTCAGATAAAAGTGGAAAATATTAATTCATTCTCAGAAGTTCCAGTGTGACTTTATTTAAAAGGCAGACCTACTAAAACTTATATACATTCAATAGAAAGAAATTAAGAAAAAGAAAGTCTCAGGTATTTAGTCTCAGATATTTAACAGTAAAAGCTTTCTGCAAGTGCTATTGGGTGAGAAATAAAGCACAGCTGCTGTGCTTTGTATTCACCTGCATAGAAACAATAGAAAACATACTGCAGGAGACTATTTTGCCTTGGAATTAGAACAGGTGGACTGGGTCTAATGGGTCTCTTATTACTGTTAGTTAACTTCAACTAAGTAAATATATAAAAGGCTTTTATGTTTTTAAGAGGCTAATAATTTAAAGGCAAAGAGAACTCAGCAGAAGTGCATTTTTATTCTCTCCTCATATAGCTTCTAGACAGTAGCACAAAATGTGAAGCTATACTATTTTGAACTAAAGGAAAGAATATGAGAAATTTACACAACGATAAAAATGCAGCCAGGAAAACCCCTTCATGTTACCATTAAGGATAAAATGCCAGAGAGGACATTGTCATTAGGGACTCGTTTGTCAGACAATGAGTCTGAAGCATCTTACCAAACTAGCTCTCTAGAGAATCCCCTCTAGATTGATCACATTAGTGCTAACAATACTACTACAGTAAACTTCATTGTATTACGCTCCTGTAATGATTTTTCTGGACCTTTTCAAACTACTAGTCTAAAAACATTTGGTGCATAAGTTTTCAGTAAAAAAAAAAAAGAAAAGGTTATTATTTGACAAAACAAATGCTAGCAATTTAGAGACATATTCTTCTTTTCCTTTTCTCAGAAAGCCTCATTCTTATATCTCAGAACATTCAAAATATTGTTTCTGACTAACAAAGTTCATACTTAAAAGCCATGAATTTTGCTTGACTAGGGCTAAGTAAGGATATAGATCAACAACAGCATGTACTACACCACCTTTGGGAGGGTGCTTTCAAAGTCTTCTGCAAACATGAATATATATTCACCTCACAGCCCTATGTACCTGAGAAGGAAATTGCCACAGAGAGGCTAAAATGCAAATAAATACCTATTTTAGGTAGGTCAGCTAGAGAGGCAAACTAGTAAAGTTTAAATAAATAACATTGTCTGATACAAGGCACTTTTGGTAGGGGCTGAGCCAAGTTCATGACTTTTACCCATGGAGGTGCTCTGTGTTTGCATCTGTTCATTTCTTGTAGACTGTTCTGGCGACATTGGCTGCCTGACAGGTTTGCATGACACCCTGCTTCATTCCTGAGTCTGAAAACATTATCCGGAGTATGGCTTCATAGAATCATATAATCATAGGACTAGTAAGGTTGCAAAAGACCTCTAAAGACCATCCACCCCAACCATCAGCTCAACACCACCATGCCTGCTAAACTATGTCCCAAAGTGCCATGTCTACACATTTTTTTAACAGCTCCAGGGAAGGAGACACCACCACTTCCCAGGGAAGCTTGTTTCAATGCTTAACCACTCTTTCAGGATTTTTTTTTTTTCTAATATCCAATCTAAACATCCCCTGGCGCAACTTGAGGCCATTTCCTCTCATCCTGTCACTTGTTACTTGGGGGAGAACATCACCACCCACCTCACTATCACCTCACAGTATCACAGTATCATAAGGTTGGAAAGGACCTCTGAGATCATCGAGTTCAACCTATATCCCAACACTAACACCAACACTAACACCATCATCTAAACCATGGCACTCAGTGCCTCATCCAGTCTCCCCTTAAACACCTCCAGGGTCGGCAACTCCACCACCTCCCTGGGCAGCGCATTCAGTGAAGAACTTTTTCCTAACATCAAGTCTAAACTTTCCCTGACGAAGCTTGAGTCCATGCCCTTTAGTTCTGTCACTGGTCACCTGAGAGAAGAGACCAACTTCTGCCCGTCTACAACCTCATTTTAGGTAGTTGTAGAGAGCAATGAGGTCTCCCCTGAGCCTCCTCTTCTTCAGACTAAACAGCCCCAACTCCCTCAGTTGCTCCTCATAGGGCTTGTGCTTCAGCCCCTTCACCATCTTTGCTGCCCTCCTCTGGACACACTCCAGCATCCTGACATCTTTCCCAAGCTGGGGGGCCCAGAACTGTACACAGTATTCAAGATGAGGCCTGACCAGTGCCGTGTACAGGGCTTGCCACACTATTCCTGATGCAGGCAGAATGCCATTGGCCTTCTTGGCCACCTGGGCACACTGATGGCTCATGTTGAGCTTCCTGTCAACCAACACTTCCAGGTCCCTTTCTGCCTGACTACTCTCCAGCCGCTCTGTCCCCAGTCTATAGCTATGCATGGGATTGTTGCGTCCAAAATGAAGTACCCGACATTTGGACTTATTAAACATCATCCCATTAGAATTGGCCCATCTCTCCAGTCTGTCCAGGTCCCTCTGTAGGGCCATCCTACCCTGTAACAGATCAACCTTTCCTCCCAGCTTGGTATCATCTGCAAACTTGCTGATGATGGACTCAATCCCCTCATCCAGATCATCAATAAAGATATTAAACAGGACCGGACCCAACACCGATCCCTGAGGGACACCACTGGTGACCGGCCACCAACTGGATGAGACACCGTTCACCACCACTCTCTGGGCTCGGCCATCCAGCCACTTCCTAACCCAGCACAGAGTGCTCCCATCTAAGCCACGGGCTGCCAGCTTCTCTAGGAGTCTACAGTGGGAGACAGTGTCAAAGGCCTTGCTGAAGTCCAGGTATACCACATCCACAGCCTTCCTCTCATCCACCAAGCGAGTCACATGGTCATAAAAGGAGATCAGGTTGGTCAGGCAGGATCTACCCCTCCTAAACCCATGCTGGCTGGGCCTGATCTCTTGGCCGTTCTGCAGGTTGCATGATTGCACCCAGTATTATCTGCTCCATAATTTTACCTGGGACCGAGGTCAGGCTGACAGGTCTGTAATTACCTGGATCATCCTTACGGCCCTTCTTATGGATGGGCGTCACATTGGCCAACTTCCAGTCTTCTGGGACCTCTCCAGTGAGCCAGGACTGTTGAAAGATGATGGAGAGCGGCTTAGCAAGCTCATCCGCCAGCTCTCTCATCACCCTAGGATGGATCCCATCCAGCCCCATAGACTTATGAGGATCCAAGTGGCTCAGCAGGTCTCTAACTTCCTCCTCATGGATTGCAGGAGGGCCATATTTCACCCTGTTACCATCAACCACTTCAGAGGACCAACTGTCAAGCAAACAATCCTTTCAGGTATCTGTAAAGAGTGATAGGGTCTCCCTTCAGCCTCCTCTTCTCCAGGCTAAACAACCCTAGTTCCCTCAGCCGCTCCTCATAAGACGTGCTCCAGGCTCTTCACCAGCTACATTGCCCTTCTCTGGACACAGTCCAGCACCTCAATGTCCTTCTTGTACTGAGGACCCCCAAATTGAATACAGTATTCAAGTTGTGGCCTCACCAGCGCTGAGTACAGGGTCATGATCATTTCCTTTCTCCTGCTGCCCACGACATTTCTGATACAAGGCAGGATGCTGTTGGCCTTCTTGGCTACCTGAGCACACTGCTGGCTCATGTTCAGCCGGCTCTTGACCAGCAACAACAGGTCCTTTTCCACCGCACAGTTTTCCAGCCACTGTCCCCCAAGCCTGTAACGTTGCATTGGGTTGTTGTGACCCAACTGCAGGACCCAGCACTTAGCCTTGTTGAATCTGGCCTTGGCCCATCCATCCATCCTGTCCAGCTCCCTCTGAAGAGTCCTCCTACCCTCAAGCAGATCAATGATCCTGCCCAATTTGGTATCACCTGCAAACTTACCAAGAGAGCCCTCGATCCTCTCATCCAGATCATCGATACAGATGTTAAACAGAACTGGCCCCAACACTGAGCCCTGGGGAACACTGCTTGTGACCAGCCTCCAACTGGATATAACTCTGTTTACCACCACAATCTGTGCCTGGCCATCCAGCCAGTTTTTTACCCAGCAGAGGGTGTGCCTGTCCAGGCCAGGGGCAGCCAGTTTCTCAAGCAGAATACTGTGAGAAATGGTGTCAAAGGCTTTACAGAATTCCAGGTACACCACATCCACAGCCTTCCCCTAATCCATTAAGTGGGTAACCTTGTCACAGAAGGAGATCAGACTGGTTTGACAGGAGGTGTCTTTCATAAACCCATCTTGACTGGGCCTGATCACCTGGTTGTCCTGTGTGTGCTGTGTGATAGCACTCAAGACAATGTGCTCCATGACCTTCCCTGGCACTGATGTCAGACTGGTAGGCCTGTAATTCCCTGGATTGTCTCTCCAACCCTTCTTGTAAATGGGCATAACATTTGCCAAGCTCCAGTCAAGTGACACTTCTCCAGTCAGCCAGGACTGCTGGTAGATGATGGAAAGGGGTTTGGTGAGGACCTCTGCTAGCTCCCTGAATAACCCTGGGTGGACCCCATCCAGCCCTATAGACTTGCGAATGTCTAATTGGCCAAGCAGGTCTCTAACCATTTCCTTTTGGATCATTGGAGTTTTGTCATAGAATTGCTTGGTTGGAAAAGACCTTTGAGTCCAACCATACCTGTCCACTATGAAACCATGTCCCTGAGAAACTCATCTACCCATCTTTTGAGTATCTCCAGGAACGGGGACTCAACCACCTCCCCGGGCAGCCTATGCCAGTGCCTGACAGCCCTTTTGATGAAGAAATTTTGCCTAATGTCTAATCTGAACCTCCCCTGGCGCAAGTTGAGGCCATTGTCCTGCTGCCCCTCCCTGTCTTCTGGCTCAGGAGGCTGAGTACCCAGAGAACATCTGACCTCACTATTAAAGACTGAGGCAAAGAAGGCATTGAGTACCACAAGTTCACCCCAACTCCCTGGGCTCGGTCAGATTTTTCACCCAGCGAAGTGTGTGCCTGTCTAAGCCATGAACTGCCAGCTTCTCTCCAGAGAAGACGCTTGCCTGGTTCCAGCGATGGGAAAGGGGATCTGCCTCTCCTGCGGAGCCCGTCCCAGCTCCAGAGCTGCCCGGGAGCGAGCTCCAGCGTCTCTCCCGCGTCTCCGCGTCGCTGGAGGCGCTGCCCTCCCCGGCGAACGGTAGGACGGCTCCGTCAGGGCGGGGCTTGCCGGCACCTCCTCCTCTTCCTGCTGCTCACCCCGTCATGGTGACCGTGGCTTTGGTCGCCATGCGGGGTTGGTTCCAGCTGCCTCTCTGCGCGATAAGGTGAGCCCCGATAGGCCGCGCCGGTCCCTGTGCCCGGGCTCGGGTGCCGCCCCGCCTCGCAGTGTCCCCGCCGCTCCCCGGGGCTGGCTGTGACCCTGGGCAGCTTTCCCGTGCCCTCCAGCTGCTGCAGGGCTGCCCGGAGGGACCCTTCCAGCCTGAGGCAGCCCCATCGCCCTCCTGCCGGAGCCCGGCGTGGGAACCTGGTGCCGCTTGGTGAGCCGGGGGGGGTCTTTCTCTGCGTGTCTCGTGCAGGACGAGACGTTGCTTTCATCCCACGGTGAGGGAGGTGGCTTTCCGCTTGGGAGAGGAACCCTGCCAGCCCTACTGCCTGGCTTTTAAGTGGTGGAACGCACTGCGGGAGTGGGAAACTTGGGTTTGATTTCTCCAACAGGGCCTGCAACCTCTTAGAAGAATAGAACGTCTTGAACTTGATGATGATGAGTGAACTTGAGACACCTTGAATTTTGCTTATGATTACAGATCATAGAATCATAGAATTGCAGGTTGACCTGAGTTGGAAGGGACCCACAAGGATCATTGAGTCCAACTCCTGACCCTGCACAGGACAACCCCAACATTCACACCATGCGTCTGAGGGCATTGCCCGAATGCTTTTTGAGTATTGTCAGGCTTGGTGCTGTGACTGCTTCCCTGGAGAGCTGTTCCAGTGGTCAAGAACCTTTTCCTAATACCCACCCTAAACCTCCCCTGGTACATCTTCTTGCCGTTCCTTCGGGTACTATCATTGTTTGCCACAGAGAAGAGATCAGTACCTGCTTCTCCCCCCCTTTGTGAGGAAGCTGTGGACTGTGATGAGGTCTCCCCTCAGTCTCCTCTTCTCCAGGCTGAACAGAGCTACCAAAGAAACAGTGGGTTAGGCTGTAGCTAAGGCATCTGAAACTGTACTGAAACATGGAAAAGAATCTGTCGTTCTTTGTTTTCTTGCCTTTTTTTTTCCCTCATCAGTTCCGCAAAACCAAGCCTTAATTGTGTGTCTAACTAAGGCTTCTTGCTAAGACTACTCCATCTCTCCAAATCGTGAGGTAATATCTCTTGCAGGGTGCCTTTATTACATATGGCTTTTAAGCTGTTTCAAAATAAAGTGTCACATGCAGTGGTGCGTGCTGTGGGAACTGAGCACCTTCAGCATTAGTTGAGTTGTGGGAAGCAGGAAGGATGGCTTGACCTGCAAGTGGAGTTGGAATTACAGGACTGACATCCTGGTTTTATTAGAAATGGTTAAATTGGAAATTCCACTGTAAAATTGCTTTTGTATAAATAAGAATCACAAAAGAAGTCAACTTGTAGAATTTTCTCTTCCTGTCAAAAACAGCTTAATAAATACACAGTTAAAGAAAGGTAAGCGTTAGGTATGTTAAGTGTACTCAGTAAACAAGTTCCTAAGTAGAACAGCGAAGGAGGAATCATCATTATCAATATTTTAAAGAACTGTGATACTCTGTTAACAATATGCAAATTTGACTGTTATAATGCACGTTTTCATAAGTGAAATGCTTCTGTTCAAGTATCCAATTATCTCCATTAAGCATGAGTGCATCTTGATCAGAAAACTGTAGTCGTTTATGCATTAAATAGTAATATTTGTCTCCCAAAGTTTTGTGTGAAATTATTTGTAGTACATGAACATCTTAAGATACAGGGAGAAAGAAAGAGAATGCAAATTGTGTGATCAACATGACTTCTGCCCTCATTTCAAAAACATAACTCTAGGCAGGCTTTCTACAGATAATATTAATTTCTTACAGCTGAGTTATTACAATATGACAGAGAGAAAGCAATTTTAAATTAGAAAACATAACTGACTGGCCTTCTGGACTAGTGGAGTTAGAAATATTTGAAATGGTAAGATTATGTGAAATAAGGTCATAAATCAATATTAATAAT
Source organism: Dromococcyx pavoninus (assembly GCA_033558185.1). Taxonomy (NCBI): domain Eukaryota; kingdom Metazoa; phylum Chordata; class Aves; order Cuculiformes; family Neomorphidae; genus Dromococcyx; species Dromococcyx pavoninus. The sequence continues at coordinate 2,481,108 of JAUMJL010000138.1, read as the reverse complement.
GGGTTAATGTGTTTAGATATAATACAGAAAAATGGTGAAACTTTTCCAGTGGTGGAACACCCGGCAGATGAGCCTTATTTTCTGTATCACGAGTATACTAGCAGAATTATATCAAAGAGACTGGCAGCCCTGCTGCATAATGAATTTAGGAAGTTTCTTTTGTAGTCCAAACTTGAAAAAAGAGGCAAATCCTTGGAGCACTGGGAGAGGAAGACTCATACAAATATAAGGGCATATATATGTATAAAATGCAAGAATTCCTCTTACTTTGTTTTGTTTTGTTTTCAAAGCAGGACATTCCTGATCCTTTCAGACACACAGTTGTGAGTTCTATGGGCTTTTCTCCCACGTGCCCACTTCTTGTTCTACCATGTTGCAATATGTAATTTTTCCAAGTTTGAATTTGTCCGAGGAGGGGTGATGATGACACAAATTTACATTCAGAAGAGTCTTACTGGGGCTGTAGCCATTCATCAGTCCTTGCACGTGGCTGTTTGAGAGCAGAAGCCCCACAACTCTGCTGCTATGAGGCAGGCTGTATCTGTGTTTACAACAGGTCAGACCACTGGGGACAGAACGTTTGCAGCTGGGACACCTGCATCCATACTATCCTTGTTTCAGAGGTTTTGTTCAGGCTGGTTTTAGTGTGATCCCAGCACTGAATCCCTATCAGCAGCTGGAGGACATCTACCATTTTGTGTGATCAAGAAGGGATCTGACTTATATGTACCAAGAGAGCTCTGCAGAACAAACTGGGGGAATGGAGTTGGCATCAACTTCGAGACTTGGTCCAAGAGCACTGTCCTGGTCAAAACTAAGAGACTAACATAGTCACACCCTAACTTCCTAGTTGGTACAGTTATCTTAGCATCTTTAAAGGAGGTCATATCTTATCAGAGACCAATCTCTGCAGCTCCAAAGAGCCTTATTCAGAGGAAAACTATTCAATGCTGGTCTTCATTTAAAGTGGACTGAAAAATAATTAATCTTCTCTTAAGCTGTTGGGTTGTCCTTTCTTATGTGGTTGCCTTGGTCTTTGCCTGGAATCGGTCTTTACTCCAGCATCTGCTCTTCAGCTTGGAGTCAGCAGTCTTAAGGGTTCGAGTTCACTTCCGTCCTGGCTCTTGAAAAGTGTTCCAAATCTCTTCTTGGCTTCCCTGCATCATCTCATGACAAGATATCTGGATGTTTACAGCTCAGGTGCTATTAAGTCCCGGCACAATATGCAACAGTCCTTAATCAGTCTCTGCAGCCCTTTGATATTTCTGTCTGGGAATACATTGAACCTGCGCCCTAAACTGCTTATCCTTTACTTGGTAGTGCAGTTGTGTTCTTTAGTCATCATGTCAAGGGCCCTTTGATACATCTATGGTAAACCAGGACATTACAACTCTTGCATGGACTCCTTTTCCTATCTCTGACTGCAGACCTTGTAGATGTTTTCTGCCTTGCCTCCCACTAACCCAGTCAGATGTAAGGTCTTGGGAAAAGGCCTGGGGGATTGTCTTTGCCCTGGCAATGTGTGTATTATGAGGAAACTCCTCCATTGAGGGTGGAGGAAGAACTGATCTCTTGTAGCTAAGAGATTGTTTCTGGCTTCATCGAATGGCTGTACTCTGGGGACTCTCTCAGTGAGAAGAGACTGTGTATTCCAAGTCATTCACTAAAAATACTCCTTAATTTCTGTTAAAAGTCTATCATCAGCTGCATCGTGGGTTTTCATTTGCTTGGTTTTGTTATGTGTGGAGAATGGAAACACAGCTACAGAGATGCAATAAAGTTTCCTGTATTTGGACATAATTGCAAATGTCAGCTCACTCAGAACCCTTGTAAGCCTTGCCTTGCAGAAAACCTTTTTGAGGATATTATATCATCCTGGAGATGACCAGTAAGTTTGGTGGTATCCTTTCTTCTGTCCTGTTTCTTTTTTCCAGATTTGGCCACAAGGAGTTAATTGGCCTCAGAGGAAGTCTGCCTTGTATCCCTGTAATGGGAAAGGTCTACTCCTTTCTGTCAATCCTATTCAGATGACTGGGCTTGGATACGTATAAATTTTAGTAGCTCTCTTGCTGACTGAGGAAAAAGGGCACTTACCTTTTCACTTCTCACCCACTTTCCTGCTGCGAAGCCCTATTTCTGTAATACAACAGCTGCTTTCCTTCTCTTTCCTACTGTCCACTGTCACCCCCAATCCAATACAACTTAAAAGACAGAAGAGAGTGGGTAAATGATTGAACAGTTGTCCAGAAAAGCATCTTAATGAACTTATGTCCTGATTTAAGCAACCTCTTTAACTGTTTTGAACAGAAATACATGCAGCAGTTAAAATCAACAAAATGAATTCCATAGCAGCAATCTCACTAACTGTAGGTATTTGAGCCAGATTTGACAGTTCATATCAAGCCAAGGTGTCTGGAAGTCTTGAAGGTGGATTGCTTTGTAACACAGCTTTCTGTTGTAGTTAATTTGCTTTGTAGCAGCTGTTCATTGAAGTCAGTGTGACCTTGTCAGCTTTGTCTGCTTAAGTTAGTGAACACTAGGTGGTTCTGTAGCAGCTTTGCTGCTGAGTTCAAAAGAATCTAATAACGTGAATGCAGATAAGGTGGTGGCTAACTAGCTTTTTGTCATTAAATTGTACTAGTCTTAAACAGCTATTCTTTCCAAAGTGGACTGTCATGTAGCTTCCACTTGACATGAAGAACTATGATCTCTTTCTGCCCTTGCTTTTTAAGGTTTCTCTCCCCATCAGGAGTTAGTTATAAATTTCTCAAGGAGAATGTAAATACGTTTTCACATTATGTTCTGTCTACATATGTGATCTAGTGACGACTGCAAGCAAGCTATATTTCCTCCTTGCATAACAGTCCTCAATAGGGTGGAAATTGGTCTATTTAATCCTAGCAAAGTTTTTAGTACATTGCATGTATGAAGAAATGAAAAACACTTTAATGTCAGGAATTCAAGATTCATAGTGTAAAACATGATGTTCTACCTGTGCTTGATATACAGACTTAATTCCCTGTAGTGAGCCTTGTTTACAAATATCTTCCATTTGTAGTAATGCCAGAACAGGCCCCAGAGGTTTCTTTTTCAGAGTGAACACATACAGAAGATTGAACCAGTTATATTGATCTCTTCTTTTTTCCCATTTTGTCATTGTAATCAGCATAAGAGTATTAGTGGGTTTTTTTCCTATTTCTTGATTATTCTCTTTTAAAAGAATAATTTAAATGTTGATCAATGTGAAATAATCTGCCTGAAACTATTATGTACTGATATTCAGTTCAGATTGGAAGTTTCTTCATTACTCTGGTATATTAAGTTAATGAGCCTTTCTATTGTGATGAGCCTAATGATTACAGCAAGCATTTTTCAAGTTCCTTTGAAGTTCATTATAATAAAATGCAGACTGTAATCAGTAAATTCCAGAAAAAACTGTGAGCTAAGATGTAAAGGTGTTGTTAAACCGTCCTTTATTTCACAGAGAAACAGAATCCATTGCTAACTAACGCAGTACTACATGCTCCACCAGAAAAGAGGCAGTGGAAGCTCTCTTGGAATAGGTTCTGGAAGGCTTTTTTCTTCCATCAAAACTCAGGCTTAAATCATTGAATAAGTGGTGCTATTTGTTTGGCTTTGGAGAGGTTTGGCAGTGATTAACACATTACTTTATAATTTGCCAACATACTGTTTTTTAGGTTATCCTAGCAGTAGTCTTTTATCACTGAAATCAATGATATTAAAGAAAAAAATCTTAGAATTGTCAGAATAGTATTTTAGCAGCTAGTGCTTTTAATATGAGCACTGTCAAATAAAGCATGTTAGGCAGTCACAGAAAAGAGACCATAAGCACTATTGGTGAGCTACTAACTTCATCATTTTGTTCATAAGCTACTGACTTTTCAGGTTGACCTAAATACCTACAGAAAGGATAGCAACACTAGACAGCAGTAAATTCAGTAGGTAGACAGACTCCATTTGTGCTGAAATACAGAGAGAACTTTTGTAGTATTTTGTTATGTTGTTATTTGCTGTCTGTATGAAAGTTACCTTTTTTTTTCTGATAACATGGAGTATTCCAAGTGGAAACTTCTGTGATCCAGTCAGTGAATGGAGTCTATTTTGGTTGAAGATTAGATGGAAATTATCACTGGGTTGGTTTAGAAAGTAAACACAACTTTGCCCTCAGTCCTAGCATAGTTCATAGTAGCTTTTTAACTGTCGTAGTGCAAAAACGTGTTTAAGCTGAACAAATTAACCCCCCCTACCATCCAAATCAATACTTCTTCCTGTCTGAATATGGTAGAGTTCTTTTTACCTGCTCACAGAAGTATTGTCTTCTACTGGCATTTGACTCCCCATAGGGAAAGGTTTTCTCTTCTGTCTTCTTTTTTTTGCTCCCAACCTGGTTCCACACTCCCACACACCTCCCTTTTTATTTCTTAATCTTTTCTTTTTCTTAATGTTATTGCTTTGCCAAAAATAAGGTTGGAGAAGGAAGCTGCACAAGAATTGTCTGTCCTAGGTCCTGATGTAATTCTTGACACTTCATGTATTTTGTCTGTAGCTCAGATAGCTTGCAGATGAACCTCTTTCCTTGTGGCAGAGAGCATGCACACCCGCCCTTCATCCCAACCTGGTCTATGATGGTCTGAGCAATGGCATAGCAGGGAACTTTGCTTTCAGCAAGTGCTATGAGTTCAAGTTCATAGAGTACTTTGGTCTGTGAAAGATCTTTACTAATTTAAACAGTCGGTATTTTGAGGGATTTTTTTTTTCTCTCATGGTCCTGCAGATTGATCTTTCTGATTAGACTTCCTGGCTACAAAGGCTAGATGTGTACATTCATCTCAGTACTGGGTTTTTTTGTTCTTGAATGTAGATCGATTTACAGAGTGAACCTACCTGCTCAGAATTTAAACAGTTCAATAGGAAATGTAGTCTTCCTATTCTCTGAGTGTCCTAGAACACATCATGCCAATTTCTCCCTTGAAACTGAATCTGAAGCCTTTCACTTGAGGTCAAGAAGTGCTACATCTTCGAAGTGTGGTCTAGAGATGAACTGTTAAAGTTAGTGGGCCGCTTGTATGCTGCCTCAGTATAGCTGGCAGGTTAAATGTGTTTGGTTTTCACAGAATCACAGACTGGTTGAGGTGGGAAGAGATCTCTGAAGGTCATGTGGTCCAACCTTCCTGCTCAAGCAGAGCCAACTAGAGCTGATTGCCTCGGACCGTGTCTGGACAGCTCTTTAACATCTTCAAGGACTGAGATTTTACCACCTCCCTGGGTAACCTGTGCTAGTGTGTCTTCTTGTGTTCAAGAGTCATCTCTTGTGTATGTGCTCATTGCCTCTGGTCCTGTCACTGGACACCACTGAGAAGAGCCTGGCTTGATCCTCTTTATGGCCTTGCTTTGGGTTGTTCTATACATTAATAAGATACCCCTGAGCCTGCTCTTCTGTAGGCTGAACAGTCCCAGCTTTCTCAGCCTGTCTTGACATGTGAAATGCTCCAGCCGTTTACTCATCTTCATGGCCCTTTGCTGTACTCTTTCCAGTAAGTCTGTATCTTTCTTGTACTGGGGAGATCAGGACTCAACACAGTAACACAGGTGTGGTCTCTTCAGTGCTGAGTAGAGAGGATTCCAGTTTTAATTGGGAATAAAAATTTTTTTTTGATGTTTATATCAAAATCATTTTATATAAATGATTTTATATCAAAAATCATTGTGTTGTATGGATATTTTGCTGACTCTTTGGTCCTCAAAAAAAGTGAGAGCTGTTTTTGTATTAAGGTGTTTTTGTAATACTTACTCTGAAAATATGGCATAAAAGGTATATAACTTGTAGCATGCACAACAATTCTGGAATAAATTGGTTCTTATAAGCCACCCAGTAAAATGGAGTGCAATTTTTATATCAAATATGCCGTCATTGTATACCATGGTAAATGTGCTGGTAAAACACTTATGGCTTCAAAAACATCAGTATAGAAAACTTTCCTGAAACAAAAGAATCTTTCTGGTGGATTTTGTGTTGTTTTTCTTAATTGCTAGTAAGATGAAACACATTTTTATTCCAGAGAATTTCCAAGTTATTTCAGTTGTCAGCCACTTTCCCAGACTAGTAATTCTTTGTAATCTCTTCAATGATAGCAGAAGCTAATACATGTTGCATCTAATAACCTCCACAATCCATTGTGAGCCTCTGACCTCTGTTTTGGGAGCTGCTGCTATAAATGCTCTATATTTTTGTGCTAACATTCTTGTTTATAACTTTCAAATGTATTTCAGAGGATACCTGTCTGTAGATCTTCCTGCTTGCAAAGATGTCTCGTATGGACTGAAGATGTACAGGAAATTCTCTCATGCTTTAGACATTCACCACATCCAGTTAACTTAAGTCTACTGGAAAGGGAGAGCTTTCAGAGATTTCAAATGATCCAATTTTCCCTCCCAGCAGCTGTGATGAGAGAATACTAACTGTGCCTGTATAGAGCACAAAGAACAGTCCATTTCACATCTTAGTGAATGGTAGTTTAGATTTTTAATTATTAGCTATTCTTTAATATTAAAAAAAATCCCTCTCAAGCACAGCTGAGCCACTTATGCTAAACAACAGTGATTCAGCGCTTCAATTTGCCAACAGACACATCATTATCTTCTAGTTTTTATATGTCAAAACAGTGTAGGAGTGTAAAATAGGAAAAGCTGATAAGGATTTGTACACCAAACTTGCATTTAGAACAACTATTCAAATGTTCTGATGCAAAGGAGGAGACACTTTGACTTTTATTCATTTCTGTTTATTAAAGCAGCAGTAAGTAAATCGGTTATAGAGTATTTACACTGATCTTTTCTGCTGGCTAGATATGTTGGAAATACCAGAACATTAGAAGCATTCCTATTACCTGAGAGCAATATGTTTTAGTTGCACTATACTAGCTATGGTATAATAGAGCACTGCCAGGGACTTTGCTGGTACAACAGAAAGGAAGAGTTATTTCCTTATGATTTTTAGGAAATCTGGAGTTCTGTCTACTGAGCCATCAACAGTCTACTGAGCACAACTGTCTACTGTGAGCCTCCGTGTTATAACCATGATCAATAAAACATTGTATTTCTCTAAGTGAACAAAATGCATTGATTTCTAGAGAATAACCCTGATGCTGATAAGCCTTTTCTAGGCTCCTGGTTTTTCATCTAAGAGGTGATATGCTTGTTACGATAAGTCTTGGCAGGAGCACACTACTGTTGCTTCACCAATCAGAACTGTGCATTAATTCTTACTGTACAAAGAAATAAAATTACTCTGCCTGCTAAGCTGGTGTTAACTTAATGCTAACCTGATGCAACCTACTAACTTGGATTATTACTAACCTACTGCCATGATGCATGTTAGCAGGTGATAGGACTCAACACAGTGAGCCTGTGAACTTATATGGGCAAAGTACACTGCTTTGTGTGCAATTGTTACTGCAAATTAGTTGACTTGTTGATTGTAGCGTGTAAAAGTTGACGTTGTGAAAAGTGGGGGGGGGGGGTTGGTTTTATCTCAAAGGAGCAACTCAATTATTTAACTGTGTTTCCTTCTTTTCTAGTTGCTAGATATTGGAAAATATACCAGTTATTGAAATTTGAACACACAAGAATTGTTAGAGGCAGTCTCTGCTTTTCCGTCTTCTGAATGAAGACTGAATTACATCTGCCCATGTTCTGAATTGTTTTAGTTTTAACGAATGGCAGAGAATCTTGAAAGATGTGCATACAAATGAGGGGAAGTGGGAGTTTTCACGTGATATAGTTATGGAAGCAGATGCAGGCTTTTTCAAGGTAACAGAAGTTGCAAAAGGAGATGTTCATGTATCAAATATGGTTACTTCACATTTCCCGGTATAGAAGAAGAAACTTGAAAGGACAGGACTAGAAATTAACAGCTGAAGTAATTTCACTTTATTAATGTAAAAAACCATCAAGCTAAGGCTTCTTTAGTATGACACCATCACTGCCTACTACCAGCTCCTGTTTTTCTGTGCAATTTACAGGGATACTGCTTTCCACCTGAAAGTCTTACAAGATACAGTAACAGATTTCATACTCATTTCGTAGACACTCATGAGAAACAAAATATTTCTATGGAGTGGGGGGGAAGGGGGGAAAAAAAAAGAAACAATCTGAAAAGAGTATATGACAAGAAATAAAGTGTATAGTCAAATGGTGTCAAGTTCTTTGGGAGAATCCTGTAACAGCATAAAGAAAGAGAGGGTTACTTTGCTTCTACAGCCAGAAGAACCCCCCCCCCCCGGAATTTCTATATTAATTAACTATTCACCCACACATACCACTAAGGTTTTTTCCTCCATCAGCAGAAGAGGAATGATTGCTCCAAACATGCCACAGGCTGCTCAGTTTGCTTTAGTGCTGTCAGGTACTCCCTCTTTTCCAAGTTCCACTCTTGGTAGTTTGTATGGAGAGAAAACTGGAGGTCTGAGAGGTATGGCAGAAACTTGGCATTAGCCATCTCCACCTTCAGCTGTAAAGGAAAACGCATATTGCTGTGTAATTGCTCAGGCTATGTGAAAATTTATGAATCCTTAGTGTTACGTTATTGTGTAGGTAAATATCTGTTTGGATTCAGTAGTATATAACCAATGGCATGATGAATGGTAATTTGGGCAACTTGCAGATTAAAATTGTTAATTATTTTCATTAACACCACAGATAGCTTCTTCTCATTCAGCAAAATAGAGTGTGCAGAAAATACTGCAAGTGAATATGGAAAACAGTACTCTTATTATCCTAGTTATCAAGAAAGCTATGAAACAGTGGTATTGTTAATGCTTTGTTCATTGTCATTATCTTGGTTACTTTGCTTTTTCCTTTTTTTAATCTTTTTAGAGATTCTGATATGAAATCTTGGGGAAAAAAATAACATGTTGGTGTCTTGAGTTCTTTTTCCAGATGGTCCACTTATTTTCTTGTGGTTATGGTGTAAACACTGGTTTCTATTCCCTTCCCATGCCTCATTTCATAACAGTTGCTGCAATTGCAAATGGTGGCAACCTTTTGCATCAGCTCTACTCCTACATACCTTGATGTAGCTGAACTAATGATCGAAGGTTGCTATTCCTTCTCCAGATTCCTTTCTCCTCCATGACAAAAAATCAGGGTAATTTTGAGGGAGGATCAAAATGAAAGGAGTGTTACTGATAGAGGAGAACTGAAGCCTTAAACTCTGCTTGGAGCAAGAAGACCCCATGGGCAGGCGCCAACAGGCATGGACTACCCCAGTCACCCCACCAGGGGGAGCTTGTTGTTCTGCCACTGTGGATATGTGTGTCCCAACAGCAGGACAGGGAGCAAGGAGATCTCATTTGTTTGCTCTCCTGCTTGACTTCAGAGCAGCCTCTCAAAGCAGTAGTTGCTGGTGCTGGATCAGACCTGGTGAAGCACTTGGGATAAGTTTTGGTCTCCTGAACCTTGTAAAAGAGTCGAAGCTCTGACTAGCACCTCATAAATGGTGATGTGCTGTGCTGGACAAAGTGTACTGTGTCATCTTTGCAGGGGCTCTGGAGGGGCATGGAATCAAAAGCTTGTTTTAGGTTATAACCAAATACTTGGTGTCTTGAGGGTTTTTGGGAACTGATTGCTTTGGAATCTAACTAGAAAACAACAACTCATGGAACGGTTTCTGCAGTAGCAGCAGCAAACTCAAGACAGAAAGAAGATGAACTGACATACTGCCACTCTATGATGCTGTAATACCAGGTGTGTGTGAAATGGCAAGGGGCACTTAGCGTGCTGCTCACTGTTCTGCATGAGCAATGTATGGAACGAGCAGCAGAAAAGGTGGCAGCACCTTGAGATAGTGATCACGGCAAAGAAGGTATGTTGTATGCATTATCTGAAGTATTACACATAATGTACAAAAGATATCCTCATCTTCTATGTGTGACAGTTTAATGTACTGCTTATTTCTGTCTGATAACAATTCTTATTCTTTTTCTTCCTTGTGTCTCTAAAAGTAGATACAATAATGCAAATAAGCATTTTACAGTTCCGCCGGGAGTTTTAAACCCACGTTTCTAGCACCACCCACTGCTTTTAATCCTAATAGGATTTTTAACTGGTTTTGTCTGTGCTTTATTTCCCCAGGATCTACTAATATTTAAAAGAAAACTTTTATTAAGTAAATGGAATATCGGGTTCAGGTGTATCCATCCCTTTCTTTTGCTGAGCATGTCTGATGTTTCCTGTGCAAACAGAGATTTTGGCTTCTTTTTCATCTTAATGAGGAAACTGCTAATTTGCTTTAACAGTTAGAAAGTGATTAGTCAGCATTTTAAAAATAATTGGCATTTTTAACTCTCTAAAAGTCCTTATGCAAATGACAGAACTACTGTAATGAGAGGCCCTATCTTTAGTGGGCTTTGCAGACTTTGCTAATAGTTTAAACAGTCAGAAACTACTTTCAGTGTAATTGCCTTTTAAAATCTTAATTGAGCCGTATGTTTGAAAGTTTATCAATGTGAGACACTTATGCAAACAGGTAGAGTGAACAGGACAAATGGCTGGCTTGCAAGACATCCTGAATGACTGATTCGCTACAGAGATGTCTGAGGCAAGGGAATAAATGTGAAATGATTGTCAGCCTGGATGTTTCAAAGTCAGACAGTAATGCTCAGGATTTTTTTCTGTTTTCAGAGTGTACAACTTGCAAAGTACCAAGTGAATGATCTTGCAGGAGTGTGCAGGCATTTGTCGTGGACTCTGGCTGCTCTGCCAAGTTGTGACTCCGCTTGCTTCTCTCTTTCTGGTGGGAGCTGACTTTTTGCCCAGCTGGGGTTAGTTCCCAGGCCCTCACCTCTCTTCCGGGGGTGCCAGTACAGCAAAGATAATTTGTGGCAGTGGCAGCTAATTGCCCACAAGATGCAGGGCAGTAAAATGGAAGCTCTGCAAGGGAAATCATTTGGCTTTGTTACAACGAGTAGATGAGAAGGGGGAATACAAAGGAGGGTTTGATTGCCTTTCCTAATCTTTATTTTGTGCTTAGTTTGAAATAAGTGCAGATTCAACACCGGTAGTTTGTTGGTCAGATTCCAGGCTCTCTGCCTGCCTTATGTGGTTGCGGCAAAGTCTTTGTGGTATCAGTGAGGGTGGTAAAATGGGCACAGTAAAATGGTTCAGTGAGGGAGTAAGAAGGATTCAGTGCTCACAGCAAGGGAGCAGCAGATGGAATGAGCAAGTTCATAGAATCATAGAATCATAGAATTATCTGGGTTGGAAGAGACCTTCAAGATCATCAAGTCCAACCCTTAATCCAACACTATCATGATTACTAGATCATGGCACTAAGTGCCACATCCAGTCTTATTTTAAAAACCTCCAGGGATGGTGAATCCACCACCTCTCTGGGCAGGCCATTCCAGTGCCTGATTACTCGTTCTGTGAAGAACTCTTTTCTGATATCCAGCCTAAACCTTCCCTGGCAGAGTCTAAGCTCGTGCCCTCTTGTTCTGTTGATGGTTGCCTGGGAGAAGAGTCCGACCCCCACCTGTCTACAGCCTCCTTTCAGATAGTTGTAGAGAGCAATGAGGTCACCCCTGAGCCTCCTCTTCTCCAGGCTAAACAACCCCAGCTCCCTCAGCCTCTCTTCATAGGACTTGTTCTCAAATCCCTTCATCAGTTTTGTTGCTCTTCTCTGGACCCGCTCCAACACCTCAATATCTTTCTTGAACTGAGGGGCCCAGAACTGAACACAATACTCAAGGTGTGGCCTCACCAATGCCGAGTACAGGGGAAGGATCACTTCCCTCGTCCTGCTGGCCACACTATTCCTGATACAGGCCAGGATGCCATTGGCCTTCTTGGCCACCTGGGCACACTGCTGGCTCATGTTTAGCCTCCTGTCAATCAGCACCCCCAGGTCCCTTTCCACCTGACTGCTCTCCAGCCACTCTGTCCCCAGCCTGTAGCGCTGCATGGGGTTGTTGTGGCCAAAGTGCAGGACCTGACACTTGGCCTTGTTGAACTTCATCCCATTGGACTCAGCCCATCTCTCCAGCCTATTGAGGTCCCTCTGCAGAGCCCTTCTGCCTTCCGGCAGGTCGACGCTCCATCGACACTCCATCCCAACTTGGTATCATCCGCAAATTTACGTATGATGGACTCAATCCCCTCATCTAAATCATCGATTTAGAACCGGACCCAACACTGATCCCTGGGGGACACCACTGGTGACCAGCCGCCAGCTGGACGCAGCCTGTTCACCAGCACTCTCTAGGCCCTGCCATCCAGCCAGTTCTTAACCCAGCTGAGAGTACAAGTTCTCCCCGTAGGGGCTACAGCAGCCTCTCCTGCTCTTTGGGGTTATGGCACAGTATCACTGTGATCCCAAAGATGACAGTGCTGTTGTGTGTGCTGGCAGGTGGTGAGTCATTTCCACCTCACTCTTTACCTGATCTACTTGGGGTCAAGGAGCTCTGCTCCTGCTATTCATGCATCTCTCTGAAGAATGAGGTCCTGCCCAGATGAATGAATTGTGGAATAACTTGTTTTTTCCTTTGCATTTTTATCTTTCATTATTTTAATAGAGAAAGAGTAGCAGTCAGCTTAGCCTTAGCATGTTGAGAACTGGTGATCATCATTAATGTATAGCAAATGTCCTCTGAGATCAGAAGGCAGAGAGAAATGAGTGAATCATTGATTGATCATCTCCTGCAGAGAACCAAGCCACAAGCAGCAAAGAAGAACTGAAAAAAAAAATAGACCTTTTCTTATAACCAGACTTTAATACTAAATTGCACAATCTGCTATTATAAAACAGTAGGTAAGGAGGAAAAGAAGAATGAAAGATCGAGTATTTGAAGTGGATACACAACATAATTTACCCAAACATTTTTGTAGCTAAGAAGGAAAGCTGGTTATAACCAAACAACAAAGGAAAGTAGCTCTGAGTGTGGCTTTACTGAGAGACCACTCCACTTTTATCCACAGATTTTTTTAATTCACCTAATTGTTTTCTCATCCTCTTCTAACTTGTCTACTTTGCATCCTTAATAAGGAACAGAGCTTATGATTTGCTAAATGCCGAAACCCCTTAACCCTGAAAACACATGTGTATATGCCTTCAGACTGGCTGCTGTGATGTTCCCCTCTCCCCAACTGCCCATTGTCAACTCATGTTAATTTATAATCTCTATCAAATTTTATGTAAAAGAGATTCTGAAAGCCTGTTTATAATATTGACCATAGCCAAGCTGGACTGAAGTCCACATTGTCAAATGTCTTGTAAATCCAAATCTCCCTCTTAAAACATTGAATCCACTTCAGTATAGTCACTACCTAAACTGGCAAAAAAAATTATTCTGGGTATACAGATCATGTTGGGAACAGCAGCATTCAAATAGTTCTAAAGATGGCTAGCAAAATTGAAGGGGGTAAAAACCAAAAGAAGAAACCTGAAAAAAGCAACCTCGTTGACTCCAGGACAGACTAATCAAAGCCACTCGGTATTATAAAACTTGAATCTGTATCCATTTAGGTACACTTTGCCTGTCAAAGGCTGGAGGTGAAGTCCAGAAGTTGGCTAAATAGCCTACCAGTTGGTTAAGGGATAAACTTGTTAAACTCTGACACAGTCTTCTGAGCACATCAGTCTGAATGTTAGTTAAACTGGCAGGTGGTTAACCCACGTCTGAGTGCACTGCTGTGTTAATGAAGGCATACAGCTGATCAATTTAAGTAAGAAGATTTTATATTCCTGCAGATCTTTTTTGATAGCCTGTTCCATATTGTATTGCTCAGATAGTTTTATTCTTTACTAGAGTAAGATTTTGAAGCAGATTCTTGAACTCTTTCTTTTTGAAAGAACTTCTGTATGTAACACAAACTATTCTTTCTCTTTCTGTCATTCAAACTCAGTAGCCCCAGAAGATGAGGAACTTAGATTTTATTAGTACTGAAGGGCTCTAATAGGACATAAAAAAAATTTAAGAAGTTATAAACATTTTTACAAGCCATCTAAAACTTTTCATCTGCATGAAATGAGAGAGTAATAAAATTATTTGGACACAGTTGACATCCTGCTGCAACTTCTAGGCTTGCAACAGAAAATGAGTTTAATTAAGAAGTAAGAACAATTAAGATATTTTTGCATTAGGCAGTAGAATTCCTCTTAAAATTCTCACTAGGTGCATATACAAAGGAAGAATTTTCATTTTAGGGATGATTTTTCAATTGGGGTTCTGTAACTGAAGTGTTAACAGTTTTCAGATGTGACTCATTATGAAATCTGTTATTTATGATGTTCTAACAGGACAGCTATATCTGTAACTTAGAATGGGGAAAGTTTGGGGGGGGGTGTTCTTTTTTTTTTTTCCTAAATAGCAAAGGAATGTTGGTACATAAACTGCTAACATTTTAAAAATAGTAAAAAATACTTAACATATATTGCAATTTAACCAAAGAACACTGTGACAACATGCTTTTGCCCTACTGAAACAAGCCTAAATCGTTAGAATTCTCAGCTTTTGATTCCGAACTCTGGTGAATTAGATCTGATTTTAACAAAGTGTTATAGGGTTGGGTTAAGTTGGTTCTCTGTAGTGAGGTTTATTTGGAGGGGAGTTGTTTGATAGAATTACCTTTTTTTTTGGGTAGAGAATTATTCTCCAAGATTATTTTGACCACCTATTTTTTCAAGTGACTACAGGCTATTTCACAGCCAGTCCTTTTCCAAAGTACATTTTGAGTTTAGCCTTCACTTATGCTGCCTTGATTGGAGAACCAGGCTTTGATTGAAGTGTTTCTAGGTAGAAGCTCACAAACTTGAAAAGATCATGAAAAACAGGCTGCGTACTCACTTTAATTCATAAGACATATAAAGCTGTTAGTGTTTCATGCAGAGATTTAAATTATTAATAAAAATGTTATGCTTCTTATTTGTTCATTATGGACAGAACCTGTAGGGCTCTGATTTATTACAGAAACAGCAAAACATTAGTTTACTGCTTACTGCCATTTACTGGTCCATATATGATCATCTGGTATTTTACTGCGTAGTTGCTTTGTCATCTGGCAGCATTAAATCTAGCACTTTGAGTGCTAAAGAAAGATGTCATGTTCTCCAAAAGTTAATTACATTCTGGCTAAAGCAAACTTCTAAAGCAACTTTCTTGCGTTTTTCTGTATCTTGCTTTTTGTTGTTTTAATCAGTGCAGGTATAAATAATTAACATTTTACATTTACTTCAAATGTCTTTAAGAAGCAGCTTGCTTGTTTCAGCTGTAGCCTTATACACAAAACAAGTAATGGGATTTCTTTCCCAATTACTAACAGGCGAGCACAAGCTGTTTGCACTCCAGCAATTCACCTGCACATGTCTGCAGCCACCATGCAAGTCAGCCAGGAAGACTTTCAAAAGGCTCAAGAACAACTGAAGCTTTTGAAAAATGATCCTGGGAATGAAACTAAATTGAAGCTTTACGCTTTGTTTAAACAGGTAGGCCTAACACTTTTTTTTGTAAGGGGCGTTTATAAACCAAGGGGACTGGCGTGTAAAATATTTGCTTAAAACAGGGGTTGTTCAAATGTATCACATTCTAACAAGATCTTCATTTCAAGTGCTAAAATTCTGTTCTTGAAATTCCAGCCCCATAAACCCTGCCTGAATTCTGAGGGAAGCCAAACCTGTTTCATCAGATAAATCATGCTTTGAATAGAACCCTTTATTCAAAGAAGTAGAGCCAAATAACATCAATTGTGTGATGCCTTCTGTGTAATGTAACGTAAACTGATGCAGCGCTGAAAAATGGCTTAACCCTAGGGAAAAAGTATGCAGCCTGTCTTCTCTTAAATTTGTTGTGTCTGCAGTCAGTCAGTTTGACCTATAATATAATAGTGTTGACATTTGAAGGTTGATTTTCTTCCTTTTTTTTCTTTTGCAGGGTTGTTGTAGTGGTTTGTGTGATGGATTTTTATATTCTAAAGTCAAGGAGCTGTTCTTTCACTCTTTGAGTGAAGGTTATTTTTTACTACAGCACGGAAGGAAAGCTTTGTAGAAATAGCTACAAGTCCTTAATGAAATTTCTGCTGCTATTTGGGGAAATATTTGTGGATCAAGATTGGCTGCAGTTTCAGTATAGGCTGTGGCTTGTTGTGCTGAAGGCAGCAATCAGTTGCTCTTTAAATAAAAATTTAGACAGCTAACTGTTCCAGGTAGTTTTAATAATTAGTAATAATGAGCTCATAAATATATTTTCTTTCCTATCTCCCAGTTCTCTCCAATAGTGTTCTTCTCTTCAGGAAAACTGATCATAGAATACTTCAGGGTAGTTCAGACTCTTGCAGTTTGAATGGTCCAACACCCTTTCTTATACTAGGGCCAACTTTGAAGTAAGATCCAGCTTAATAGATCCTATGCAATGGTTTATTTGATAACACAGCTTGCAAGTCTTTAACTTTCTTTTTAAGTATAGAGCTTCCACAGTTTTTGAGATAGGAGAACTTAAACACTCATGGGTATTTTGGAAACTAGTGTCTCATTGGTTAGATGCTTCTGAAAGACCGGCACTGGGTATTAGGAAACAGCAGACACTGTAAACTTCATGGTACGTGAACTGTCTGAATATTGACCCACCACTAGATATGCCTTCTCTGTCTCAGAGTTTATTTCTGTATCCTGATCAGATAAGTATTCCTAACAGTCGTCACCTTTTCTACCAAGGCATCTGAACTTTAGTCAAAGGTTTAAATAAGTTATGTTTCACTCTCTTTTCAGGCTACTGCAGGTCCCTGCAATTCTCCAAAACCAGGTATGCTGGACTTTGTCAAGAAAGCCAAGTGGGATGCGTGGAATTCTCTTGGCAATTTGTCTCAGGTGACAATACCTATTATTTCATTTAGATACTTTGTAGATTACTCTTCCTTGAAATGCGTGGTCTGTAAGTGAATAGCTAATATCTGAACATATTACATGCTAGTTGAGCAGCTCTGCTTCAGACACCTAAACAGTCATTTCGCTGCTTCAATTTTTGAAGTTTTTTTTACTTGAGTCCATGCCCTCTAGTTCTGTCACTGGTCACCTGAGAGAAGAAACCAACCCCTGCCTGACTACAACCTCCTTTTAGGTAGTTGTAGAAGCAATGAGGTCTCCCCTGAGCCTCCTCTTCTTCAGACTAAACAGCCCCAACTCCCTCAGTTGCTCCTCATAGGGCTTGTGCTCCAGCCCCTTCACCATCTTCGTTGCCCTCCTCTGGACACACTCCAGCATCCTGACATCTTTCCCAAACTGGGGGGCCCAGAACTGTACACAATATTCAAGATGAGGCCTGTCTAGTGCCGAGTACAGGGGGACGATAACTTCTCTGGTCCTGCTCGCTACGCTATTCCTGATGCAGGCCAGAATGCCATTGGCCTTCTTGGCCACCTGGGCACACTGCTGGCTCATGTTGAGCTTCCTGTCAACCAACACTCCCAGGTCCTTTTCTGCCTGACTACTCTCCAGCCACTCTGTCCCCAGTCTGTAGCTCTGCAAATACATTGCTGCTGCTTTCCAGATGACATTAAGCATTATCTGCAGTGTTTAAATTGCAGCATATTCCTCTTCTCATCCTAATTAGAGTGCTTTCTAATTGAGATTTTTTTCTTCTGTCTGAAGAACAGTTGTATCCTCCTGCCCTGGCCCAGGTACCCCTTTTATGAGTAGCATAACAAAATGAGTTCCATTTCAGCCTTAGATAATCTTGTGTGGTTGGTTTTTGTTTTTTTTTTTTTATTTTATTATCTTTTCTTTCATTACAGGATAGTGCCAGGCAGAAGTATACTGAGCTTGTCTCAAGTCTGGTCTCTGCAGAATCTGCTGACCAGAAGAAAGATGCTTCTCCAGAAGAGGGCAGGCATGATGGCTATAACACAGTACTAGTTACCACTAAAAACAATGTCACAAAGATAGTGCTTAACCGACCTGATAAGAAAAATGCCATCAACATTAAGGTAAAGAAACTAACTTGGGAGTATTCATGCTTTTTCCTTTTCTGGGTGAGCTACTTAAGTTTTTAAATAATTGTTACTACAAGTTTAGCAAAACTGACTGAAGAATGGTGGTCTGAATTTTATAAGGGCTTAGTATCTTGACTCCAATGACAAACTAAGGAATAAATACCTAGCATAAAATGAAACCATTCGGTTCAAATTGTACAGAGTGGGTTTTCTGTGTCTTGTTTGTTTTTTTTTTAAAACTTACTATAGGTTTACAGTCTACACTAGACTAAAATGGCAAACTGCAGGAAAATTATCCTGTTTTGTGGATACAAGATTTGACTGTAGCGTTACGAATAACAAAGCAGCCTACTTTGGCTCACTACTGTTGTGTGTGTGTTTAGATAGCCCTCCAGTTCCCTATATTTATGAACAAGACTGTCCTGTCAGAAACATGATCATCCCTTTTCACAACTGCGAAGATACTACAACAGGGATGTCATCCCACTGCTGCTAATTCTTTAATATATTATTTTACCCGCATAAACTGCTTCTCAGGTTTTAAAACTAGCTGTTTTCAGTTAATGTCTGTTTTCCAAAGGACATTATTTTGTCTTTTAGATTTACAGCAGAAGTGCTGAGTATTGCAAACATGTGTCTTTATGGTCAGAAATATCTCACGTAATAGTTGAATTTCTGTGCATGCAAATTATTTTCGTACTTAAAAGGACCATAGTTAATCTGTTTCTCAATTTCCTCATTGTCAGTGTGATTTTTTTTCTTTTTATGATCATATGTAGCATCACATTTGTACTTTGTTGATTTTCCTCTTATACAGATGTACAGAGAAATTATCAAAGCACTTGAAGAAGCTGGAAAAAATGATTCTACCGTAGCAGTTATTACTGGTACCACACTTAATATACCTTTCTTTAGATTTCTTTATAATATGCCTAAGTACTGTACTGACATGAATCTACCTGTATTTAGACTAAGAATCGTGTAAGTGAGGAAATTCTTTCCTCTAGTATAGACCAAAGATTTTCCAAAGTGTTCTGGCAAAAGTCTTTCAAGGTGTTATTTCAGATTCTTTAGCAAGCTTGCTGTTATATCAAATCATCTTTCTGAGATGAGAAGGTAGACATAGAATGCTACTGAAGGGCTTTATTACTTTTGAGTAGTGGATATCTCTGCTCCACAGCGTTTTCACTACTGCTTTTGAAGTTCATTGGTATGGGATTTTCTCTGCCTCTGTAACTCGTTTACACATACTAAAACAAACCCCTCAAATCATGCAATGGCACAGCCAGTCGAAAACTTACACTGCGTATTTACCAATGATCGTTGGGAAAAACTGCTATTTTATGTTGATTTTTTTCTATGGCTGCCATAAGGAAAGGTTGGACAACCAAGCTGCAACCTGGCTCAGCTCTATACGTCCCAGTGACCAGATGTGTGTAGCTGGTTGGCTGCAGCAACAGTGTGAAAGGGCAACCCAAACCCATGCTGCATGTGAAGTCTAGCTGCTCTGGGGATATGTCATTTGGTTTCTCTTTTTGGTTCATCTCTGATGCTGGCTGAATGACACAATGGCAGGGGCAGGTAGGAGGGAGGGACAGAACGGCTGAGCACAGGCGCTGACTGCCTGACCCATCCTTGTTGCAGATAGGGAATTAGCCAAAGCTTGAACTGTAGCTGGCAGCAAAGTAGTGAGGATGCAAGGTGAGTTAGGGCTTAAGCCTATTTACTCATTACTTCTGAGGTAATGGATACATATTCTTCTCCACTGTCTTCCTTACCAACACCTTGTATTCCCAGGATGCTGAGTTGCCTTTCAGTAGCGATGACTAGGCACAGCAACCCTTACAAAATGAGAAAGTTGTTCTCACAACTAGAACACCGAACACCTGTATAGCTAGGAGTGAATTTCTGTTCTGTTTTATGTAGTTAATAAGAGCACTGTAGCATAAAGCAATGTATGTGCTAACCAGTGAAAGTCCCATCCTGTGAATGTCCTCATGGAATATAGGATGACTTTGACATTTAAATCAAAGTCTAGCTTTTACATGATTTTTTGATGGTGTCTCAAACGGACTTATACATTCACTAACAGGTTATTTGCTTCATATTGAAGAATACATCTTTCAGTACAATGACTTCAGTGCAGTGCTGTTAGTCTTATCCTTAGAATGCTATGCCTTTTCCCTAATTGTTCATAAAAAATGTGGAACTATTTAATAGGTTATTCTGTCTAATTTTGATACCTTCATCAGTTTGAACAGGGTGAAGGGAGATGCATAAACTAACATTTCCACTTTCCTGTTTTAAAAAAAAGTTTCTCATATCTTACTATGTGAATAATTGTGAATTGACAGCAAAAAGAATTTGAGCAAGTATGGAGGGAAAGAAATAAAATATTTTTTTCCATCTGACACTGTTAAGGAAAAAAAATTTCTCCCCCCAGATCTTTCAGATTTATTATTCTTTGGCTTTTTATCCATTGTTTTTCAGTGATTTGTCCGTCTAAACTTGGGTTTAAACCATAGGCATCCTTTAAGGTAGTGTGTGTACTTTGAAACAATCCCTCTAATTACTTAATAATGTTAGATACTTAGAATGAAATTCTTTTGTAAGTATAATAAATGGAAGCTTCTCTTCTCTTACCTACTCAGAAACTGTTGGTGCATTTAATCATTTGTGTTCTCTGCAGGAAATGGAGACTACTACAGTAGTGGAAATGATCTGAGTAATTTTATTGCTGCCCAATCCAGTGGAATAGAGAAGATGGCAGAAGAAGGAGCAGTATTACTCAAGTAGAATATCTTGGTTTCATATATGCATACGTTACCATAACGGGTAAAATATAATCTGCAGGCATTATTTGAGCACATGACAGCAGGAGCCCAGTTAAGCTGTGTTACATCTATTGAGATGACTGTGTCTAAGGGCTCCCCATGTGCATAAACACAAGGATCATGTGGGAGAAGTAGTATTAATTGTGTGAAATAAATGAGGAAATTAGATGAATGTGATGTAAGTTTTTTTAGTCCCCAAAGTACATGCAGGTATAGTGACAAAAACATGATTTTGACTCTATAGTTTGTAAGCTGCAATGAAAAATTTGTGGGTTTTTTGATATGCAGCAATGTGTGCACTAGCAGGATGTGCCAAAATGCCTTCACTGGCAGACTCCTTTGAATAGAGACGAGAGGTAATGAGCTTGTTCAAAACTGCCCAGGACTTTTGAGGTCTTGGTTGCATCTTTGAGTCTGAATCTACCTGTTAAACTAATTTATCTTCTAAGGTCAAGGAGATCAGGGGCATTACCTGACACAGTGGCTGAAATGCTTTTTTGGGAACAAACGACGTGTTTTTTTCTTCCCTATTTAAGCAGATTTTGTCATCGTTTTTACATCTGAGAGATGCTTGCAAGTTGGATAGCTTCCTCAAATACTTGTTGATTGATGGAAAATGCAAAGTACAGAAAAAAATCTAACAAGGTTTTTGATTTATATTTTAAAGATGAAGTGCAAGTAAAATACTCAGTTTTGCAGCTTTTACTTTAGGCCAGCTGTCTGTGGATCCCAATTGCCCCTACAGAGTGATAATCCGGCAGTCCAAATCTGTTGCAAAGGTGTTATTCAGTGGTATCTGGCAAGTGTTCCATCCTGCAGTGTTGTGTAGGATTGTGCATATTCTCACGTGTACTTGGATGGAGAAGTGGCTGTGAAGTGAAACAAAACACTGTTTCTCAAACCTGGGCAGAACAGCGCTTGGGAATTCTGTGCTGTGGTAGCATCAGAGTTTCGGTACCTGCTGGGGCTGGAATGGTTATGTAGGCAGATGGGTAGACAGGGCAAAAGACTGTGCTGACATGTACATGTTTAATTCTTAGTGCATGTATTTCAAATAGCTCTTATTTTCTGTGTCAGAACTCATTTGGGAAAGGGTCAAAAACATATGTTACATAGGATCTAGCACATGATTTTTGTTGTGAAATATCTAATTGTGTGTTTTGAAAGTTATTTCTATTTAAGGAAAAAGACTAGGATGTGTGCCTCATGTTCTGGTTTTCCTTTTCCCTAGAGATTTTGTGGGTCATTTTATTGATTTTCCTAAACCACTGATTGCAGTGGTAAATGGCCCAGCTGTTGGAATCATCGTAACAGTCCTTGGATTGTGTGACATTGTCTATGCTACTGACAGGGTAAGTAACTTACATAGCTGATCCCAAGGCAGCCTTCAAGGCTCTTTCTGTAGCAAATATTATTTGTTTTGGGGTAATCTTCCAGAAAAGAACACACAAATGCAAGGGCTTTTTATATCACATCAAGGAATACCAGCACAGGGGTGCATCAGCCAACAGTTAACATGCATGGAGTTTCCTTGCTATAGTTATGGTTATCGAGGTGCTGACTCCAATTTAGAAACTCTTTACTGCAGGAGTGGGTAAAGGAAAAAATAGCTGATGTGAATGATGTTTGTAAGGTGGTTTTCAGATGTGGGAGAGGGAACAAAATATTGTCATGGAATAGAAGTGCACTAACTGACATTTTTATCTAATTGGTGTTCCACAGTAACTTTCAAAAAGGTTTGGTTTATTCCGCTTAAGATTTCTTTTAAGGTAACTTGCCAAATACATAACCAAGAGCTATATTAAGGCGTAGCATTGGATCCCATTATATGGTTTGGTTTTTATATTCTCTGTTCTTCCATTTGTATCAGGTTATTAAACAGATGTAGAACTTACTTAACCTAAGGTCTTAATTAATTTTAGGCAAGCTTTTGCTTGCAGAAGTGTCTATGAAGGGTGGTACTTTGACTCCTGCTTCAGCACTGTCAGATTTTTCTTCAGAGTCCCTGCTGGATTGGGCTTATCACTATGAGACCTGGGAAAATTGAGCTGCAAGGGACCAACTACTTCTGCTTGCCCCATGACAGGATCGGCTAGGACCATGTCGCTCCTGACACATGCTTGTATAATATGCATGATATATTCAGTCTATTCCAGTCTCTAGATCTTTCCTTTGTCTCAAAAATTGTTGGGTTTCCCCTTTTCTTCCTATTCCATCTGTTCTTTTTTAGCTGCAGGGTGAATCTATTGTTTTTCTTGTTCCTGCATTTAAGGAACAGAGTATTTCTATCCTCCCTTGCAATAGCCATTAAAGTGTGCTTAGCCGTCAGTGTGCTTAGACTGTTAGATATATCTGAGGTTTACGTTCACTCTCTCAATTCTTTTCCTTCTTTTTGTGAGCTAAACAGCTGCAATTCATTCAATTTTTTCTCATGTGCTTTCTTAAGCCTGCAGTCACATTCCTCCGGACACCTTCCAGTTGTTCTGTGTCCTTTTAAGTAGAGTAGTGCAAACTGGAAACATCACTCCAGCTTGTGTCTTACTGATGTGGAGTGCAAGAACACTCTGCAGGCTGTATTTCTATTTTGACATCCCACAATGGTATTTGATTTACACACTTGTGATGTGCTATAATACCTGGATCATTTACTGTACATTGCCAGTTAAACAGTTGTTCCTATTGTATGTTGTGTACTGTATACCAAGTTATTCATGCCAAACTTTAACCTGATTGTATTAAATAGTGTTTTCTTACTCGTACCTCTCCACTGTATTAAGACTATTTTGAATTCTAATCAATTCCTCCTTTTCATGATACCTCCTACAGCCATAAGTTAGCATAGATTTAGTCATAGTTTAATCCAGTTAAGCATTAAATATTTTTTTCCTGTTAATATTATCCTTCTTTCTTGAATGGTTTGAGAGTCATACTTGAACTTCCTTTGCTACTTGTATACATAATCACTGGTATGCACATCTTATTTTTACCTTGTATTTCTCTTTTCTGATACATGCTTATATTAGTTTTATACTTAGATGTTTGACATAGTTTTATCTTTCTGTGTATCTGTATTTAAAGTCAGTGACAACCTCATGATTTAGCTGAGGAAATCTGTTGGTACCTTCCAACTTGCACTAGGTCAGATAACTGGGAATGTGCCCTTGGTAACAGTTCTTTGAGGATTTCTGTAGAGCCTAACTTAGCCTTTCACTTAGATTAGTCTTCATGAGAACTTTCCTATTAACTTCAAGTTTATTGGAGACTTCTCAAAGGTGATTGTTCTCTATTATTCCCTTTCCAGGATGGTTAACTCCTATGCAGTAAGGTCATTCTCATGCAAATTGCTACTTAATTTCACATCCTCCACTAGTTTGGTTGGAGTCCCTTAGGCACTGACTACCTACTCCAGGAGTCAGCAGTTTTGCTGTGTCCAGGATCTGGTTTTATACTCAACCAGGAATACCCAGAGCAGATCATTACCAACCACGTTTACAGGACACTGCGCAGCCCACTCTGACCGCAGATGAGCATTTTAGACAGTCAGTTAACATCGCCTTCTGCACTGGATTTGCTCCAGTTCACAGGGCATCAGTTTGTACCCCAGTGTAGTTAATCTCCCCTTGCTTAATTGTGACCAATTACCTGAGCCAGTATCCTGACAGGTGTTGTCTGATCTTTTCTTATGATGAATTAATGTCACTTTCTTGCTAGGAAGCCTATTGATCTGTTGTACTGTGTAACCATCTGCAGTGCAGTAAGAGATGATTACCTTCTACCACAGTAAAGCTGCATTGACAACTTGTGCACCCTTTCTGTATCAGTTCTTATTTTTAAATGAAAATAAAGGCTAGCCTATTGTTTTCCTTGCCTAAATTAGATGTGAGTTGTCAAAACATAACATTCTGTAGAGCAGTTGTAACTTGCAATTATAATGTTGTTTTGTATGATCCTGTGATGCATTTCTGCCACAGGTTCTTTTTAAATTTGCGTAAAACTTGAGGAAAGACAATGCAGCAACTTGAATTTTTCATGAGCAGAATAAATTTATTGTGTCTTCAGAAAGTAAAATGCTCTTTACTGCTTAAGTTATTTGAGCTATGCATTTAATACGTTTTAGGGGAAATGTATACGAACATCTTTTCTGTAAAGATTTTGTGCATACAAATTAGTTTCTTTAAGTGCTGTATTCGGATAAGGTAGCTTCATCAACGAGGTTGTTATGATAAGCGAATTGAATTATACAGATAAAGACAGACCTTGGTGCATTGAGAAGATGAAGCAGTGTTACCATATGGTATTAAGGCCTATTAGGGTAACATTTCAAGTGTAATTCTGGTGAACTCTGTTACAGTAGAGGCTTGAAAACCAAATCCTGATACTTTAGTCCTGTGCTCTGTTGTAAGGTTTGCATTGTTTTGCCCTTTTATTTTTCCAGGCTACATTTCACACACCATTTAGTCATCTTGGACAAAGCCCAGAAGGATGTTCTTCTTACCTGTTTCCAAAAATTATGGGCTTAGCCAAGGTGAGTCTGCCTGCACTGTACATCTGACCTCTGTGTGTTGGTATCCTTAAACTGAAAGAGCAAGTGAAACCACAAAAGAGTCCTCAAAGAAAAGTTCTGTTCGCATCTTTTGAAACGGAGAACAGGAAGTGTAATGACTCTGTCAGCACAGGCACCATATGTAGTAGTGACCACTACTGAAGTCATACTGTGATGCTAATGAAAATTTTCTTTCTCGTGGCTTCCTCCACCTTCTTGAGACAATTTCTGTACAGTGAGAAGTTGTATCTTTCTTCCAGCAATGGGAGGGAATGATGTAAAGAAGAGTCTACTTTAGAAATAAGGACACTAAATAATAGTAACTTTAAAAAAAATAAAAAGAGAGAGATGGCAGAGTATACATTTTTCTTTCTTAGAATGGCATAACTCCCTTTCTGCTTTTTTGATATCCCACAGAAAAAATCTGGATTGTTTCAAATACTTGTCGGATATTGCTGCCTGTGCATCATGGAGTTTTGTTGAGCGGAGTTTAAATCTGTAAGGAGTAGAGCAAGTGTTTCAGAAACATCCAGATGTCAAGTGTAGTCTTGTTCCAGGGGTGTCAAACTCACATCCCATGGCCAGAATCCGTCCCTCCACCTTGTTTTATCCAGC
This sequence comes from Dromococcyx pavoninus, assembly GCA_033558185.1. Classification (NCBI taxonomy): domain Eukaryota; kingdom Metazoa; phylum Chordata; class Aves; order Cuculiformes; family Neomorphidae; genus Dromococcyx; species Dromococcyx pavoninus. The sequence continues at coordinate 2,455,119 of JAUMJL010000138.1, read as the reverse complement.
CCTGCACCTTGTTTCTCCCCAGCAGCAGTGCCGAGCTCCTTGCCCCTTCGCTCCTGCCCGCGCTGGTCACATGAGCAGCGTGTGACGCGCCTTACGCTGCAGGAGCAGGAGAACGGGGAGAGCCGTGGGTTTGACAGCCCTGGTCTATTCAGTGAGGTATAACCCACCAGTCCATGTTCTAGAAATATTGGAGTCACTGCGGGAAGTGAACAAATAAATTATGATGAGGTACTTCCAGGTGACAGCCTTGGAGCTTTGCTGAAACAGACATCTAGACTCTTGGTGAGCAATAGGAGTTAAAGGCCAGTCACTAGTGATGCAGCCCAGGGACTGATATTGGGTCCAATAACCTCTTCATTATGGCTGTGGGAAGAAATCCTGTGTGCCTGGTTTTGGCTACAAGAGAGAGAGATATGGACATACTTGGAGTAGGCCCAGCATCGAGCCACGAGGGTGGTTAAGGCACTGGAGCATATTACATATGAGAAGAGGCTGAGAGAGGTGAGAAAGTTTTCCTGGAGCAGAGAAGGCTTGGGGGACTTTTACCAATATTTATGAATACCTGATGGGAGGGTGTAAATAAGATGAATACCGATTCTTGGTCAGCGGTGCCCAGTGACAGGACAGGAGGAAAAGACTACAAGTTTAAACACAGAAAACTCCATCTGAATGTAAAATAATAAATTTATAATGTTTAGTGAAACAAAGGAACAGGTTGTGCAGAGATAACGTGAAGCCTGAATCCCTAGAGAAATGTCTTCATCCCAGGAGATACTCAAAACTCAACAGGACACGGTCCTGCTGAGCTGATCCAGCTGATCCTGCTCGAACAAGGGGTTTGAATTAGGCAATATTTGGAGGTTTCTTCCAACCTCATCTATACTGTAATTCTATTCAGAGGACAGACATTAATAAGTAAGAGAGTAAATAAATGTGACTTGGAGGTTTGAACCTTTCCTGTTAGATTACTCAAGTCTCATGTCTTGTTGAATCACACTTTCTTCTTTTCTTTTTACAGGCAAGTGAGATGTTGCTTTTCAATAAAAAGCTGACTGCAGCAGAAGCCTGTGCCCAGGGACTTGTGACTGAAGTCTTTCCCGACATGACTTTTCAGAAGGAAGTTTGGAGAAGAGTAGAAGCTTATGCAAGTCTCCCAAAAAATGTCAGTATTTTAAATTTTTCTCCATCTTATAAGCCTTTACCATTACCAGCCCTCCTGCCAAACCTCTCCAGTTAATTGGGTTCGCTTCATCCTTATTTTAAATAACAAGGCTATATGTTTTCCTTCAAGCACAGATCTGTCCCTCTTCTGCTGGGTAACAGATAGCTCTCTTCTACCCTAGGTGATCTAAAGCAGTGCACTGTACATAAAGACTGAGTGGCTGAAAAGCCTCAAAAACTAACTAATGCGTCCACTTGCAGTCTGTCAGTGTCTGCACCTTGGATGCCTTCTCTTTGATTTTTATTTTGGCACTGTTTTAGGTTTAAGAGCCTTACCACTGTTTCCACAATATTTATTGTACTGTGTGCACTGTGGGTGCTTGAGATGACACTGGGTGGCTTTACTTTTTACTGAATTCGGTCATCCTGCTCACTAGTTTAGGTTTTGTAAAACCACTTGAGTCGTGACGGTATTATGTTACATTGGACAACAGGCAATGCTTGTGCCCACTGCTGATAATTTAAGTTGCTTTTGGCACTGAGAACAGTTGAACAGGTTTCGCTTCGTATGCCCATCTACTCCGATTATGAACACTTAGTAGACGGCTGCTTCACTTCCCTTGAACATCTTTCACCTTATTAGAAATTAAACATAATAATTACTTCCAGCTAAAAGGTTGACTAAAAGCTAAAACGATGTAAATACAACTGTCTCTGAATTCAGATGTGTTTATTGTGCTATTTTGGTCTAGTGGGACCTATTTTGGTCTAGTGGGATCTCTAGTGTGAGGTGTCCCTGCCCATGGCATGGGGATTGGAACTAGATGATTTTTAAGGTGCCTTCTGACCCAAATCATTCTATGATTCTATTTTCTGAAACGTTAAGGTATGGAAAATGTAACTTCCTAATGTTCCTCTCTTTCTCTTCCAGTCTTTGGCAGTGACAAAACAACTGTTGCGAAGTGTGGAAAAGGAGAAGCTCCATGCAGTCAACGCTAAGGAGTGTGAAGTCCTGAAGGAGAGGTGGTTATCTGCTGAATGTACAGATGCTATTGTCAGCTTCTTTCAGAACAGATCAAAACTCTAATCTTCACCAGTAGAATAATTCATCTTCTGGCAATAGCTTAATCTGCCGGCATCGTTAATGAACTTTCTCTTCAAAGAGAATTCTTATACCTTTTGCTGTGGTATATTTCTGTTGAGAGTACTGGGTTAAAACTGGTTCATAATATGATATTATGTGCCTTGGATCCATTATGGATATTTAGGTGGGGGATAAGAAGGTTCTTTTTTCTGTAGGCAGCAGTGATGTTTCTGAATAATACTAAAGGAGACTGTCTTCCAAAAGAAGCAATAGATTGAATAGCACTGTATTTTCATAGCTCTTCAAATAATGTCTTATGAGTGATTTTTTTTATTCATCTGTGGGGAAGGAAATACTGTATTAATGGAAAAAAATAAATAGAAATTTAATTACTGCTGTACTGATTCTTATTCTTTCTGTTAAATATCCTCAGTGAGAGGGGAAGTAGTTCCCGGAGGTGTATTAGTATAACAGCCTTACAAAAGTATTCATTTGACTAACTAGAATTAGCCTTGCCTTGTACATCTTTAGTTATTGATTACATGAGAATCATTGCTACTGTGGTGTGAACGGTCTGGCCTGAGTTAGGAAAACATGAGAGAGACTTTTTCTAATTTGGAAGCCTTTTTTTCTTTTCAAAAACACAAGTAAAGATGTTTCTTGTGAGTTTTATGGTTCTATTCTTAAATATATTTTTCCATTAATTGATTCATATTGCCCTTTTTCTTTGAAAAATATCATTAAAGACAGTATGGCCTTTTACTGTAGCCATTTTAGAGTTCAATTAATAAAACAATTATTTTTCAGCAGAACATTTTTTCACTCTTCACAGATGTCTTTAGATAGAAAGTGTACCAGGCACTGCAGAGGACAAGGTCAGGCTGCTGGGAGTAGGTAGGCATTCAGCACACCCCGGCGAAAGGAAATTGTGGAAAAGCTGTACATACTCATGAGGGAAAGCTTCTCAATGACAAGGACTGCATTGTTGTAAATATGTATATGTTTAAGTGCTCTAGGCTCTGGCCTCAAGAACCTTGACAGTGTGAAACACAAAAGGCAGCACTTCTGGCCCGGCCCCACATACGAACATCAAAGAACGTGCATAGAAAGGCAGGCACACACATAAAATGCCTACAGGCAGTATAAAGGGAAGATGGTGTGGGTGCAGCAGTGGTTAAGGTGGATGCCCATTTCTCGTCTGGGTACGAGTGCCAGAGTGCTGGGGTGCCGCGTGGGGGTGGGAGATGCCGGAGCAAAGCAGCCAGCTGCCAGGAATGGATGGGTTCAGGTGCCATCAGCGCACATTGGCAGAGGCTTGCAGTGCTGCTGCCAGAAAGATGCCTCTGCCTGAACAGTGTGGATGTGCAGGATGGCTGCTCAGATGTGGCCTTACAAGGTAAGTAGGTCTTAAAACTCAGGTTTCACCTCCAGTGTGGTACTCAGCCACTGGGATTTAACAACTGAGAAAGAAAAGGAAGAGATACCCTTTGTTAGAGTGGTTAGTGCACTGTAAAAGGTTGGAAATTTTTCTGGCACGTAGCTCGATCTTCTTGTGTCTCAAGAGTGCACCTCTTTCTCCAGCTGTGGCAGGTAGTATTATAGAATTTATTTCTCCCTACATAAAATCCCCATCTTGATCAAATGCAGGCACATTTAAGGTATGCATGTTCTTAAAAGCCAAGTTCAGCTGAAATTAACAGATACGTGCTTGTAAAAGGTTAGAACTTGCTAATAAAAGATCAAAGAAAAAATCTAAGTGATGATTTTTGAGAAGTGTTTTCACATGCACTATATCCCAAATTAATTTGTTCCTTCTGCAGGGCTCTTGCAGACTTTCAATTGCTATTGCTAGATTTAAGGCCATCTGAAAACGTGTAGCACAACACTGGTGCACTTCACTGGTCAAATAAACTGGGTATCCTGTTTTATTTTGTACTGCTTGTGCTCATTCCGAAGTGTGTTTCTGATCGTTAAACAAAAGTGTTTTCCTCACTTTTAGCTAGTTCAAAACATCAGCAAATGGTTCCTGCCTGGAAGAAGATACATAATGAAAGCAAAATTGCTGTGAACAGGTAAAATAATGTTTTCATAACTATGTAAAATTAAATTTAGTAGTTAATGTCATAGCAAGTCAGCCAGGCTGAACAGGTGAGAGCAATGTGTGCAAAGATGTGTTAGGACTCTGTGGAATTAAACATCGACAGGTAATTCTCAGCTTATGTATTTTCTAATTAGAGTGCTCAAAGGGCTTTTATTAATTGATGTGAATTTGTTTCCATTAAAGCTAAGAAAGGGTGCTTGGGAGGTAACAAACAGTACGTTCAAGTAAAAACCTTTAGTCTCTTCTAGAGCATGTTATTTTGTACTGGGTTACACCCTAAAGATGCTTGTAGATATCTAAGTATCCAATTCATTAACTCCGTTATTAGTGTAATTTCTTCAGTAGATTCTCTATTTACTCTATCTGATGCAGTTTTCTATTATTAAAGGAGTAGCATACAGCAGAGAGGGAGATTTTTGTCTGGCTGTTCCCTTCCTATTTAGTCACAACCTTAGAACTTTAAGAACCACGTTAGTACTTTTGATTAAAAACATTTCTTATGTACCACATGTTCCAGCATATAGGGGATGTTGAAAACTTCAACCTGAACTTTGAATAATTCACTTACCTTGTTTTCCCTGAATGTATATATAAATAAACAGATGGTATCTCCAGTTTGTATCCTTCCTGATAGCATATGCTCACCTTAATTAACCTTTTGTGAAGGGTAGCATTTCATATTTTTCAGCCAGTAAAATGTCCGTTGCAAATATATATTTTACCCGACATTTTAGAATAAAAGTGTTATAACTAATCTTAAAGAAATTAAATAAGGAATCCTTTACCTACTGATGTGAACGTTAATTTAAAAATCTGAAAAAGAATTAAAATTACATGGATTAAAAAATTTAGAAATTAAAGTACTTGCAGAAATTCTGTGGAGTTTGTAAAAACATTCCTAAAAGAAGATAACAAAACAGTCTGTATGTTGTTAACAATTTGCATTGATTGAAAGGGTATTTTTGCTGTCTCATGGTGCTGCTGAATATTGTCCTTTCTTTTTGACATTTAAAGTGATTAGATTTGAGTAATGTTTTAAGAATTTTTTTAAAGGTGTCTGAATAACAAAAGGGCAGAACTGAAGTTCTCATCATGTTGTTCCATTAGCCCTGATCGAATGGACATGTGTGACCTTAGCTTTCTTTTGTGATACAAGGACAGCACACTAAGTTTGGGGTTTTTTTTTATCAAGGTCTACCATTGTATGAGAAGCAGCAGAAGGCACAGTTAAGTACATAAAGTTAGTGGAGAGAGTTTCTTGGAAATCTCCTCCCTACTCTGCAGTAATAAATCCGAACAAAACGTAGTCTATATTTGTCAATACCAAAATGATCTAATTTCCTTCATTAGTGTGACTGGCTTGGTGTATAAGCCAACAGCAGTGGATGCAGTTTAAAGTTGAGAAAGACTTTTGTGCAGTTGTGCTATGCACCTGCTATAAACAATTCCAGAACGTGTGATCTAGATTGAATCACAATTGTAGAGTTGTGGAATTGGCTGAAACACTCTCCTAAGCAGCAGCCATCTGGTTATCAAAGTGAGAGGGCATAGACTGGGGTCCGACGGTTGTTTATCTGGTGTTGCTTTTGCTCTGTGGTTTCATGAATGACTTGGATGTCAGCAGAAAGCATTTATAATATAAAACAGATGTTTATAGAAAATGTTTATAAATATATAAACACCAAGTTTTAAGATCATCTTGGTGAGTTGAACTGTTCATAATGACCAGGATGACTTTCAACACAGAGAAGCACCTTTCCACTCTACTGCTACGGAGTTTTCTTTTGATGATTCTGCTGATGATTAGATTATCTTCTAGTGATGCTGAAACTTGACACCCCAACAACTGACATAACTGCTCCCAAACACTTGCCTCAGAACTTTTTCAATAGTGATTATCTTATTTTAGAAAAACTTTAAGTAATTTAGTTTGAAATATAATTATCACTAATCTACCCATTAAGGGAGAACAAATTCTGCCACATAGGTAAAAACCCAAAATACGTGCAACACCAGTTCTATTCAGCACTTCCCTTTCCCGCGCCCTCCACTCCTTTTACAATTTTTCATCTGAGAATGTACTCTTCCTTTGTGCTGGCTGGAAAACACAGGGAAAGGTGAGACTAAAGGGGGTAGGGTGGGGAATTATCCCAAGTTTTGCTGCTCTGTGCTGTAGCTAGCAGAGAGCACACTGGTGAGTTTTTAAAGGGTTCTCATATGCTTTTGCAAGCTTTTTGTAAACTGTATATATCAAAAGATTTAGGAAGAATTGGCACTTCCCATTAGAGGATATTCCAGTAGTTGTGCCATCTGCTTCTATGAAAAATGAGGACAACAATATAAATATGCTTGATTCTCTCTACTGGGAGTCAACTGGAAACTAGGAGAAGCTGCAGGGTGGTCTTTGCCAATCCTTGTAGAAGTCCAGTGGCTAACACCGTGCTCAGAAAAGGCAGATAATATTTTACTTCTGTGATAGATGGTAAACCAATAAATTACTGAAACTTTTAAAAACTCTTTCCACTTACATTTGGTGCAAAATCAGCTTAAAATAAATCACACTTTCCCTTGTGCCTTTCAAGCTCCATTCACTTTTACCATTTCTATTGCAGATAAACACCTTGATACGACTGTTTTCTTCTGGACAGTATCTTAACATGGGTATTCATCACAGGGCACTAGGCTTCTCACAACTATTGGAATAAAGGACATTGGAGCTGGCATACTTTTTAAACATAACCCAGACTGCTCTCGGTTTTGTTATTTTTGCCTGCTATCTGGTTCTTTTTCTGCAGTTTGGATAGTTTTTAATTCATAATGTTGCAACACACAAATACTCTGAACAAGTATCTGCTGAACAAAATGAGTGAGATACTTTTTCAGTACTAGTACTGAAGATCTTATTTCTAACTTTGAGCCTGCTACTGAGTGTAGTTACTAAAGATACTGTTTCCAAATGTAATTTTGGGTTACAAAATGGTAACAGAGGATGGTCTTTTACTGGAAGAAAATAATGCATCTGAGAACAAGAAGGATCTGATGTGAAACTGTTCTCTCATCTACTGGAAATGGAAGGAATGCACCGTCTGCCTACATTCCGGGAGAAAGCCAACACTTCACAACTGCTCCTCTGATGCTTGTCAGCAAATCAGCATATTTCTTCGAAGTCCACACATCAGTCACCCAGGGCCATCTCATTCTCCCTGTCTTCAGACAGCTTGTAATTGTGAAAAGAGTTCAGCCGCTGTGCACATGAGCAGAGCTGTTCAAAATATGTTTGCCAGTGCTGTAGGACAGGCAGGTGCATAGTGGAACACCCACTGCTGGCATTTCAGTCACAAGGGCCATTAGAACATAACATGATGTTTCACAGAGCTCTAAGATGCCCTCCATGCTAAACTCAAACACGTGCCCATGAGATCTTCCACTTGCATTGTTACTGAACCAACCTCTCATTCAGCTGTTCTATGCCAAGTATCTCATCTGGATAATGATTTTAGGATGAGCTTTATTTTAACATAGGAGATAGATTTGTAGAATGTCTGGGATTTAGGTGTGTTTAGATAAAATAAAGCCCTTATGAATGTAGCATGTCAAGTTCAGCTTCCTCCTTTGACAAGGATGTTTAGGAGCTTGTAATGTGTTCTGTGCCATTATCACTCTGATGGAGTTCAGCTTGAATTCAATAAATTGCAGGAAGAATATTCTAATTCATTCAAATTGAAGTTTTTATACATTGGGCAAGAACAATGATAACAGTGAGGTACAGGTCTTATGAAAGGGTAAGACTTAAACATTATGACTTCATAACCAAAACGTCATTCATTGCAAGGTATATAGCGTTAAAAAAACAAACTCAACACTGCTACTAAATGAACCTTGACAAATGACAGACACCCCTCTCACCCCCTGCACAAATCATAGTAGTCCTCTCCAATCTATACTCCACAGATCATCTGGTCTTGCTCCATGCTCAAAGCAGGGCCAGCTCCAGAGGTAAATTAGTTTGCTTGGCATTGCATCTTATTGAATGCTGACTGCCTCCAAGGATGGAAAATCCACAGCCCAAGTAACCCGTTCAATACGTGCCACCACAATTGCCAGCAGCCTACAAGGCAAACTATTGTCCTGAGTGTTTTCCTTCCATTGTTTTGGACAGAAACTGTGCCAATCCATTTTTAGACACTTATAATCCAGTTAGGATGTAAGAAATGAAGTGCCTATTTTTCCAGCTTGTGTAAACTGAAAAAAAACCCAACCAAACCAACCACCACTTTTAGCCAGGGAGCTTTGCCAGGGGCAGAGATGAAAGCAGCTGTTAGAAAACTGTTAGAAAACTGGATAAGCAGTGTCAAACTCAGACTATCACAATTCCTTGTGCTTAGACAGCAGATGAGTTAAGGTAGTGGCCAGCCTTTCCATTAGTGCAGAAATTCACCTGCATCCTCACTCTAGGGAATTGTACTTCTACCTGATAATGTATCAGATTCTATGATAAATCTACCTGTCCAAAGGGCCAGCTCTATTGCAGCTGGAGGTCTAAAAGACTTTCAAAGACTTGTAGGGCATAGCAAAGCGGCAGTTTAACTAAGTCTATGCAAAGATCCATTTCCTATAACAACAGAGGATTAGGGTTTTTGGACGTGTTACTGGAAACGAGTGCTTTCTTTTCTGAAGAGAGGGATTGGTCTGCCCCTTGCGAATGCAGAGGCAGCTCAGTATGGGGGTACCACACACTCCAGCTGTGGCGTTCTGTCCTTTCTCTTAGTGGGAGCCCTTGAATAGAAAGCAGTCCCCTTGAAATGCCAGATACCTTGCTCATGCAGCTGGTTGTTGGGCAGAAGTGTTAAGATAGCACTTAAGTTTTCTTCACTCCAGCACGACTGCAGCTGCCTTCTTGTGCCTAATAACCTCCTTTGCCAATTCCATGTTTCTTTCTATAGCCAAACAGATTTTGTTTGCCTATTCTCAGCAACAATCATCAGTCCTATCCTTTTAATAGGGTGTACTTGAGCTGTCCTCAGATGCTCCCTCCGAGTTTCCTTATAGGAGAACACAAAGCCACATTTGTTGCACTTAAAAAGTAACTTCTGAGAATGAACCATGAACAGTTACACAGTAGACTGTGACTGTATCAGTATCCACTTTCTGGGTTATGACCTATCTATTTCTACCTGCCCAGAGGTAGATTTAAGTTTTGTCTTATTACCTTAAACTGAACACTGAAACTTTGTAAATATTCTTCACACATTTTCACTATTTCATGATTAATTAGCTCACACCTATTTTACAGAAAGATCTGGGCCACAATCATCAAAAGTACTGTGCATAAGGAAATCAAGGCAATGAAGCGTTCAAAAGGCTGTTGTGGAATGAAGGTCAAATTTTTTCATTTAGAGAAAGTAATTATTTGTTCCAAGCTTAAATATGTTTAGATGAACAAAACTAAGATGTGAAAGTCTAGAAAATGTTTCATACTTTCACTTCTGTACCCACATAATGAGAACAATGAATACACTTAGATTAATAATTCGAGACATAATTCACAAGAAATGAACACACACACTCCATCCCAACTCATCATATTTCTTCTCCAATTTCACTAGCCTCAATATTTTCTTATAAAGATGAATTTATAAATATATTTGGCTTCCCTTCACTGTAATACAATGCAATTCTTTCATCCCCTAACTCATACAGGCTAGTACCTCCATATACTATACAAAAAGGCATAAGGAAAATCAAAGTGAAATCCACATGAATTTTCGGTACTTACAGGGCTCTCAAAACCAGGAAAAAGAGGCAACTAAAAAGACAACAGCTCAATTTTAGACATATTCAAGAAGACTTTTTCCACAGATTCTTTAATACCTGATACCTAAGCAGACAACCCCAAAGAACTATAGTGTATTCAAAAATTGTTTATATATTTAGCAGCTTTGCAGTATGACATTTGTAAACATGATAGAAGACAGGACACAAGTAAATTTTAAGCACACTTTATTAAATTAAAGCAATTGCCACTTCCCAACATCCTCCACCTGAGTTACAATTTTACACATACTGTAGAAGATCGCACAATCTCCAGCAGTATCACAGACTGGTCTGCCTTCTGTGTACAGGTTAACACACATAAAGGTTCTTCAGAGGTTTAATGCCACTTACCCTATGTATGGAGATAAAGTATTATTAAAAAGGTTTTAAAGGAATCATAGTCTATCAAAAAACCCTCTTAAATAGTTTTAAATTTTTAAATTATAGTAGTATACACCAAGGTAATAAAACCACATTGTAAGGGCATAGGGCCGGTACCTCATTTTTTCTGAATGCTTGGCAAACTATGTACATTAAATGTGAAACTCTGTCACCATGAGGGAGAAGGAAACAGAAATTTGCACAGTAGATTTAACTAGATTTTCAGTATATAGGACCTCAGGTGAAGATAACAGTTACAGCTTCATGTACAGGAGATAAAAACAAATTACCCTCTCTCTTGGGTCAGCTGAGAAATAGTTCAGCATAAAGACTTGGCAACACAGCTGTTCTGTTTGCATCAAGCTGCAACCACAGAAACGCCGCTGACTGCAGTGACAGTAGCAGCAATTCTGCTCTCCTCAGAGAGCACAGGCTACTGGGTCAGGTATTGCCTAAAACTGGACAGGTTCCTTAAAGTCCTCGATTCCAAAGGCTTTTGAAGCGAGCACTGAGATTTTCTATTGTTGCCAACAAGTATTAGGTGAGGCTGATACTGGATGGAGGACAGAAATCCCACTTGTTCTTTAAATAATCCCTGCCAGCTACTCTCTGTACCAACAGTAAAGTTTGACAGAATTAAAATAAACAATGAATCTGCTGAAGTTACAGGAAAGAAGTGTGTAATCTGTTTAAATATTTACTAGTTAAAACGTGTTTTAACCAAATATAACGGTAGATTTTTCCCCTACACTTCACAGGTTTTGTGCTGATCATTCTATCATTTTAAGGAGACTGCATTTAAACACTAAAGTTTATTTGCCCGCATTTCATCACAATAAGATTTCAGAAATGAAATATGCACATCTACGTAACAAATTCTAATACAGTGAAAATAGGTTTCAGGAATTAGCAATACTGCAGCAGTGCTAATCAGTTCTAAATTGGAATGCTGGAAACCAAAAGATTAAGACAGAACTACACAAAGAGTTTTTTCATATCTTTTATAGGACAGAAACCTTTGTTCATGTCTTCTGGTAGCCATCATCTTCTTTTGAGCTGCACCTACAACACAAAGAACAAGTGAACGAGCAACTTTATGCTTCTCTAGAATAGCTTAAAACAGTTCTGTAGGCATTAAGGGGCATCTTTTCTGCTGCTTTGTTTCTGTATTGCCAACTCATTTCATTGTTTTCTATTCCTATTTTAAGAGCACAAAGCAACAGAAAGACTAAGCTATTACTACATCTGTGTCAACTTGCCCTCAGAAGCGCTGCCTATGTTGTAAAAGTGCAAGTAACTCTCCATACTTAACTAGCAAGCAACCAGATTTTCATTAAATATGAAAGCTGTTTTTTTATCTTCTGTACATACAAGATACCTTAACGTGTGGGAATAAGGAGATATTTTTTTTTTTATTAAATTAAATTGAGAGGAGACAGGTTGAAGGTTCCAAATAGGCATACAAAACCACCCATCTCCTGCTTCTTTTTGTAGTTAGTTCATTACATCTCCTCGGTGGGGTATTCCCCACCAGCAGAATGACTGCTTTTTGTCAATTTTCCATTCTCGAGTGCACTGAGAGTGCATGATTGTTGCCATTATGTACCTAGATGGATATAAAAACCCTTCTTAGTTCAAAGAAGTATTAGAAAATATGTGAAACTAGTGGGGTTTTCACAGTTTTTCAAAATATATTAACAAAAATGAAAAGATGAACTTCTTAATATTGTCAGATTTAAACAGCAGTATGGACCTGCAAAGTTTGATTCTGGTTTCCTCTGGCTGTATAACCAACTCAAATGTTTCAAGCTGTTTTAACTTGTTGCTAAACGTTTATCTACACATGCTGTCAGAAATAACCTTGTTAGGAAGGTGAAGTTGGTGTCTCAGCAAATCAGACCCATGGAGTAGGCGTTGAGTGGCCTGTGACTCGCTTTCCTTTTTCTCTTTCAGCACCATCAAAAGGAAAAGTGAGAAAAACAGCACAAACATTAGTTAAAGCCTGAATTTAATCCCATGTCCTACAGGAATAATTTCATTACAATGAAAGCAGACAGACATTATCTGTAGGGTTTTTTGCTTTGTTTTTGTTTAAGCAGTGATAATTACATATCTAATTATCATAGCCTATAGCTCTCCGAAATATCATAACATTTAATAAACCCTTTAATTAAATGATTAATAGGAAATGCAGGGGTGGTTCTTACGAATTACCTGATTTACCATCACTGAAGAGAGATTCTTTTAAAAATGGCTACGAATGCCTTGTTCACAAAAGACTTTATTATCTAATGATGCATACTGAAAACATACAGAAGTCTGCATGGTCCACTTTACATGCAGCAGAACAATCTTCACTTTACAATAAGTAAGTGTCAACTGTTTTATGCAAGAGACAACACTTTTAAGTCACATTTCTTAAAGAAAAGCTTCATTTACAAAAGAAATAAAAGGTAAAGAAGCAATTACCGCTTTTAAAAAGCAGCTGCTTTGTTCAAGAGTGGAAGGTTTATGCCTGTATTGAAAGACAACATGATCACAAATAATGAAAACAATGAACAAATGAAACACTTCTAGCATAAAGCAGTACACTTTCAAAATGACATACAAATAGTTAAAAATTTCATTATGTTGTCTATCTGTCCTTTAGATATAAGGTCTTTCGAATGAGAGCCCCACATATGTCATTACTAAATGAAAACTCTTCTCTAAGTATTGGTTCTATGTCATAGTGAATTGTATTTAACAAAATGTATACAAAGTCTATAGCAAGTTGATAAAAAAATTAAAGTAATAAGAAACAGTACACTGAAGGCGCTCTATCCATCAAGTGCGCACTCTCAAAATTTTAAATGTGATGAACAGAACAGAAGTTGTAACTATGCCACGGTTGCAATGCCAGAAAATAAAACAAGATCATTTATCAAACATGCAGGGAATTCTGCCACAATGCTATTGTCTCTCATTTGTCAGTTGTTCCAGTAAAATAACAGCTTAAACACCGGTGATGTTGATGGGTTAGCTTACCTTCAGTGTACTGAAAGTTGTACACAACCTGCTTTAAAAGAGGAGACCATCCCTGCGGGCAGGCTCAAGAAGAAACAGACCCCCTTCGGCACTGACTACACCAAGGGCATGCTGCTGTGGCCTGCACACACACACCTAGGAAAATGTGAATATAAACAGCATTTATGCTGGCCATTTTTTAAAGACAAAAATGAAGCCAAGTCTGCTAAAAACAAATCAACCACCCAGTATTACTGCTCTTTTTTTACCTTTTTTTTATAACAGATGCTTTTTTCTTTTTTATAATATATACGAACTGCAACCATATACATTAGCATTGTACTTCTGTGCAGTCTTGGCAATTAAAACAGTTCTACAGTGAAAATTGTCACATAAGACACAAAACATAATTACTCTAACATTTCTAAAAGAAATATCAGCCTTGATGTTAACTCAAATGTATCATTTCTTCCTCAATTTTGCAGGGAAATATTTATGTATATATACATTAATAACTGTTGTGAAATTTCTTCAGTCTTTGTATCTTAATTACTCAAACCCTTTGAACTTCTTCATCTGGCTTAAATTTTTTCCTGGATGAAGGCGTGCTGCAGCGCCTGGTTGATGCTAATCCGTTTAGCTGGGTCTAACATTAGAATCTGGTCCAGTAAGTCCTTTAGCTGGTGCACTTTTTTACGCTGGTCTTCAGGGAGTCGTTGGCACCCAATTAAGTCTGCTAACAGGTCCTTGGTTGGATTAATGGTGCTCATAACAGTAACCTTCTCCTACAAATACAAAAACGGCAGCCTTGTAGAACAGAAGCAATGCACAACCCCCCTATCCCTTCTGCAGAGCTTCAACAGCAACTTTTCTGCAGAGTTATCTCATATCTGATCAGCAGTTCTAACATCCCAGTTAACTGAAAACATCAGAATTCCAAATGGAAAGTTCCCATATCTGACCACTAATTCTGTGACTCCTGATAAAGGTAATACAGTAAAATGATACAAAAAAGTAAGTGACCTTCTACAACAAAAGCACATCATACTGAAGCTGGACATCCTTCTCTAAAATGAAGGCAGAATTAGTAATTTACTGTTAAATTATGTGGATTATGTGGAGATAGCCTGTATACCTACCAAGACTGAAATCAGATTTCTCTGAAATGCATTTCTAAGTGATTGGAACAAAAATCTCTGTTGCCACGTTTATAACCATGTAACCTATCCATATTGCTGGAAAAGGATATTCCAATAATTAAAACCAAAAATTTATAAACTAAGATGTCAAGACATTTGAAAGACCATAATAGTAGCAACCATGGGAAAAACTACAAGGTTAGTCGACACATTCAGGACTTACCCTTTCTGTCACTTTATCTACTTCTATATACATAAAGTTGAGATTTTGATCAAAGTGCTGATCTTTGAACACACCTTTTCGAATCATCTGGAAAACAAGGGAGAGGAAAGAGTTTCAGGCAAGTTCTTTGCGTCTTATAAAAACCACAACTAGCATCGATGTCTACAAACATACTGCAACACAAATAATTTAATATTGATGAAAAATATCTCAAAAGGACAGTAAAAAATGTCCAGACTGAATGAAAAAAATAGTTCAAACCAGTTGAAAAATGACATAGTATCTTCTATTGACTTACGTATTGTTTTTTCAGGTCAGTGCTTAGGTTTCTGCTTTCACTTTATACTTAGTCTATGAAAAAGAAGCTGCATACTTTCACTTCATCAGATTTTAAATCAACATTAGTTATAGTCAGAGTGATGTCTGAAATTTACTTGCTGCTAAGAGATGTATGAGATAAACAAGTAAATATGGTCTACTGTTCATTACAGCAGTTTCAGATATTAATTTAAAACCATATACCTATTTTTCTTACCTTGTTTGGCATCTTGCCTTTGAGATCCATGGCTAGTTTCAACATATGGTTATTGGTTTTGCCAGGAAAGAGTATTTTTCCTGTATAAAGTTCATATAATGTGCAGCCTACTGACCACATATCTATGCCATAGTCATAGATTTTTCCTATAACTGAAACAGAGCAATTCCAGTTAATTCCATAAAGCAAAGGCAGCTTTAAAAGATGTATCACAAAACCAGACAGATGAAAAAAAATTGATTTGTGAACTATATTGGTGTTCCTCTTAAGGGTAAGTTGTCACCATAAAAGAAAGATGCAAAACTTATAACTTTGACAGTATCCCTATTTTAGAAAGGGAGGTTTTCACCTAACACCTGAACTAACCAGCATGAATTAAGTTAGTAAAAAAATCAAGAAGACAGAACAATACCTCTAAATTAAAACATAACTATAACCAATCTGCTGACCACCACCAACATACATGAAGAGGCATACAAGCATGCTTTCAAAGGCTAAATTCTTAACTGTCATCATATTTCCAGAGTGATATTTTGCTAAGACCAAACAGAGTAAGTTCAGGTCAAATTCTCATTTGCTAGTACTGGTATATCCTGATACTGCTTATGATATATGTAATCAATCCAAATGTACTTACTGATTTCTGGAGCTCGATAAAATCTACTAACTAGATATGGTGTGATGTCATTATCTGCAACATGTGAAGCTGATCCAAAATCACAAAGCTTTAATATCGTTTTAGACTCATTCACCTGAAAGTTGAACATAAATATCCATCAGCATTATTTGTAGACAGAATTACCAATAGTACTGTGAAAGAACAATAGATTCAACTTGGAGATAAGAAAAACATTCAGCCATTAAACTGGAAGTTCTTCTTATATTTCAGTCTTACTC
This sequence comes from Dromococcyx pavoninus, assembly GCA_033558185.1. Lineage (NCBI taxonomy): Eukaryota > Metazoa > Chordata > Aves > Cuculiformes > Neomorphidae > Dromococcyx > Dromococcyx pavoninus. The sequence continues at coordinate 2,438,778 of JAUMJL010000138.1, read as the reverse complement.
TCCATATTCTAAGGAAACTGTAAAGCCTTCTTAAATTTAAAGTGACGGTTGATGTCTTCAGATCCTTGGAAATAAAAAAGGTCAGTTTTGCATACTTTTCCCTTACCAAATTATTCTTGGTGGACCCAGATTTCATTCCAGATACTGAAATTGTATCAGTTCCTCCAGATCTAGTATCTAAAGTAACTCAAACCAGCATATTATTCACATATCTCATGCTTACAGAGATTTTACTGCTGTGATAACAAGAAGCAAATATTTTGAAGTAAAAATCTGAGTTTTCCACAGGGATGACAGCCAAGAGAACCAAAGAAAACACGTTTGATTCCTCTGATGCAGCTTTCATGCTCTGCTAACCAGAATATTTAATAGAAACAGAAAAGACAAAAAAACCCCAAGCCATTAAGAACTTTTCCCTATTATCTCATGCACATAAGCAAAATCTTAATCCAGACTCAAAAAAACCTACTTTCATTTTACAGAAAGTAAGAGCGTTTTTCAGCTATTTACAGAAAAAGTCCCAAGATTTCTTCCAAGAAAGAATGCTGTCTTGGAAGATCCATGTTCTAAAGATACAAGTGGATGCAGGTTTGTCCGAAAAAGATCAGACTAAATAAAAGATTAGTTAGATGCTGTATTATATTTGTTACTTACTATTTATACCACAGTAGCATTTTCTATCAAAACATGTACCCTTAACATTTTCAGTTAAACTAAATTCTGACTTCACCTAAATTAACAGAACGATACAAATTTCAAATACTTAATTTTACAGGACAAACTGTGTAAAATAAGTTTCAATTATTTATTACTTACCAAAATATTATCTGGTTTAATATCTGCATGTAGGATATTGCATCTTTTAAGAAGCTTTAAAGCCAGGAACAACTGCTGGCTGTAGGAACGCACAGCTTTAATATGGAGTCCAACATCTTTCCCATACTTTTTCAACACCTCTCGTAAATTCATACTATTAAAAAAAAAGAGACAAAGAAAGAACAGAAAAGAGCTTAACAAGGAAATATACAGTGGCCGTCTAAACTGTAAGATAAACTTCAAGGAACTAGTTAGCTTTAGACATCTTTTGAGAAAAGCAACAACTTAAGATATATAATCGCTCTGTTAGCTAAAGCAATGAAACAAAAATGTTAGTCAATTACATCTATCCTATACTGTATAATTACTGACTGACTTACTTAGAACACATATTTAATTAAGATTATTTTGAGAGTATTTTCTTGCACATGAACACCATTTTCTTAACTGTACCACCCTTGTACTCATTTTCTGAATAAATAAAAAAGGAAGTAGGCAAAAGATACAGGTTGAAGAGGTAATTGTTTTGATAACTTCAACAGCAGTTAAGACCACCACAATTTGAAAATGAAAGCAACATTTGATATAAATCCTGTACAAATGTGTTATAAAGAGATGGTACAGCACAATAAAATAATTTTTTGTATGGCTTGTTAATGCAAATATTATAGTTATTTTTATATAAAGCTTGCTTTGCTTCAGCATGTAACTTATTCTTCAACTCAAGTATGGCAAAAATTAAAATAAGACATACAGAAAACTTAGGATATGAACAACTAAAGTGTCTAAGCAGAAGTGGGAACTCAGTTATTTAATATATCCAGATCTATCATAAAACAGTCTACAATTAACCTCTCAAAAGAGTCTAACTAGTTAAAGAAAAAATTGAGCATGCAAAGCACTAACAATTCTTTTCCTGAGACTGTTGTTATGTAAGTACTTTTCACAGAATACACAGCATTTGCTGAACTTCTTTGGGAATGCATTCTTAAACCCATAAAATAAAGATTTATGAAAACTAATAAAAATACTGTGACACACACAAATCATTAAAAGCAGCACTGACAAGATGAACCTTCTCTAATAATACAATATTTTGTTTCAAATATTGTCCAGACAAAGTTCACAATGATTTTTTAAGTAAAAAAACATAGTTCAGTTGTCTGGATGTGTGCGCCCAGATTATATGTATGTGTTTATTTTGTTAAAGAAAGTTCCTTGCTTTCTTGAATCTTGCCCATAGAATCAAGTATCAAATAGTATCAAAGCAACAGCCAATAAAAGAATGGTAAAGATAACTCAACAGTACTTTACTTTTTACAGAGAACCCCAAACATTTGTCATCTTACCTAAGTGGCTCAAATACCAGACAGAGATGTTGTTTGTGGTAGAAATGCCTGAACAATCGCAGACAATGAAATTTGTCATCAGGGTCTGCATCATTGAGCTTTTTCAAAAATTCCAGTTCTTTTAGACCAGTTTTTTGCCTGAAACCAAAGAAATATGATTAGGAAAAAAAATAATGACATTCTAGTACCCTTTTTAAATCTAGCCTTTCATTAGCATGGTTATAATCATCAGGAGATGAGAAGTGTCTTGTCACTATTAAATGTACCACTTAAAAAAGAAAATCACAACAGTGGTTTGCCATCAGTCCCTAGACACTGGTTAAGTTTAATTCTTCACTGTGCCTTTGTAACCTACCTATCCTATTCTCCTCCCTCTCGGCTGCACGTAAAGCTAAAATTAGAGTTCCTCCTGTAATCCGACACGTTTCAAAGAGCACTTACTTGAGAAATTTACATTTTTCAAAAAAGCATTTGACCATATATATTATCAAAAAAAGCTTTAAGCTAAACTGATTACAGAGTCAACTACACACTCAAAATTTATTATATCTGTACAACATACTAAACTGAAATAAACTTATCAACCCTACCTCCATCCCCTACCTTTTTAAAAAGCTTTTCTAGATACCGATTCATATAAGTAAAAATAACCCAGTTATACACACAGCAAGAAAACTTCCACAGTAAAATGCACAGAAAAGATTTTCATTTAAGTTGTCTTTAATGGAAGAGGACATAACGCGACTGCAGAAAAAATGCAGAATATTATAGACAAGTCCTGACATAACGTAGTTTAATAGATCATACTTGTTAATGTTCACTCATTCTGAAAGACCTGATTTTTTTTTTATTATTTCAATAAGCATATACCTTATATACATGCAAACATACAGAGAATGTTAAAAATAAGTCACGCAAAGATATCCTTTTGCAAGTTAGAGATAACTAAGCCTATCAAATCCATTTGGTCCATCAAAACAAAATCTTCAGTCCATAACTATCTCAAAAATTTTAGGGCTGGGCAAGCCTCAATTAACTGTAACCCTTCCTGCTACTACTGTTCCCTGCAGGTTGGAAAATGAGAAAGTGCCTGATGAAAATGCAAGTACCCTTCTCCTGTGACAGCTGTAAAGAAGTGTGGATATATAGTCCTCAAGCGCTTCCCATTATCTGGCTCATATTAGCAGAAAAGGCAGGAATCACAGCTGTAATCTGTTACTTGACTTGAAACAAAGGGAGATTCAAATCACATAATGAAAAACTTCCAACTGTTACACATGCTTTATTATTATTAAACACAAACACTACTTACATAAGTTCATTGTTCCTGATGATTTTAACTGCTACTTCTTGGTTTGCTCTTGCCATATCCCTGGCTCGGACTACGTTACTGAAGACTCCCTGACCAGTGTAACCATACACATTGTAACGTTTATCTAGAACTTCACCTATATTAACACCTGAAGGATAAAACCAAACAAATTTAAGGAGTTATGAGTGACATACATAATGAAACATTTTATGAAAAATAAACCATGCGGTATAATTTAGAAAAACAGGATAAATAGTATAAACAATTTCAAAATGCACAATGTCTTATAACACCTAGCTTTGTGGAAACTATAGGGAACAAACTGGGATTATGAGTCTTTTCATAACTGAGGTTAAAACCTGCATGCTCATTTCATCCATTACATCACACACACACTGAAGGCACTGCAGCAAGTTTACATTAGAATATTGATTTCGTGCTTTTTATGTGAGGATTTTTTCCTTTCAGCACCCTCATTCTAGCTGTCCTTGCAAATCAACAAACACAACTTACGATAATAGCCTTCTGCATCAGTCCAGTTATCCCTGAGGTTGGGGTTTTCTTTGAAGTCTTTTCCAATCCCAGCAGCCCTTAGACGAGCACTCTGAAATAAAAAGAAAAGTAATAGCTTTGCTTGTGTGCTCTGTTTTTCCTTGATGTTTACTTATCCTTTTCTTCCTACCAAAACTGTTCCTCTTCACAATACCAACACACTTATTTTGCAGGAGAGAGAAACTACCACAAAATGCTATTTACGTACCAGTATTTAAAGACTGATGCAAAGAAAGAGAATAGGAACAACCAATGGAACTATTATTAAACATAAATGGGTAAAGTTTTGATTCACACCCACAAAAATTTTAACCAAGTTCTCTTAGAACACATAATTCCAACTGTCTGAGAAAGACTCTAATTACAGTATGTTTGTAGTAACAAAGTTTAGTAATTTGCACAGAAAATGTAACTGTTTAAGCCTTGAATTTCTGTTCATTCCATGCCACTTCACAGATTTCATAGTATGATACTTATGATCATAAAATTACTACAATTGCCGTTGGTATCCCTTAACAGATTTGGCAATATATTATCACAATTCACTCTCTACTACTCATAGATTTATCTTCAATTGAAAAACAAACAGCCTCTGGAAGGGGGAACTGCACACTTACAAGCTATTTAAATATCTATTTGTAACTTCCCAAGTTTTAAAAGCTCCCCCTCACACACAACTGGTCAAAGGGGTTTATATTTTTTAAATTTTATTATAATTACCAATGTTACTAGACAGAAAGCATGGCAGCCTTTTGACATCAATGCTTCTGTCAAAACTAATAGATCATTTTCAACATAAATCAAAATTAATTGGAGAATTTCTAAGTCAAGAAGAAAGTTGTTGTCTTGACTTATTTTTCAGTGTTGCGCATTAGCAACGACGTGGCAGATTTACAGAGAACAGCAACTAAAGTCTCAAAACAAGTCACTGGACTGCCAAATTTGCCTGCCACTTCAGCAAATTTGAAGAAAAGCTGCTGAATTAGTGCAAAAGTAAAAACAGGAAATACATCTTTTCTCCTAAAAGTAAGAAACCCAGAACCCCCAGTAAACCACCATGTTACTCCAACACAGCATCATTGTTATTGTGTGCCATTATAAGTCCTATTAAAACAACAGATGAATTCCCACTAATTTCAGCAGGTTTTCTTTCACTGTAATATTAATCAGGAACTACTTTGACTGCCTTGGCTGATCAAAAGATTCAGAACATACTATCCACTCAGTTCACATGCTTTTAGAAATCAAAGTCCCCACAAACCTCAAGTGACAGTAATTCTAACAAAAATCAAGCAAAAGACCCACACATTTCTTCTCCAAGAATTACCTACATCAAAGTATGCAGCGAACATATCATCTGATTCTGTGAACATATCAGGAGCGAGCAGTTTCTTCTGAGCTGAACCTTAAAATGAAATTTACATTACTGAACATGAAAAAGGCAACAAACTAATTATAATTCTGTTACCAGGACAATTTGTGACTTAGTATCTTTACAATATAATTTAAGATCAGTATGTTGACAAACAGGTAGCCCTACTAAAATTTCTAGCAAATATAATTTTACATTCTAAAAATGCAAGACTCAGATTGGCTATGTTCATAAAAGTACTCAAAAATTTATACCTTCTTGAAAAATTAAGTATAACTGCTTTCAAATAATTCACATAGCAGAAAGCAAAAGCACATACTTACAAAATCCCTACAGATAATGACTATATATAGGTATAAAAAAATAAAATTACTGTGTGTGTATATATATAAAAATACAGACATATTCTCAATATACAAGATCAGGCTTTTCTCCTAATCATGTGGTATTTTACTAAAACCCAAAACTGTAAAGAGCAAAAGTTGTTTCTTGAAAAACGTTTTCTTCAACCCTGCCAAAAGGATCTCGTGTATAGCTTTTAGTTAAAGACAGTGTTAACTATTATGTTCAAGAGAAATATTTTTAACATGGGTAAGACTATCCCTTTCTCACCTTTCAACCATCCTTAAAGTCCCAAAGACATTTTACTTGGTTGATAAGATAAAAGCAAAGAAATATAAATTAAGTACACATTAGTGAAAGCAAGTAAACTTCAAACTATTTCATAAAACATATTACGGTAGCATCCCTTTGTGACCACAGTAAATCATAGACACTCCCTTCAGGGTATTAACCAATGGAGAAAAAAAAAAGATAACCTCAATTGCTTCATGTCTTTTGATGGATATAGTCAATCCCTTTCATACAAAATAACTAGAATGACACATTCTGACAAGATCAAAATCTCTCATTCATCATGCTGACATGGCTTTTCAAGGTATAGACCGTGTCACCTGACACTATGAGGAGACAGGTTACACTACTATTTCAAGATACAGACCCTTCCAGTAGTTTCCTCAAATTTTCTTTTTAGTTCCAGTTACTCACATTTGCACTGGGCTACAATAAGTTATTAACTGGTTCCTTAGCAACCTACTATCCTGCCTCTATAAGAAGTCAGGATTTAAATAAAAAACGGCTCTTAGAAAGAAAGATGATCCACTTCTTCCATCTGCTGTTACAGCCACCTCCAACCCAGAATCCTACCAACATATGAAAACTCCCAGATTTGATCTTTTTACAGTAAACCTTTTCTAGATCTTAAAAACATCTATACAGTTAACAGTTGTATTTTTGTATACTGTAGTGGACAAAATTAGAATGCCTTGGGAAATAAAAGAAAAAGATACTGTCTGTTACACATAAGAAGATTAAGTCTAAACCTGTGGTATGCAAATAAAAGACAATTGCCTAAGACAGTTGTTTCCACCTGCATTGCAGGAGAACAATCTGAAAACATACTGCTCAAGGGAACACTAGGACAAACTACAGAGCAGTACAGCAGTCCCAAAGAGATGCAGCTTTATTACTTCAAAGAGAAACATACACTAGAACACAGCATAGCACATGACATGAAAAACAAGATTAACTGTCCAACCACTTCCTGAGGGCTTGGGTAGGTTTCACAGCCCTTGTTGAACAGCGTGGTGTTGCAACTGCAATTAAATAGAAGCTAAAGTAGTTAAAACTAGCTCAAGTACGTCCACACAGCAACTGGTCACACCTTTTCACTACCCGGAATATGACAGTAACCCACTTTCAAAAGATAAAAAAAAAACCAGAAAAGGTAGATTTTCAATACTACAGGCTGCACTGGGAGATGCGCCTTTTGCCACAGGAGGCACAAGACAGGTTTTACACCAAGATGGATTTCATTTCAGTACTGGTATACAACAGATTATGCGCAGGGAAGAACAGGAATAAATAGCCATTTCTTCAACAATAAATTATGTCACCAAAATGGACTTAACTAGCAATGATTCTCAAAAGTCTTATTCATTCTAAATTACTACAGACCACCTATTCTTCTATCAAAGTGGCTTTGACCAAAAAAAAGGGCAAAGGGGGCACGGTTTCCAACCCACCACAAAATAAAGACTAGAACTATATTAAGCTTCTAAGAAAACAACATGTCTAAGTGAAAATAAAAATTTGGACATTAAAAAGGGTGATTCTTAACTATAAGGACAGACATCTTTATTTGTTCTTCCAAATGAATCACGTTAAAAGTTACTAGAAATAGAGACCATCTTCTATTCACATCATCCTCCTCAATGCACAAATTTTATTTTAATGTTATATTTTAAGCACCATAATATTTGTGGAAACATTCTCAAATTCTATCAAAAAATTCAATCTCTACTTCCATGTCTGGAAGTACATAAGGAAACTAAAAAAAAATGCCTCTTTTGGAGTGCTCTGCTTAAGAGTTGAGTCTTCATAAATTGTACTTAATAGTGAGATTTCAGATTCTTACCATTGTTCTGTTCAACCGTCATGAGGTTATGCTTGGCTTTTACTGATGCCTCAAATGTGTCCACATTTTCCCGTTCATACTCCTTAACATCAGCCGCTACTCTTTCTAGGATGTCATCAGGTGAATTTGAGCGACTACGCGTACTACTCTGAGGACTACTTGGTTCAGATGGAACAGATATATTACTGTCTTCTGTCTGGCCTTTGTATTTCTGAAAATAAATTTAATTATTAATATTACTATTACAGCTTATCACAAAATTTAAACATTTTTACACTCACACTTTCAATGGTTGGTGCTAAAACTTAATCTTTACCTTATAATCACCTACATCTCTAATAGCAGTAGATTATTTGCAGAACGGTGTACAACTTTTGAAAACTCATGTTCTACAATGCACCACAGACGAGACTACAAAAGACTGAAACACTTGTGTCCCTCTAGGTTTCTGTATTTCTGTAAAAAGCTATTTTTATTATGTACTATGCTGTTGTGTGTGACAAAATGTCAGTATCAATAGACTTATCACTAAACCATTCTGGCAAGCAAGCAGTGAAATAAAGTCTTCAAGAAAAAATTAGTGATCTTAATATCTTACATACTAGACTATTTTCCATTTTTATTAGTGCTATGGAATAGAAAAGTAGTTTTTAGATTCAAATTTTTTTATTTGAATTGGAAATTCTATTTACTCATTCATTCTTGTTGAAAAAAATTCAGAAGCATCAAAAGAGTTCAAGACAGTATCTTTACAAATTATTTTTTTAACTCAACTAGCACGAAATTACACAAATGTCAGTTATCAAGGTCAAGCTATTCAATAATACAAACAGAGGTTTCCCATTTAGAGAATGAAGCTCTGAAATTTGCTTCCTATGTGGACCAACAACGGGTGTAACTGGCCTTTAAAAATAATTTCCTCTATATGGATTTGCTCAGTCAGTTCTGAAGGATTTTACAACTGGCTTCGCATAAAAGTCAAAAATGAACGGTATGTTTAGTACTTCTTAAAATAAGCAGCATATTGTAACCAGTGTTTTTATAACTAAATATTATGTATATATGCTACAGCATCTTGTTTACCATGTTCTAACTGTGTGCCAAATCCAAACTTCAAAAAAAGATACCCAATTTGTGTTGTAGAATTACATCCCCTTTGGCCATAGCTCCCTCTCTGGGTCTCGGTCACACATTACCTGTCACTACTGTTACTTTGTTACCAAGAATAAGTTCACAGGCACTCAAACCTGTAACTGAATACATTATCTACTTTCACAAAGAAGAAACCCACCTCAGTGGCTTTATGAAGTTTTGGAAACAGACAAAGACAACTTCTAACTGAAACAAACTGACCAGTTAGGTTAACTGTTATGTAACTTAATGCTACATTGGCTTTATGATAACAATGATGCAGCTATGAAGAAAAACCTACAGATTAACATAATTCAACATTTTTAAGATGTCAAAGGACTGTCAGACCATTTAAACAGCACAAAAATGACTTGCATAAGGGTTGATTCAGTCTTAAAATCAATGCTGTAGCAATAGAAGTGTAAAGTTTAACTAACATAGAAAATAAATTAATCAGAAAAATACAGTAATTACTATCATAATGTAGTAACTGGCTAAGAGCCTTCTTTATCCCTAGATTTTACTCTAAAAGCATAAAATTACTTTCTGTAACCCACATAATTCTGCCGCGTACCTGAACAATTGCTTGCCGCTGTAATCTTCTTTGTCTTATCTCTGCTTCTTCATCCTCTTCTTCCAAATCAAAGTCTTCAAGACTATAAAAATGTAATTAATTTTTATATAATGTCTTTGGTGCAGTCTTTGGTGTTGAAAGCATATAATATCTTAAAAAACAACTGTTCAACTGACTCAGAAAGCAGAGGTGTATTAAATCCTAGTGTGTATATTCATATCACCTAACAAAAAAATATCTTTTGCTATCTCTCTGGGATCTGAGTATTTAATTTTTAACTGCAATTAAGCGTAACTGCTTTAATGAGAAAAAAAACAACAAAAAAAGTTGTTCATTTTCATTCCAGCATCATTCTTCCTTAATAATTTGAGTAAGAAGGCATACTCTTGTGAAATTAGACTAAGTAGACATCTAGCAAATACAAAACAAATTGCAGATAGCAATTAATCCTTTCAGCTGTTACAGTTTTTTCCTCAAGCAGTAATCTTGAGGAAACAGACCAAATATTTTCACAACACGATGATCAATTTGAATTTCGAAACCCAACGACATAACGTTCCCTCAGGTCTGCCCACTAACTAACAGCTCTTGGTATTTCTTGCATACTCAAAATTTTCCAGATCATTCCAACAGTAATTTGACAAAATCACAAGTAGTAAAACATGATTAAGGTTTTAGGTGACAACCTAAAAACTACACCATGAAGATAAACATCAGTTCATTCTCCAAATCAGTGGATCTGTATTTTTAGATAATCAGTGCTAGTTAGAAATTAATTCTTACTTTTCATCCGATGAAGACTCCTGTTCAGCTTTCATACCCTCAGAAAGACTACCCTTAAATTTGTCTTCTTTAACTTTGCTTCTGCTCCTACGTCTATGGCCACCACGTGACCTGGACCTCCTTCGAAGGCGAGATCTACTTCTTCGGCCTCTATCCCTGGTAACAACAAAAGGGGTTTGAGTTTTTGGGGGTTTGCTTTATTTGTTTGAAGAAAAGGAGGAAAACCTATTTATAAAAACAAAAGCACATAATAATTCCAAGTAATAGAAGAAATTAATTCATGAAGGAAAAAATTAATTCAACTGTGCTAGCACATATAAATGTGGATAAAAATGAGCATTGTCTTTTTCCACATAAGATAGCAATTTTATTTTACTAGCATTTTAAAAAATATATTAAAAGATACAGTGTGTCTTTACCTCCTCCGAGGAGACCTACTCCGCCTTCTTGGAGATCGGCTACGTCGAAGGGGTGAACGAGACCTCCTTCTGATGGGGGACCGAGACCTTCTTCGGGATGGGGACCATCTACTGGGTGGGCTAACATCTTTTGATCTTTCACGTCTAGACAAAATATCATCTCTGGTCCGTGTTCTTAAAATAGAGGAAGAGAATGGTAGTAAAATCAGGAGCAAGCTGAAAACAGAAAATCACAATTCCCTCTAAAAGCTCACTTTAAAAACTTACTGCAGGTGAGGGAACACTGGATGGGCTTCTGAGAGAGGGATGAGTAAATATGTTGCAGAGCTGGGTGCCCTGTGTGTGTCTTCCCACCCTGGGAAATACGCACCCATACACAGATCTAGTTTAGGACAACTCTGGAAACAGAGCTTGTTTATTCCTACCACAAAGCTAAGAGTTTTTAAAACAAAGCTTGCGTTTATGTCTTACATAAATAGTGTCCTGTTTTAATGTTTATCAGAAACAGTACTTAAACAATAAATAAAACCCAAACACTAATGCTTGAGAATTTTCTCAGCAACTTTACAACACAGTGTTGACATCTAAAACTGTGCTACTCCACAGCAATGACTTTATTGTCTTTTTCAATTTGGGCACTCTAACCAGACAAATCCAACACTTCACACATTCAAATACAGCAGCTGAAAAATAAAATTCTTAACGTGTAAACTAGACCTTCTCAAATTAAAAAATAATTCAAGTTTGACACTATAAACTACTCAAAATTTGCTCATACTTGTCTATATAAAAATCCTTGATGCGACAACTACATTAAAAAGTTTAACTATATTCCACGACAGCAAGACTTCATCAAAAGTTGGAAAGAAGTTAAAAATATTTAACAACTATTGAAATGAATCTCCCACAAAAATTCTATGAAAATATTTCCATCCTACTGTTAAAAAAAAAGGTTGCTACTCTTCTTTTTTTTTTTTTAAACAAATTGGGGCATGTTACTTCAGGTTTTATCTCTCACCAAAGAGCAAAATCTCTTGGGTCTGAATTAATTCCACCCATTCTGTAAAGCTTTTTTGGTTTGGTTTGAGCCTGTTATACCAGTCTCAGCTACCTTAGCCATGTGTAATGACCAGGTATACAGATCTGGTGCAAAATAATAAACAGTGGGAAAGAAGGAAAATTCATACACATGCAGAAGTACTGGCAGTTTCTAGAAGAAATAACTCTAGACTCGAATACTGCAGCAGGCTGATCCCTTTAAGCTATTTAATTTACTTTATGTTCTTGTGAACAATATTACAAAGAAAGTCACAGGATGAACTGACAGGTTGAGGTTTCCTGGCGAACAAAGTGGTTGCACTGCCAAAATCCAAGCAAAATAACTGTAAAAAAAACTAAATCAGTTCAAGGATCACAGGTATGAGATAAAAAATAGAAGCTGATTAAGAATTCATAGTATGTATGAAGTATCATAAAAGGAGTTACTGCAGTCAAAGATCTGAGAAGTATCTTACATGACTAGAACACCGAAACAAACATGGAAAAAAAAAAACTACTGGGATTTTTTTAGTTAAAACTATTCATTAAAGCTCCTGAAATTCTCTGGTAGCCTGAGTAATTAGTTGTAGTTAGTTCAGGTTGTTCCACAAAGAAAGATTATTCCTGTTGATTTGCAAACACTTCCAGCAGAAAGTATTTCTTAGTAGTCCCCTACTCAACATGCTGCTCACCACAGCATTACAGAAATATGAATTCGAAAGCAAAATTCTAGACATGTGGATCACTTTAAATTAATTGTCTAGATATTATTTCAACTAGCCACAATGCAAGTTATCATGAGAAATGAAAACTGAAAGATGCAAAATGCTACGAAAGAGAAGTCAAATACTACATCAAAGAAACTTGGTTCTGCCAATACAATCCTTATTCACCAGAAAGCAGTCAAATGAACTGCCAGCATTTACAACACTTGCTTAATCTGATTAATACCACCGCGGCCATCCTCCAAAGTACTAGAAGCATTGCTGAGTAGTATTTGTACAAACAAATAAGATGATAATAAACCTGTAGAAGATACTGCCATACTTGAAACCAGAGCAAACTTCAGTGATGCAGGCAGAAAGACTTTCACACTTGTTAGGCACTGATTCACTGAGCTAGATCTTTGCGGTTCCAATACACTGTTTTAAATACATACTACTTTGTTCTTAGTTCTTGGAGTGGGTGAAGCTAAACCCTATGATAAAACATTTTAAACTATTTGTTATCCAACAGTAATGCTGAACTCTTCCGCCTGTTGAACTTCTATATTTACTTCCAAAAATGCATACACTTATACTATTCTCTGCATAGTAATCTACCATTCTGGCTTTAACAACCTCAGAGAAGGAGGTGCTAGCAATTTTTGTCTCATAGTTTATATTAAATTTCAAGGTAACTGCTTTCATAGGCTAAGTTGTTTTTTTAAAAAATACCATTAAAAATATTTCAGTCTTCCTCCTTTTAGTCTATGCAAATTACAGTAATGATATACAACAAAACAATAATGAACCAACGCTACCATACCTCTAGCAAGTGAAAAATACATATAAAAGATTTGCTTACATTCACACACACTGACTCTATAATTTTGGTCTTTTTTTGAAGAGGGAAAAGGGGTTAATTGCCCAATTGTTAGCAATACTGATACCTAAGAGTGGAGAGGACTCACTCTACAGAAACTCCTGAAAACAATAGAACTATAAACCAAGAAACAAAACAGAAGCCAAATTAGAAACCCAACTGAGTGATAAAAAGGAAAACCTGAGGTACAAAACTTGCTCCACACAATGGTGTGAGCAACAAATAACACAGCACTTCAACAACCAAAGCTGAATTTGCATGTCTAACAGCTGGGGGGAGTATTGCTTAAAAAACAAATACATAAAAGGTAAGCTTGTAACATAACACACAATTTGTACCTTTTTTAATAGCTATTTTCAGAATAAAAGAAAGATAAACACTAAATTAGAAGACAGTTCATCCGGTAATGTATTTTTGTGATGGTTCATGACTTCTTTAAGTTACCTGGGAGAAGACAGACGCCTCCTTTCTGATTCTCGTCTTTTCCTTTCTGCAGACCTACTCCTCAGTCTTCTAACCGGGGACCGGGTTCGAGAGGGGGATTTACTCTGTTTAGATCTACGATCGTTAAAGAGCGGGGATCTGCTTCTTCTTGACTTTTCACGTTGTTTGGGAGATAAGCTTCTTCCCTTTGGGCTACGGCCAGGTCGTCTAGGGGACCTGTTTTCTTTCCCTGAAGAAGCATCTTTAGAAGGAGATTTAATTGGCTTTTTTTCTTTGTCAGTCTCTGATCTCCTAGGTTTCCTATCTTTGGACCGTGATCGTCTATCTTTGGATTTGCTTCTTAGTTCTGCTGGAGATTTAGATTTTCTGCCACGATCTCTGCTTTTGTTTTCATTTACAACTGGAGACTTTCTGCGATCTCTTGATTTACTCTTATCATCAGCTTTGTTTCTGTCCTCTGGGGGAGATTTAGACTTTCTGGTTTTCTCCTGAGATCGCCTTTTAAGCACTGGAGACCTAGATTTCCTTGTCTGATCTTGAGACTTACTTCTCTTATAAGGGCTTTTGGATTTCCTCCTCTCTTTTGACTTGCTTCTAGTTGTCTTTTCTTTGATTCCATCAACTCCTGCTTTGCTTTTCTTTTTGTCAGATCTGTGTCTAGTCCTTTCTTTTGATTCACTCTTACTTCCTTTCTTGGAACTAGTTTTATTGTCCATAGGTTCTAATTTCCCCTTAGTGTTTGACTTAGCTGTAGGTCTTGTTCCATTTCGCGCTTTTTCATTAATCTCCCCTTCTTCTTCAGATCCTGACTCATAACCTTGCAATATTAATCCCATCCCAGACTGGACTTTTCCTTCCATTAATTCATTTTCAAGTTCAGCTTTCAATAACGCTCTTTGTTTCTCCAGGTCTTCCAGAGGAGCTAAAAAATCAATTTTAGTTCTTTTAGCTGGTCCATCTTCCTTGTCAGAGGTATCAGCTGCCTCTTTCCGTTTATGTTTCTTATGTTTGTGTCTGTGTTTATGTTTTTTGTCCTTATCGTCTTCTGAAGAATGTTTATGTTTCTTGTGTTTACTTCGGTGTTTGTGTTTCTTTTTTTTGTGTCGGCTGTGCTTGTTCGGAGGTTGGTCTGCCTCTGATACTTCCCCGTTTTCTTCATTTACACTTTTCTCAGATGCATCAGCATCCTCAACCCTGCAAAAAATAAGAACTACAGATCAGTACTATCAACCCACTGCAGTTCCTTAATTTTGTACTGACAGTCTTTTTATGATAGAAACTAACTGGCATTTAATTACCTACCCTTGGGAGAATATAAAGTGTACGACTAATGTAACTAAGTTTTAACAGCAGATACATTTCCTCATGAACAGACAGCTATGACAGAAAAAAAGAAATACTACGAAAGGAAGAATCAGAAAAGCACTAAACATACAGTGTGGGTGAAACAAACGCTTATGCTTTTAGGTTCAATACTGATAATATCTGTTAACAGTACATAACAGTGCTGCGTATTTATGCATCCTGTCAATCCACCATCTATTTTATCTGCTGCTCCACTGTGATGCCCAACACAAGCAATAGAAGAAGTATTTTCAAATGGCAGAACACAGTTGTGCCCTATAGATCAAAACTGATCACCTAATGAAACTATCTTGCAAAATCTCATGCGGAGTTGACTGACTCCCTTGACTGGAATTTCTTTCTGTAAGTGTATGCACCTGTGAGAAAATCAAGAACTGTTTTAATAATGCATTTATATTATTTATGTAATACAGGGAACACCATTAAAGCACAGGATAAATTTAGGAAGTCTAATTTCAGAAAAGGTTTCTGATAGTATACAGCAGACTATCAGCTTCCCAAGAAAAAAAGAGTTGCAATCCTTAGACCCATAAAATAGCATTGGCCAAAAAATCAGAAAATAAGTCTACAGCAGGTTATTAAAATAATAATGTACAGTGTTTCTTCGAAAAAGATCATCCGAATTAAGCTAGTCACAACACTAAGCAAATTAAATTGTGTATTTCATAATTTTGAAAACTATAAATTTCAGTTCTGACATTATGTATTCATTTAGATAATCTCCTTACACTCTGAAACTTGCTTACCAACAGATGTTTTACAGCGTTTAGCAAATACTTCCTGATCTCCTCCAGAACATCAATTAAGTTACTTTCTGTGGCAGGCCAGATATTTGCCCTTGAAATTTGTTGACAAATATTACAGGTGCCAGAGTCTACCTTTCTACAAACTCACCTCACCTAAGCTACACTTTTGGAATTTCCTAGCGAACACTTTAATAATTTAAATATAGCTCTTTCTGTATCCCAAGCTTCATTCATTGAAAAGAAATTCCCTTAACGTTGTGGTCAGGACAGGCAGGGGAATGAGCACAGAAATGTAGCGATATCTTCCAAACTCTATCAGTTTTATACAACAGATGTTTCTGAAGACTATGATCATTAGAATATCAGAGGTATTCTAAACCAGGCTAAAAGGACGGTACTTCACTATAAATTTGATTAGTGTCTTCCTAACTAAAGATCATCAAACACTGCAGTTACTGATTTTCTCCTGCTTGAGTTAATGCAAATTCTAGTACCAGCAAATAATCCAGACTTTTCTGCAACATACACTATAATTATTTGCTAAAACCATCAACACTTTAGTGCTGATGAGAAACTTCCTAGGGGAATAGACTGTTCAAGTTAAAAATATGCAATAATCAGAGATTCAAGTAAGAATGCTGCATACTTTTTCTTCTACATCTTTTCCACTACTTCTGCTTACTCAAAGCATATATGTAAGAAGGGTGTTTTTCTTATTCACTTCCTCCTGACAATCCACACCATTATGACAACAGAATATCAGAACGAGGACTTAAAATGAGTTTGCTCTAAGTTGCATTCAGCACAAAAGACAAGAAAGAGAAGGAAAAAAGTATTACATGTAAAACTGAGATCTAGAATAAGTATGTCAGTGATATAAGCTGGCAAAAGGGCAGAGAAATGTTACAAAGATAATTTTAAGAGAGCTATGCATCTTTCAAGTTTCTTTTAATCAGACACAGGATGCTGTACAAGTCCCTGATAACACATTAATGGTACTTCAATACACCATAAAAATATTACAGAATCAACAAAAACCTATATCCATTCAGGCTGCTCCAGGTTAAGTCTTCCTTGTCTTAATAGCAAAAGTGACGCTGAAATCTAAAAGGAAGTTGTTTTGTTATTGTGTGTATTATAATATTATGTAATAAACTCACTGTACATTCCATAACAGCATGCTGGTAGCAGAGGTGCCAGATGAGCTACAGCCCCACAGCACTATCTCACACCACTACCGATGGCTAACAATGGCCACCAGCTTTCTTTGCGATTGTGCCTCAATTATAAAATGGCTATCAATTTTATTAATATGCATTAAATATTTCAGCATTTATTCATGTACAGGAATGTTTGTTTCAAGTACTCCCATCAAAACATGGATAAACTTTTACTTCATTTAAGCACTTCAGTGGTGTAATGACATGGATGAGAAGATTTCAGAAGGCGATGAAGCAGGAAGGTAACTTTAAGCATTAATGGCTTTAGCTAGGGAGGAAGCGTGACACATTCTTGTTATAGCCCCACTTTTGCTTACTTCTGAGTTGAGGGAGAAGAATGATAGGGAGTCCAGGAAAATTTCACCGATCTTTTCCTACATTCAGGCTTCCTATCGTCACTTTTTACCTTCTCGCTCTTAGTTATTTTTCCCTGTACAATACTAAATATTCTTCTCCGTGTGCTCACGTGTTTGACCTGGTTCACACGTACACCCACTGCTTTTCCTCACCTGCTTTTTTACTCCCACGATTAACAACAAAAAAAGCCTCGAATGGCTACTTTTACAGGGATAAAAAAAACAGAGAAAGCAATTTATATGGCTAAAATCTCTGTATAGTGAACAGCAGCAATAAAATTAAGGATTAGGTTGTCAGCTATGCACAAAAGTTCTAGAGAAGGAAGTGTTCACGACCTTGTCAGCATCGACAAACCTATATCTCACGCTGCTACCCGGGGTGCCAGGAGAACGCACTCCTGCAGCGCCGGTCCGGCGGGAACGCGGCAGCCTGATCTTCGTTTCCTAACGGGAGCTGGGATTTGCCAATCATTTCGAGGGCTGGAAGGAGGGGCTGCCTGCAACAAATCGCTTTTTGCTTCCACCAGCACAGGCGCTTCTTATAACGCGAGAGCGCCCGAGGGAAGTGGTCTCAACGCAGGGGCAGCCCGGAGGCTCCCGCCGACCCGGCTCCCGCTCCTCCGGGGAGGCCTCTCTCAGGCAGAGGCTGCGGCCCGCACAGTGTGTGTGGGGATGGGGGCAAGGGTCTCGGGGAGCGCCTCAGGAATACCCGAGCTCCGCGCGCCGCCCGGGGATCCGGGAGGGCAGCGGCCGCGCAGCCACGCGGAGGCAGAGGACTTCCACACGCACACAGCCCCCCCCCCCCCCCGCCCTTTTCCCTTCCTTCCTTCCTTCCTTCTCCCCTCCGCGCCGCAAACCCGCTTCCCCGAGGAGGGGCAGACGGTGCCGGGAATTGGGAAAAAGGGGCTGGAAGAAGGAGAGAGGTGGATGGGGAGCAGGGCTGCCCCCCCCACCCCCGTCCCCAAGGCGGGAAGGCGCACGCGGCATCGAGGGCGCGCACCCGCCAGTCCCGTCTCCGCTTCCCCTCCCTCCCTTCCCCCCACCCCACAGGGCCGGCTGGCGTGCGACCGGCTCGAGGCCTCCTCCGTGCTTCCTCTCTTCCCCATAGCCTTCCCCGCCTTCAGCCCGCGGGAAGCGGCTCCCGCGCCCCGGCTCCGCTGGGCCGCCTCACGGCGGAGCGAGCGGCTCCTATAGCAACCCCTAACCGCCCCAGAGCGGCCGCCTTTTCTCCCATCACCTCCTTCCTCCCTCACCATCTCCACCCAGACCCCTTCTCGCCCTCCCCTCCTTCCCGAGGCGCCATCGACCAGGAAGCACTCCCTGCCGGTCTCTTTTCTTACTCGGGCGCTCGCTGTTCGGGCTCCGCCGCGGCGGCCATTTTGAACTTCCAAACTCCTTCGCTGCCGCTGCGGGAGAGCGCGGCGCGTGCGCGGGGGCCGGGGGGGCTGAGGCGGGGGCAGGCACCGGCCGGAAGTGAACCCCACGCGCCGGGCAGCGAGCGAGCGCAACGAAAGCTCCGCCCCTCGGGGGAGGGGGGGGGAGGCCAGGAAGGGGCGATGAGGGTCGCGCGGAGCCACAGAATCTTAGACTCGCCTGGTTGGAAAAGCCGTTTGAGCTCATCGAGTCCAGCCGTACACGTCCACTACTAAACCACATCCCTGAGGAAATCGTTTGTCCGTCTTTTAAACGCCTCCAGGGATGGAGACTTAACCACCTCCCTGAGCAGCCCATTCCAGTGCCTGACAGCGCTGTTGGTGAAGACATTTTTCCTGATGTCTAGTGTGAAACTCCCCTGGCGCAACTTGAGGCCGTTTCCTCTCGTCTAATCACCTGTCTCTTGGGAGAAGAAACAAACACTCACCCCACTACAACCTCCTTTCAGACAGCGATGAGGTCTCCCCTCAGCCTCCCTTCTCCAGGTTAAACAACCTCAGTTCCCTCAGCTGCTTCTCATGGGACTTGTTCTCCAGACAGTTCACCAGCTTCATTGCCCTCCTCTGGATATGCTCCAGTGTGTCCAGTAGTCAGGGGCCGCAAACTGAACACAGTATTTGAGGTGCGGCCTCACCAGTGCAGAGTACAGCGGCACAATCACTTCCGTGGCCTTGCTGGCCACGCTGTTTCTGATACAGGCGAAGGTGCCATTGGCTTTCTTAGCCACCTCAGCACGCTGCTGGCTCATGTTCAGCTGGCTATCAAGCAACACTCCCAGGGCCTTGAGAGGACCCTCCCAGAGAGGACCTTGTGGCGGAGGTGACTGTTGAAGGACGCTCAGTGATCACGAGATGATAGAATTCTCAGTTCTTGGAGGAATAAGGAGGGGGGTCAGCAGAACTGTCACCTTGGACTTCCGGAGGGCAGACTTTGAATTGTTTAGAAGGCTGCTTGATAAAGACAGCTCTAAATGACAAAGGAGCCCAAGAGGACTGGATGCTTCTCAAGAAGGAAATTCTGGCGGTGCAAGAGCAGGCCATCCCCGTGTGCTGTAAATGAGTCTGCAGGGAAGAAGGCCAGCTTGGCTTAACAGAGAGCTCTATGTTGGTCTAAGGAAAAAGAGGAAAATATATGAGCTTTGGAAGAGGGGGCAGGCATCTCAGGAGGACTACAAGGAGCATGTGAGATCATGTAGGCAAAAAATAGAAGGGCTAAAGCCCAACTGGAACTTCAACTGGCCAGTTCAGTTAAAGACAATAAGTAATGTTTCTTCAAGTATATTAACAGGAGGACCGAGGAGAATCTCCGTGCCTTACTGGATGAAAGGGGAATGGTAGAAACAAAGGATGAGGACAAGGCAGAGGTAATTAATGCCTTCTTTGCTTCGGTCTTTAATAGGAAGGTAAGATGTTCTCTGGGCTCCAAGCCTCCTGAGCTAGAAGACTGTGAAGGTGAACCTTCAATGCTCCAAAATGTCTTGGTTAGAGACTTACTCAGCCAATTAGACTTCCACAAGTCTATGGGGCCGGATGGAATACACCCAAGTGTATTAAGGAAGCTGGCAGTTGTCCGTGCCAAACCTCTTTCCCTCATCTATCAACAGTCCTGACTGACTGGGGAAGTGCCCTTGCCTGGAGACTGGCAAATGTAACTCCCATTTACAAGAAGGGTCGGAGGGAGGATCCGAGGAATTATAGGCCTGTCAGCTTGACCTTGGTACCGGGGAAGGTCATGGAGCAGTTCATATTGAATGCTATCACACAGCACATGCAGGACAGCCAGGTGATCAGACCCAATCAACATGGATTTATGAAAGGCAGGTCCTGCCAGACCAACCTGATCTCCTTCTATGACAAGGTTATCCAGTTAATGGACGAGGGAAGAGCTGTAGATGTGGTGTACCTGGACTTTTGTAAAGCCTTTGACACTGTTTCTCACGGTATTCTGATTGAGAAACTGGCTGCCATTGGCCTGGACGGGCACACCCTCTGCTGGGTAAAAAAATGGCTGGATGGCCGGGCCCAGAGGGTGGTGGTAAATGGAGTTAAATCCAGTTGGATGCTCGTCACGAGTGGTGTTCCCCAGGGTTTCAGTGTTGGGTCCAGTCCTGTTCAATATCTTTATCAAAGATCTAGACGAAGGGATTGAGTGAACCCTTAGCAAGTTTGCAGATGACACCAAGCTAGGTGGCAGTGTTGATCTGCTTGAAGGAAGGGCAGCACTGCAAAGAGATCTGGACAGGCTGGATCAATGGGCTGAGACCAATAAGATGAGGTTTAACGAGACCAAATGCCGAGTCCTGCACTTGGGGCACAACAATCCCATGCAGCGTTACAGGTCTGGGGAAGAATGGCCTGAGAGCTGCCTGGGGGAGAAGGACAACCTGCTGAATATGAGCCAGCAGTATGCCCAGGTGGCCAAGAAGGCCAATGGCACCTTGGTCTGTATCAAAAACAGTGTGGCCAGCAGGACAAGGGAAGGATTGTG
The DNA here is from genome assembly GCA_033558185.1 of Dromococcyx pavoninus. Classification (NCBI taxonomy): domain Eukaryota; kingdom Metazoa; phylum Chordata; class Aves; order Cuculiformes; family Neomorphidae; genus Dromococcyx; species Dromococcyx pavoninus. Next base: position 2,417,320 of record JAUMJL010000138.1, on the reverse strand, counting down.
CCCCTGTACTCGGCACTGGTGAGATCACACCTCGAGTACTGTGTTCAGTTCTGGGCTCCTCAATACAAGAAGGACATTGAGGTGTTGAAGTGTATCCAGAAAAAGACAACGAGGCTGGTGAAGGGACTAAAGAACAAGTCCTACAAGGAATGGCTGAGGGAACTAGTTTGTTTAGCTTGGAGAAGAGGAGGCTGATGGGAGGCCTCATCGCTGTCTACGGCTGCCTGAAAGGAGGCTGTGGCAGAGCGAGTGTTGATCGCTCAGGTGACAGGTGATAGGACAAGAGGAAATGGCCATAAGTTGCACCAGGGGAGGTTCAGAATGGATATTAGGAAGAATTTCTTTACCGAAAGGGTGGTCAGGTACTGGAACAGCTGCCCAGGGAGGTGGCTGAGTCACCATCCCTGGAGGTGTTTAAAAAACGGGTAGATGACTTTTTGAGGGACATGATTTAGTGGATGATGGGTACGGTTGGACTCGATGATCTCAAAGGTCTTTTCCAACCGGGAGATTCTATGATTCTATGATTCTTTGCCAGGCAGCTCTCCAGCCTCTCTTCCCCAAGCCTGTAGCGCTGCATGAGGTTGTTGTGCCCCAAATGCAGGATCCAGCACTTGGTCTTGTTGAACCTCATCGCATTGGTCTCAGCCCATCGATCCAGCCTGTCCAGATCCCTCTGCAGAGCATTTCTGCCCTCAAGCAGATCGACACTTCCACCCAGTATAGCGTCACTCGCAAACTTGCTAAGGATGCACACCATCCCCTCGTCCAGATCGACCCGAGCTGGAAACTCCGCCCCCCGGAGGAGGGGCCGGGGGGGCAGTGCCCCGCCCCCCAGGCAGCGGGGAAGCACGCCGGAAACTCCGCCCCCGGAGGCGGGCGGACGGGAGGGGTCGGTGCGTGTGGTGTGCGTGCGCGCGGCGGGAGCAGGAGAGGGGTGGGGGCTCGGCTCCGGGTAACCGCGGCAGCGCAGCGGCATTCCCCGATCTCCTGGTGTGGTCTGAGCACCGATGGGTGCTGATTCAAGTTCGCGGAGGACCTGGCGGCGGGAGAGGTGGCGGCGAAAGTGAGCGCCCCGGCGTTTCGGTGCGGGCTCTGCGGAGGCAGCGGGCGTGTCTCATAAGGTTTTCCTTCCCACTGTTCGCCCCCACTCTCGGTTAGCCCCCCACCCCCTCCCCTCTCGGTTCACCCCTCCAGCCGCGGGGTGCGCCTAGCAACGGCCGCGGTGCGGGTGTTGTACCCCTAAGCAAACCAATCTAAGCCTTTGCGTAGGATGCAGTGTTCGTACTAAAATCTAATCATGGGGTCTAGGGAACACTAAGTCTTCCTTCTGTGATATTTGAAGAACAGAAACAATGCAAAAGACCTCGAAGACTGCAGATGACCAACATCTGGCCAGTAGTTCAGGAGCCAAAACCAAATGGAGGTCAAAATAACCCTGGTTTTGAACCTTGTATGGAAATTTCAGAGGGGGGCCAGATGCCAGCGAAACTGGGTAGGGGGCTGCTTTGTAGACCTCAGACTCAATAAAAGACTGGGGAGCCTGCACAAGGGGATGGATACCTGTTATAATTAATATTGGGAAATGTGTTTAATATGAATGATTTTTAAGAGAAAGATAATACATACATGTAAGTTCAGTGACTGCTACTCATAATTATCAGCATAAATGCTAGGCACTCACAGCTCCCACCCTTCTCCTGCTACTACAGTGTAATGTGCGTCATGGACACTGCACACGTGACTGGCACACTGGCAGAAGCATAGGAGCAAGGAGCTCGGCGCTGCCACAGGGTAGAAACAGGGTGTAGTGCCAGATTTGGCCCACAGGCTATGAGTTTGACACCCCTGCACTAGGCAGATCAAATGCCCTGTGTATCCGGTACTGTTTTAAAAGAATGTCTTGCTTCTTAAGACGCCCAGTTGGTGCTAAGGAGTTTCTTTCTGCATTTCAGAGCTATGGGAGCCTCTTGGTCCCAGCGGAGTGTTCCTCACTGGCGCACTTTCCCTTCAGATTCATTACTGCCTCTTTCATAGCAGGATCTGTTACAAACTTAATGCAGAATATGATGTAATAGTATTAACCTGTTGTTTGTTTCCAAGTTCCACAGGAGATTTGAGTAATCATTTATGGCATCATTTTTGCTCCTGAGAAAACCCTCACTACTTTCAGTCTTAAGGTCTACAGAAATCCTTATGACTGGAATTCGAAACTAGACTTCATTATGGCTTAGAGTTTTGATAAAAGACATTTAAAGTAAAGGAGTGATTTTTTAACTGGTTCATTTGTTGTCTTTTATAGATTTACCTACCAGTAGCTACAGAAGATGAATGAATTTAAACACAAATACCAGTGTGTTGCATCAATGAACCTCCATCACAGCAAGGAAATTGCAACACCCCACCTGTATGCTGCTGTGCCTGAAAATTTTGAAGTTCAGACTACTGGTCTGGTGGAAATGCTTCTGCTAGAGGTGTATGGTGCAGGCTTTGCCAGCTCACAAGAAGCATCAAAAGTTAATTGGAAAAGGCCTCTAAGATCATCAAGTCCAACCATCTGTCCAACACCACCATGCCTACTAAACCATGTCACAAAGTGCCATGTCTACATGGTTTTTGAAAGCCTCCAGGGATGGTGACTCCACTGCTTCTCTGGGCAGCCTGTTCTAATGCTTCACCACTCTTTCTGTAAAGAATTTTTTCTGATACCCAGTCTAAATCTCCCCTGGTTCAATTTGAGATACAGCATGTCAAATTTCTGTCTGTCTTAAAATGCACCAATGTGAAAATGAGTTGCATAGCATGGGAGATGAAGCTAACCAAGAAAATAAAGCAAGCAAAGAAAATCTTACAAAAAATGTCTCTCTTATTATCTGGATACCAGATGCTTCAAAATATGAGTCCTCACTGTTGTGGCTTGAGCCAGAGCAGTCAGAGTAGTAATCCTCGTGCAACTCCTGTGAAGTAAACGCCTTGTTTGGAAGAGCAGCAGCTCATTTGCAGCTTGAGGAGCCATGTTCTGCAGTGCCAACTTCTCTTTCATATTCCAAGACCAACGATGAAGAAGCAGGAGCCCGGTCTGTGCATCTTGGCATCTGTCATATTTCCAGTGTTAGAACTTGGACCTTAGCTGGGGAGGTAAAAACCCCTATGGCTGAATTTGTTGAAATTACAAAAATCAGAAGAAAGCTAGATGTGACGGTAAAAAAGCTCATCCTGTAAAAGATGTTTGCACCTTAAGCTGGGTTCTGAGGGAATACTGCCTTTCTGCAATGTGTGAAATATAGCACTGAAGTCAAAAGATGCTCATAAAATCAATGAATCAATGATTGTGGCCTTAAATGCATTTATTGTCGTGTGACTGAGAGGGACTTAATGGAAATCATTTAAAATCACACAAGCAGATAAAAGAAACCTGCCAGTGCCTCATCTGTGAAAGTGTTTTTATGTCACTTATGTCATGAAGAGCACAGAAGCAGCCATTAGAAGAAACCTCATCACTTTCAGTGCACAACATCTTTTGAAACTGAGCAGATAAGAAATCTTCACTTGGCTTGCTGTTATCAGGATATGATTAAATGTCCGTACAGTGATTTTTACCTGTAAGTCAAATTTTATTTTTTTATTCTTATACAATTACCTCAGCTATAAACTTGTCTGTGCACGTAACTTTGTTTGGTCAATGTAATATTTATTACAGAGTTTCAGCGTCAACTGTAAATGCTACCACATGAGAAGCTACAGTAAAGCATCTTTCTCCAAAATCCTATCTTATTTTATATTGTGGATTCTGGATATTTCTAGGAGTAATTGACCACTGTATTCCAATAACTGCAATATTATTAGCTTTTTAATGGGTCTATAACATCTGTAAAGGTACTTTTGTCAAGATTAATGCTTTTTATCTCTAAGCTTTGTGACACTGCTAATAGTCTAAGTATCATCTCCATTTATAAATGGAAGACCTAGGCAGACTAACATAATCTATGTCTCTTAAATCACAAAAAGACATAATTCAGTATTCTAGTGCTGTTCTCCTTCACATTGACTACATATGTTGCTTTTGTCCCAACTGTACTTTATTTAAGCAAGGAGGGAAAGACATAAAAATATTCCTGTTATGAATTGCAAGTGTTTTGTCTTCAATAAAGCTACACATTTAGTACTTACCTGCAAGTCTGTAGGTAAAGTCTTGAAAGATTTGGGTACAAAGGTAGTCTGGGCATTTTTCTGTTTAACAATTCAGTGGTGTAGGTGATTGCAGTGATTGATTTTTAGCAAGGTTTCCATGGCTGCTCCTGCTAACATAGACCAAATTCTTGCTGTCTGGGTTGAACTACTGATTTGGTTCTGGTTGCTCTATAAGGGCAGTGCAAAACCAGATAATTTGTGTGAAATAAGATGGCTCATGGGAGTGCTCTGGAAATTTGTGGCTCTGGTCAGATAAGGAAACAGGCATTGTTAGAAGCATTGGGGAATGTGGAATAGCAGGGCTTCCTGTGGTTGTAGCCAAACTGGGCATTGCATCTGTGTTGTGTAGATTATGTAGGGTTCAGATTAGATTATGTGTTGTGCAGTCTAATTGTGAAGTTGGCTTTGCCTTTGGGGTAGGTGGGGTTGTTCAACTCTTTGCTGTTTAAAAGGATAGGAGATAGAATTTTCACAAAATGTTACTGCTGAATTTCCGCAGGACTTTAAGCTGACAAGGCTGCAGTCCAGTCTAACATTTTCACTAAGAGGCTGGGGAGGAGAACAGATGGAAAGACAGCTGAAGTTCACAGTATTTCGAAATAGAGATGGCAACTGTGAAAAGTTTTAAGAGTGCTTATACAAACATTGTTTTCTTAAGCGAAGGGTTAACTGTTTTGTGGTGACAAATTATAAGTTGTCTTTTGAATGAGTAATTTCTTTCCTTTTGCAGGAAGGGAGAAAAGTAGGTGAAACAGATCTGTCTCCTTTACCACTTAGTGAGAAAACAACCTGCAATGAAGCCTTTCTGCTTGCTATAGGGATAGTTTTGAAATAAGTTTTAACTGTAGCTTCTTAGCAAAAAGAACTGTGTTTAACTTTATGTCAAGTTTTAGCTGTCATTGTTAACATTATTTGCTACAGTATGTTTGTTATAACTTTTAACCTACATGAATGCCTAACTTAGGAAAAAATGTACAAATTGCTAACATACTTTGATGGAGTATACTGATGTTTCTTCTTAATTTCTTATTTGGGACAAAGCTATCAATTGGTCATGCTGATAGATTCTTGTATGCGATTATGCAATGTTATTTGTTGTTTATGTATATAAGTTAAAACAGTTGTCGATATTTGGATAGGGTGTATAGTGACAGTTTACTATCTGCCTCAGGGATAAACAGGCAAAAGACCTGAAAGACTAATCACGCTGCCTATAATTTTTGGTCTTTGAATCTTAAATCTTAAAAAAAGAGTCCAGAAATTGCTACAAAGTTGAGGGGGTTTGTATTAAAGCCTATACAGGAAAGGGTGAGTGGTCTTGATTGCATTTCCCATTAAACAGAAGTCCTCTGTACAAACCTCGAAACAGTACTTTCTCCAGACCAAATTTAGATTGTCAGCAGATGTGCTTAGAAGAAAATTGTCAAGTGAAGTGTATCACCAGTGAAATAATCCTTCAAAGCTTGGGTATTTTGATGTTCCTTAAGTGTCTATTCCTTCAGTATTTTTCATATGCTCCGTAATTCACATCAAAGTAACTCCACTGCAAGTATATATTTTGCTAACTCATTTTAACCTGTGGTTTGAAATGTTTGAGAACTGCTTGTCATCCTGGTTTTTTTGTTTGTTTGGTTTTTGTTCTGTTTTGACATTGGAGGAGAGGAGTGCATTGGGCATTAGATCTGTGCTTACCTTGCTTTTGCTGCCTGTGGTCAGATTATGTCTTCATAATTAATATTTGCTCTTTCTTATGAAATACGGTACATCTCAGCCAAATTCAGCCTTGTGCTGCTTAAATGAGACCCCCCCACACTGTAATACTATATAAGAGTGTCATGGTTTAGCCCTGGCCCAGCTTTATCAGCAATTAAACTCAAGCAGTTTTGCTTCCATTTCCACCCCACCCCTTCGCAGGGAAAGGGGGAAAGGGAAATGAGAGAAGACAACTTGTGGGTTGGAAAATAAAACAGCTTTAAGAGAATGATAATAATAAGTAAAATATTGTTAATAACAGCATAATAAAATATATACAAATATACAAAATTGCTCCAGTCCCTACATGACTACATCACCACAGATGCTGCAGAGCAGGCATGGAGAAAAGGTCCTGGGCTGGACTTGACAGCGGGAGGGAGCTGGACTCAGGAACTAGATTCAGGAATGCATGGCAAAAAGACAGATGAGGTCTGTATTGGACGCTGGCAATCAAAGAAGAGTGTCTGATCCTCGTGATCCATCGTTTTTATATTGAGTATAATGTATATGGAATGGTATACTCTGTTGGTCAGTTTGGGGTCACCTGTCCTGTCTGCCCCTCCCTGCAGGTGCAATCCTTTTTCGCCTCTTTTGCTTATGACTTTCTACCAGCTCAAGGATGGCCTTAGTTTCTATAGGAATGGTTGTAAGTGATGACCCTTCGGTATATCAATGCCCTTTTAGAGAGAATCACTGCCTAGAACATGCAGTTAACTTTCATTAAATAAAGATAATTCTATGAGACTTAGCTAAAAAGTGAGAAAACTGATGCTATTTTAACTCAAACTGGAACAAGGAGTCAAGTTTGAACTTAATCTATTAATATTTTTAACATAGAGAAATGTCTTTCTTCTGTTTTAAATTAATGTGTTTAAACTGATTTTGATCTATTAGAACGAACTGTGGCTTTTAATACATCTAAGGACTGGATAGAGCATCCGCACAATCATAGTTACACTTACAAACTGCATCCATGTACTGAATGTGAGAGATGTAAGAAGATGCTTTTTGCAAATGTAGGAGGATTTTTTTTGGTTATTTTTTTATTCCCTTCAATAAGTCTCTTATTTTAACTGCATAGTTTATAAAGTGCAACAAATGCTTTGTAAGTACTATAAACACTTCCTGGGTTTCTGATTAAATTTTTTGCTTCTGTCTGCTTTTATAGAGTGGAGGTGAATTTGCCAGTGCTAAATATTTACTTAATGCAAGCATACATACAAGTAAATTTTTGTAGTTGTTGAGAGAAGGCTTTACAATTCATTAAACTAGGCTGAAACTGGTTTAAGGCAGGAAGAAGATTAGGGTCTTCTTACAGTTTGCTTAAAGGCACTAAAGAAGGATCCTCATCTTCAGAGGCAGTTGGTGGGGTGGGATGTAGCAGCTGCATTGACCTCATAGATGAGCAGCTGTTAAATAGAAGAGAAAAGAAAATGACAATGACACTCAGTGCAGGGAATCTGGATGCAGGACATAATCAGATGCTTGGGTTTTCAATACATTTTGTGTTGATTTGAGTTTCTGATGAGCTTATTTTGGCAACTGATAATTTCTTGGTTAGATAAACAGTTGGTTATTAGTTTGAAAGGAAATTCTTAAGCAACAAGTTTAAGGAGCGAGTTTATCTTCTTTCATCTGTCTTGCTCCATCTTACTCAGTGAGAGCTTTATTTCCATCTGCAAAACGTAGAGATTCTTGCTTCATAGAAGGAAGACTCTGTATTACCCCACAGTTTTATTGTTTTTTCGTTACCAGACTGGGCTCCTTCACTTGGGAAGGGGGGAATATTGTAGTGCTTAAAACATGAAAGATGAAGGGTGCTTCATGTCTGAAGCTCTTCTGACTTTAGCTTTGCATCAACGTGACTGGAATAACACCAGAATTGTAGTACTCTGAATGACAGCCAGCTAGGTTCAATTTGCTTAGGTCTTTTTTGACCAAGGGTTCGGTCTCTCCTGTTCCTTTCCAGATGTTTAATGATGTCAAAGCACATGCTGTTCATGCTGTTAGCAGTTCCCGTTCCTCAGACCTTTACCTACAAAGTCTTAGACTTGTGGTTAGAACAGAGCCGTGTAGAGACTTGTCCCTGCATCTCTGATATCTGACTGCTGTCTTTGGTTAATCTTGTTGACTGAAGCAGGGTGAATCTGATGGGGAAATGTATAACAGCAGCCTGTCAATCAATATATATTTACTTTAGTTCCATCAAATGAGCAATACTTGCGGTTAACTTCAGCACTTCTTAAAACTTAAAGCAACTTTCAAGGGACTCTATCCAGCTTTGTCTCTTGCGGGGTGAGCCAAAGGAGGGGTGGTAGCTGTGCATCCTTATATCATCAGATTTGATTTTGTAATTTATTTTTTAATTCTGGTAGAAGTTACGCATCTCTAGCAGCAGTTCTTCTGCAATGAACAGTGAAGACACCTTACAGCAGGAAGCTAATAGTAACACACTGTTTTGGAGGCAGGAACAGGAGCTAAGAAAACTTGGCAGTTTTCTTTGTCACCTGGCTCCAAAGGGTTTTAATTCTTTCATAGACAACATATAAAAATTTAGATACTAAAGACCAGTGGAGTTGGAAACCGTGTGAGATGTTGCTAGAGGGTGTAGCGAGATGAGGGGTTGAACTCAAGCAGAACTTGGCACATTAGGAAAACTGCTAGTGGGACAGGGCATAGTGGGCAGAGAATAAAATAAAGTGGGGTGCCTCACAGAATGAAAATAACTTGGGCAACAGGGTGACTTGAAATAGATAGAAAGGATTTAGAGTCTCAGATATGTGAACCAGCATTACTGTAACAGGGTACACCATCACTTCTGTTTGCTATTGTAGTTATTACTCAAAGGCAATTAGTTCAAGCATCAGAGGTTTCTGTTATATCTTAAGGATTTCAGCAACACCAGTCAGACCAAATACAATCCTCCATTGTGAAATCTGGAATTTATGTTTTAACTTCTTGGGTATTTTTTAAAAAAAAGCCAAAAGTATCTTAAAGATTATTTTAAAAGAACACAACAAATTCAAGAAAACTCATGATAAAGATTGCAAAATCAAACGCTCATAATCTGTATTGGGAGGGTTCACTTTGTAAAATTCAGTTGTCTTACTTGACCATACATGAATTTCCCCACACAACCCATGATCCTTCCAAAATTCAGTGTGTAGAATGGGTAGTGCTTCATTAGCCTTGATTTATAGTCTAGTGAGCATGGAGAATATACACAAAAAGCAACAAAATTAAGGTTACCAAGGCAACTTTAATTTTTAGCAATTCCTAATTTTTATTTCATGGTTTAACAGCCTTAATGAGCTGGGGTTTTATTTGTTTTTTATTATAGGATTTATTTTGTGTTGTTGGAAATATTTTGGGAATCTTCCTTAAGAAACAAAAATAAATTACAAAAAATGTCGTCATTTTAGCAGTGTGTGCTTTAGTAGGCTGTGAGACCATACAGTACATTACATTGCTATAAAAAGTTTACATGTTTCTTCTTTAGATCCTGTGACTTGAAGACCATTTAATGTCACTTGGCTTCAGATTCATCGTGACTTCCTAACCTATACTATGTTGGTGGTGATGTATTGCTGAAAAATGGAGCTGGTGTACACTGAATATACTCTTCCTTTAAACAACAGTGTGCTGAAATGTCTTACATCATTACCAAGCCCATGCAGGGAGCATTTGATGCATACTGCTTAAGTGGATGGATTTTTACAACTCGTCTTCAGAATTGGTGCAACTGTTTTAACATTGGTTCATTTAGACAACACTTAACATGGAATCATAGAATGCCAGGTTGGAAGGGACCTCAGGGATCATCTGGTCCAACCTTTTTAGGTGATACATATTGTCTTTTATGTCTTTTTTATAGGCTTGGGGAGGAGGGAGCAAGAAGAGAACTCTTAATACTTTGTATGAGCTAACTATTTTAGCCACAAATGCAATAATATGCAAACTATGTCAAGATGAAAAAGATTAAGTAAAATTAAATGATTCTATGCCAAATGATTTTTTTTCTGTGAATGAAAATATCTCTCTTGCTCTGAAACAAATAATGGCTATCTTCTTAATCATCTAACAGGCCTATTTAATCTGTGCCTAGTCTTACAAATTATGTTATATATTTAAAAGTATATGCAGCACTGGTTTTTTTTAAGTTTATCTTTTAGGTTGGAAATGGCTGTCATTTCATTGATCTTGATATTAGTCTTAACAATGTGATTAGAATTTTATGCTATTTTGATAATAGTGTAAGAAAGAAAACTTAATATTTGTATGTTCCAAATGTAAAAATAAATCAATTCCTTGCAATGTAGTGGATGTATTATGTGAATAAGTTGCTAATTCTTTATCTGCATATATAATGATAATTGGAAGTATTGCTGAGGAAACTTAGAATAAGACAACTATTTAAAGTGTGCATTGTTAGATAAAGGATTTGTATGATAAATACATTGTAACCTGCTAAATCCAAGGGATTCAGGTCACATAAGATTCTTAAAAATCTTGGTTCTCCTTGCTGCTTTGTTGCTTTGAAAAAACAAAGGATATTGTGGCAGCAAGTGTGTCAAACACAGTAGTGACTTTCCAAAGGCTATCATTATTTCATTATAATTCTTGTGTCTTTCACTTTGTTTTTCTCTTTGTGGGTGTGAATGGCAGTTAAATATTGCTGTAAGTCATCTGCCTATTCATTATAGTTAGAATGTGCAAAAGTAAAATAGAACAGTTCTTTCCTCAACATTACCTATATTTAACAACTTGGACCTAATGCTGCCCTACAGTTTCAAAAAAACAAACCAAACAATAAAAAAACTGAAAAAAAAAGAAAAAACCCACAAACATATGACTTGTCTATCTTTTTTTAAGCTATTTTTTCCCTTTGCCTTTGTGTTTCACAGACATAACACAGAAGGATCAAAGTTTTTTCTTCTCTGTTAGTGGACTGAATTATGAGGGCTACTCAAAAGTCCCTCTACAGCTTCTCACCTGAAAATGCATTATCTCAAATTCTTAAGCCTTTTCAGTCACTGATAGAAATCTAAAATGTTGGTTGATTCTGTATTTTGGATTTCTTTTTGAATTAGTTTAATTTTTTCTTAATTGGCAATCTAGAGCAGAGTTGAATGAGCATATCAAAGATCACAATACTTCTTTCTACTTATGTCATCATTTGGGGATCAAGTACTCAATACCAGATGTCAGATGACATCACAGATCAATCAAAAAAACCCAAACAAATGAATTTGTGTGTTGTGTTGTGTTGTGTGCTCCAACACAAAAGGAACTGGAAAGAAGGTTCAAGTTAATTTGCATGCAGTACCTATGGTAGGCATGACCCATACTATAGCAAAACATGCACTTTGTTTTGCTCCAAGTGCTTTTGTAGATCTTCATTACAGAACAATTGATATTGTGACACATTTACTTACTAAGCTTACTTATTTTTACAAGAAAGTTTCTCAGACATAGCCTGAAAGGTACCCTATTCAAATGGCTGTCTTTTACTTAGTCTGTGATAGTACCAGTCTTTTGCATAAAGTAAGCAGGTGCTAATCAGAAGGTCACAGTATCACAGTATGACAAGGTTGGAAAGGACCTCTGAGATCATCAAGTCCAACCTATAACCCAACACTATCACCAACCATCATCTAAACCATGGCACTCAGTGCCACATCCAATCTCCCCTTAAACACCTCCAGGGTCGGCGACTCCACCACCTCCCTGGGCAACGCATTCCAATGGCCAATCACCCTTTCAGTAAAGAACTTCTTCCTCACATCAAGCCTAAACTTTCCCTGACGTAGCTTGAGTCCATGCCCTCTAGTTCTGTCACTGGTCACCTGAGAGAAGAGACCAACCCCTGACCGACTACAACCTCCTTTCAGGTAGCTGTAGAGAGCAATGAGGTCTCCCCTGAGCCTCCTCTTCTTTAGACTAAACAGCCCCAACTCCCTCAGTCGCTCCTCATAGGGCTTATGCTCCAGCCCCTTTACCATCTTCGTTGCCTTCCTCTGAACACATTCCAGTATCCTGACATCTTTCCCAAACTGGGGGGCCCAGAACTGTACACAGTATTCCAGATGAGGTCTGACTAGTGCCGAGTACAGGGGGACGATAACTTCTCTGGTTCTGCTCACCACACTATTCCTGATGCAGGCCAGAATGCCATTGGCCTTCTTGGCCACCTGGGCACACTGCTGGCTCATGTTGAGCTTCCTGTCAACCAGCACTCCCAGGTCCCTTTCTGCCTGACTACTCTCCAGCCACTCTGTCCCCAGTCTGTAGCTCTGCATGGGATTGTTGTGTCCAAAATGAAGTACCCGACATTTGGACTTATTAAACATCATCCCATTGGAATCGGCCCATCTCTCCAATCTGTCCAGGTCCCTCTGCAGGGCCATCCTACCCTCTAACAGATCAACCCTTCTTCCCAGTTTGGTATCATCAGCAAACTTGCTGATGATGGACTCAATCCCCTCATCCAGATCATCTATAAAGATATTAAACAGGACCGGACCTAACACCGATCCCTGGGGGACACCACTGGTGACCGGCCGCCAACTGGATGAGACACCGTTCACCACCACTCTCTGGGCTCGGCCATCCAGCCAATTCCTAACCCAGCACAGAGTGCTCTCATCTAAGCCACGGGCTGACAGCTTCCCTAGGAGTCTACTGTGGGGGACAGTGTCAAAGGCCTTGCTAAAGTCCAGGTATACCACATCCACAGCCTTCCTCTCATCCACCAGGCGAGTCACATGGTCATAAAAGGAGATCAGGTTGGTCAGGCAGGACCTGCCCCTCCTAAACCCATGCTGGCTGGGCCTGATCTCCTGACCGTTCTGCAGGTGCCTCATGATTTCACCCAGGATTATCTGCTCCATGATTTTACCTGGGACCGAGGTGTTTCTGAAGATTGTCTTTTATGTTTTGTTACAAGCAATAACAAAGGAGGGCCCCTGAGATGTGCTCTTTGAAGAGCCAAGAGATATGCTGTGAGATTTCTTGAAATTCTGCATGTAAACTAGATGAAAAAAAATGACAAAGTACAGCTTCCTTTGCAGTTGTGGCTGCTTTTCCAAGAGACACATTTATCGAAGCACCAATTTTATCAGTTAGTGCACAAGTCTGGTTATTTCCAGTTGTACGAGTTAACAATGAGACTCTGTCTGACCCCAAGTGCGTCATCTCTTCCAAACAAAATTTGAGAAGGCCTTTGATGCTTTCCCGTAATTCAGAAAAGATGTTTTTTTCCTTTGATAAAGAAGATTGTGATCGCTAGAAGCCACCTGTCCACAAGTTGATGTCACACAATATTGTAATAGCTTTTCTAGTGTTTAGGTATAGAAGTTAGTGCACATTCTGTTTCTCTAGATATCTTCTAAGTATGCAAGTTTGGTTTTGGGCCTGTTCTTTTTTGTTGCTTTTGTTTATGGCTATACCTCTGTCGGTTATGTTATTAGAAATAATTCTCACAGTAGATACTTTCAGCTTAACTAGAGAAATCACTTTCTGACTTTCAAAGTTGTGTATTATAATCTAATTCCAATTGTCAAAATTTTCAAAGTTTTTTTCCCAAAATAACTTCTTTATCCCACTGTTTTCTAGGACTGAAGTAATTGCCTATACTTAATCTCAATTTCCTGGTTTGAAGCTGTTATTGCTCACGTGGAAAGAAGTAAATGCATGTTTTAGTAGCTTGCTGAAATTGGTGAAATAACACTAAAGAAAAAAAAGGGATTTAGCTTTGAATAGTCAAAGACCTGATCACTTGCAGTGAACTAGGAGCTTTGCTAGTAGGTTGGAAGCAGGCTGTCATGGGATGGCGTAGGCATCTGGTTTTCAGTTTTAATTAAGTAGTCCGTTAACAAGCCTTGTTGTTGTGAAAGCACAATTTAAGTCATTACAGATTCACAAAGCAGGTAGACACGTTGCTTCCATGTTCACGGTGAGATATTTTGAAGTAACTTGACTCAGTTTTAAAGAAGTTGGAGAAGTATGTGATCAGGCAGTTTGCATCATTATATAATTACAGTGGTTATTTTTGAACCGGTGAAGTACAACAATCCAAATTTAGTTTGACGTTACATATGAAATGTGTCTTTATCCGATGAACAGGTTACCTCTCTGTTTCAGATGTAAAAAATCTTACAGACTGGATCTCTGGAGCCCTCCCTGGGACCACGCTTGTAATTACTGCAAGGATTAAGAAGTTACTTGAACTTTTCATACCTAGTTCTGATGGGTTTTACTGTGCTGTCTGTACAGCAAAGCAAACTTTGTGTTAACACTCTTTGCTTTCTTACAGCGTCTTTGAAGGGCAAACTAATGAAATTAGCTATTAGCCATATTACCAGCCGTTGGCTGTCCTTTCTTTCCCCTAAGGGTCCTCACCATGTTGCTGAACAGAATCTGGTGTGAATCCCAGCCGATTCAAGTGTTGTGTCCTACAGCTTAGGTTGAATAGCTGATGGCAGAATGGCATAAAGATAACGCTGCTGTGCTGACTACAGCTCCGAGCACACAGTCCACGCTGCTATGCAGAGCTCCAGAGTGCCAAAGCAAAGCCTTATTTTCTCTTCCTTCCGGAATCATCTCTTATTAAAGCCTGGGTTAATATATTTTGGAACTATATCTGAGAGTCTATTGATCCTTTAAAATTAAAAAAAAAGCTTTAAACTGAAAAAGATCTGCTGTGACAAGGTTGAGTTACTGGAGAAGTGTATGTAACGATACGCAGGGAATGGGGTTTTCCTGGCTGTCCTGTGGTGCTTTTTTTTGTTTGTTTTATTTTTCCCCAGAAGGGGGCAGCAAATGAACATCGCCCTGGCTTTTACTTTTCAAATGCTTTTCCAGTGCTCCTCTTTGCCTCAGTGCAGACTGCCTACTGATGTTAGAGTTTGAAATTATGTTTTCTACATAATTTATTTGCAATGTATGAATAGGAAATCTTCATTCTTTTCAGTATTAGGCAGTAGAATTTATTTAGTAAAATCTATTTCAAGTTTATTAAAAAAGACAGTTCTGTATGAAGGTTGAAGATTTTTGTGCTGGTGGCATTAAAGGTGTGTATATTTTAAAGGATGAAATAACTGAACAATCAAACCCCATAAGTTAATGTCACATCTCTCAAATATTTTTTTTCTCTATTTCAAATTAAATTAATATCGTGTTACAATTCAAAATAATGTTCTCAGAGCCATTTTTCTTCCATCGGAAAATAAAACTGAGAATGCGGTAAATATAGTAATGCTTTTCTTTCATGTATTCATGTATAAGGATGGTTTGTGTGTTCTGCTAACATGCAAGTTAAAGGCCTTAATTCACAGGGAATACTAGTGATACTAAACAATATAACCAAATATTGTTGTCGTATTTCAGCAACAAAGTACAGTTTTATCATCTAAAACTTTATGGACTTGTGACATATTATTGATTTGGAGTATTGGAGTATTATGGCTATGTGGGAAAGTGCGATTAGTACCTATCATTGTGAATTTCTTGAAAGTATGCGGCCATAATTCTGTTCGAGTTACAGATCAAGTAGTTAGCAAGCAGCTACAGAGAGAGGGCAGCCTAACCTCTTCAGTTGCTGAGTTTTATCCAGTAGTTCATATAGAGAAGAGAAAATCATAGTGGTATCTGTGAGGATCAGCTGTCTGTAATCAGTGTTCAAAAGCTGACTGGTAAGAATGAAATTAATATCTAACAAGTCTTATTTATTGATAGTCTTGCCTGGCTGTTTCATTAAAATCCTAAGGGTTATGTTGCATGTAGGACCTTTATGGAAATTGAAGCTTAATAAAGAGTACCCAAGACCCTTTGGTATTAATGGATCGGAATTTCCCACTGTCTCAAATACACCTTCTTTACCTCTGAAGGATGAAAAGTTAAATCATCCATGTTCCAGATTCCTTTGGAGTTTTGCTCCTTAACCTTAGAAGATTGAACCAACCATCCTAGAAATAGCACCTTCTTTCTTTACTCCCTGGAGAAAAAAGAATACATCAGTATCTGTAGGAAGTTTGCACCACAAGCACACTGCCCATGGCATTATCAGAATTCTGAAATTTGCATTTAAAACAGACTGTGCAGGAAATAGGAAGCTATACCTACACTTTTTTAAACAGTAATTGAAAGAGCTGGAAAATCCAAATGGCTATACTTTTCTACAAAGCATTTAATCTACTAAGAAAGGAAGGTTGTTCTGTTAAGTCATTGTGAAAGACATGACTTTTAAATGTATGAAAAGCACATTTTTAATTTTAATTTCAATGAATAGAAATGGTAACAAAGAACAATTTCCTACTCTGTGAACTGGCATTTTATACCTTTAGCCTACTGTACTTGTGTTGGATTTACAGAGGTATTCTAGAAACAAGGCTCTGCATTTTTGGTCTTTACTTCATAGCTCTAAAAAAGTTCTGTCTGTAGAAGTTTAGAATCTAGATCTTAAATTTTTCTAGATCTTAAATTTTTTTAAATGTGTTTTTTCCAGGTGTAAGATTTCAAATGTTTAGGGAAGAGGGGAAAAAATAATGCAAAGAGTTATTCAGAATGGTACAGCTTGTCCTTCAGTGTGGAATTTCATCTTGAAACCTGCTGTTTAAATCCCAGATTTTTCCATGTAGGCCCCTGGTTTTACCAAGATAATTGCTTTAGTTTTCACACCATCTAAGCAGCAAATGCTTCAACAACTCTCCTGAGTACGTAAGTTCCCTCATGCAAGTTCAGGGCTTTTATTCTTTGAGCATTGTAAGCTTTATTTCTGTGGTGCAAGAAAGTGTTAATCCACACAAATAACTGAGGAATAAATCCCCTTTTGCATCTTCCTTGTATTAAAAACTGCTGCATCAAATAACAGCTGTATGATTCATTCTTAATTTTGAATTAGCAGAAATACTTTCCAGTAGAAGTCTTAAGTACAATATAAACTAATTTCATTGTTATCCAAAATACTTCATTTTCAAAATAGCAAGATTTTAATTACCTGCACAAACGTGTCAGTGAAAATAGCTGTGTTTTCATTACAGAGAGTTTAAAGAGTGAGTAATCCTGTTTATTCCATCTAATGTCTGAATGTTGTGCTTGTATTTGAAAACTATTTACTTAGTAATTAATTATTTACAGGTATGATTTGAGAGGACATTGTTTCCTTTTGCTGAGTGCTGATCAATAATCTGGATTGAGATGTAAACACCTTTTAAATCTGCTATAGTTGACTCCTGCAGGACAAGGATTTTAAAGTTCTATGCTTATATATCTCTCTGAAATTATTGTGTGGTAAAGATGTGACTGTACAGCATTATAGACTTCATCAGTTTGTCGGTGGCTAGTGCTTCCTCTGTTGTTTCCTGAGTTTTGAGGA